>JAWWLV010000100.1:22808509-22857613 GCA_035041135.1 Platyrinchus mystaceus | reverse complement strand
AGAATGGAAGAACTGTTGCCCGAGGGATGGACCCATGCCAGAGAGGACTATCAAGGATTGTCTCCCGTGGGGAGGGACCCCACAGAAAACAAGAAATCATCATCAAAAGTCATTATCCCCTGTATCTGTGGTGAAACCCATGGTAAGGCAAGTGTGCCCTTGCAGTCCATGGAGGACCCCACAGGGCCCAGGTAACCCCCAGCCTCCGGTCTTAGCCCAGGAGAGGGGTAGGCCCAGCCCTGAGGTCAACATAGAAGAGAGAGAAAAAGAGATACAATTCCAGCTGTGATAAATCGGAGCTGTTGTCCTAGAGATAATAGAAGAAGAACTTTCAAATGCTGCAGAATAGTTTGGAAGACCTGCAGCTCTGGAAATGGAGAAGAGACTGCTTCTCCTGAACTGATACAAGGGGGAAGGAGTACTTCTGTAAATACATAGCACTTTTACCTAATTAGAATTGTTGTATATATAGTTCTTTAGTTTTTATCTTGCTAGTAATAAATCCTAATTTTATTCTCCTCAGATCTTTTTTGTCTGCATAAACCTTCTCTCAACTTATAGCAATTGTGTGGGGGGGTGGGAAGAAATTGGCCCAAAGCAAACCCACGACAACCACATGCATCTTGGTCCACTCTTTTCTGATCTCTACCATGAAACCTACATAAAAACCAGAAAGAATGTAGTACATCTGAAGTTGCTGATCTGGATAGCTCTTTTGGTTGTTCCATGGTAATAAAGAAAGGTTGAAGAAAATTAACATGACTGGAAAACTGGTAACAGTGGATGAGAGAAGGCTGAGGTACTGAACTTCTTTGCTTCAGTCTTCACTGCCAATCTCTCTTGCCACACCTGATGAGTGGATGGACTACAAGATTGGAGACTTGAGGAGAAAAGTGCTTTCCACAGTAAGAAATCACGTTCATGATCACTTGAGGAACTTGAACATACATGTCTATGGGATCCAATGAGATACATCCCAGAGTCCTCAGGGAATTAGCTAGTCTAGTTGGTAAGTCACTCTCCATCATATTTGCAAAGCCATAGCAGTCAGGAGAAATTCCCAGTGACTGGAAAAAGGGAATTGATTGATTGACTACATTAGTGGACAATGGAAGGGCTATGGATGTCATTTATCTAGACTTCTGTAAAATCTTTGACATGGTCCCCCACAGCATCCTGCTCTCTAAATAGGAGAGAGATGGATTTGATGAGTGGACTTTTAGATTAATAAGAAATTGCTTGAATGGTCACATTCAGAGGGTAGTGGTCAACAGCTCAGGGTCCCGATGGACATCAGTGACAAGTGCTGTCCCTCAGGGGCCTGTACTTTGGACCAGTCTTATTTAATATCTTCATTAATGACAGAGATAAAGGGATTGAGTGCACCCTCAACAAATTTGCAGACAACACCAAGCTGAGTGGAGCGTTTGACACACATGAAGGACAGGATGCCACTCAAAGGGAGCTGCACAAGATGGAGAAGTGGGCGCATGGGAATCTCACGAGGTTCAACAATTCTTTCAGCGTTTCCTCATAGGAGAGGCACTCCATCCCACTAATCTTCTTGGTGCTTACTCTAGATTCCCTCCAACACATCCATCTCCTTCCTCTGCTGGGGACCCCAGAGCTGGATGCAGCACTGCAGGTGGGGTCTCACCAGAGCAGAGTAGAGGGACAGAATCCCATCCCTTGCCCTGCTGGCCACACTGCTTTTGGTGCAGCCCAGGATAGAATTGGATTTCTGGGCTGCAAGCTCACATGCCGCCTCATGTCCAGCCTCTCATCCACCAGCACCCCCAAGTCCTCAGTTGGGCTGCTCTTGTTCCATTCATCCCCCAGTCTGTATTGATACTGGGGGTTGCTCTGACACAGGTGCAGCACCTTGCACTTGGTCTTTTTAAACCACATGAGATTCCCATGGCCCCACTTCTTGAGCTTGTCCAGGGTCCTCTGGATGGCATCCCAACCCTCAGGTACATCAATTGCACCACTCAAATCAGGTTGACTGCAAACCTGCTGATGGTTCTCCATCAGTGAGAGTGAGTTACATAGTACTTGTCCCGGTGCAGATCCCGGAGGAACACCACCTATTACCAGTCTCCATATGAACACTGAGCTGTTGACCACCACCCTCTGGATTTGATTGTCCAAAAAATTTATTATTCACTGAACAGCCCCCCAGTCAAATCCTTCTCTCTCCAACTTAGAGAGGAGGATGTTCTGAGGGACCATGTCAAACACCTTACAGAAGTCTAGATAGATGATATCTCTAGCCCTTCCCTTGTCCACTGATGTAGTCACTCTATCGTAGAAGGCCACCTGGTTGGTCAGGCAGGACTTGTCCTTGGTGAAGCCATGCTGGCTTTATGCCATAAATCACCTCCCTGTCCATATGCCTTAGCAGAGCTTCTAAGAGGATCTGTTCCATGATCCTCCCAGGCACAGGTGTGAATTTGGTCTATTTTATTTTTTTTTTTGCAGCGCTGCATACCTTTTAATAGGAAATGTCAACCCAGGAAGGCTGAAAGGTCAGTAGTTCCCAGTGTCCTCTTTCCTACCCTTTTTAAAGACAGGTCCAATATCTCCCTTTTTCCAATTACCTGTGACTTTGCCTGACTGCTAGAACTTTTCAAATACCATGGCTTGGCAACTGCACCAGCCAATTCCCTTGGGAGTCTGGGATGCATCTGTCGTGGTTTAATCCCAGCAAGCAGCCAAGCCCCACATAGCTGCTCACTCACTCCCTCACCGTTGATACTAGGGAGAGAATCAGAAGGGTAAAAGCCAGAAAACTTGTAGGTTGAGATAAAGACAGTTTGATAGGGAAAGCAAAAGCCAGGCACACAGGCAAAACAAAATGAGGAATTCATTCACTGCTTCACATGGGCAGGCAGGTGTTCAGCCACCTCCAGGAGAGCAGGACCACATCGCACATAAAGGTGACTTGGGAAGACAAATATTACATTCCAAATGCCCCTCCCCTCCTCCTTCTTTCCCTCACTTTATATATTCAGCATAATGTCACATGGTCTGGAATACCCCTTTGGTCAGTTTGGGTCACCTATGCTGGCTGTGTCTCCTCTCAGTCTCCCATACACCCCCAACTTCCTTACCAGCATGGCAGTAGGAAAAGCAGAAAAGGCCTTGGGTCTGTGTAAGCACTGCTCAGCAATAACAAAAACTACTTTATATTGTCATCCCTGTGTTCAGCAGAGATCCAAAACACAGCCCTGTACTAGACACTGTGAAGAAAATTAACTCTACCCCAGCCAAAACCAGTATGGCATCTCATTGGATCCCATCAACTGGTATGTTCAGGTTCCTCAGGTGATCACAAACCTGATCTATAACACTGGGAAGCACTTTTAAAACCCTAGTCCCCATCTTGCAGTACATCCACTTGAGAGTGTGGGAAGAGAGGTTGCCATGGCAGACTGAGGCAAAAAAGTTTTCAAGTGCCTAATTTTTGCGTACAGCACCAGAAGAAAAACATGCTTCACCTCAAAAGAGGTTGTGGGTTTTTTTAATCCAGTTAATAACAGGATAGAAAATTCAACCATTTACATTGTTACTGAGTTATGTTAAGTGATACTTGCTGATCTCTTGATTTCTACATTTGAAAGACAATCTTAACAATTGTAGAATGTTTTCCTGCAACAGGCTGTTTTACCCTTCCAACCCCCCTCCCTCAGGAAGCATACAATCTTGTCTTGAAACCACTCACAAAGGAGCAAATTGAAGGCATTCAGTTCCACCTTCGTCCTGACATTTTCTGTGTTCTTCTGTCCACTAACAGCTTTCTGTTTCAAAGTAGATGTTCCTTCTTCCATCTCAGTAAGCCTGTCACTTTAATTTGAAGGGCCATTTTTATTCCTCTTAGATATTCTGACATGTACTGCAGCTCTTAAGGTATTTTTCCCCTCCATTAATGCCACTAATATTCACATTTCTTTGTCATATAGTGATGCACTTTTTCTTTCTCTGAAGGACTGTTGATGAATACAATCTCAGGTAATTGTTATTTCTAAGCATCAGCATTTGTTTTTCAACAGAAGACCAATTTCCAATTTTCTGAAAGACTATTCAAATGCACCAAGAGAAGTGAAGGAAGGTCAAGGAATGGTGACTTTCAAGACATTAATTATCAATACAATTGTGTTCATATCTTACACTTTACAATATTTTAGTTGTGTGGGACAGACTGACTTTCCTACAGAATTCAGCAGATGGGTAAAAAAGGCATTATTAATTCCAGTGTGAAGACATAAAAGCTGTGTATTTGAATAACAGCAGATTGAAACAAGCAGCAAATTCTCACTCTGGAAAACAGGAGCTGAGACACTACTGTCATTTCTCATACTAAATCCTGCACAGTGGCAAAAGTAGAAGTTACCTTTTGCTGAAATCTAACTGAAAGGTTTTGGGTTTTAAGCCTTTCAGTCAAGAAGAGCATTTCTAAAAAGGTCCAAATAATTCCTGCTTCAGACCACTCAGCAACAGGTGAGAGGCTCAGTGTGGATTTTACTGGACAGCTTTCTGGAGTACAAGTTGAAGCAATAATCATTTAATCTTTTAATCTCAAACCCAGGCCATTGCCACTGACTTAATAACTCTCCCCAGTGTGTACTTCTACTCCAACTTATTCATCCTTCAAATTAAACAGCAAAGGCTATAACTTGACATCCCATTCATGAAGAAAGCGTCTTGTAGGGCAGGAGTTGTTCCCAATAATGAAAGGATATTCTTGGTTAGTTTGGAAACCTACAACCCAGAGATGCTCTGTTCCTGTTGTACTGTAGGGAGGGTAAATAAGATCCAGGTTGCTTCGTGACTTAAAGTTGAGGAATATTTGTGTGTTTCCTGAATTGGCTTCTCTGAGCTTTCTAAATCTGTAGTATGGGGAAAAGGAATCATGTTAATGGGAAAACTTAGAGAAGCCATGGTTTCACAATTTAGTTCAGAGTGTCCTTTTCTATTATCTTTATTTTCTTGGAAGCTCTTTGGTATCAGTCCTTTTCATCTCCCAGTATCTATCCCCAGGTGAAAGCGTTTACTCCTTTATTTCACTGGCAACCTTCCTGATCATGTTGCCGTCTTTCCACATTTCTCATACATATCAGATTCTCTCCTATACTCATTCACCTCGAGGTGCTTACTTTGAATCGCCATTACCCAAGTGCATCAAGACACAGGGACAAAACATCATAATCACAGCCATCAGGCCTTTGAAACCAAGAAAACCCCTGCGAGATGCATCCTAACATGTAAGTTCACTCCTAGGGTCTTGGGGAGGGAGTAACACCGGGAGAGGCTTTTTCCCCAAAGACCTCCTCCGGGGTGAAATCCAGCTGCAGCACAGCAGCTCTCTCTCCGCTTGTGCCTAACTCAGGAAAGGACTCGGAGCAGGACTGCTGTCTGTCTGGGGGATGATTTAGTCCGCAAGCCCTGTCCCCGCCGAGGCAGGGGTTTTCGGGCGCGGGGGTGAGTACTCAGGATGCGCAGGCCGACTCCCCAGGGAAGGACGCCCGTCGGGGGTCCACTCGAGAGGGAAAGGTTGCCCCGAGTGGCGGCAGGGCCAGCCAAGCAGCGGTGGCCATCAGGTGGGGGAACACCTCCGAGCCCCCGCTACCAAGCCCGCAGCACCCGTGCCGCGGCGCTCGGGGGCCGTGCGCGTACTCACGGCTGCTGCGGGGCTCCGGCGGGGCCGGAGAAGGAGGAGAAGGAAGGAGGAGGAGGAAGGAGGCGGCAGGGCAGGTGTTCCCTCGCGGCCTCTTGCTCCCCTCCCGCCGGCTGCTTAAAACCTCCCCGGTCTCTCTTCCCCCGCCCATTTTCAACCCCCCGAGCCCACTCGTGGGAGGGCGCGGCGGGGCTGCCGGAGGAGTGAGGGCCCCTCCCGCCTCAGCGCAGCTAAAGGCGGCTCCGCGTAGCGAGCGAGGGAGGGAGAGAGGAGGCAGGACGGCTCCCGGCTCAGGCCCGCCCTCCTTCTGCGGCTCCACCGACGGGAAGGCGAGCGGTGCCGGCTGTCGTTGTCCTCCGCGCTTCACTGTCTGGGAAACTTGAGCCGCTTGCCGGGGAGCATCTGTGCCCTGCCCCGAGGGGCGCTCCGGCGGAGGAAAGCGGCCCCGCGCACAGCGGCAGGATGGCGCGGACCCTGAGACCCGACGACATCAACCCCCGGACGGGGCTGGTGGTGGCTCTGGTCAGCGTCTTCCTGGTGTTCGGCTTCATGTTCACCGTGTCTGGCATGAAGGGAGAGACCCTGGGAGATATTCCGCTGCTGGCCATCGGGCCGGCCATCTGTCTGCCGGGCATCGCCGCTATTGCCCTCACCAGAAAGACCGACGGCTGCACCAAGTGGCCCGAGAACAACCGTCCCCGCTGTAAGCGAGTGAGAGACCGAGATGTCATGAAGCTGCTAAGGACCCCCTCAGACTTGGAGTCTGGCAAGGGGAGTTGTGACGAACTAGCCAAGAAGGCATACCAGAAGGACAGGAGAGTGCTGCGGGGTGAGGAGAATTCCGTATTCGTCTGCACCACCACCACTGCCACCATTGAAGAGTGCAGCAGCCTCACCAAAAAGGCAGAACAGGAGGACATGCTGAAATACCTGGAGACCTCTTACTCACAGATGCCAGAGAGTGTGTGCATGGGAGATGGCTCCATGTACAGTGCCTTGGAGAAGAAGAGCTCTTCTCCCAGCAGGGACACCACTGTTTACCCTGACATTGAAGACAACATTTTTGTGGTGCCTAAAGACAGTATCATTGTCTGTTCTTACAAAGATAACAGCCCTTATGACAGATACTGTTGTTACATAAACCCTACTGGAATCAACTCAGACCAGGAGAGCATAGTGTGAAAGATGCATATTTTATATATGTGTGTGTATACAAAAACTGCAACTTCAACTTCTTTATAGGGGATAATATAGCTGACAGCACTGCATGGGACAATCCTGATACTATTTCAATTTAACCTGCTATGTGACTGATACTCAAACCTTTTGTGCCTGAAATACTCTTTCTGTAAGTAAACAAGCATGTTTAAAGGTTAAAGAATTCCATTCTTCATTTTAGGGGCAAAAAAAAAGAAATTACATTTTAATTTTATTTTCTCCCTTTCTCTCCCTTCTGTTTTACTGCTGCCTATTGTACCAAGCCTGTAGGCACATTGCCAGGAGGGCAGTGGCTGTCAGCTGAGATCAAGAGCTGAATCAGACTCAAGCTATCTGTGGGAAAGAATGTGGTGCTCTATGGCTGAATGAATCTTTGAAATACTGTCTCTTCATTTTGGGAGGGATTGAGAGATGTCAACATGCACTCCAGTAGATGGCTGATGTTAGGGAGTGTAGAAGTGATTTGTCCCCCTTCTACTCCCTGGCAGGATTTTATTTTCCTCTGCATCAAGAAATCAATGTACTGGGCCCTTCTGAAGTCTCCTAGGAACTAGATAGACTCAAAGGCTAATCCATCATCAGTAGCATGCAACATAGATGTGTGAGCTTAATTCTCCACTGGTCTTGCCTTCACTGGAATGTTTCTGACAGTTTTGGACTTTATAGGCATACCTGACAAAGAGATGATCATGACACAGTTCTTGCACAGACTAGAAGCAGATGTCAGTGGACTCAGGCCTTTGAAATGTATTTCAGTACCTCAAAAGTTGCTTAGGAAATAGACTTCTATGGGTTGTATGCAGAGCAGGGTCTTACCCTTCTGAAAATGCCATTTTCTTGTGCCTTTTCTAAAATGCCAGATGTTTCTCTATGGGTGATGCACGGTTACAGTCCACTCAGAGGTCTCCAAGCCATGCCTTGCTGGGGGGAGGAAAGAGGGGACCTGACTGACATGTTTTTTTTCACAGCTTATGGATACATATCAAGAAAATACAAAGCAAGTAATGAAGATTACCCATTCAAAATCTGAGCCTGCAGTTAACATGCAGAAACACAAATCCCAGCTATTCTGCCCAACAGTAAATTGCATTTTCCATGCTGTGTATAAAAATCTTAACTGGCCTCTACTAACTACGTATCAGAAACATGGTATAATACAATGTACATGCTAAGCAACTACTCTAAGGGTTAAGGTCTTAGGTTGCTAAAGCACAGAGTTAGCATCTCACAAAGCTCCAGTTCCTATAACAAAACTCTCAACTCCAAAAAGTTCCTGTGTGATGCAGGTCTTACTAACTGTTTTTACTTAGCTGGTTTTTGCCAACCATAAGTTGCACCAGATAAATGTTTTGAATTACCAGAATAGGAAACAAGAAAAACAGGCCTTCTTTTCTAGAAACCTGAGGTGTTGTGTAGAAAGTGGAAAAGAATTTTGCACTGAAATGAGCCCTTCCATGGCCATGGAATTGTCTGGATAGTGAAAGTAAATTTTATACATTCACTTGTGTGTTTATGTGTTTGTTTGTTTGTTTGTTTAGAAACTGATTTCAAATAGTAGCAGTCAGATAGTCTCTGAAAAGATTTCCAGAAGGAGAAAACAAATTTTTTTACATTGGATAGTTGGATTTCTTTCAGACCAAACAAGTGTGGCTTTGGCTACGCTTTAGCATCAGGATACTATTAGGATAAATTCAAAAAACACTAGCTAGTTTGAGTCAGGTAAAGCCTCTCAGTAGGTGATTACAAGCAGCTTTGCTGCTCAGGCATGCAGCAACAGTACTGTGGTAATAAATAAACACACTCTGTACAGCCCAAGTTTTATTCACTGAGCAAAGGAATTCAACAAGACAGACCCTCTCTCTGACATGTTCAGCTCCCACTTCCACATAAAAGCACTCTGCTGTGAGCAGCTTGCCTCCTGCAAGCTTAGTGAATGCAGGACCTTATTCTACAATGTGCAGAGCAGCTCTTTGATGGCACTGGGAAATCCTACTTCACAACCTCTGAAGCCAACAGCTAAATACTGCTGATGAACATGATGAGGAATAGAATCTTTTGCTTTCTGTTTCCAAGGGCAGTGGGTGATGGTCTCAGCATGTGTCCATGTGTGCTCAGCACCCCTGAAGATCAGACCCACCCCGAGAAAACAGGCTACTGAGTAGCTGCATGCTGCCTTTGACAGGGTTGTGAGCCATCACTTGCATAAGAGAGCAAGGCATGAGCCTGCTGAGAACCTAGATTTGTACAGTTCTGCAAATATATATATGTATGGGAAGAGGTCAAGTTTTTCCATTTTTTCTAGGATTACATATTCTCTGTCAAAAGTTATATGGGGTTTTTCAAGACAAGGCAGCAAACTATAGTGACAAATGGAATGGTAAATATCTAACTTGAGATACAGACATACAGATCTGAGTCACATGCATTATTCCATTCTTAGTGTAAAAACTAGAGAATGTTTGTGTTAAAACAAAGTTTAATGGGAGTGAAAACTTCCCACAACAAATAAATATATATTAAAAAAATGGTTAAAATGTGATATTTACAGGCAATTTCTTCCCTCTAATTAATTTTGCTGAGGTAAGATTTCTTAACAAACTACAACTTTAGGCAATATTTCTAGGCTAATCCACCATAATCCACTAAAGTTGTTTATTGAACATGTGAGAATTTGATGTTAAAGAAATATTTTAGTATAGCCTCTGAAATCTCTTTCTTTATGTTTTTTTCCTTTCTTCTCTACTAGTTAAGCAGAGAATGTAATGGAAATGGATTAATTTGGCCATTTTAAATATAAGAATTTCTTAATGGGTTTTTTAAATAAAGTGACCTTTTTCATACACCATAGTTTTGCCAGTGGAAATCTACTGCTTACTTGATCAAAGATAGCATGACAGAAGCTTCAAGGTTTTTATGCAGATAACATGCCCAGGTCAGAGATCTACTAGGACTTTATTTTTGTTCAGCTCATGTGGTCTCTTCTGATGGCCACTAGAACTTGCAGTACCACTACTGATCTTAGAACAAGAAGAAATAATCATGTTGCTTTTCAGAGGCAGCTTCTAGTCTGAATTTGGCTTCAGGATACCAGTTTGGGGTGTGATTCTAAGCCATGACCAGAGATGAGAGGTTCTTTCTGTTCTTACTAGTTTGAAAAATCTCTGGGTCAAAATCCTACTTCTCTTCTCAGTGTTACCTTCCAAAGAATGCATGCAGCTGTAGAGGAGCTCTGCTTGTGGGATAAATGTTGATTACCACATACTGCTTGGTCCTAAAACGTGGGTGGGAGGTTGTATATAGTGTTTGAAGTAAAACAGTGATTTGGACATTCAGAGAAGGTTCCTAAGATATATAAAATTATTTTTGGAATAACATTTGCATAGTGTTATAGTAGAATTTCTCCTTTTAAGAAAAAAATGCGATACAAAGATCAATAGTACAATAGGGAAATTTTATGTTACTTTTTTTTAATTTCTGTTATCACAAATAGCAGTTTTTACAGTCATGCAAGCTGATCATTGCAAAGTCTTTAACAGACAGTTGGAAGTTTTAGTCAGTGTGCAGTTTATCCTCCTGAGCACTAAAGAGTAGCTGGTCCTTTCTGCCAGGAATGGAACAAGCAGGAGGTGAGCATGCTCAGGGTGTGTGTCTCTCAGGACTGGTATTGTGTTCTTGATCTTAATTCTACAGAAATGTCCTGCTCTTCCTCAGGCAGTTCCTCCCCATCTGATCCAACCTTTCTGCAGTCCTGACTCCAGTAACTATTTACTATGTTGTAATTAGCAGAGTAACAGCTAACATGACCCCCTCTCAACATTGCTGCTGCTACATACCAGACTGTTGACAGAATGAACTCCTGCTTTTGGCCAGGGTGGTAGAATCTGACACATCCATTCCATGATCCAACTAAATTGTCAGTTCTTGCAGCACAGGCTTGGGATTTTGTGGTGAGTTACAACTGGGTGACTGTCAGGCCATCAAGGCAACCTGATTTTAATTTACATGTAGGAACTGATCTATGTATTTGCAGAGCACAATCAGCACACAGAATCTTGAGTTTCAACACATTGCCAGTAAAGCCATATTGCTAGAAAATGTAGTTCTGACACAAAGATTTTTCAGTCCTGAAAGTTTTCTAAGTTTCTAACATGAATTTTATTAAAACTTGTAGAGGATTTTACTAATATGTAGGCTAGAAGTGTTTTCTTGACAGATTCTTAACACACAGTGTGGGGCATCAGCTGCAAAGCAGCTCGTGCTGAGCCCATTTGTACTGTGCAGCCAGCCTGAACACGCAATCCCTACTGGGATTGCTCTCAAAGAGGTTTTTACTTCTCTCTTTTATGTCTGGAAACAACACAGAGAGTGGATCTAGAAGTGACTTTTGCTGCTCTCTGGCAAACTTTCATCAATAAACATTACTATTAATTCATCAGTCCTGTCAGTGTTACAATTCCAGACCCTCTGTGTCTTTACCAGACAAGAAGATTCATTTTTCATTGGAGTTTAAATCATGGCTTATTTTCTGTTCAGAACAGTTGCATGAATTAACCTTGTGTCAGATACACACAAGTGTTTATGCTTAATGTTTTTTCTTACTGCACCATGGATGGGTGCATACATATTATACATTTGTTTGCAAGAGCAGGTGACAGAATGCACAATGTAGCCATACAATTTGAGATCTCCTCAAAGTTGTCTTTCTAATACCTCATCTAACTTTTCTGCTTCAAGCCTATTGTTGCAGTGTATAATTCCTTCCACCCTTTGGGAGAAGAGAGTTTTTCTAAGAACAGCTCAGTTGTGGCTCTTTAAGAACACACATTTCTTCTAACAGAGTTAAAGCATCCCAACTCTGTGCTTCAATACAGCCCCTGTGAAATCCTGGCAATTGGAAACTGAAATTTTCCAGTGCTTTGCATTCAGTATTTCCCCAAACCATTGAACCTTTGGTCGATTCGAAAGATTCAGTTCTAGTGTTTTTTCAACTTCAAGTGTCATTACTTAGGGAGTGAAAAAGGGTTAAACACTTTGAAAATCTGGGTCTGTACTTCGTTCTAGTGAGAGTAGAACAGAAAAAGAGGTATCATTCATTACAGCAAAGGAGAACAAATTAGTCAGATTAACAGTGTTAAATTATGGTCACAGAGGCAATATGCTTAGTGCATTCTTCCATATGTGTGTTTTCTCTTTGGTAGCTTTCCCTGAACAGGATCCTTAGATTGGAACAGAGAGTGTTTTTCTGCCTGAAGACAGGACACAAGAGCTGCAGAAAAAAATTATATGTAGTAGGGATCTGATGCCAGGAATGCTGATTCATTTTCAGATCTCATCAAAACACTTATTTGCACACCACTGTATTTTACTATGAAACGCAGTAACAATCAGCAGTTATCATGTACATAAGGATGCTACTACATTAGCTTCGTATTCAGCACTCACTGGTAGGAAGCAACTATTTTGTTGCCGTTGAAATACAAGACAAATTTACAAAGGTGTAACAGTAAAAAATTGATGTGGAGCTTCAGGGTCAAACTTAGTGCTGATGGAAACTGTTGAATTCAGTTTTTTTGATTTAGTTCCAAAAAGGATGCATATGCACTTAAGACATAGTGCAGTGGAAGGGTGAGGTACAACTACAGAAGATGGGGTAGCTTGTTTGCTGTCTGAACCAGGAGACTGTGGTTAGTATGCTGTGGGACACTAAATAACATCAAGTAGACACATGAATGCTTTTTGGAAGGTTCCCTCACAAATTCTGCAGCACCCATGCTCTCACATTTCAAACTGGTTGTTTTATGTCTCTACAACAGAAAGTTCATTTAAGCAAATTTTAAATTAGAAAGGGAATTTTCCCGTATTCTCTTTGGAGAGAACATTTTATTGCAAATTATTTCATCTTTGAATTCCAATTTAGGATGTAAAAAATGTGTAATCCAATGTTTTATACTTATTGGCATGAAGTAGGGAAAAATTCAGAGAGGAATTAGGAGGACAAAGAACTCATTAACTGAAAAGCAGATGGTAGTCAGCTGGATAATTATCAGAATAATGTTGTTTAGCCTTGTCTTTTTACTAGTCTGAAAGGACAGTCCCAGAAAGAGACTCTTAAAAAACCCAAAGATCCTTACTGTTGAGGTCAATTCAGATGCAAGGGCAATTAGTAATTTTCAAGTGTCTAAGTGGGATTGGGAGAGATGTTCTACATACTGGGGAATCTCATACTAATCAGATATAGATCTTCAAGAGACCCTGCATCCTCTGACTGCACAGTCAAGCTCAACAATCATACTATGCCCCTGTACTGTTTGCAAAGAACACCTGATTTCATTACACTTTTATTTGAATAAATTCATGTCTTTGGTTTGTCTAATCAGCTGTATGAAGAAGCAGATAACTTTTCTGTTTACAAAAGAATAACCTTGGAACTGGAGACCCCCTGCATGTATCAATAACAAGCTAAATAAAAGATGTTTGCTACCAAATCTAGGGGATAAAGAATAACTTCTTGGTGGCAAAACAGAGTCTTTTTCCAATGCCAATGGTTTGAAGGAAATCTAGGAAGTTTTACACTTGGAAAAACATTAATGATTTTTTCTTTTTACTTGTTGTGATTTTTTAAAATATTGTGATTATTCAGTCTGTTCCTCAATATTCAAGTTGAAACAAGATAGTGAAAGTTCATCAATCTAATTAAAGACTTTCATAAGTCAGATTTTGTGTTCTGTGATTTTTTAATGTTCTTTTCTACATTTTCAGTGCTATGTAGATGGAACTGCAATAAGCAATAATCAAAATGCATAATCCTTCCATAAAATCACCACACCATGAATACAGTATTAGGCACCCTCTGTATTATTTTGCATGACTGTGGACAATGAATGCCCCTGAGTGAAGAAATGAAGTGATCTATGAGGTACATATAATTTTCACTTCTTCAGCTCTATTACTGTAATTGCGTCCCAATTTTCTGGTAGGAATACAGTGTCCAAGGAAAGGAGGAACACATCACATACTTATCTGTATAGAGTGCCATTTTAGAAAAGAATTCTTCCTAGATCAGCTGACTAACTCCACAGCTGGGATGTGAATTTGTGCGGATTTAAAGCATCTCAGAGATGAACACCTTGCTGGTTATCATATGTTACCAGCTGGTAAATGTTTTCCTGCATCTGAAATATTTCTGTAGCCATTGACTACACCTGTCAAAATGTCTGAGATAAATCTTAAAATACTTGTCAGTTGACTGAGGACACTTGTGTTTGCGTCTGTGACGTTCATTACCCTGTACTTCTGTCTTCTGGAGGAAGAGCATCATATTGTTAGAGTCATCAAACAAACTGACATTCATAAGGACTACTACTTGAAGTTGCAGGAGAGTTGTCACAGATTCTATGGTCCTTAGAAAATAATCCGGTTCTCATTCTGGAGATGTTCTGCTTGATCAAAAAGTAACAACAAAACTAAGGTAGGTTGACACAGGCATCCTTCAAGCTGTATCTCTTTTACAGATAAACACCAGACTCTAAGCCTCCTAACTCTGCAAGAGTCTGTATTATCTTTAGCAGAATTTGAGTTACTACCTGAAGACTTGTTAGAGGGGAAGGGTGTCAATCCAACAAGCTTGCTAATGGTCACTCATCACTCATTTCTTTCTAGAAGTATTCAAACTCATAAGACACACATTTTAGAGCGTTTAATTCTATAAACATTAAAATAAAGCAAAAGAGTTAAAACTGAAGTATTGCTACAGACAAACATAACAAAGCATATGCTTTCACATCCACATTTCATAAAAAACCCTATGATATGTGCCTTTTAAATAAAAATTTAAACAAGTGCTAACTCATTTAAAGAGTAATGTAAAATGTAAAATACATCACGAAGGATTATATAGTAGAGCAGGGAGTCTGACAATTTCTAGATAGCAATTGGATGAAGGAAATTGTTTTATTAGAGAACATCTCTTGGCTCTGGACAACTGAAAGGTTTATTTCACAAAGATTACAAAAAAGGTGATGGTACCTACAAATATGAAATTCAAAAGCAGAGAAAGTATTTTTTTAGGCTTACAAAAAATATGAAACCAATTAAAAATTTTAATTTAAAAAAATTTGGCTGGACTTTCATGTGCCAAAATCAGCTATGTCTGTGTTCCTTTCTTTGTATCCTTCCTCTCTCTATTTAATGTATCTAAATCTGTTAGATTGTTTGTTAATGAACTGGAGCTGGCTAAACTCTTCAAAACAGATTAGCCCTGAAAGGTAAGTCCTCAAAGGAAGTCTGCCCCTGCAATGTTCACACAATCATGCTCATCTACAGATTACTCCATCTGTAGGGATGGGTCTCTCTTTACAGGAAATGCTTGCTCAGGAATGACCTTTCCTAAACTGTGTCCTAAATTACTCAGTGACTCAGAGGGCTGCCTGATTTCACAGAAAACTAGCCAGCAATAGTAGGTTCACTGCCACGTTAGTCAAAGCAACTACATAACATCGGCTAATGTTAAGAACTGTTTTTCGGAGAAATCCAAGAAGAGCCAAAGACAAGAGCAGCTGTAGTGAACTTTTTTCTGTTTAACAATAACCTGCAATGTCTTTAGTTTCTCTCCCCAGATTTCAAGATCTCTGTATCAAGACTTTAGGTGTCCTTGGGAATTGACTGTATGGAGACACACCAGACTTTCTTTGTAATTTTTTTCTATGCTCCAGACAGTGGAGATGAAATGGAAGCAAGAGCACAAATTCTCATTTCAATTTGTATCCACTGTAATTGCTCTGCTTCATCCTCCTCTTTCCATGGACCTTGCTCTCTGACACAGCACACATCTCTTTTTTCACTCTCACAGCACAAAACCAATCACAACCACAAGGTTTATCATACCACTAAATTATAATACTGCACTGTCTCCTAGTTTCCTGTGGAAGCACCTTACAGACTGGAACATCTGGCCAGCAGATCTTGAAGTCGTGGTGGCTGCTGGCAGGGGATTACCCTGCAATACCTAATCAAGAAGTAACACTGAAGGGAGCTACCTTCTGCCCTGGTAGCTGGTGGGCCAGTCTTATATATTATTCCCCAAGATAAGTTTTAATTTTTCTCTATTTTCAGTGCCACTTATAGGAGACACACCTGTGAATGAAATCTGAGCTAATACATTCAGAAGGCCAAAGGGGTGTGCTACCGCTTCTCTAATTTTCTAATTCAGCAGGATGATCTAACAGGCCAAAAACCAGAATGGATACTGGAATCAGTGATTGGCTAGTAAGCAGGACTTCAGAGAGGATCACTGGAAAGGACACCTGGTATCAAACTGTATGAAGTTCCATTGGCAGCTTGAGGAGTCGCAGAAGCACTGGTGATTGTCTTCTGGACTGCAGAGGCTTTCTTACCTTCAAGCCAGTATGTTACCATGTCTCCTTTCCCCTAAGGAAGAAAATTAGTCATGGGGTTATAACACTAACAATCATTTATGAAATAATTTCCTTACTACAGCACAAAAGAAGGTCCAAAAGAAGATTGATGTGCCTGTCAGCCATTTTACATACAGGAAAAATGAGTTATAAGACCTTTCCATAAAAGATAGTGGCAGCAGTATCAATTAAAACAATTCTTTGAAGTCCCATCCAAAATTGGATTTACAAGTATGTTAGTTCTTTTATGGAACTCACATGATTATTTGTGATATCTCTGAATGACCTTTTCTTTTTGAATGTGCCATACAGGACTTTCAAGCTTGGCTACGTCCTTCATCTCTGACTTATCAGTGTTGTCCCCATGAACAAGCCGTTGAATTGGTTCTAGTTTAGAAGTTGAATGTGCTTTCTTCAGGTCAGGAATTAGTCTAAATAAAGGACTGTGAGATATAAAGGACTGCAAGATATTAAGGACTGCATTGGTTAAAATTCAGGGACTCCAGAGTACTTTCACACTCCCCTCTTTGAAAAGCTGAGTATAGATGTTGCATACACACCTTGACTTGTAAATTCCCACGGCATACTAACACATACTCTCCAATCTGCTCCAGCAGTTGGTATGCACTTGAACTGCACTGTATTTTAAGAGCTGGAAAAAGAAATAATTGTCATATTATCAAACAATTTAAACACCTAAGACAAATCCATGCCACAATGTGTGCTAAAGATTTCAAGACCCACTGATGAACTCCCCCGTGGTTTTCTTCATGTCTTCACTGTCATTCCTCTGTAATTTGAAATGCTCACACACAAGCTCCAGTATCCTGGCCTGTCTGTGAGAGCATTTCACAACAAATGTGTGGCTGTCAACAAACACTACGCTTCACATCCTGC
The DNA here is from genome assembly GCA_035041135.1 of Platyrinchus mystaceus. Taxonomy (NCBI): domain Eukaryota; kingdom Metazoa; phylum Chordata; class Aves; order Passeriformes; family Tyrannidae; genus Platyrinchus; species Platyrinchus mystaceus. Next base: position 22,840,408 of record JAWWLV010000100.1, on the reverse strand, counting down.
ATCTAATAATATTTGTCTACTCTTTGCAGCTGCCTGGCTGGTGCTACTGATTAGCATCCTTTTCATCTGGTGAAGAAAACTGTATATAATTCTACCTCCTGGTCAATAAAGAGCCAGCTATTTCTTTGCACATATAGTTTTCAGCAAAGTCTAAGCATTAAAGAAGCTCCTATCCTTGTTCTGACTCCAAACCTGTAAGTAAGGACAGGTGGAAGAGACAATATTACCATAAGTCCACAATTTTTTTACAATGTGATTTTTCCCTAGTTGAGATTTTACCTTCATGTAAATCTCACCTCCCTTGTTGTTTGCAAATGATGGGGAGGGACCAAAGAAGAGGAGAGAGAGAAGAAATTCTACTTTTACCAGAAAGTAAAATTTTGCTAAAATTTTAAAAATGGGGGAGGGGGGAGGAAAAAAACCTGGTTTTTGTTTTATTATGTTTTGAGGGGAATTTTGCCTGTAACACTCAGTGACACATTGTGCTGCTTTGTTTGAAAAAGATCCCAGATGATGGTAGGACTGTGTAAGATTATCTTAGTGATTTTTCTTGTATCAGAAAATGACAGTTTTATAATATTCATTTGTGTTTGTTTGTTTAAATGTTTTTCTAAAGTTTCAGATCTCTCCCTGTAGATCAGGAAATATGTGTTTCAACATATATAGATACATATCTCAAAAATATTCTTTGCAGAAGGTACATGATATTTTAACTTGTCATCCTGCTTGAGAACAAGACACTAGCACTCAGATTCCAAGTGATAGCATTTTTTATGTACACTTATAGTGAATAATTAATCTATTTTAAAGCAACGAACTTAGGGTGAAAACAAGGTGATGTATTTTGAGATCCTCAGATGTACATGGCCAGAGAAAGAGGGAGATAAAATAAAGGCTTGAAAGATAAAAACCTCTGTCTTTATACAGAGTAAGTTTACAGTAAGTTTACAGTGTTGATGCATCTTATGAGAAAGAGACTGACATACAGAACAAAATGGATGATGAACTATGAAGAATGATAGAAGCAGATTTTGAAGGCATTCATTTTAAGGCAGTTTTGATAAGAAGATTCAAAGAGCCTGAAAGAAGGAGAAGAATTAAAGCAGTTATCTGGGAGACTGACAGAAAGAAAATTTAATTATGTGTGTTGCACTCAGGCTAGTATTTGCTTTGGAAAAATGTATAAAGTGGTGAGAAGGAATGGATCCTGGTGATTCTCAGATCCTGAGACTAAACCTTCAAAATCATCATGTAGGACCACTCCATTGCCTTTCTGCCTTGTTTTTAGTGGGTCCTGATAGGTGTTGAAAGCATCACTTTTTGCCATGAGAATAGACTTGAAAAAAACTTGTATTTGCCTAGTTCAAATACATTTACAACACACTGCAATGTGAGCCATAAAACTATTCACCTTCATTTCATGAATGAAAGGAAACAAGCCATCGAGGTCCTTTGACCTTGAACCACTTTCTTTTCTTATTTTTTTCCCAATTCTTGTTCATTGGACTTAAGTATACTGGAATGTGAGGTTCAAATGATCATACTGGCTAAAGATGAAGTATGCAAACTAAACTGTTATCTTCTGGGAAGAAGTGAAGGTGAGAATATCTTAACTGTTTAAACTCTAGAAATTTCTATCTATTCTCTTTGATGGAAGACATGCACATAATCTTCTATAACAGTTAAAGACAGACACAGCTCCCATGGTGTCCCACCATCTCTTGTGTTCTCCATTAGAGAAAGTTATCAGCAAATGAGAGGAGTTATGAAAATATTTTTACTGTAAATTCAGCAGGGTGCCAGGTAAAAATAGGAACAGTGAACATAATCATTTTTCTCTCATTGTATCTTATTCTTACCTTTTTTTACTGTAGAGAACTTCACAACCTCAAAAATCCCTTTCCAAGACTTGGGGAATAAGGGGAGCTGGTTACAAAAATGGTTGTAGAGAATATCACTGTCATAATGGCAGACTGGAACCAGAAATCAAGAACTTTCTTACAGGATTTGCAGTAGTTTGAATAGGTCAGGACTCAAAACTCAGCACAACATTTTTTCAGAACTCATGCAGGGGTGATCAAAGCCCCATCTGCAGCTTGTTCCTTATTACCTTCGCTGGTAGATTCCATCCTGGAAGCCGTGTTCACAGTATCTCCAAACAAACAGTACCGTGGCATTTTGGTTCCAACAACTCCAGCTACAACTGGCCCTGTTAAGAAAAACAAGATAAAGTATTTTGTGTTTATAAATCACATAATCAGTCATACAGCCTTATGTCTGTTTCTTACACTACTTTATGTCTCATTCATTAACCAGTTAAAGACTGAGTGTCAGTATTGTCTTTACATGGGTTACATATCTGTCTTACAGGTAGATTACAGAACCACGGGGGGGGAAGTTGCAAAAAGGCCTCAAAGGAAAACAGTGGGGGAAGTGGTGATGTGATGGAGGTGGTGTGTGTGAATTAAGGCATCTGCAGAACCCCATTTCAACATATTTTCAGGGGCAATGAGATAGGAATGCTGCCAATAGGAGTTGCACCCACAACACTCACTATCACATGGAATGGCAGGAATAGGAAGCAACCTGCTCCTGCTGAAGGAGTAAATGAGCATTTTGATTCCTTCATGTCAGCCTCAACTGACTTAAAATGTGGAAGATGTTGGTGAGACAATGTGTGCTGTTTAATTGGCAGGTGCTGGGCTGCACAGGACAGGTCCAACTCTGTCTATCAAGAAGCAGTCGCAATCACACATCAGAGGAGATCAGGGAGCTGGGAGTCTGAGAGCAAAGGCTAGATCAAAGAGTCAAGAAACAACTCACAGTTTTGAAAAGAGAACATCTGAAAAGGACAAGTAACAGACACAGAAGGGCAGTTCTCATTTGCATCAGCAAAGGCACTGGGACCATGGAATATTTCCAATGCTGTATTCTGCATTGAGTTACCAATATTCCATGTATCCAGTAATTTAATCTGTTGGGATGACCTCTGTGTCCCCTCTCATATCAAGAAATTAACTTCACTCTTAATAGAGAGAAAATGGTCAATACAGAAACATTTGTTGAGCCAGAAGAAGACAATTTTACAGCCCTCTCAACATACCTGAATGGATTCCTGCTCTTATTTTTAGAAGGATGTCGGGCTTGTGTGGGATCTTAAAAGTCTTGCAGACATCCAGGAGGTCTAAGGCCATGCTTGCAATCTCACCAGCATGAAGGATCCCATTCTCTTTGGGTACTCCTGAAACCACCATATCTTAACACAACAATGCAACTGTGTTAATGTTTGGCATTACACACCACACAAATTTACCAAAGGGAAGTTCCCAAATTAAACAAAAAGAAACAAACAAACAAAAGGAAGCCCAATTCTGTCATATTCTAGGGCAGAGTTGTGCCTCCTAAGCAGAGAAAGCCAGAAACAAACGAAGACAAGGGCAACGGCTCATGTATGCAACTACCCTAGTTCTGAAAAATGTTGTATTTCCTTCTCACTTTTAGATAGGATTTATTCCTTCTGACCCTTTCTTTATCTCTTCATCCCTTCATTGAGAATGCTTGAAGTGGGACAGGTAGTGGTGACATGACTGTTCAGTACCTTTTGGTTTTGGGGAGCTATTATAAAAAGAGGCAATGGCCTATACTTCCTGCACTATGCTTTGAACACCAGTGATGGGGTCTGAGGGTCCCAGAGTGCTGAGCTGGAGGGCCATGACTGTGAGAATGATAGACTCCCATTAAACCCTGAATTTATGTGAGATTTGCTGCTCCAGCTGGATCCCTGTACATCTATGGGGCTTGATGGGATTCATTCAGTAGTACTCAAAGAGTTGGCTGAAGTCATTGTGAAACCTTTCTCAGTGCTTTTTGAATGGTCTCAAAAATCTAGAGAGGTCCCAGCTGACTGGAAGCTGTCAAATGTCGAAATTTTCAAGAAGGGGAAGACGGATGACCCTGAAAACCACAGGCCTGTCAGTCTCACTTCAGTGCCCGACAACATTATGGAGAAGATATTCTGGGAGTTACTGAAAAATACCTGAAAGACAACACAGTCATCAGTCACAGCCAGCACAGCTTCATGAGAGGGAAGTCCTGCTTATCAAAGTTAATTCTCTTTTATGACAACCCATCTAGTTGACCAAGGGAAGCCAGCTGTTGTAATCTCTTTGGATTTCAGTAAATCTTTCAATATTGTCTCTCACAGGATCCTTCTTGACAAAATGTGCATCACACAGCTGGATAAACACATCATGTGGTGGGTAAGGAATTGGCTCATGGGTTGAGCACAGAGGATAATAGTGAATGGGGTGACATCACACTGGAGACCTGTCACTAGTGGGGTTTTGCAGGGCTCCATTTTTGGCCCTGTGCTCTTCAACATCTTTGACTTGCAGGTGGGACTCAAAGGGATACTAAGTAAGTTTGCCAATGATATTAAATTGCCTCGAAGGCAAAGGGGCCGTGCAGAGAGACCTTAGCAAATCAGAGGGCTGAGAGATCACCAGGTGTATGATGTTTAACAAGATCAAGTGCGCGATTCTGCTGCTGGGACGGGGCAACCCTGGCTGTTTCTACAGACTGGGGAATGAGAGGCCGGAGAACGGCCCTCTGGAAGCAGGTCTGGAGGTTGATGACAATTGAACATATGAGGATAGAATACCCTTTTTTTCTGGAAGATTTTTTTATGAGGAGACAGAGTTTTTGCTTAGGATGTCTTTCTGCCTAAAAGGTAACTCTTTCTCAAAGGCAGTTTCAACGCTTTCTCCCCCTCCCTGCATAGCAAGAGAAGTTCTCAGCCTCTCTCTCTGATATATGAGAGGAGAGATATAACATTTACAGGAATGTTACAGGGCCGTTGTGCCCCAGGGAGAGTTGAGGTGGCCAACAATGATAAAGCCTGGGAGTGAACAGGAGGTTTGCCTTTTTCTTCCTGTGGCCCGGTGCTTCAATAAGCACTGTGGAGTATTTGTAAGTTTCTCATATTCTGGCCTTCTAAATAAACTTTTGAATTCTTTCCGGTGTCTTGGCATTTCTGTTTTTCTTACATTACAAACACAAATCCCTCCTGGCAGCCAGGAGGGCCAACTGTGTGCTGGGAGGCATCAGGCAAAGCATCATCAGCCGGTTGAGGGAGGGGATTGTCCCACTCTGCTCTGCTCTAGGGCAGCCTCACCTTGAATATTGTGAAAGTTTTTCACTGCAATATAAGAAAGCAATTAAGCTATTAAAGAGTGTCCAAAGGAGGGCAACAGTGTAAAGGGACTTGAGGGGAAGCTGTATGAGGAGCAGCTATGGGCACTTGGTCTGTTTGGCCTGGAGAAGAGGAGACTGAGGGGAGACCTCATTGCAGTTACAACTTCCTTGTGAGGGGAAGAGAAAGGGCAGACACTGATCTCTTCTCAATGGTGACCAGTGACAGGACCCAAGGGAATGGCCTGAAGCTGTGTCAGGGCAAGTTTAGGCTGGATATTAGGAAAAGGTTCATCAGCCAGATAGAAGGTGGTTTGCTACTGGTTCCCCAGGGAAGTGGTCACAGCAGCAAGCCCAACAGAGTTCAGGGAGCGTTTGGGCAACACATAGTATGATTGGGCACATAGTATGATTCTTGGGGCTGTCTTGTGCAGGGTCAGGAGCTTGACTTAATGATCCTTGTGAGTTTCCTCCAACTCAAGATATTTTATGATTCTATGCATCTTTGATTCTATGACTTTGTAGGACAAGAAACAGGTCTCTTCATGATCTCTCAGGTGCATTTGTTCAGGAATTTTATGCTTGAGAACATGCTGAACTATGGCATGGAAAAAGAAAGAGTGGGGATTTTTTTCCACATCTCTTATAAGACTTCCTATCTGTCTCATCGAAAAGTCCTGTTAGATTCACTTAGGTTTGTGATGGAACCAAATTTTAATGGAAATCAGTCTCCAGCAGAGTCCCATGGTAGCAAATATAAAGCCATTTTCCTAAAAACCCAAAGAGAAGAGACAGTCAAGCCCCAACAGAGTAAGAGAATTATCATGGTCTTTGCAAAAAGAAGAGAGAGATAATAAAGCTTATGGAATGGTGTCTATGATCCCATGTAGAAGGTAAATTTTTCAGTTGTGCTCCTGTGATACAGAAGTTGCCAGCTTGATTAATCTGCTGCCAAGGTTTAAAGTCAGACCTTACAGGTCATAGGAACCAAATAAACATCAGTGGTATTTTACTCAATTAATTTTTCCTGTCCACAACACTCATCAGTTGTACAAATTATTTAAGTTATGCAGGAAAATGTTCCTTAAGTTTGCCAGGGCTCTGGTAGGACTTATCTCCTAATTGTTTTATGTGGTCTCCTCACTGGTAATAAGCTTTCCAAATCTCCTTCCTCTATTTTTTCTTGTCATCAAATTAGCCTCTGTCCTGATGCCCCACAAGCCCCATCGTTGTCCATAGCTCAAGGAACTTACAGGCATCTCCTATTGTCTCCACCTTATAGACATCATAGTTATCTATGATTTCATCAAAAGTGGTGTAAAGCTTGTTCAAGAGATTTACCACTTGATAGGGTGTGCTGCTGCTGGACAGCTGAGTGAAGCCAACAATATCACTGTTAAAACACAACAGAAAGAACACACTCATCCACCATCTTAAACATTGCAGATTGATAATCCTAAACACACAGTACTAATTTGTCATTGGAGCTATGTCAAAAACTTCTCTTTTTCAGTATTTCCTTTGCTAAGGATCTTATGGAATAGTTTTGTCTTCATTTATTTAAATCAGCAGCAGACTCCTTCCATTTAATAAGGATAGACTGACCTAAGTCTTTTTGATTACCAATGTAGTAAACCGTTTTTACAGATAGACTTTAATCTGCAACAGAATAACTAATCTTCAATTTTAGGTTATGTAAAATGAAAAATGGAATTTGATATCTGTTCGTTTGTGATAAGTGAAGGTGTGCCATTTATATGTTGCTTCATGCACACATAAAAATTTAAAGCTGTAAATGTGGACTGCAAGGATAGACAAGTTTTCTTTACAAAGCTAAATGCTGGAGCCTTTACTTAGGCCTATATTATGAAACATACATCCATGCATGTGTAACAGGTGTAAAGTGATGCTCTGCTGTATATTAGAGGTCCACAGTAATCTCATTGTTTATTTAAGTATTTATAATTAAAAACTGAAGTGGTGTGAGAATTCTGAAAAACACTCTTTTGGAGTGACATCTGGTACAATATATGGCAGCTTAGATAGAAATTCTGTACTTGATTAGGATCTTCACCTCCACTAGAAGCCTAGAAGTTTCTTCAATAGGAGTCAGTTTTAGTTCTCTCTTTCATTTTTGTTTACCTGAAAAAGATGGTGGCACTTGAGTAACTTTGAGCTTGAGCAGGTTTTCCCTGCCTGAGATCATCTGCTACTTGTTTCGGCAACATACCTATTGTAGAAAGTAGAACATTGTTACTCTTTTGAGTGGTAAAATCACACATTAAACATAACATGTTTGTTTAAAGGTATAAAGCAAGGATCAGAAATATGAAATATTACAAAGATTAAAACACTTCGACATCAAAATCTGTTGTGCTGTTATGTGAGAATTCACAGTAAATCTCAGTCATAACACGTCCAGATTTTTCAGATAGCCCATAATTTTAGTTCAAAAAAAAAAAAAAATCTATATATTTCAAGGAAGTGTAAGGTTAGATTTTAATGGCGTGACTTGGGATATTACTAATTCTTTCCATGCCAACTCTTTGCTAGTGCTTTCTACCTGTGTTAGGTTTCTTTACTATCACTACTCTGTTTTGTTTTGTTTTTTTTTTTTAATTGTCTTTATTTCTCCTGTCTTGCACCTTCACATCCTTTTCCTTTTTTCTCTCTCAGATGTGTTATTTTTCTTCCTCTATGCTTTTTTTTTCTTGCAGAATGCCAGAGGATACACTGCATTCAAAAGTAACCAACTGCAATTCCCCAACATTTATAACTAAGCAGAAGGACTGCCATGAGAATCCAAAGTCAGAGAACTATAGATTCTGGGGTCATACCTCTCAAATGACTGTACTGATTTCTAGAGGGGAAGTATAGAAAGTAGGTAAATATCTTTCCAACTTTGAAAGTAACAGCTATATTCATCCCTTGCTATTAAATAATGACCTATCAAAGGGTTTCTATTTGTAATTAGACAGCTGAAAAAATTATTGTTGAGAAGAATATCCAGTATTTAACTTACTATACAACAGACGATCAGTCTTCTGTTTTTCATGCATTAAATCCTGGGTTCTCTCAGAAACCAATACCTCCAGATGTTTGTTATATTTCTCCATCTAAAGAACACAGAAAATTGCATGAAATAATCTTTTTATTGAAACATATTCATAGTTGGGTATGATTTAAGCATTTGAATGATTCTGCTTGGAAAACACTCAGAGATAAGAAAAGGCTCAGGTCTAAGACACCTATTATTTTTTTTTTTTACAAAATCCAAAGATCAGGTTTCTCCATAGGTAAATTTCTGAATCTAGATTTGAGATTGTTGCTTGACAGAAGAATTCAATTTCAGACTTTCCAATTTCAGACTTTCCAATTTCAGACTTTTGTAAAATTTAGGGGTCTAATCCAATGAAGAGACCAAGCTGCAGATGTGGATTAAAATCTTACCAAAACAAAAGGTATCTAAGTCTCAGTCTTTCATCGAAAGCTCACAATGTTGTTTTGTAAACAACAACCCTGCTCTGCTAGTCTACATTTTGCTTTTTTGCATCCTTCCTGTGTGCGGGGCAATAGCCGGTGGAAGCAGGAATCTCCTTTCTCTGCTGATGAGCTTGAGATACTCTGCTCAAAGTGCATCTGTAAACATGCTATTTGTGGCATGCCAGGATTCTGTATCCCTGGTATTGTAAGACCACTGAGTCGTGGGAAAAGGGGAATATAGTATCCTGTGACCACATTAAACACCAAACAACATTTGACTGGAGAAAGTGCTTATCTACAAAGGAGTTGAGAAAGTTAAGAAAAAGGACAGAAACTGAATGAGAAGGAAAGCTGTGTCTCAAGCAGAACTACAGCTACAATTAGCCCACCAGAAGTGAACAAATAACTGGGTTTTCTTGCCAAACAAGGGGTATGAGATCAAAAAACAAACCTGAAGGATAGAGATGAAAGTGATTGCAAGTGAGCAGATTAACTTGAATTGGATTAAAAAATTAAATTTACCAGAGTCATCATCATGTCAACAGGACTAACTTTATTAGGATTCATCTTGTACAACATTTTCTTGACTTGTTCAAATGTAGGCCTTTGGGATGGATTATTTTTTCTGCACCTTCTGATTAACTGCAGAAGGGAAAAAGAGTAACAAAAGCAAACAGCCTTTTATCATTCCAAGAATAGGCAGTTTTTAAATTAATACTACTATTTTATTTGTGCAAACTGGTCATCTGCAGCTGGTGAAAAGTGTCAGAGCTATAGTGAGGTCTGTGGAATTCTACAGGTTTTTGCTGAACAAAGGATAAATAAAATAAAGATGCTCATAAAAATGCTGCTTAAGCTCTTATTTTTTAAGACAGTGTTATGCTGGTGAGTTCACGGTTTCAGAGGACTTCTCTGTACACAAAATTAACGAAAGATTAAAAACTCAACTACTCTTTAAGGATGTTAACTCCCAGCTAAAATCCAGTGCTGTTCATGAGAAGTTTGTTACATTTACGTTGTTACAAACCAGCAAAGTCAGTTATATAGCACCTAAACTGAAATAAGGACACCACAATCTTGTTCTAAGTAAATGAGGGCGGGGGGAGGTGTACTTTATCATGTAGTTTGAGGCTACTGAACACACAGACCTGTTGCATGAGAATCAAACCAAACTGATACTTTGCCTGAGACAGAGACTTCTTTATTTGAAAATAACCCTCTGCCAATAAGCTAAATGGATATTACTGACATAAAATTTGTATGGAATTCAACACTTTATAATAAAATGAAAACACACAAAAATCAATTATTGATTATTAAAACCATAATCTATTACACTTGAAACTTGGGAGAACAACTGAATGTTTCATTATCACAGTGACTTTTTTAAATTAAGAATATTAACCAGTTTCATTGTGCCTTATTTGAGGAGTACTTCTTGATATCTGGTTTATCTACATACTGACATAAAAATTCTGGGACACGTCTTAAATTCACTTTAGTAAAGAATCTTTGTACACAATATTGTATCTTACTTACCTCTATGTAATCTGTTGGGCATGGGCAAGAATTCTCAGCCTTTTCTGAAATTAATTCTGACAAAGGTGGGCACCAAAAATATTCTGCAGAATGCATACCATCTTTCTAGAGAAAAGGGGATTAAACAATGTTGAAAGCATTGGTGTGGTTTTCATGCCAGCCATTGAAATTATTTTACTATTATCATCATTACTTATATAACATCTTCCCTTATCACTGCCTGCTCTGCTTTTTTACATGAGTGAAAGGAAAAAAAAAAAAAGCATATAACTGGTCTAAACCAGGTCACCTTGTCTGAAAGCTTTTTCATAGCTGAAAGGCTTTAATCTCATCTCAATCTGTTTATGAGATAAACAACTTTTGAAACAACTGAATACCTGAGAAGATATTGGGAAATTTTTAAGAAATCACAAGGCCTACATTGATCTATCACAAACTGCCAGAAATAGAAGAATGGTAGTTTCAGGTCTTCATTGTTACAATTCTTGTTAAGCAAATTCTTCCAGAGAGAACACGGTTACATATCCAGACCATCTGGTTGCAATTTCAAGGTGCTTTTTTTTTTTTTTTTTTTTTTTGTGTTTGCCATTTAGCACTGATCACAAGACACATGCAAAATAGAGATTTTCCTTATGGAGAGAAGCTCATTTGCCTTTCTAGCATTTGAGATTCCACTAAAAGGGCTTTTGCATGGCAGGAAAAAGAAGGAAGAACAGAAGAAAAAGGAAGATATTAGGACATACGTTCCCTCTGCACACCTCCCTGTCATCATTAAGCCTCACAGAACTAATCAAAAGTTAGATTTGGAGCCGCATTATTTTTATCATACGTTTGTCTTCACAGTTCTGAAAGGGAAGACAGGTAGATGTACTAGGAACCCCTGATTGCAATGTTCCATGGGAACTCAACTAACAGCGAAAAAATCACAAGGAAAATGCATGCTCAAAAAGTAACTCATAGGTGCAGTAACTCAAAGTTGGGTTTATGTCTTCAGCAGAAACAGAATCAAAGTAGTCATGCAAATTTCACAGATAGTTCATCTTTACTTACTGTCATAGGGTCACTTCTTGTGGCAATTTCTAGTAAAATAATGGCATAACTGCAGAATAAAAACAAAAAAAAATCTTAATGAAACAGTCAATGGAGTTAGTGATTTCTTCTTTCCATGATTTCTTATTTTTCCCTGTTGTATGACTGAAAGCCCAGTATCTCCAAAGGAAGGATGGCAACAGTTCTGCTGTGTGTCCTACTCTGTGTTTTCAGAGATCTGTTACAGAATGTTTCATAGCAATATCAAACCTGCTGAGATAGCAAAGATGAAACAGATTTTTAAGGAGAATAATTAGATGATGGTAACTCTGATAAAGCAGTACTGATGCAATTCAGCTTCAGTAGCACTGCTCAGTAAAGTCCTAACATAGTGGACAGTGAGATTCACATAATGATTACAAATAAAGAGGAGCTGATCTAGGAGAAACTGTGAGTGGTAACAGCCTCTTCAGCTCAAATCCGGAGCTGCTTTCAAGCTCCTGTTCTCATTTCCATTTTGGCTTTCCCATATGACCAACACTTTCCCTAGAGAAGTTTAAAAGCAAGTGATTCATCTGGAAGAGTACAGTAAATTACAAGTCCCACTCCTGCAGTTTCTACTAATTTTTTGTTTGGGCCTTACATTCAGAAATATTAATGGAATTTTTGCACACATAAAAACTGAGAATTTCAAGACTGAGTCACTGCTCTCTGGCCAGTGAGCCCACATACATGTATCAGGAAGGCTTAGCCCTTGCTCATATCATTAAACACAAAATTTATTAAAATGTAAATTCTGAAGAATAGCCCAGAGAAGAAGATAGACCTTTTAGTCATACAGGGTACATTTCTATCTTCCCTGTCTGCACGTTGATCTTCTCCTTTTTCTGATTTTGTCTCTTACCATTTTATATTTTTTTTTTTTACCAAGAAAAGAGTAAGTGCAGTACCACAAGAGAAGACTGGATTTTGCAAATACACAGAATGACAGCAAGATAGGTTCACTGAATCTGTCAAAAGTTCATTGTAGTCATGTATGACATGAGTAAAGCAGATTTTAAGGGGAGCCCTTGGCAAGAAATTCTTTCAGGAGGCTGAGTGATCTGCAATGTCAAGTAACAATATCTACTCTGAACACAAGCAAAGTGAGAACAGACAAGACTAGGAAACATTTTTGTGGCAATGATAAACTGGAATGTATAAGACAACCCCAAAATTATTGTTTAGTTGGAGCACAGTACTTTCTAACACCACTCCATATTGAAAAAGTACAGATTGACACAGGACAAATGACAGTAGCCAGAAATACCAACAGAATCGCAAACTGCCTTAGCTGAACTATTTTGAAGCAAGTTCTCAGGATGTGTTTAAGCCTATAGATATAAATACTACTGAGATCTCAAATTCTTGGTTAGGTAATCTGACAGAATAAATTACAATTAATAGTGTTCTAGCACATTTAATATGTATACATTTGTTTACAATTGTAATCCCACTTATCTGAAAAGTGGTTGGATAGAAGTTATCCACCACTGTCAGGGCTAAACGTGATAGCCAAATAAGCCATTGGAAAGTGATCTTCTATAAAGGCTTTCAAAAGGAAAGAGACAAATTTATCACTAGTGGATCCATTCTTCTTCTGACCTTTATTTTTTTCTCTGTAAACCAAAAAATGTCACTGTGTATATGCAGCAAATCATGTATTGACATTAATTATAAAATTATGGGATGTGTATGCATATTGTGACATCCTGGAACACTGGTTCTATTAACTTTTAAAGTATTGCAATAATTGAAAATAACCCACTTTCTCATAAGAAACAGCAACAGAAAAAATCAATAGGTAGATAGTAGCACATCTTTATGCCTTTTTATCTACCAGTCCAGAGTGACTCCTTATAATTCATTCAGAAAATTTTCTATTTATATTCAGTGAATTCAGTATTTGGTTATCACCCTTGAAAGAGAAGATCCTATGACATCTATGCTGTTCTGTATTCCAGGACCAAACCTTTAAAATCTGCAATCAAACATATACTTGGAGTGACAACAGAATTATACTGAGCCTAATTATCCTTTAAATACACTCAAGATGATATTACTAAGTGCAAGATCAGGAAGAATTAACTACCTGTAGACATCTGTCATAGAATTGGGTTCAAACTCTGAAAGCGAATGTATTTCAGGAGCTGTGTAAATCTGTATCAAACGGTGCTGGCATGAGCTTGATCCCTCAGAAGAATCTTCTTTTCTGTATGATTGCAAACCATAATCTAACATGAAAGAAAACAAGGAGCAAACTCTTCAGTGGGTACTTCTCCAAAACACATGAAATAGTAGACAGTAACACGACTAGTCTAAAGGAATTAATTTTCCCTATTTTAACTACACATCTTAGTCTAGAAATAGTGTGGTTTTGGTGGTCTTGCCTCCCTAAACAATTGCAAATGTAGCAACTGGAAACCAAATATATAGGTAGGACTGCATAACAGCAGGGAAGTTGAACTACATAACCCCTGCTATCAGAATTATTTCATGATCTTATCAAATTATATTCAGATAACAGTCTCACCTCAGTGCAAGAGTTAGCACGTAAATGAAGGTTTTTGTTATACTTTGTCCCTTGATACTTATCTCTGGTGGCAGATTGCTAAAGTAATTACTGGTTAGACAGACTAAGGACCGAAAAGCAGATGGTGGGTGTTACTTGCACACCACTGGCATCAGAACAAAGGCAGCATAGATGTGAAATATCTTTCCTCCTATACTTCCAGCCTAATATAGAAGGGATGCTCAGCATATGACTCAGAATAGGGGAGGAGGAAAAAAAACAACCGACTTCAGTTTTCTTTCTTACATAAACAGCACTCTGCTGAGTGTATGGGCAGGCTGGATGCAGATGTCTCCTTTTATCTGGAGTGACCTCTAAATAAGATGGTCTTAGAGATTAGTTCTTTATATTGGAGGTAATTTTTCAAATAGCTCCCACATTCGTTATTTGTGAGGTTGGTTTGATATTATCACATCCAGATAAGCCATGAAAATTTGAAATTGCTACAGTACAACTATATAACTTCTGAGTGATTTCACAGAGATCCTATTTAACTGAGAGGAGCTGTGCTAAGGTGATGTAGCTGATGTAATGCAACTATGTCTATTTTTTATGCTTTTCTCAAGAACAGGATCTAAGCAGAGTAGGCAGTTCTGAAGGCAGTAGGATACTGAACAATTTGGAGAAGCACTCCTGGCCCTGTGTAGAAACCTTAGTCATAGGATGTTCCATTAAAAACCAAATCTGTTGCTGCTGCTTTTAGGGTGGCTATGGGTTAGAGGGCATGATAACTTCTTTGGAGAGGAAGTAAAAGAGATGATCATTGCCTTAATTCCCCTTGGCAGCTGCAAACTAGATCAGACTCATAAGTGGCACTCCTGTTTCCACAGACTGTCTTCCTGTACCAGGAGCAGACCAGACCTGTAGCTCTGTCTCCAGGAGAATACAATTTAGTTTTGTGTGAAGGACTGAAAAGCTCTGAGTTGAGTCTATTTTTCTCCATGAAACTACACTGTTTACCAATCATTCTACCATTGTGTGGTCTGATGTGTGCATCAGTGACACATATTAATTGACTTGACCTGATAATATAACATGAAACTTCCTTCAGCACAGGCCACTTCTACTGACATCTGGTACAGTCCACAATTCCACATGAAAGATCAGTATGAGGTCAATGGGAGGAATGTTGAGTGTGAAATCTGTACACATTGGTGGGTTAGCAGACAGTTTTGAAATTTTTTTTTCTTATCTACTTTTTACCTGCAATTTTGCAAACCCATCGGTCATCTATTACACAGTTATTAGACTTCAACCGTCCATGATACATTTTGTGGTGGTGAAGATAAGCCATTCCCTGTGCAATATCGGTAGCAAAAGAAAACCTGAAAGACAAAAATCAGTAAACTGGTATTTCCACTAAACTTTCAGTCAAGAGTGGCTCCAAAGCCTACTGAAGTTTACAAAAACTTGCCTTATAGCTTTTAATTTGTGTTCCCCTGCTCAATGTTCCAAAACATTTAAGATGAGTGGCTGAAAGCCCTTAACTCCCACTCATTTGTCTGAGCCTGCAGGCCTTTAGCCTCCATCTAGACAGCTGAGCTTCTTCTAGAAATTGCCAGTACTTTGTATCCTTAGGAGTGTTTTCAAGTGTTTACAAGAGGAACAATTTTATTAACTTCCTCACTTTATTTGGAAGGTTTCTTTCCTGAAAATCTTTTTCTTTGCTGAAGGCAAACATAAAGCAGGAACAGAAAGGGAGTGTCAATAAGATCACTTTCAAAAAACACTGTCATTGTCTTTGTGGAAGTTTCATTGACAATATGAGCTCATTCTCTGTACTGGTAGATATAATAAAGCATTTATAGATAGGCTAACCAGGTAATTAATATGTCTTCATAAACAAAGGTGCAGTGATTTTTAGTTACATAGGGATGCTCAGGACATTAGGGAACAAAATCAAGTTACATAGGAAAAAAGGTTTTGAAGCAGTTTTTAGAGAAAGAGTTGAAAAGTCATTGGCTTAGCATGACCAGTACTAAACATATGATTTATCAAAAAAAAAAAAAAAAAAAAAAAAAAAAAAAAAAAGCGGAACACAAGTTGGACTGAATATTTAAATTTGCTTATTTTCTTCTTCATTCTCTCCATATCACAGTACAGGCCTCTCTCTCCAAGGACATAATCTAAAATTAACATCTTTTTGTAAACAGCAAATATCACAGGATGTCTCATTTAACTTTCCAAAACTCTTTTTCCCACCTGAAACCCCAGTTCAAAGGAATGTCTTCATTGTAGAGCACATCACTCAGGCTGCCTTTGGGGCAGTACTCTGTGACAATGGCAACATTTGGGACTTCTATACAACCTCCAATGAATTTGCAGAGATTGGGATGGTCAAGTTCCCTGTGAAAATCAACAGAAATCACAACAACAATTTTCATGAATGTCCCTCCTGCTTTCTATATGGTAGGTGGAAAGTGCCTTGTCTTACAATGTAGAGGAAAACGTAAGACAGGGATAAGGAAGTTTTGATCTGGGGTTAAAACAAAATTTGAAAGAAAGAGGAATATGAATTTATAGTCACATTGGAAAGATTTTAAACCTTAAAGAAGCAGTGTAAAAATGGAACAACACTTTTCAGATTTCACTTCTTACCTCACTTGCTTTACTTCTTTACGTATGGATTTAGACAGTGTGAATGCTTTCTTCACTATTTTCTTTATGGCCACAGTTCTACCATCACTGAAACAGAATGAAATGTTTTAGGACATATTCCCAAGTCAGCAGTACTACAAAAAAGGAAAAGACATGTTTTCTAAAGTGGAACAGCTTCATATTACAGATGAAGCAGAGAATTTAAGCATTTTCATATGTGGCTGTAAATTTGAATCTATGACTGGTGACAGGACCCTGTTTCTACTGACAAAGGAAGAATTAGTGATTACATTCAAGCAATCTTGATCTGTGGACAACATTAGGAATGTGAGTGATAGGGTCAACTGAGGCAGTTCAGTGATGGAGTAGCAGCAAAGGAAATGTCAGAATGAGAGAAACACACATAGCCACATCCCTCCTTATCCATTAGTTCTGGTTACTGTTCTGTACATCCCTCACTGACATTTCACCTACTTCTGCTCTCATGGCGTTAAGCATTCTCAGCAATGAAGCAGCTGAGTTTGATAGACAACAAAGCAGTTTTCCTTGTTAGAGTAAAGGAATCCAGTGGAGATACCCACCATATAAATACAGATTATGGGGTCTGTGGTGTAGCAGCTGTAGGTGTTTTGCCAATGAGACTGAATGTCCCATTCTTACATTTTTCACCTTTACTGACTGTTTTTAACTTTGAGGCATCTGAGGAAGATGATAATGACTATGATGATGAAAATGTCACCATACAGAAAAAAGCAGCAAAAATGCCTACTGGAAAGGTCAATGCTGGACAAAGTGTTACATCAATGAAGTGGTTGTGATTTTCCACAACCTGTGATGAAAAAGCAGCTGTTCCCCCAGCCAACGATCCTAAGTAAGCTTCTTTATCCTTCAAAGCACAGATCTTGCCCTGTGTATTCCAGTGGTAGGTATTGCTTCCATCTTTGCACATGTTCCACTCCTACTCCTTATTTATATTACTCTTATGTGAAAAATTGCTTTCTGGATAGCAAGATATGCCTAAACCATCTCTCTACAAAGTTATGTGATGTGCACCTTTATAATTTGATTCAGAGGTGAAATGCTCTGAACATTCAGTCACATCAGCTGGTTTAAGAACAAGATTTCTAATGTGCTGCTGTAAAGGGTGCCATTCTTTAGTGCAGAAAACCTAGCTGTGCACTGCCTCCATTTAAGAAAAAGGGCTTCATAAAAGCCTTGGTTCCAAATATGTTTGAACAGCAAGAGCCATTCATTAACAGACTGTAGTCCCTAAGAGAAAAGGAGAAATGAAAGCCAAACCAGAAGCCTGGCATATAAAATACTTCACAGCCAGTATTTGGTACAGAAGTCAGATGATGATCTTAACCTACTGGATTTGGCCTAACAAGATAAATTCAAGCTTTTTTTACTGCCTATCAACAGTAAAGTGGTGAGAACCAGAAATCAAGTTGAAACTGTAATATAGTAGGCACTGCAGTAATTTAGTAATATATTGACTTACTATCTCCCAGTCTGGGTGAAATATTGTTTCCTGGACATGTTGGCAGCTGCTGTGCAGGAGCTCAGGGCAGTGATACAGCTGACATTGGAGTCACTGCGTGCTGGGGGAGCACTCATCATGCTTCCTGTTGCTGTCTGTATGACGTGATCTAAATGGGATGTGGGATGAGAAAAGTCACCTGCAGATGCCTATTATTACACAGGCAGAAACTCCAGAGTCAAACAAGTAAAGGGAATTCTCCAAATCTTTGCATCTCAGCTGCTCTTGTTAATACTTAAGACAGGAAACCATTGCTTGGGATGTGACAGCTGCATAAAAAGTAAAAAAGTTCCAAATATGATTCACTGCCAGAGATCTTTCTCACTAATTTTCAGGATCTGATGCAATTTTTATTTCTCTGCCCCTGAGATGTTTAGCCCTTGCTGCTACAGAGCTGCCAAGGGCAGAACCCAGGGAAGGAGAGCAAGCCCTATGCTATACTTTAACAAGTCTATTTGGAGCTCCTAGAAGACTGTAAAGTACAGGAATGTGGGAAGTGATTCTGACACCAGACTGAAGTCAGAGAAGAGCAACAATACAGAAAGATGAAAAAAATACACAGTGATCTTGATGTATGTATTTTAATCTCTGTTGACCAGCTTTAGGTGACAAAAAGGACTTCAAAACAAATTCAATAATTACATATCATGTAACCATCTCCAACAAAAATCCAGATTCAGCCAATTAATCTCAGAATTGCTGAGGCCTCTCAAGTCTCCCTGGTGGAAGTATCCAATGAAGCACTGCTGAGAAAGTTCAGCATCTCAGCTTGAATCAGAACTGCCATGTTCCCACACCATAGTATTATCCATATGCAGGTCAAAATTGCATTGACATTTTAAGCCTTTCTACATCATTCCACCCAGAAATATATTAGAAATCCCTGAGACAGCTTTGAGAATAAGAATGCACATCTATATCCCTGTATGAGATGCAAAGCAACAAAAAAAGAAGTTATGTTGAAAAAACAAGGCTAATTTTTCATCCTACAGGCTACATACCCTGGGTAGAGCACTGATGGTGTGTTTCCGTTTAGACAACTGTGCATTTCAGGCTACAGTCGGTAGCTGTGAACAGCTTCATCCAGAGAAGATGTACCGGCTGTTACCAAATCTCATAATATTATCAGTCCTCATTAAGTTGTTAATTATCACTCTTAGGTCTTAAACAGTATCATTGCCTTGCAGGCTTCTCTTCAGGAAAGCTTGTGTTTCTTCTTTGATTATTCAAACTAATTTTTAGTGTGGTTTTTTTTGATCATGCTTTTAATTTCCCTTGTGTGTGATGTTTATGACATTCTCTGACTTACTATTAGCTGAAAATTTGTTCTTGTTACATTTGCTATAACAAAAGACACTTTCCTCCATTTCTCTATTCACAAATCTGGATGGAAATTCATTTTGGATTATGTAATCAAATTAATTTCTAAGACAAAATCTCTTATTACAGCAAAAACAATATCATACCAAAGCTATAAAAAATTAATGTTCAAGTGTAAGACTGAAAGTATCTCTACTATATATTATCACAAGAACATCTTGACACTAGCAACAAAATCACATAACAGATAAAGCAGACATCTGCTTAGCAGTTCCTCACAGACATATACAGTGATAGAGTGTTCATCACTACAGGCCTATCACAGCAGATTTCTACAAATTTACCCTTTCTGAAGGTCTAGGTATTGTTTTCGTTCTGAATGCTAAATCAAGGAATAGCCAAGTAAATAATCTATGCCTATTTTAAGTGCAGAACAGTAAAGCATATAATAAGATCTGAATTTAATTTGTTTAATTATAACTAATTAAATCATAATTTATAGTCAGAAGACAAAATAGAAAAAAAACCTTGGCCACAATGAATTACTTTTTGCAACAAGTCTGTAACAGATAGCAGACACTGAGAGAAATTAAGATCGTGTTATATCACTCAATATATTTGTGCAATTCAGGGGCAACTTAGTCAGAGACCAATCATACAGACTGATACATCCACTGAAGTAACTGTAATTTGTTCTCTTCGAGTCCAGAAGTTATCTGTTTATTTTGGTGAACGCTTGTCTTTTTCAATTGACAAATACATGTAAATAAAAAGAAGGAAACTATTTAAAATAACTTTGACATTTAAATCTTCAATAAACAAACATATCATTGATCAGTTCACAGAGGTAGCAGGGATGAAACATTGGACATGTCTTTCACAGATTGCTTCACTTTTTGTAAGACCCTTAAAATGTAAAGATGTACTTATAATTGAGATTATTTCTCAAAATTATTAAGGTAACTGATCACAGTATCAAAATGACAAGTTACTAACCTTGTTTGATGCAGGTGAAGTCTATAATCCAGCTTTCATCCCAAAGCATCTTTTGTTTCTGATACTGAAACCACTACAAAAAAAAAAACAGATTCATTCTTAATGTAGCCCTTATGTCTTTGAAGATATTAAACCAGAGATTATTTTTATCAAATATGAAAATTTATAAGTATCCAAACCAAATATGATGTTTAAACAATCAACATATAACATTAGAACCAAATGTATTAATAACAGGCTTAGAAGAAAATGGTATATAATAAACATATTAAAACCTGTACAGTCTACATTCTAAAACTAATCACATGTCATATTTTGCATTGGCTGTGAACTCTCCATTATTGTCAATGTTTATGCATTTACATTTCAGCCTGGACACCAAATGTGTGGTTCACATTACCTCATATCATGGACATGTGCTGTGCTGTGTAAGTGCCTGACAAGAACACAGTACATCCCAACTCCAAGATAAGGAGCAGTGTGTCTTATACCTTGTGATAGGATTACCCCCCCATCTACAAATTAGGCCATATTTTGTCAAGTACTCTAGCATAAAGAATATTAGGTGGGGAATCTCTGGCTATTGAAGCAGGAGTGAGGAAGGCATTGATCTAATAGCTGTTTTTCTGTAGAACTGACATGAAAAACTAACATACAAAGTATAAATATATGCCTTCAAATGAGCACCAGATTAAATTATACAGTTTCCATGGCTGCAGTCAATGCCAAAATGTCAAAACAAAGCAGCATATTACCATCATTATAGCATTTCCTAGAGTGTGGAATTATACTAGGAATGATGCATGTTTTCTTTGAAACAGGTGGCAAAAGCTCAGTTAATACACAAGGAACATTGTGAGGACATTGTATCAACATATATTAGGAGAAATTTGTGACCAATATAGAGTCCATTAAATCAAAATTATTCCATCCCATTTATTTCAAAAGGTTTTTGAGGAAAGAAACCTACTTTTATCCTGCAAAGGTATGACTGTACAAAGACATATTAGCAAGAAGTGACTACCAGGCTTGCTATAGACACTTGATATCAAACAAGTCTTTTCTACTTGAGTGATTAAAGAAGGCATTAGTTTCCCAGATGGTTCTTTTTACATTATATCAGTAACTGAATTGGATAAAATAGTCTTTCTTATCTTGCTACAATAAAATTGATTTTTTTAAAAAAGATGCTGTTATTGAAGAGTAATCATTATGACATTCCTATAGCGTTATACATATAGGAATATGCATACAGAAATGCAAGAAGAAAAAATAAAAACTCAAAACCTTCAGAAAAACAGCAGAAATAATAGCTACATTTTGCTACAAGACCTTTAAACAAGCCTATGCAGGGCCAAGAAACTTCATTGCTCTTTCTAAAATGCAAATACCTGTTATTTAAAACCTTCTGAATTTTTCATCTGTCCAATTACATGTTTCTGTCAGATCATATGGTTTCACAGGACAGTCACCATAAACTCATTGTCACAACTTTTTTGTGAACTATAAATACTCATATAGTTCTCAACATTGCTTTTGTTCCTCACTCACAAAGCCACAGAGTGAGGCACAGAATAGAGAAAAAAATATCTTATTATCAGGCATCTCTCAATCTGTGGACCATCAGCCTTCTCCTGCTCATTCCCCCTCCATGCAGTTGCCTACTGCAACTGCAGGACAAGATGTAAAGAGAAGGAAGGAATTCATGAAGAAAGAGTAGACTATTGTTTTACAGGATTTATAGGCCAAGCTCCAAACAAATTACCTGTAGGTACACAGTCAATATGATGACTCTACAACTGCCATATTCACCTGCTAAATCTTTGTTATGAAAATCATAAATGTCTTTTTTTCAAGATGCAGACTCATAAGGGTTTTAGATCATCTTTCCCAGAAGAACTTTGAAGTAATAGGCCATAATAGCATGCTCTCTCCTCTTTATACAGACTTTTTCATTTAAAAACACACAAAACTGTTCATTCCCTTTTTGTTTTTCCTTCATTAGTCTGTTATAATAATTGATAACTACTATGCAAAATTAATCCCTTTGAACTGAACCAAGCTGGTTCAGTTACACTAAGAAAATGAGTCTATTAAAAAACTCTAGCCAACCAAAACAGAAAAATAAAGACCCTCTTCCCATGATTTCTTTTGAGAGTATCTCAAATTGAATGTTTTGCATTGTAAGCTGTATTTGGACTCTGAGATTTAATGGCCGCTGGAGGAGCTAGTCCCTTAATGAATTTGCCTAAATTGTTTTTTAATTGTTATGTAATTCTGGCATCCATAGGGTTTTTAACCAGTTAATTTCATAACAGAGTTTTATTGTGAGTGAAAAGTACCCTTGCTTTTCTGGCATCCCCTACTTCCCATTTTGAAAAGCCTCTTCCTCCTTTACAATCATATATCCACCCCACTGTTACTTCAGTCTTCTCTTCTATAGAATGAAAATTCCTAACACAATGAGATTTCTCTTATAAAGAAGCCTTAATAGTTGTTTCCTTTCTTTCTGCTTTCTTTCACAGCACAGACGTTCTGGATGAAGAAGTTCTATCCCTCTGGTAAGAGAGAGCTCCACTCTGTCCAATAAAATCATGGAAGTAAGAGAAAATAAACAGAAGAGGAGAGAAAGGACACTTACCATGACTGTCAAAATGAAGCCAGTGCAGACTAAACATATTGGTAAGGCAATTGCTATCCTGGCATCAGCAGAAAGTGGGCATTCCCCACAATCTGCTGGACAGATAGAGCAGCCTTCCTCTTCCTCACAAAAGCCATCTCCGCAGACTGATTAGAAAATAAAACATGTATCAGAATATTTTAAGGCAGTTTTATCCATTTATGAGGTAGTATCCTGATCTAAACACATGGTTCTTGAGCTGGGAAACCTCAGAGTGCCAGAAATAATAAATTTTGAAGAATTTAGAGATATCATCCCAGCAGCTGAAAGAGCAATCTGAATTTCTGAAGTGATGCAGGATTTCTTTGATCAGATGAAATGTTAATTACATTAGAGGCTTTGACACATTTTGTGTATAAAACACTTCATCACTACTACTGTGTTTTTCATTGTTCATATGGGGTTTTTTTTCTGAAACTCAAAGTTCTTCAAGGCAGGCATTTCCTTTTATATTCTTTGTACTTAATCTAGCCCCTGTGATCCCCAGAAGCCAGTGACCCTTCTTCAACAGCAGAATACACTGGGGACTGCAGAAATAAATCCTACAACCCACACTTCAAGGATTTCTTGTACTCCAAGGTCTTATATAAATTATTAGCAGCATCTGATGTGAAGTAAAACAGAAGCCCTGAAGGACATAACTCCTTCTGTCATGTCCTGAACGGTCTTTCAATTTTACCTCTGTGACTAAATGAATATCATGTTGTACTTCAGCCTTGCGAGATGAGCTCAATGTAATAATGTCACTATATATTTTTTTTAAAAAAAAGCCTTAACAAAATAAAATCCACTGCTCAGTAATAATTCTGTCTCAGCCCCATTAGTTCCAGTATAATGCCAGGATAATAACAGAAGTCGCTTTCTGCTTCAGGGATAGAGCTGCATTTTTAACATTTCATTTCTGCTATAGTTTAAGTTTCCTGGAAAACTCAGCTGCTGTTGCCTTGAAATGAATAGAAAATTCTATAGCTAATTACTTCTATTCACACTGGAGTTACTTCAGCTCTTTTTTTGCTTTCTTTTCCATAACACTGGGAAATACATTCTCAAATTTCCAGAAGAGTAGCTAACGAGTACTGTGGTGACATTCCTACTTTAAACAATATTTTTTCTTCAGGTTGTGTGTTTATTTATTAAACAAAGTCCAATTTTTTAAATTTTACATTGTTAAGATAATTGTTATAGTTATTTCTGCTTCCCTTCATACATCTATACTAAAGTGAATGAAAGACTGATGCCTTTGGGAGCAATTTTATTTTAATGTGAAAAAGAGAACCAATACGGATTTCTACCAATCCAATTTGCTTAAGACTTGTCTGCACCCCTTCAGATTAAGAGTGTCCAGACCCTCAGAACATTTGTTAGAAGAACATACTCACATCCCCATGAACTGCAGACAAGCCTTGTAGTACCTGAAGCCATTGATCATGGTATTTGATCTTACTTATTTGACAAGAGTGGCTTTCTGCTGTTCTAGATTAATACATGTTAGAAGCTCCAACACTTTTTCAGATGTTCAGTGTTATGTGAAGAAGAATTTTAGAAAGACATTTGAGTATTTTCAATGCTAAGTTGGGGTAGGGGCTACTTTTGCTCTTGGTAACCATACATGAATTATAAAAGCATTGAGATTTGCAGTCAATAAGCAGTTCCCTCACATTTTCATTTTATACCATACCTACTGCAGGAAGGACTGTGGTTTTTGCTTCTAGAGCAGCTTGCATTCTCCCAACTCGGACATGTGCAATGAGAGAAGTCACACCCATGTGAACCAAAACAACCTGCCAAACAAGTGAACAAAGCAGCAAGCATCAAAGTTTCTCTTGCATACCCTAGACTTTACAATAAGAATTGCCCAGTTGTGATGACCTTCAAAAGAATTTGTGCATTTTTTTCAGAATCAAGAAAGGCAGGTGTCCTTCATTATGCAGGCAAACAGAAGCAGAAGAAACAGCTTTTGTGAGAAAGGCAGGTCTGACTGCTGTCCTGGTGTGTATTCTTTTCACCAAGCAGAGCTCTCAGGCCTGTGCATTCTGCCATGTCTGCTTTCCTGTTATTTCTGCCTGGTAGAAACCCCCTAATGGTCATATGAACCTGCAACACAGTCCAGTCAGTAGTGCAGTATATTGTTAGTGTTGGCCTTAAATGGACAGATTATGGTACTCATTTTCCTCCCATCCCCATTACTTCCACTAACTACATAAGGCATAAAACTGATGCTTTCAAGTCAAGTCAGTAGGGAATTGATATTACTCAGCTATATGCATCACTTACATACATAAAGCACAAATAAATGGATGGAGAGCATAGACATGAAATTTTTAAATTACTAGCAAGTAAGCTCTGAAAAGAGCAAACCACGTAAAATGCTATATGCAATAAATATACTTTACCTTGGCAGTCCAGTTTCTTTGGCTCATTTTTCCAGCAGTAGACAAAGTGTGAGTAAATATCTGACCATCATCTGGGATCCATGGGCCACAAATTCCTCCTTTACCCTTTAGTAGACATATTGCTTATGTCAGTAAACCACGACACAATGGAAGTTCTAGTTCCTCTTTTTTACCTTCTCAAAATTACTTATGTTCTCTAACAACAAATAAAGCGATATTTTATAGCTAAATCTATTAATATGTCAAAACACAAGCAACACTGTTCTTGTGACAAAATAAAAGATAAAATAAAAGGCAAGTTCTTACACTGAGCTAAATTATTACTTTTTAAAATACACGAGCCTCAGTAGTGTACTCACAGAATGAGTAACCCTACTAAGCTAATTCACTTTTTCAGAATTTGCTGTATTAGAAAAAGAATCATATCCCACTTCTAATATTTTTCTCAAGGGGTTTTATTGAAATTTCACTTTTGATACAGCAGAGCTTTTTTTCCCTTTTCTTTGATGAGGAAGGGAGGCACCTCTGCATTGTCTGTTTGCACAGCATTTCTCAGTAAAGCTATTAAGATGTAAACCTCCTGCAACTGCAATCATGGAGGACTATTTTGGCTGTCCAAAGATCTTGTAGTTTTTTGGTTTTTTTGAAAGGATTAAGTCTGTCTCCTAACTCCAGATATTTCCTCAGGTACTTGTTTCAAAGGACTATAAGAAATACATGAAATAATAGAAATGGAGTCAAGCTAACAAAAATAGAATGTTTCCAAACTCATGATACTGAAAAAAACCAAACCAAACCAAACAAACAAAAAAGAAAATCAAAACCTCCTTAAACAGTGGAAAAAACTTGCTGTGAAGTGTATGATCAATCTTATGTAGTGATACTCATGGCCTTGCTGTTTGACAGTCAATCTGCTTAGACTTCCTTTAAGCAGAAACTGAAGTATTTACAGTATTATGAAGAAGCCAGATGATGCATGTTGGCCAACATGCTTTTGCCATTTCCACACCTAAATTTCAAGCAGAACTAATCGTGAAAGTAAGAAACAATGGAGAGGTCGTGATAGTGGTGGGATGTTGAAATTCTTTACTATGGTTCTGGACAAAAGTATTGATGTGATGGTCTAACAGGGATTCCTCTTTTAAACCAAAGTTCTGGTATCAGCTAAGGCTCTCAAGGAGTCATTAAGATAACAAGTTTACTAAGGGACTGCCAAGAAGCAAACTAGAGCTCTTGTGGAGTGATTAGGCCTTCACACAGAAGGGTACGTGAAACAGCTTCAAGATGGGTAGACAAGGCTTTCTATTACACCATCTTTGATCAGAAAGAATTTGTCACATTGCCAGAAGGGAGATCAATTAGAAAAACTGGGCAACTGCATGAAGGTCAGTATGCAAGGTAGGGTTTACCTCACAGATTAAAAAAACTAAGGTGTTCCAAACTGTATTTTTAAAATCAGAACTTTAAGTATTCATTCAAAGAAGGACAGGCTAAGCAGACAAACTAAGAATGATTCTTACTAATACTGCATGAACAAATTTTGTTATCCTGTATTTGGATTCTTTTTTTTTACTCTGATATAATGGAGAAAAATCATTCCATCTCAGGACGTGTGTACACAGACTTCAGTTCTACAAGTCACAGTCAGTGATCTTCATCCCCCTCAACTCCTCTAATCCAAGCAAATCATTCATGTTCCCTCTGTAAGGTGGAGAAACAGGAATACCTCCAACAGAAAATTTGCCCTGCTTGTTTGAGAATGCAATGGTCTGCCTTTCTTTCTTTGTTGACTGCACAGCAATCCAAGTTAGGTAATCTCAAAGATATGAAACTGGTCCAACTAAACATAATGAGAGATTCTGGATGCTGCCTTGCCTTAAGATCCAGACACTTGCTTCGTGGCCTCAGCATCTAGGGCAAAAATTCTGAAACTGACAGTCATTGCCACAGTGGTTTTAGTGAACTACAGATTTGGTGTAATTGTAATCACAGAAAGACTTAATGAACTTCAACCTGGTTATTAAAATGATGTTTCATCCAGTAAAAAGAACAGAGCACATTATGCTGTACCGTCACACTAACCATGAAGGCCAAAGGACAAGAATGAATGTTGGCATGGTAGACACAGCAGTTATCCTCATTTGCATCTTTCCATCTGGCAGGGCACTCATGCTCCTCACAGAATTCCTTTGCAGCAGGAGCATTGCTAGCCAAGCAGGAAAGAGAGAAGAATTTTTACATCCGTTCCTCATTCACAAAAAATTGCAACAAGTATGTGACAGATTGTTCTTTATCCTTCTCAGAAAAATTAGCAGCAAAAACATATGAAGAAACATAAACACTGTTGCACCATTTCTTTCTGTTCTGTCTCACTTCTGTGTGAAGCATTTCTCATGCAAAGAAGATTGTTGTCAAGTGGACCAATGCCTTCTGCCACACAGTAGCTGCAACCAGGAACCAAACTCCACTTCTCTCCCTAGCCTGATTTCATGAACAGGTGGGATTAGTTGGCACTAACACAAAGACACCATTACTTAACTTCCTCTATCAGACATATGTCCCTGGCTACTTTCAGCCTCAGTGTTTTCAGCTATATACCTTCTTCTATGTGTGTGATTCATACAGATTATTTAGCTCCAATCTTTGCTCCACAATTGAAATTGCCAAGGAAAGTAAGTATATTGGATAATAATATCAGATACCATTCCCCAAAACAAAAATGTAAAGCAAAAAACAGACTTTACGAATAGACTGTCCTGTAAAACAAATTTTGAAATTTCATTCCTGAAAGATGAATGTAGTCAACTGGAAAAGTGTGATGCTGAGTGCTGAGGAAACACTGTTTCCTCAGTTACACTTTCAGTTGGTTATCACTCTCATAAATTTGGCTTTAAGGTAAAATAATATTCTGCAAACATGGTTTACTCCGTAGATATAGCCAGACTTATTTGTAGTTTAGTTTAAATGTTACGCACTTTTGATAGATCTCTATAAAACAGTTCCAGAACACAAGGATTTATTTTTCAGCTTGTTTTTACTGAAAAAAGGCTAGTAATGAGTAGAATTAAGACAGAAGGCTGTGTTTATTATGAGAAGACTCTGTCAATTATAAGAAATAATCACAAATATAGAGGATTAGGTTAACATAGATTGTATTCATGGCCAGACTTACAAAGGCATAAACATACTTCAAACCTGAGATAAGCAAATCTATCAATCCCCAAAACATCTGAACAGATAAAATATTAAAATGTATTGGCCCTTGAATTCATACCCGGGAGTTAAGAAAAATACACAATCAAGCTGGTGCTTAATTCCATCACACACTTTCTTTAGGGTTGCTTTTTAAAATTTATCCTGTATTCTGTATTTTTTATTCAAGAACATCATCATGGCTTCACCCAACTATGCTGATGCCCATAAGCTGACTTTCCAGCCAGATGTATTTGGGTCAGCAATTGTAACTTTCAATGTCAAACAGATAATCTTCTGGCTAAAATGATGTGCAGTGAAAAATTGCAGCATAGGTTTGTCTCTCTTTAAAAATATTTGCCATCTGTCTCTATGTGCAAGACACATATAAGTACACGAAAAGAAGACTTTTCCAAATTCCTTAGTGATTTTAGGGAGTAGGTCTTCTTGGGAAGATTATAAAATCAGATTCATTTTCAAGTAGTGAAAAAATCTGCTTCATGGTTGAGATCTTGGAACTATTAGTAGCCATACATTTCAGAAAATGTGATAAACAAACTTAACAAAATTTGTAAACATAGTGCACAGATGATAAAAATAAAATATGTTAACTTTTTGCCATTGCAAATGAATTATAAATCATCTTTCAATATGAAAATAAAAAATCTCTGGATGACACTTTTTCAGTCTTAACTTTGCAATGTGAATACACAGAACAGCAACAAAAAAATATGAGGTTTTCTATAAACACCTCTTAGACTAAGAGCACAGAAACTGGGGAAATACAGCTGCAGCCTCTGACCCAGGTATTGTTATAAATGGATGGAGAATTATTATATGCAGACAGAAGTGTAAAATTAGGGTGTATTAGCCCTGGATTTGTAGATCCAGATCTGCAGATCTGGAGTTGTACAAATAAATATTCTCTTCTTAGCTACTGATATCCACAACACAGTCCCTGAGTTGCTATATAAGCTTTTGGACTGATTTTAATCCCACAGAAAACAAAACAGTTCACCGCCGAATTCAGTGGATTCCGTGTTGGACTAGTCTCTTTTTCATATCCATTTTGTACACTTCAATCACTCTTATGATTGAAATGAGTCTAAGATATACACAGTTAGTCTGAGACTTGCGCTTAAACTTCAATTATAAATTCCATGTGTAGAGAAGCAAGAAGTGATGTTCAGAGTTGCACTGAGACACTAGTGATGCGCCCCATCTTTGACCAGGCAGGCAAGCATGCCGTGGTGGCTGCTCTGAGAGCAAAGTCATTGCAGAGGGGGAAATATCAGGACAAACAGAGCTATAAAAGGCCTCAAAACATGCAAGGAATTAGTGAGGAGCCCCAGAGCATATGTTCCAATTATACTTATGAATATGTACACACAGAATCTTTACATACTCATGACCATGATAACATTTTTATAGGAAGCAATACCTGTGGGGAAGGATTCCATTTTGCACTGCATATTGATAAAAGCTGTCTGAAGCAAAGACTGCATAGGTCACGTTGAAGGATTCCCCACTCACAGCCTTTTCTGGAGGCCTTTGCACCCACATCATCTCCAGTCCTAGAAATGACACAAACATGGGCCAAAATATTTGCTATACTGTTTTATTCAAGAGATGCATACAAATATAATACTTTCTGTATATTGATTTTTATCTATTCATAGAATCATAGAATGGTTTTGGCTGGAAAAGACCTTAAAGATCATCTAGTTCCACGGGTCCTCCTGCCACAGGGTAGGGACACCTTCCACTAGTCCAGGTTGCTCAAAGCCCCATCCTACCTAGTCTTGAACATTTCCAAGGATGGGGCACCCTCAGTTTCTCTGGGCAACCTGTTCCAGTGTCCCACTACCTTTGGAGTAACCCTCTGAGTATTTTTTCACTGCTTTTCATGAGCTCAAATCAGTCATCCATTTTAGTGGCTGTATAGGTAAACATGAAAGCACATTAACTGAAAAATTCTGACACTCCTTTAGAAAAGATCTTGCAGTTGGAGAAATGTAACAAAAAATCTGTTCATCTTACATAAACTAGCTTTGTTTCCAGTATAATATATTGCTGCTGTATTCCAATATAATGTGTTGCTTTTCTCTTTGATCACAAAATAAACATTGCTCTTAATTCTTGACTGCTCTCACTCAGGCACATTTTATTATGGAAGGAGAACAGACAACTCAACCACACACAAAATTCAGTCAAAACCCTTAACCTCATAAGACATAAATTATATATACTAATATTTACATATTTAAGAAGGCATTCTTATTTTATAAAACCCTATCACATCTGGAACAGAGGACAGTGGAAGGAGTGCTACTCAGGCATCTGTCATTTTCCATTCCCACACTTTTAAGTGGGAAAGATGATTTATCTCAGTTGTCCCTCTTTTCCCTTGGACTCCATATTACCTGCTCTGGGCCTGGGAATGAAGTGAGATAAGACGTAGGAAAAGTTTTAAATACGTAATCTTAAATAACACTATCAATATGTTTCCACTCCATTCACCTACCTTTTCCTATATTGTCAGATTAGGGTTTTAATATGCACCACATCACATTACTTACATCCTGCAACTGTGCAGCAGTTTGTCAAGCAGTATTAAATCACTTCTGCAGAGAATGGGTAAATATGCCTTACAAGAGATTCCTTTTGTTGTTGTTGTTGTTGAGTTATGAACTCTTTTGTTACCCTGTAGTTGTTTTTATAAGTATATTCCTCATTTGCAATGTTAGTGAAGCCACTATTTTTTCCCCTAATTCTTTCCCCGGATTTTCTATCAGACATAACTGGGCATATTGTAAGATAATATCTTTATTTCCCATCTCCCTTGAAAAGTAAAAACTCATTATAAATGCTCACACTAAGAAATTACAATAAAAAGATTTACAAAAAAAAAAAAAAAGAAAGAAATCTAGTGTGATTTGCACTAAGAGGTAAGAGAGCTGAGCTTTGGAGAACATGTAAGAATGAAGGCCAAAGGTCAGATTAAATTTTAGTTAAACTACTTTCTACTTCCTTTTAAAGGTCTCACAAAGGTAAACAAAACTCTTCTTTCAACAATAGATACTCCCACATATGAAGAAGAAACTTAGAAGATCTTTTGTTAAACCCACAGCAGTGAAGCTACAGTATATGTGTCTTTTGGCAAATGCCCAGAAAATGGCAAGGAAAACCCCAGAGAAAGGCAGGATAGAGTTTGGAGTTCATTCTAAAACTGATTGTAAGGGATGTATCGTCGTGGCCAGTCTTCGCGAACGAAGATCTGGGAAAGGTCTTTTTACCTTTCAAGCCTGCGCAATGGATTTTTTTAGGT
>JAWWLV010000100.1:22778919-22808409 GCA_035041135.1 Platyrinchus mystaceus | reverse complement strand
GCCAAGCAGGCTTGGACAATGGCAGTGAGGTCCTCAGGACGTAGGTTTGTTTCGAGTGACCTTCTCTTACATGGATGGCCTTAGGGGCTGACGAGCTCCATCTGCCCCGGGGGACCCTGAAGCAGGACCGGGAATCGAACCTGCAACCTTGGCGCTGAGAGCGCAGCGTCTTAACCGCTAGATCACCAGGGGTCCCTAAGGGATGTATATTAATTAAGCAATTTACTTGCACTAGTTTTCCTTGTACTCAGTTCACACTTTGATTATTAGCAACAATAGCTTTAAACAAGTCATCTGTACTGATAAATAGCTGTTTCAATGTTAAAGCAATAGTAAATTTTTAGAGGGATAAAAGTCTTAGTAGAAACCGTCTAGATAGTCTTTTAATTTCACTATTCCAATAGAATTAATTGGAATGTTTAAGTGTAACATTGAGCTCAGAGTGTGACCCAGCAGTGTATCACCTGGAGGGTTTTACCAGTATCAGTTTCTCAGTTTTTTTCTAAAACCCTTTTAGAAATACTTGTCTCTGGTCTTTTCTTTTACAACAGAAACAAAGTGTTCCTTTACATCAGTTACGTATTCGTTACAGAGTCACAAAGTCACAGAATATTTGAAACTGGAAGGCAGCTCTGGAAATCATTTGGTTCAACACTGTGTTGCTCAAGGCAGGCTCACTTGAAGGAGGGAACTCTAGCCTTTGTCTAATTGTGTTTTGAAAATATGCAAGAATGGAGAAACCACAACCTTACTGAGAAACCTGTTACACTGATTTATCACCCCTGAGGTATAAGAAGTTTTTCTTATACTTAAATTGGATTTCCTAAATTTCAGTTGCTCTTTAATTACTTTTCCATCTCAAGCAATTACCAAAATAAAAATTATAGCTGTTGCTATTACTTTTTCTTTTGGAACCACTAAACACTGGACAAATAATTGCTCTGAAGTATGTCTTACTGTTTTCTTTCACTTATTTTTCCAGGAAGAGAGGTTGTTCTTGATTCAGTTGCTTTCCAACATGGATAACCTTCATTATGAGTGAGGTGTTATTCTGAATACTTCAATTTTGGATTTTCAACCATTCCCCAAGTAAGATATCATTTTTCTTGATCAGTTCTATGACTCACTAACCTCCACAGTCCAGCATGTTATACTCATCTGGTTTTTCCAGGGGCCAACAGTCATAGTCTTTGTTATCTAAATCATGCCACCCCTCCACTAATATCACCTGCCAGAAAAAGAATAAAAGTTAGTAGATGCCATAAAAGTTAGTAGATGCCATAAAAAACAGGGGAAGGATGAGTTCCACCCCCCAAGTTTATAATTCTTCTACAGAAATCAAACTGAATGCAGAAAAATAGCCTGGCGTCTTTTACACTCAACTTCTGGAGGGAAAAAAACCAAATGAAACCAAACCAAAAAACCCCAACAACAACAAAAAAACACACAACAACAAAAAAAAAGACAATTTTCTAGGGGTGTACAAATATGATCACTATGTTATTTCGATCCGATGATAGGTAAAATTAGGACTGCATAAGCCTATTACAGGTAGAATACTGCATCCTCTTACCATATAGATTGAACTGCAACAATAACAGGATATACATTAGACCTGTGTATGTATATATATATATATATATAATGCATTATAACAGAAATATTAGTCACATATTAAAATAAACATTCTATATATGAACAGAACAGAATACTCTAAGATAATGCAACCCGGGTTTTTTCTAATTCTAATAAAAGGTAACAGTTTCACTCACACAATCTGCCATTTTTTCTATATATTATTGAAAGATAATCATACATCATATTATACAATTGCTTATCACAATTTTAATGGAATAAGATAGAATGATACACCTAATTTTTTCCAATATAGCCTTCTATTTCACTTGATTTCTATATTACTAAAATTAAATCCAACAACTGCCTGGTATAAATAGCTGTTTTGCTTTAATAAGCCATGTACAGTTCTTTCTGTATGCACGGATCACCGGAATAAGTTCTGGTAAGCAGATCTAGGTAGTGTACCTACCAATAAACTGAGAAGGATTCGGATCTTTAAGGCTGGTGTTTTGACAGCTTTCATGCTCCCTAACATGCAACCAGCTCACAAAGTGTCAGAGCTGCTTCTGATGCATCTGTGGCTTCTGAATTAGATGCCTTGCCTAAGAAGGGGTGTTGCTAGGCAGGCTGATCCTGGCAACTCCAGCTGCTGCTGCTGTTCTGCCTCCTCCTTCCCTTTTCTCCCCTACCCCACTTTGTGGTGCAGAATGGAAACACCACCGCTGCAATTCTGCTGAACCTCTCTCAAGGTCCCCACGTGTCTTACGGGCAGTCCTGTTCTCAGACTGTTGAAATTTGTGCTCCTTTCAGCTCAAAACTGGAAAAGCAATGGGGGGGATTTTATTGCACTGCCTTGTCAAATGTGGGCAGCACCTGAGCCTTAGGCAGATGCATAGATGCTGTGAAAATAAACACAGAGACACAGCTGGGCCTGGGGGAGGAGAGGATATAAACTCCAAGGCAAGAAAAGGTCACCTATATAAGATAAACCGTAAGACTAGAGGTTGACTAGATGATCTCCTGCGTTTCCTTCCAATCTAAATTTTATGAGACCCTATGACTTCAATTTCTCAGTCCCTGAAGGTGTAGTACAACTCCTACCCATGTGTTCTGCTACATACACAGGTGAAATAGACCTCCGTGTAAGCCATGCCGGAAAAATAAAGACATAGATGTGTCCATGGCTATTTAAGTTTGCTGAAGACACCATCAATACAAGTTGTCAGTTATGACTCATCTCTCCTGAATATTTCCTTTTTTTCTCTTGAATTCTGGTTCTCAGTCCCTGAATCAACAATCTTAGTCAAAATGCTGGAACTTAAATATTTATTACATCAAAATTGCATGAAAAAAAATGCAATGTGTCTCCAACTAAACTTCAACGGTCTCTAGGTGGATTAAAATATCTGTTTGGATTCACTCATAAAAGAGATATTTGTATAAACTAATATGTTTTAGTTTGGAATCTTATGTTTGTAGCAAGATTCTAAGCCTGTTTTTAGTTCCTGTGCTTCAGAGTGACCCTTTCACCAAAATCATGGGTTTCACTGTGTAGAAGTCTTTTAGAGAATTTCAGTATGCCAATTTTGGGGGGGTGGGGGTGGTTCAATTATCTGCTTTAAAGAATCCTACTTATATTAACATCTTGAAGAGGTTTTACAGGTGATGTGTTTTAGGTGTCTTGTGCTTAATGAGGAATTTGCTGGCAGGGAAGCTAAGGATTACTACTTGTTAGACACTACAGAAGACAAAAGATTACCAGACTGATCCTATTTTCTTTAATAGGACTGTCAAATATTCACAAGACATTAATATCATGATTCAAGGACGGCAAATATCATTCATTACCTTTATAGCTACTTATCCATCACCAAGTTCAGAATTCCTGGAGAGTGGCCATGTGCACAGGGGAATCTTGAGTTAAAGATGGAGGGGTAGGAATGGCTAGTGATTGCCTGATGTATCAAACTATCCCAGCTATTTGAGAAGCACATTACCACTTCTGCATTTAAGAACTGGAAATTTTAAAAAGAAAACCAATGAGGACTTTTTTGCAATACAAATATATATGAACCTTAGTTAAAAGAAAGGATTGACAGCTCAGTGAGTAATACATTCTTCAGGTCTATCTACAACTCTCTGTATATAAAGGAAATCAGAAACAAATATAAAAAAGTGAGATGGTAATCTCAAACCTAATAATATTTGCTTTACATTTGTTCCTTTTCATGTTTGGAAGTTATATGCAGTTATGTAATTTGCATTAACATCTTAACATTACATCGTACCACAAATGAGTTTATTATCGCAGTCAGACCCAGTGTACCATAGATTACCTACTGCCACTTGACTTGCTAAGTGAAATAACCAGTTCTTTGCCTTCTTCTTTTCGAAGGATCTCTTAATCTGAAATAAACTCCAGGTAATTTCTAATTACTGAAATTAAGTTTATCAAATCACTTTATGTTTACAGACGTATTTCTGTTGCGATGGCTGTGCTCAGATGGTCCCTTAAGCTACATCATTTCCATTTCATTTATTAACTTAATAATAATTTCTGCTATGAAACAAACAGTGAAAATAAAGACTTGTTTAAAAAATGTGAGTACCATAAGTGTAGATTTTGTTAAAAACATGCATTCTTATTAATTTCAATACTCATATAATTAAAAGATAAATATATGATACTTGTAGCAAATTATAACAATGGATAAAATGTTGCTGAACAAGGGTTGCTAACTATGTGCTTTAAAGTAGTTTAGGAAAACAATTTTGAGCAATAAACTAAAACAAAACTTACTGTAATGAAAACTTTAGATATCTTTGAAAATACTTATTTATTCTGACATTCAAACTTTCCAGATGGTTCTTGTCTCGATAAAAAGCTGAAGACACTTAAAGACATTTAAAAAAAAAATAAATAATAAAAAAAAAAAAGCCACCATTTGTCAGGGCTGTGTTGTAATTTATGAAATCAGTAGCTAAAGCTTAAGTTCTTGATGTATAAATCTCTACTATGCAGAGTATGCTCATGCTGCCATGAGTTGGCATCCTGCTCGATGCTACAGTGCTCCCGGCTTCTAAAATCCACAAGGATGTAAAATTACCTATACTATTCTGATTTTGCAGTGAGAGCTCCAAAATCATATTAAACGACTCAGAGTCTGAATGCTGTTCTTACTGGAACCGTAACAGACCAGGAAAGCTTCTTCTACTGGCGGTGCTTGCGGGGCACTGCCAGCGCACTCTGACACTGCTCTCTAGCGGTTTCCTTGCAGAACAACGCCAGGCAGGTTCCCCACCCCGCTCCTCCTGGTTTAAGGAAAGACTTCCCTTGAAGCACAAGCTGCCACAAATGGAGTACGAAACAGCAGCGTAGCAGAGAACTCGCCTGGTCTCAGGTTCTCACCTTTGGAGGCAGCAGGGTGATGCACCGGGCAGCCACAAGAAATTCCCAGGGCGCTGGTGTGTGGCCACAGTAACACAGTACAGCAAGGGATCACACCTTCACTGGGTCCCCCTAACCATTTGTTTAATGTGTTTTTAGCCTGCAGAAAGAGCTTTGATGTCCTATGGAATGCAACTCGACAGACGAAAGATGTTTATTTTTTTCTTGTAAATGTCCATTGACACAAACAATTGTGTGTGTCAAAAGAGGCCTTACAGCATTTGCTTCTTGTGTGCCCTCCCCATGGTGCTGGTCCTCTAAGCTTTGTCTTGCTTATGAAATGAACTGGGCACTTGGATCAAAAGTCTCCCTAGCTGAAAATGGTGGTGGTTTTAGTTATTTTATATAACGTATGACTGAAAACCTAAAGAGACTGGATAAGAAAAATTGAACTCTCAATTCTTGGAAAAATCAACAAGAATGTCACTGTCAAAGTGATCCAGGCTAAACTTTAGAAAATCCTAGCCTAAGTACACAATTTCATAGAGATTTCTGCATAAGGGATTTTCCTAAATAAATCTTTGAGATTCTCTTACTGTAATGTACCAGTTGTACGTTACAGTAACAGAATCTGTAGTTATTCAAAGGGCATTCAGCAAGTCCGAGAATGTGAGAATGAATTTCATTTTGACAGGATGACTGGCTGAGAGGCTTAAGAAAAGTTGGTCCCAGTTCAGCAAAGAATAATTTGATGTTTTCTGTTTGGGAAGAAACTGAGCAGAATATCACTGATATTCTCAAATGCCTCCCCTCTTTCAGTCCTCCCACACAGGCAGAAATGTTACAGATGTCTGCAGTGCTTCAGAGCAGAAACCTTGGCTGTTCATAAGATCTACTGTGGAGCATCTGCATAACAGTGACAGATAGCATTAAGGGACAATTCTGCTCTTAACCTGCACCAGGCTCCTAAGATCCACTGGTCATTCCACTGATACTAGTGGCATTCAGTTGAAATCTTCATTTTGTCTTAATGAGGTTTTCCTCTCCTCCTCACTTCTCACTGCATTACTCATTTCTATTTCTAGAACTCTTCAAGTATTTTCTGAAGCCTATATTTTATGTACATTAGCACCTCACATTTATTGGCATTGCACACACCCCTTCTCTCCCCCAAAAAGACACCCTCATAAACCATGGTTGCTACCACATTTCTATGATCTCTTGTGATCAGGGGAGGGGAGGGAAGGGGAGAGGAGCGGATCAGTTGTTTTAATAGTAGGAATTAACACTTTTTCCTTGGATCTTTATATGCAAACAAGTGATCCCAAATGCAGCCCAGGACCATAACCATGAGACCACTCTCATTTGGTAATTAAAATAAACATCAAAATATCACAGTTCCAGAAAGAAGTAAAATAAAGTCTTCCTTCAACATCACAGTCTTTCTGTGGTTAGAGGCTTTGTCTCAATGAGCCTTTTAAATCTGTGCTTCAAGTGGAGTGAACTTGGCAAATGTCCATTTTGGCATAATGCCATTTTGTTGACTGTTTTGTGATTGACCAGTGGTCAGAACTAGTCTAGTGGGAGATGCTTAGGATTTTTGTCTGCTATTGAAC
The DNA here is from genome assembly GCA_035041135.1 of Platyrinchus mystaceus. Classification (NCBI taxonomy): domain Eukaryota; kingdom Metazoa; phylum Chordata; class Aves; order Passeriformes; family Tyrannidae; genus Platyrinchus; species Platyrinchus mystaceus. The sequence continues at coordinate 22,801,827 of JAWWLV010000100.1, read as the reverse complement.
ATGAAAAGATTTCTCTGCCATTCAGGACTCTCTGATTCTTTGGGTACATTATTTTCTCTGCTGAAGTCAGACATGCCTTACTTCTGTCAGAAAACACTGAGCCAGCATCTTCTTTTACTGGCATGTTTAGCACCCAAACAGAGATCCATCTACCATTTACACTGTAGCTTCAACACAAGAAATAGTGGCTCAAATGCTGACAGAAGAGACAGAAAAGAAAACTGGTTTAAATTCAAAACCCAAATACTGACATACCTGTTAGGATAAAACAAGGTATCCTTTTGTAGCCATATGCAATTATCATGTGATTTAGGGCTCAACCTCTCTTTGATTGAAATCCTTGAAACATGATGTGCCAGAATAGAAAACTTCAGAACTTACTTCAAGGAGAAAAGTGGGCATAGTAAGTCAGTATTTATAAAGTGGACTCTTTTTTTCCCATTATTTCAATTTTTGTATTGTCTAGGTGTACTGCTAATTGCTTTTTCTCCAGATCTCTCTCTCTCTCTTCAGAGAATACACTCCAGAGTGCTTCCTTAATGATTTCTAGAGCAGTCTAGTTAGCAAGAAGCATGGGGTGCCAAATGATTCTAACATAAAGTATTTCAGTACTCTGCTCTGTCAAATATTAGTTTGGAGTTGAGCTGTGTCTTCTCATCTTACACTTTCCTTCCAGACCCCTCACTTCCCTTATAATACAGTTCCTATATAATAAGTCCCTGGTTTTCAAAATTTCAAAAGGAGCAGTTTCCCAAAGACATAAATAGCAGCCAGAGGCCTGATGGCCATGAATCTCCCCATGGCTTGCTGACACTTAGTTCTTGGAAAAAACTCTTTTTTGTGTATTATGTGTACAGTGAGTAATAAAAGGAAACATCACAATGCTGACATGGGCTATAAGGACCCTGAGCATACCCCTCTCTCCAGGAAGTTTTCTGCCTGGTCTCAGGGCCAACACTGACAGTGCAGCTCTCCTTCCTTGAAGCTATGTGCAGGAAAACTATGTGCAGAAAAAGCACATAGTTTGCAGGGACTCCTTACCTTTCTCCAGGATCTGGTTTTAGGCTGGGCTTTCACTCTTGTTTTCTGCCAGAGCTATGTTGCAGCTACGCCCACACTTGGCCAGATATCCTGTTGATCTTAATCCTGACCCTAACCATAAGGATTTGACTTCCTGGCTTGACCTTGGACTTGTCTCATTACCCTGTATTCATCTATTCATCCCCATTTTTTGCTGGTCCTGTATACTATCTACAGACCTGCCATGATTGCCCTCCTCAAGCACTGTAGACCTGGGCTCTGTTAGGAGTGACGCTACACTTTCTGCCTTGCTGTCACCCTGAATCTCCCTCCCTTGTGGAGCACTCTGTCCCTGCTTGCTGAAAAGGATACCTTAGCTGTAATGCTGGAGGAAAAAAACACAAAAAAACCCAACCCAACCCAAACAAAATAAAAACACCACCAGCACCAAGTTTGGAGGTAAGTATGCAATAAAGCATAATTCTACTCAGAAAGGAAAATGTAAATGCTTTGCTCAAAACCTCGCAGAGATAACCCTTGACAGTGTCTTCTGCTAAACTGTTTCTAATTTAAAGTATGGGTTTTTGTAAAGGAGTTACTCTTTACAAACAAAATACCCCACTTTCACAGTAAGTAGAAAATTATCAGGACAGCATAGAATTCAATGCATAGTTTACTTGGAACACAGACTTATCACTCTCTTGGAATTGTCTGTGGCTTCTACAGTATTTTAAAATGAATAGTGTTATAACTGATTTAGTTTCACTTCCAGGCGCACCCATTCTTCAAAGTATCTGCTTCAGACTGGCTGTGGTTTTAGGTATTTTTATAACAGGTATATAGTCATTTAGTTTTTTAACACTGATAGGTTTTTGTTGATGCTTGACCATGATCAAATGTTGCATTAGTTCATAATATCACTCTTTCCCTAGTCATAAAAAGATGATGCGTGACTTCTCCTCGTGCCCCAGGTACTTCTTCCATTAGGAGGAGCTGACCTTTCACTTGTATATATTTGTGTGTATTTGTGTATATGTTCTCTGTAGTTCACTGGGAAGGAAAAACCCACCTTATTAGTTTATTTATATCCCATGGAAGTTGCATAGGCTGCTCCATATTTGAGGGGAAAATTTAGAGATTCAAGTAACTCATTTGGAAGAACAATACAAAAAATTCTTTGCCCTCCAAGCATGAAGTAGGAAAAAAATCTCCTACCATTGTCAGACAACAGGGGATTAAAGAACCAGGCTATCTGCAGAGAGGATAGCTAAACTAGGTATGTTGTATTGGGAAAACCAGGAAAGAAATTGCTCTTATCTCAACTCCTGGAGAAAGCGCTGCTTCCAGGGATCATGAAATTTATTCACTCCTCTTTTGCAAATAAATGCCTGTGTGGTAAGGATTGGTTTCTATGGACCCTGAAATGAGATGGATGCTGGTGTGTTCTGCATTTAAGGAGAGATGGGGTGCATGACAACCTGAGTGTCCAGGGTACTGGTGTGCTCCTGTGCTGGTGAGAAAGGATACCATTTAAAATGGTGTCTTGTGACAAACTCATTAGCACATTGCAGTAACTTGCAAGGACTATTATAGAATATCTTGCGGTTTTCTTTTTCCCTTTTCATTTGAGCAAAAGGGTGGTTTTCATCTCTGGCTTGGCTATTTCTGATACTAAGTTGGACAATTTTCAGGCATTCTCTGTGCTTTGTGCAGGGCTTATGAAAAGACTATTTTTACCACATGGCTATTAGCAACTCTCTCCAGTCCTCCTGCCTCCCTCAGGGTCAAATTCTCCCCTGAAAGTGTGCTCTGATTATGTAAGAGGTATAAATTGAAATTCCTTTGGAAAGGTGTGGCTAACATAAAGCTTAAGAGAATATTACTTGTGTGGGTTCGGTTAAGAACAAGTGGATCATTCTCTTAAATAACTCAGTGTTTATTTTTGTTCTCTCTGAATTACAGAGGTTTGATAGTGGTTTGATAAACACCCAGCACATAGCTTTCATTCTCAAACCAATTTACACCTTGTTCTGCTTCAACCCCTCTCCCCGTCAAAAGCTCAAGTCAGTAGCTTTTATGAAATAGCTACATCTCTGTGTATTATGACTGGGATCATAATGACTAGGATCAAAACCTGATCTTTCTAGTCCCACAAAGAGGATTCCCCTATCTCTTAATGAAGTTTGAGATTACTTTCACTTCCAACCTTGAAATGAACATGACCCATCATTAGCAGAACCATTTTACTGCATTACTCTACGTTCACAGCATATAGCAAGTGGGCCAGACTCTAAACTTCTCAAGAAATAACACTTCTCATCCTAATCCTGTCTGCTTGGGATGCACTTTTGTTGAAAGAAGAAGTCACGATATGCAAGATAATCATATACTATACTCACACAATATATGAAATATTGTAATGTATGTATTATAACTGTGCACAGAAACCTGGGTTAATCAGCTTTGTCAAGTCTGCCCAGCAAAAGTTTTAAAGGTATAAGTGTATAGCCTGAAGGAAAAAAAAAGAGGGAAATAAAATTATGGTTGTCTGGACTTGCATGACCAAAAATTTCACAGGCTATACGCGTTTCAGGAGAATTTAAGTAGTAAAAATATTTGTGGTTAAAGATTATCCAAGACCACAAGCAAAGTAAGGAATAGCAGGCAGGATCAAAGACCAGAGTTGTGAGGACAAAGATTTACATAGCATGTCACAGTGAGAAAGTTCTTGTACCTCTGTGTTGAACAAATATGTTTCACTGTATTTCTGGGATGTGACCTTGATGAAATACAGGCATACTCCAAGTACTCTGTTCTGCTATCTCCTCTTTCTTGATTGAAAACACAGATTTGAGATGAAACTAGCTGAGAGAGAACAGATTTTCTGAATGCACAATGGCCTTGTGATTTCATAAGTACAGGGAGATGGCAAGGAAAATTTGCACAGAATGACACCTGACAGGCAAGCAAGGGAGAAGGTAGAGAGGCTGAATTCACTGCCTCTCCTCAACAGTTTGGTCTGTTTTATTTGAGGGGGATAAAAGGACCTTAAAGGAAAAACGAGTCTTGATTCCTAGGAAGGAATAGGGAAGTGCTATTCAGAATTATTTATTTATATATATATTTATATATATATATATATATATATATACACACACATACATATATTCTTCATTAGATGTATGAAATGAAAAATGACAGGAGCCAAGCACATCTGGACATACCTTGTGATGCCATTGAGCGTATCTTCTCTGGCTCATGTGAGAACTGCCATCAATATTTGTTACTGCTGCCTTCTGTAGTGAATTCAGTCTCTCATTTTCTTTAGGATATGCTGAAAGAATTCCCTTATCTGAAATCTACAACAGATAGTGAAAAAGACACTTGTTGATACAACAGAAGTTTCAGCTCTCAGAGCAAACTGTCAGAATCCAAGCAAGCTTGTATTATTTAACTGTGTTTTAAGCAATGCCATGCAAATTATATTTTCTTACGGGGAAAAGAAATTATAGTCACACACTTAATCTTGATTTTTTCATCTGTGCTTAAAATCCACAACTCTGCCTGTAGTCTATATTCTTACTGAGGGATTAGTAGAAAGATTCAGTCACACCAGGGACATTTAGACCTAACAGCAAAAGAGCAATGCAAGTTTCTACATGATGCATAGGCAAAAATCAAACCTATAAACAAATATGGTAATGACCATGCAGGGTTAATCATGGTGGAAATTCTAGTAATGCAACATTTTTACAGATATAATTTCATCAATTTTCTGTAATAATTTTTTGAATGTCCAAAAACTTTTATTTAGCCAGAGTAAGTGTAACTGTTGTTAACATACTCATTTTGTTTCATGGTATTTTCACTGGCCAAGATGTTGCAGTTCTATAAATATTTACTTCTGGTTCATTCAAGAATAGACTTGTTTAACTTCTTTAGTTGTAGCTTGGCAGGAATTACAAACATAATTCTGTATATCTGACATTCATTTACTGTTGCTGTTGAACCTCAGTTCTGCCTTGGTGGTGCATCATGTCTCACTTGTTAAAGGAAACAATACTGATTCTTAGAGCCACACAAAGAAACAGCATCAAGAAGGTCAATTCTTTAGAAATAAGTTTTTTATTCTATTTGTTATGATATTTAATGAAAGAAAATAGATACAAGGAACAAATTCTTATTACAACAGTAGATATATAAGATGCAGATAAATCAGAACGAAGAAACTTCCCAATTTAATTTCTTTCCATTCAGTACCCAGCATAACCCATTTGTTTCTTTCCTAAAAGATGAGTTCAAGTACCAGAGATTCTTAACACAATTTTCGGCTTCTAGAATCTCAATATTGGTTTCAAATCAGGTGTTCCTGCTTCCAGCTAGGCTGTGAATAGCTGTGAATAGATACCAAGTGTTTATTCTCATCTATTTTCACTCTTTCTTAGAAGCCAATTTTTAGTGCCGGGGAAACACCCGTTTTTATTCCCTCCAAGAAGTCAAACTGCAGCCCTAGACATTTTCCAAAAGCCCTGTTCAAACACCTTTCCTCCAGATGTTGTATTATCTTACTAATTTCGTATCAATTCTGCATCTTGCTTTTTAAGAAGAAATGATACATTTTGAGCCATGATGAAATAAGAATAAACTTCCATGCCTTTTATGGGGCTTTACCTGCCACCTCTTTTTGGACATCCAGTAATGGCTCTAGTGTCACTGTCTCCTTTAAAGATACAAAATAACAAGGCCCCATTTATCTATTTTTGAAGAAATCAGAAATTCCTTCTTAAGCAACTGACAGTATCAGTTAAGAGCAACTGATCCTGCCTTTCAAATCATGTGACTGGTGTGACTGCTTTTATAACCTCTATTTCAAAGCAGGTGGCTCCTAATCATAACTCTCTAGAGTATGCAGTTGAATCTGCAGTGCAAAAGGTAGAGCTTGTCCTTCAAACAGGATACTTTCCACTTTATAAGACAATATCACCACATTAAGCTGCACCTGCCACTGACTGCTCAGCCGCTGCAGTACCTGAATGATGTCTGTGTTCACCCTGAGATGTTTCATTATGTTCTGCATGTCTGTATATGAAGACAACATTTTAAGAATCCTTTATTGAAAACTGGCTCTGTGATATAATTCAAGGTGATCTAATATGTAGGAAAATGTTTAGTAAAAACTGCTCTTTTTTAGGGTCTGTGAGAAAAGGTGAGAAATTAGGGCATGAAAAATGTTCATTGACTTGTGAGAGGTCACAATGCAGACTAAGAATACATGGTGAGAGCCATTGTTCGGTCCTTGGGCAGCAAGGCACTTGGCTTGTGCTGAAAGAGATGGAATTCTGCAGAGCTTGAGCACTTGAAAATGAGAAGACTTTGAAGTTTGCTCTTTTGGTCTCGTTAACAGAAGTCCACTGGCTGTCTTGGTATTCTGAATCAACAGCACAATTTCAGCTCTCACTGATACGTTTAAAATTTGAATACCGTATTGTAGTCCCTTGATACTTTTATTTACTCATTGGAAAAAGGGGAACTAAAAGTTGTACATGGAGGGTTGTAAGAGCAACGGTCAATTAAGCCATTGCAGACTATCAGATAAAGATTATTTTATTAAAAAATCTAAACAAGGAGCCATGAAGTAAGTTTTATGTCCTTCTATCAGACATGTGTAAAAGTGAATCATATGCACTTTTTTTTTTTTTTACACATAACCAGACCATACCACTAGGAAATAAACTCCATCTTCTGTAGGAACTGAGAAATACAAAATACTGAAGAAGTGAGAGTAAGCATAAGGAATATATATTGGTGTTGCCAAACATCTCAGGATTAAGGCAGAAAAAAACCCAAACTATCCTACCATACAAATGCATTCTTTCCATTAAATGCAGCTCTTGTAAACTTTTATGAGAAAAGTCTAATAAAAAACACACACCAGCTTTGAAGTGCATAAAAAAATGAAATTCATGTAATTAACTGATTCTTTAATCAACATAATGCCTATGAGATTGGCAGTGGGAATACCTTAAAGTACTGTTGACAAAAATGTTATGCTATTCACATGATGTCCATAGATTCTTAAGGACACTGGGCTGCTCAGAGATGCAGTAGCGTGTTCAATTAAATTACTGGGAAGGAAGTGCATGTCCCATAGCCTTTTTTCTTTCACTTACAGTGCTGGCTTAAAAGACATATCACATGCCAACAAAATTAGGAGATGTGTCAACATCAAAAACTTGCTATTAAAGAATTAAGAAAATAAACTATTTGCCTAAACAAAACAAAGTCAGACAAACCAGACTGATATCCAAAAGGCTGCACAAACTCCTGGTAAACTTGTTCCTTGCAAATTAGTTCAAAATTTCTTATTTTGTTACTTCTAAAAGGACAAATAACAGCAAAGAAAACTATTCAGAAATATGTAAAACATTGAACTTTTTACTTGCTACATCAGACTTTACAGGGAACGACTAAGGACCATGTTTTAAAAATCTAGAAACACATGTCAAGAATTTACCAGTCATGTAGCAATCACCCAATTTTCAGGACTGTTTTTTTGTTTCCCCAGCAGCTTTTTGTTTGGGTTTTTTTTTTTTTTTTTTTTCCTGACAGGATGATAGCTAAAATACTCAGTTGTAAACAATGGAAGCTACATCTGATATGAAAGCCAGAACTTGGAGTGTTGCTGCTCCCTATTTCCAGAAGTAAATGGTGATTGTAGAAAACTGCAAAGGCCTTCTGCTGGTTACAAACTACAGCCCACTGTTTGTCATAAAATATTTAATTTAAAGTCATCTATAATCATAGGTGATATTTCTTTATTCAGATATTGAATTTAATTTGGTAAAAATAAATATCCATTTACTTGAAAAAAACCCACCACCGCTGTATTTATTACTGATGGGAGTCAGTTTTGCCTTCAGTGGAGAAGTGTCAGCATCACCAACAACCAGCACGCCTGGAGGTGACAGTCTGCGGAGGGGAGATCCCGAGGAAAGAGTGAGGGATGATCGGTGTGGCTTCTTTCCTTCCCAGAGCCACAGCATTTCTTCAAGCTAAAAACGAGAACGGCTTGTGGAAAAGGCTTCCACTGGGCTGGAGGGGCTGGGATCTCGGCTGCAGCAAAGCAGAGAGGTTAACGGGCAGCCAGCATCCTTTCCAGACGGTTTGTTCCGCTGAACTCGGGAATGGTTTTTTCCCTGCTGGAACAATCCATCCCTGGGAACGCGCGGCGGCCGCGGCCTCACAGGGCGCGCCCCGAGCGCCGCCAGGTGGCGCCGCCCGCCAGCGTATGGGTCGCTCGAGCGCCGGGGAAGATGGCGGCCTGTGGGGGCTCGGCAAGATGGCGGCGGGCACAGGCGGGATGGCGGGACAGCGGCTGCCGCGGCCTCTGCAGAACAGGCTGTTCGCCGTCGCCTTCCATATGGCCTCCTCGCCAGGGCGGCACTTGCCCTTCTGGGAAGCTTCAGCTGTCAGGCAGCCGTGCCTGCAGCTGTCCTCCGTCCGACCCTCCCCTTCCACCCTTATCTGCGGGGTCCTGACAGCTGCTCAGGCCCTTCCCTTCCTATGGCACAGAGCAGAGAAGTGCTAATTGCCTCAGTTTGTAAAGGGCAGGGTGAGCTGCAGAGAAGCAAAAAGGGTTACTGAGCAAACCCAGGCACTGTAGGTGCTCAGTGTGCCCGTGTTCAGCTGGAAGGCTGATGTGCTCGGGGGATGCCCAAGGCTGCCAGGTCCGCACTCCGTGTGGAAACCACCAGACCATCCCTGCTGGCCAAAGCTGCACGTGGTCTTGAGTAGGGGATCAAGGCTAACTGCAAAAACCCTGGACTTGATTTACTCGCTTTCTTTGGTGCTTTGCAACATAATTCACACCATGAGAAGTCACTCTATGCGCAGATTAGGTAGCGTTTATAGGTTGTGTGGCCATGTCTGATAGAAAAGTGAAAAACACATCTTTGTTTTCCTTGTTTGCTCTCTCTGTTGAAAGACAAGCTAATAGAGCTTACATCAGCCAAATGCAAACTGGTTTTCATGCAGTAAAATTTCTCTCTTAAAAAAAAAAAGAAAAAAAAGTGAGGTTTAATTTGCTAGAGGTTTCAAAAAAAACCAAACCAAAACAAACAAAAAAAAAACCACAAAAAACACACCAAAAAAACCCACACACACAAAAAACAAACAAACAAAAAAAAAAAAAAAAAAAAAAAAAGACCCCAGAGGCCATATGTTCAGAAGTTCTCTTTTTCAGAGTTAGCAACAGCAGCACTTCCAGTAGACTAAACTAAACAGGAAAAAATAGTAAATCAGGAACATGCACTTCATGAGAGACAAATATAGTTCCAGTACCAAACATACAGTAACTTATCCCAGATGATGTTGCTGAAGTGGAGTAACGTGACCTGACAATAACATCAGTGTCCTCTATCTAGTTCCTTTATAAACTTTTTATTTTTTTTACTGGAACGTCCATTAGAGAGGAGTCCTTTGGCTCTCTATTTTCTAGCCTTTTTCCAGAGTGCTGTCCCAAAAAAGAGGATGAATTGTTCAGTAAAGAAGGATCTCAATTCCAATTCCAATTCCTAAACCTCTCTGGATGGTTGAGTCAAACTCTGCCATGGTTGAGTCTCCCATTGCTGTCCCATTGGTGAGCTAGACTGCTCTGGGAATAGGGATTCCTTAGACTAGGGCTGGTGTTTAGTGTTAGTGTTGTGAGGACAAATTGCTAAGCTGGGTTTCATACGTACAAAACCTTATTAACCCTAAGCTAAGTTGTGGATATATTGCTCTAGGAAGCTCAGAAAAATGTTATCAAAAAAAATGGTTTTTAATTTCATGAATGGTCTTCAAATACTTCAATAACAAAGGGAAAACAAAGGATAATGGGGACCCATTACTAAAAGAGAGGACGTAGAGAAGGCGGAGTTACTGAATGCCTTCTTTCATCAGCCTTCACTGACAAGACCAGCCCTCAGGAATCTCTGAGCCAGGAGACCAGGATGAAGGAATATTTGGAGAAAGACTTTCCCTTGGTCAAGGAGGATTGGGTTAGAGAACATCTAGGTAAACTTGATATCCATGAGTCCATGGGCCCTGATGGGATACATCCATGAGTGCTGAGAGAGCTGGTGTACACCTTGGCAATGGCTGTTCATGATCATCTTTGAAAGGTAATGGAGATCATTAGAGGTGTCTGAGGTCTGGAAGAAAGCAAATGTCACCCCAGACTTCAAAAAGACTCACTCACTTCTGTTCCAGAGTCACAAAGCAGGGCTGTAAGCTCTTGTACAAGGGTGAGGAAGATCAGCACATATGGTAAAGCAGGATTTCACAGCCTGCGTCTGAGCTCCTGAAAGTCTGTAAATCACGACTGCATATACCCTGCTTTTGTATGAAGAAAGTAAAACCCATGGAAAGCAACTGCATGAAGGTCCTGGGGTTATATGAAACTGCAGATCTTTTCTAACAACTGGATAACGCTTAACTAGAACTAAGTTTAATAGTCTGTTCTGAATTGCAATTTTCACATTCATATATTCTCTGTTTTCAATGCTATATATAATACTATATATATATATATATGCCATATAATATACTTCTAAACTCCTAGGAATTTCTAAGTTACATGCTGATTATATGAGCACTGACAAATATGGATTTATAGGTAGAGAAATACTAGGAAAACAGTTTTTTTGTTATTTGCTGGTAGCTTGTATAAAGTCCCCGTGCCTTTAGGAGAAGCAGATGATTATCAAAGAAGGAGAAAGACCTAAGCAGCTGTGGAAACACTGCTGCCATATTGATATTTCTAATAGCCATCCACACAACAAATAGTTTCTGACTTTATAGTCCCTCAGCATTGCTTGAATTTTATTACAATACAGTCTCAGTTGTTACATAACTTCAGAGATGTGACTAATATATTACGTACAGAACCATGTAGTGCTCCTTGTATTGCACTGTCAGGAGGAGAACAAAGTTAAGGAATTTTCTATGCCAGGTTGAAGCAAAGATTTTATTTTCTGTTTTATAATGTGTTTTTTCTATTGTTTAACCCTGATCACTGGAGCAGTAAGAAGAATGTAAAATATAAGGAACTGCCTACTGCACACATTACTAGGCTTCTCCTTGAAAGTCAGCTAACATGCCTGGAATATAGAGAGTCTGCTGTCTGATTGACTAGTGAAAAGAGAAAGAAACATTATTTCTGTATCTTAATAGATGCTGTTGGGATGAAGTGCAACAGTTCTAAGTGTGACTAAATGTTGTACAAAATATCTCATTATACAGTAAAGTATGTGACAATAGCTTCCCAGTATGTAATTCATGAACATGTGAATTTCTGCTAAATTTATTTTATGATTTCTCACTTACAAAAATGCTGCTTTGAATCTGTTCAAAAAGCTTTTTCAGAAAGTTGATGTTTCATGTTCAGTTGGTCTGTTAATTATGTCTAGAAAATGTCTGCAGTCCCTACATGGATTAGACATTCATGTGTCCGTGGGGAGTTATATTTCAACAGTTGTTTGATTCATACATCCAAGTCTAGTTATAAAAAACCTCACAATTAAACTTCGTAAATATGATGACTTTCTTGGGTGTGAGCAGGTAGACAACTTCGTTACACTAAGTGGTGGGTTACAATTGCTAGTATGAGCTTTTGCAAGTAGAACTTTCATGGGCACCCAAGTGGCCATGTGTTTTATATGTATGCATAAATATATTTGGGTGCATCCTCTTTCTGAAGTAGGTCTATTGCTTGCTCCTTCTTTCCTACCCAGGGAAGTGAGGAGAGAAAAAATGTCCTGAACTGATAGGCCTATATGGGACATGGCTATCTCCTGAGGCAACAGAAGGATGTGTTTCTTGAAAACACTGGTTTCTTGAATCTTATTGTTAACCCACATCTTTTTAGCAAAAATATCCCTTTCCAAGCTTTTGCAATAAATATACAAAAATATAAGAACCCTTGGAGATGGTCCTGTGCAGGGCTAAGAGTTGGACTCAATGATCCTTGTGGATCCCGTCCAACTCAGCATATTCTGTGATTCTGTGATGCTGTGAAAGCTGTATTTGGATGTTTGAATCTAAGAAACAAACCCCTACAATTATAATTATCACATCCACTCAAGCCACTAAACCCATCTTGTTAAAATCTAGTTTTCCCAGCCCCATTCATGTTTCTTTTCTCTTCTAAGCGCAGGGATCTTTCTTTGACCACCAGTGTTATGTCATTTTGAATTCATTGCAAAACTCAGCTGGAGAAAGTAAGAAAGGATAATGAAGCTGTGCTTAACTAGATAGGGAGGTGTGAAAACTGCATCAGTGCCTGCTCAATCCTTCAAGCTTTCTCTGCAGAACTCCAGGACTTGGGAAGCCTTAGTAAAGGCCATGTTGAGTGTGAGCTGAGTCTCCTTCTCACCTCTGAAGACTGAAATGTAGCATTTAGTGAGGGACATGCTATAGTGTCATACTCACTTGTCACCCAGAATTGCACTCAGCCTGACTGTGGGAAGTGTCTAGCAGTGCTTTTCCTTTAACCAAGTGAAGATACTGTTGTTCTTCCTGTGCTGCTGTGTCAGGCCTGTCTCCCTAAAAAGTGGAAGGAACATAACAGTTAAACCATTTTATTAAGCCTGCTTAAACTAGCACAGTTAAGTTTACCTACTCTTCACTGGGTCAAGTTAAATCCAGTTGGTGGCTGGTTACTAGTTTTGTGCTCAGTCCTTTTTAATATCCTTACTGATGCTCTGGATGACGGGACTGAGAGCACCTTCAGTTCCTTTGCAGTCGACACCAAGTTGGGTGGGAGTGCTCATCTGCTGAAGGGCAGCAAGACTATGCAGAGGTATCTGGACAGGCTGTATAAATGGGCCAAGGCCAATTGTATGAGGTTCTACAAGGCCAAATGCCAGGTCCTGCGCTTGGACCACAACAACCCCAGGCAGCACTACAGTCTGGGGGAAGAGTGGCTGGAAAGCTGCCCAGAAGAAAAGGACCTGGGAGTGCTGTTTGGCAGTGGCTGAACATGAGCCAGCAGTGTGCCCAGGTGGCCAAGAAAGCCAATGGCATCCTGGCCTGGATCAGAAATAGTGTGGCCAGCAGGACCAGGGCAGTGATTGTGCCCCTGTACTCAGCACTGGTGAGGTTGCACCTTGAGTTCTGGGCCCTTTACTGCAAGAAAGACACTGAGGTTCTGGAGCGTATCTGGAGAAGGACAATGAAACTGGTGAAGGCTGTAGAGAGTAACTCCTATGATGAGCAGCTGAGGCAGCTGAGGATTTTTAGTCTGGAGTCTGGACTCGGGGCAGTCCTTATCACTCTACAACTACCTGAAAGGAGGTTGTAGCAAGGTGGGGGTTGGTCTCTTGTTCCTGGTGACAAGTGATAGGACAATAGGAAATGGCCTCAGGTTGCACCAGGGGAGGATTAGATTGCCTATTTGGAAAAGTTTCTTCACTGAACAGGTAGTCAAGCATTGGAAAAGGCTTGGAACAAGGAAGTTGCTGAGTCACTATGCCTAGAAGTATGTAAAAGACATGTATATTTGGCACTTTGGGGTTTATTGGAGAAGATGGCACTGTTACATTAAGAGTTGGACTCAATGACCTTAGAGATCTTTTCTAATCTTGATGAATCCATGACTCTATAAAAGGAGTGAGAGATAGAAGTTAAACTAGCATCTGAGTTAGATGGTGTATTAGGATATAGTGAGCAAAATGGACCTTTAGGTACTTAATTTAAAACTATAAGGATTCAAATAGCTTGAGCTAATAAAGACAGCAGGATATGCTTACACAAAAACATTCATAATCAGATTTTCCAAGACTGACTCTGTATTGACAAGCTGTGCCAAAAGAGTGTATTGTAAACATGAGGACACCTGGTCTCATGTTTGAATGATGTTTAATATAGTGGAATTTATAATCCTGAAAACTGGTCAAATGAGGAAAAATTATACTTTATTTTGTTGCTTATCCAGTTAAATAAAAACCTAATCCTTGTCTTAGAAAGGCGTGACTCCTTTAGCTATAAATAGAAAGGAATAAAACACAGATTGGTGAAGTGGGTGTTATGATCTACTGTAACAGAGTTTTGAGTGTTTGAGCCTTTTTCCTGCAAGGAACCTAGGGGTTATTGTGTTCTTTCTTATGGAAATAAATTGGAACAGTTTGTGTGACTGAGCTGAGTCAAACATGAGCAAGTGTGCAAATTCTTCTTAAAAATGTGTGAGTAGATAAAGGTGGATGTTTCAAGCTCTGAAAAGTCTTATCTTGTAATCTGTGCTCTCCCATAATTCTCTAACTCAACAGAACCATCCAATTTTACGCTCTTTTGCCAGGCAGAATAAAGTGATAATTATTTCTGGTTTTTTCTCTGCTTTGGTGTAAGGCCAAGATAGTTTGTAATTTGACAACTTTTGTTAAGACAGGAGTATCAGTGAAGTTTACAAGGTTTATTCTTCTGAGTTTTGCAATTTTATTTTTTGCATTGCTGCTTTAGTAAAGATTCCAGTTGAGTGAAGTATGTGTTTACATTTATGAATAAGCTGCATTGAGGGATTAGAATTTCAAACTAATAGATTCTTGAAAGTTTACTTTGGGATAGATATCTAAAAAGCCAAAATTTGTGGGCAAAGTTGTTAGAAATAAACCAAAAGATATTTATTGCAAAAGTCCATTATGCTGGTGATGGCCTGCAGAAGCGTTGTTGTTGATTGGTAAAGCCTGGCTCGGGTCTGTAGCAACCAAAACATGATGCTGTGGTTGGATGAAGTTCCTATCAGAGAACCCTAGAATCTGCCACTTCAGTTGCCCACTATAACAGAGAGGGCAAAGCATCACTTTGAATGAGCTGCTTTCCCACAGTCCTAGGTCAGAGTGGCAGCACAGACATCAGAGGAAGTTCAGTCTTCTGTGGATCATGTGTGTGCATGCCCAAGACCGTTCAACCCAAATTTGTTGAGGCCCAAAAGAAAGCTCTTTTTCAGAGTTACTACTGCTAACATGTTTCTCCAAGAGCCTTTCTCTGTGCCCTATCCATACATTATTCTACTGACTCCTGTATTTCTGCTGCAAAGCCATGTGGTTTGGCCAGCTGTGTTCCCTGCTTAACATTGCAACTCTATGCTACCGTTTAAGTCCTTCATAAACAAGGCTATGTCTGTTCCTTTCTCGTCCTCAGCACCCCTCCTAGTCCCCTCAGAAAATACAGTTTCCTTGTTCTTTTGACTGCTTCCTTATCTGAAGGGGGTAGGCTTTTGATTGCTTCTTGTAATGGAAAGGAGTTATTGTGTGTCAAATGTTGAGGTTTTTCAGGTGACATTTACGGGCTAAGTGGGCTTCAAAGAGGTGGAAACAATCTTGCAGGGGTTTTTTTGTCACCACATCCACAAAAGGGGTGAATGTGTAGAGCTTTCTCCTGCAGTTTTCTTAAACACCTCCAAAGTTCAGCTGTCCACGTGATAATCCCTGATTCCTTGGATTTCTTTAAGACATTGAGACTGTTTATTTTCTATATTTTGCCCTTGCTATGTAAAACTCTTTTTCACTTTATTTCATTGCTTGATTGATTTTCTGTGACTGTGCAGGTGTTGTTTGCATAAGTCAACTGCTGCAGATTAAAAAAATTGTTTTGCCACAACAGTATGTGTTCGGTGACAAATAATGGACTAAAAACATTTTTTTCTATTCTCACTTATACTTCAGAGCTTTTCTTAGAATATTAATTAGAATATATATGTAGGCCTAAAATAATCCACTCCTCATGGCCTAGTACCAAGAATAGAGTTCAGGAATTGTGTTGTCTCAAGTTGAATACCTTCTTATGTAAAGAATAAAATGGAGTATGGCATAAGTGTGTGCTAAGGATAGGACTACCAGCTCAACAAATCCTCTAACTCAGAGAGAGACTACTGCAGAAAACTTGATATCCTGGTATGGGAAACTGGACAGAACCAGAGGGGGCTGAATGTCTCTGCTCTGCCTAGCTCTTGGTAAAACATAAACTATTGCACTTAAATGCTCCTGCATCTGTTTGTTTCTTGCTGCAACAAATGGCCTTATTGAGTGCCAACTTGAATCAGGAAGAGTTGAAAAAAACTTTTTGCATTCATTTTTAGAAATAAGTCACAGTCTTTACTGTGGTCTTAGTTGACACAATATGGGAGATGCATCAAAGATCTTTTTCAAAATGAAACACTTCTTTACAGAAAAAAACTGAAACAAACCCAAACCAATGAATGAACCAACTGAGAAATATCACAAAAAAACCCCAAGCATGACATCTTTTAAAAACCACTGAATGCCAGTATTGTCTTATTATGTCAGTATCATTTCACTGCATTTCTCTTATATTTGAATTGTTATTTGCCCTTAGCTATGACAAAAGTTCTTCCAAATAGTAGTTTGCCCCTTGCATCTGGAATAGATACATGCTACTGCGCTGGGAGACCCTTTATGTTTACTTTATTTGCACATCTGGAGCCATTAGGAGATCCCCTTTTTAAACCCCCTGTTTTTATGATGTCTCCTTGATAACAAGCATCCCAAATGACTGTTAATGCCTCAGGCACTGCTTTCCCTTGCTGTACACCCTAAAAGTGATGCTCCCACCCAGCAATGGGATTCCTGCATCCAAGTAGAGCAGGATGGTCAGGCTGGCCTCCTACCACCTCAGTAGCCAGTGTCCAAAGCAAAATGCCTACCTGGCTGCACCCAGGCTGCTATGAGATACTTGAGAGACAGACTTGTATTCAGTGTTGTATTTTTCCAAACGTTACCAGTCTTTCCAGGAAAAAGCTCTACTAGTTTATTAACCTGGGGAGTGGATTCAATGAGGTAGCTCTGTGTCTCACAGTTTAGTTGGTCTATGTGTCATTCTTCTGGATGCTTTTTCATTTAATTCTTGCATAACTATGTTGTTGATGTTGGGCACACTAAAGTTGTCATGGAAACAGCTGAGCTAGGTAATCAAGGAAGTCCTACAGAAAACTGCATACCTGCACTTGCAGTTAGTAGTTAATTTAATTATTGACAGCAAACTTAAGGGATCAGTAGCGGGTTTTTCTGCTTATAGACAGCAATCTGTAACTAATGTACTCAGCGATTCCAGGAATGTGAGAATTTTGTTTATTAATATTCAAAAGCCTAAAACAATCTGTGTCTAGACGTAACTAAATTTCCTCTTCTTGCCAAAGCTCCAAGTTGCCAGATCTTTTCTGCAGGGCAGTTTAGTATGTATGCTGTAAATATACCTGGAACACCTTAAAAGTACAGTGTTAATAATTAAGATAAGTTTTCTTCTGTGGCACCATGTTATGCAATGCAATAGTATGGAGCTAAATTTTGCAAGAAAGTTTTGGGTTAGAACCACAGCTTTTCTGATTCTAAGTGTAAGTCATTAATTAATTCCCCTCATTGCTGAATTTCACAAAAATTTGTATTCTCATTCCTCTGTAGAAATTTTAGTTCATTTCACTGTGACTGCTATTTGATATTCAATTATGATCTTATTTCAGGGTAAAATTTAAGAAGATAGTTCACATGGTGGATTAAGTCATGCCATTATGGAAGAAAGTTCCTATATTTAGAAGGAAGTTAGTGCACAGTAGAGCAGAGTAAAGAGACAAATGCATAGTAACTCAAGTGCACTTAAGCTTGCAACTCCTTTACTGTTACTCTAAAGGAGTTAATTAAAAAATTTATTGCTTTTATTTTTTTTTATTTGTGGTCAAAATATTTATTCATTACTATATTTTATGGTTTCCGCCCCCTAAAATTCATTATTCAAATGTGTCTGCCATCATGGCTGTGTTACAGACCTTTTCCCTGGTAGTCCTTTGTACACAGCTGAAATGACAGGAGCTTTGCTCATGCAAATTCCTGCAGAGATGGTGAAACACAAATTTTGAGTTTTCAAACTGAATCATTTTCCTCTCCCTCAGCCGTCTCTTGAGTGTCATGTCCTGTCTGACTCTCATTTATGATAATTCAGTTTCCAGTGCTGTAGAAGGCATTTGCCACCTCATCTTGGAAATCAGATTTAACTCTTGACGCTTGCCATCTGCTTCTAGTGGCTTGTCACAGAATCACAGAATGGGTAAGGTTGGAAGGGACCACAGTGGGTCATCTGATCCAACCTCCCTGCTCAAGCAGGGTCTCCCTAGAGCACATTGCACACGATTGTATCCAGTGAAGGAGACTCCACATGGGAGTCTCATCTTCCCTCCCCACTCATAGCAGAATGCTTTAATCTCTTCCCCAAGTGCAGGGGGCCTACGTGCCAAACGTATCTTCAGTGATGGCTCCCTGCCCAGCGTCCCATATGGCAGAACAGTTGCTTTCCAAGCTGCTGCCCAGGAGCACCTGCAGAAATAGCACAGCTTCTTTAAATGATGATGGGAGGGCCTGGAAATGTGGCCCTGTGCTTGGGATGATCAGACTTGCTGAGTGCAATGCACTTGCCAAGGCACCAGTGCCTCCTGTAGAAATATGCCACCTGCTTCCTACTCCAGCATGCCACTGCCATGGCATGACATGATGGAAAACTCACCCAGCAGCTGCTGCCCTGTGCTGGATGGGACGAAGAGGGGACTATCTGGGTTCATTTTCAGCTTGTATCACTGGACTACTGAGCAAGAGGTAGCAGAGTTTAGTTGTTACAGAGCAGTGATCCCTAACTACCCAGTCATGGGTTCATGCTGAAGTGTATCCAGAAAACATTTAAAATTGAACTTAAGGATGACATTGAGAGCCAGAGAGTAACACTGGCTCAGCAAAGATCTAAATAGTTGTCTTGAAGTTGATCCCAAAGATATAATGTCCTGTCCACATGAGCTAATGGAACTCTATAGTTGTGTCTGCAGAGGTTGTTGTCCAAATGCAAAAGCATGAGCAGGGTCTGTGAGACAGGAAATGAAGATTTAGACTTCTTTTTCCCTCCTGAAAAGTGGAAGAATAGCAGGCCAAAAGTATATTTGCACAAGTCTCAACCATACTAAAATTCCTCTAGACACTATGCAGATGTTACTCTTTTTAGTAGCATTTTATTTGTTAATTTGCTTTGCAGAAGTGTATCAACTGAAAGAAGGAATAGGGCTATTCTTTTTGTTATCATTGTAACCTAAAGAGATGTCAGAGAAAAAACTCCAGGCCAATTTAGTGTATCAGATAAGATAAAAAAAGCAAATCGTTTAATTAGGCCTCAGGCCCAGGGGAATACACACGATGCATATGCACCCACGCAATTGTTCTACAATTTCATAATAAGGTCTGTCCAATCCCAGATCTATCCACTCCCTAGTTCTGCCCCATTCTGCCCTCTGACATGACCCTTTGGGAACTGAGTCTAGGTTCTTTGGGACCCCTTCTTCCTCATCTTTGTCTTCTTCACAGCACATACAGTTCTTAGAGCTCCATGAATCTGTGTTAAACATCAGCTGTAATTCTTTGGCCCCCTGACTATTCAGAAGTGCAAGTATTTTACACAGAACTGTCTGGATAATTTGTTAGTCCAAAAATTACTCAAAACTGATCTGCTTGCTCTTTCAGATGTGAAACAAGTGTCTTAAAAGGATTTTCCCTTTGTCTCGTAAAACTCACTAGCTCTTATGGTTGTAAAATCAAAGTTGTCCTAGCTAAAACTGATTTGGGATTTTGGGTGCTTCATTTTCTGAAATGTCTACTCCCATTGACACAGCCAGTATAGCTAGTATGAATTAGTCTGTTGGTAATCTATGGGCTCTGGAAATGTCTCACAGTTATAACAGTTTTCATTTCTTTTTTTCCCTTCTCTACAATTTATGCTGTACAATCTCCCGTTTTCCTAGTATTTAAAAAAAGGTATCCTTGAAGTTTGCCTTCAAATGATAAAAAGTAAGAAATTAAGACTTAGACAGAAACTTGGAGTTAATTTGCTTGCTGGCACCTAAAGGCCAAAGAGCAACAGGACTTCATTGGGAGACCATATGGTAAAGCTCTTGGCTTGCCTCATTGCCTCTTTCCCAGTAATCCCTGCATTTGCAGGGAATCAAGACACTAAAAAGTATTCATAGCTTATAGCATATTGGGGCAAATCTATTGGGAAGGAGATTGTCCCATCCTTATACCCATGGTATCATTCATGTGACTCAAGCAATGGTGAATTTCCTCTGTGTTCTTTCCTGGTGCACCACAGATTTGTAAGCCTGCTTTGACTGACGGCTTAGTCCAATGCTCTAAGATAAATCCCAAGCTTAAACTTTGCTTTGAGAGCAAGGATGTGTTAGGAAGTTCAGGGTACTGGAGAAGACAGAGGAACTGGACCTGTTTCCAGAGGGAAGTTTCTTTGTCCTCAGCCTTAGCATAGGCCACAGTCTGTTCTCATAGCCTGAGAACAGGATGGAAGGAGAAAATATGAAGGAGAAAATACAAAAGGAGAAAGATTAAGTCCTATCCATGTTAAAACCCAGAAATCCATCTTGGAACAACTCTGCTGTGACCTTGAGAAGGAAGCAAACTTTTGTAGAATGGAGGCATTAGTGCTAAGGGAAGCTTTCTTGGTAGAAGTCTGATGGGTTTGTCCAGGCCCTAATACTATTCCTTTAACTAAAGCTAATCATTCTGTCTTCAACAGACTTTAACAATTGCCATTGCACCTGGAGCTGTGGAAGATATGTTGAGGGAGTTTCTCCTGGCTCTCGCTGATACTTTTGTTAAGACCAGGTTGTTAAGAGGGAAACGGAAGATACTATGAATAACAAGGCTATCTTTTTAAACATCTGTGTGCCTGTCCAGAGTGAGAGACATTGTGGAAAATAAAAGCAGGAGAGAGGCAAAATGAATTTTCTAAGTTTTGGAGTGGAGACACTAGGGACGGAGATTTGGTTTTGAATAAAAAATGTCTTTGCAAGATGACAAGGAATAAAGAGATTCATAAGATGGAGGATTTTGACTTGGCAGGAGAAGAAACTGGAACTGGTCCAAGGAGAAAAGGTAAATCTTAATAGGTGAGCGTGGAACTGAGGACTCAGTAGCGACACTGCAGCATGTTGTGCAAACTGCTGATATCTTGCTCTCAGATTGCACTTAATTAGCAGGGTATGCACGATAAGGCATCTAACATTTTCTCATTTCCTAGACTTCTGGAAGATAGGATCTTGTAAGAAGTAGTGATTTGTAGGAGTCCCAGTCCTGCCTTCTCCCTCCTGCCTCTTGTATATATTTTTCTCACAAGGTTCCTTGTGATGACTTGGGTTTGGGTAAACAACACTTCCAGGATATCTTCACTAGATGAGAAATTTCTTCTTTTTGCTCCTCTTTCCTTAAGACATAAAAAGGACTCATAAATGTGAGGGAAAAGCCTTGGATGGATGAAATAGTACATTACATTTGCAGCCCACAAACCTGTCATCAGCTCATCTTGGAGTCACAAAGACCTTACCTCTTTGTATAGTATGGGACATATACAGCCTATTTTGCATGAACTGCTGGCACTTTATGTCTCAGGCAATTGTATGAAAACCTGTTCTCTTTTTAGGGAAAATAAAGTCCAGAGAAAAGGAGTAAAGAATTTTCATGCTGTTGATGATCTAGAATGACATGTTGGAGAAACCACAGACTCAAAGATACACTTATTAAGCAGAAATCATTCTGCATAGTAAGTTTCATGTTGAATGGGAGTCAAATACCACGCAGCAACGCTTTGCACTTTTGCCAATGACTACTGAGAGAATTACTTCCAACAAACACTGTGCAAGGTAACTTAGAAAGATTATACAACAAAAGCTTGTGAGGTGAGACCCAGAGAATTATCCTGTCTGATTTTATTAAAACTTACTGTCTGGAGACTTATTCTGCTGCCACAGTACTTTTCAGTGGATTTTCTTTTATCCTATGTATTATGTGAGTGATTAAATATAGGATGGAGTCCCCTGTGGATGACTCTCCCCATAGCAAGTTATTTTTGGATCTCATTTCTTGATCTTAGTGATTTTCTCACCTGCTTTTAGCCCTCCTGCTTTCTGAACATTGGAGGCAAAGCTATGTTGTTTAACTCGCATCGTGTGACAGTGCTGGACTTCTCCTGTCTCATCTGGAGAGTGACAGAGCACAACATGATAAAGGTATTTTTTCCTCTGTTCTGTTTTCTGCATAGTTTTTCTTTCTTGCACTGATGTGTCTGGGAGGAAGTACTCTTTGTGACAAAGAGATATTCCAAGTGTGGAAAAAGTAGGCAGGCTTATAACTGGACAATAAGCAGCATGCAATTTTGCATTTAAGGGTCAGAGGTAGTGAGGAACTCACTGTAACTTGCACTGAATTAGTAATTTTCAGTCTCTTCACCAATTCATCCTAGTCAAGGTTCAGACAAATATGTAAAGAGCTGCTTGATCTTAAGTTTCTGAAGGTTTTCTCAGATTCTTTGCTTAATATTGCTTTTTTTTTTTTCCCATCAGAGCATCTTAAGCTGGAAGTTTCATTACAAAAGCTAAGTGATATTTCTTACATTCCTACAAGTGCAAATTTTTGGCTGACAACTGACTAACTGCCTTTTCTTTCCTTGCCCTATTGTACCATGGTTGGGAACTGGGATGAAGAGTTGCACATGAAGAGTTACCCATGTTACTTGTCCATGGGAACTAGGACTGGCCCCAGTGTTCCTTAGAGATTAGCAGGAGAGAGATCTATAAATTAATATACTTCATCCTAAACATCCACTGGATGGATTATGTGACCAATGTGTCCTTGAACAGGCAGCAGTAAAGAGCATTGAGGCCATGCTGCTGAGAACACAGCTGCGCTGGGCAGGGCACATCTCCAGGATGCAGGACTGCAGCCTGCCTAAGATTGTGCTCTATGGGGAACTTGCCACCGGCTGCCGCAAGAGAGGAGCCCCGAAGAGGAGATACAAGGACTC
>JAWWLV010000100.1:22766797-22778819 GCA_035041135.1 Platyrinchus mystaceus | reverse complement strand
ACACACCATCTATAACGCTGCTGCTTCTTTTGAGCACACACGCAGGATCACTCTCGAGGAGAAAAGACAACGCAGAACGAATCACGTCTTGTCGATCTCACCCAGGGAGTCTTTCTGCTGTGCCTTCTGCAACCAGACCTGTCTATCTCACATTGGCCTTTTTAGCCATCAGCGCGCTTGTAGCAAGAGTGGGTAGAGCCCTTCCCAAATCTTCGTTTGCAAAGCCTAGCCATGATGATACTTCTTCAATTAAAAAAACCTGGAATAATCTGACATTCTTTAAGCAACTGTCTGTGAAACAGTGTAGTACAGGCCTGGTCAATCCATTTCTTTTTGAGGGTATGTAGCACCTTAGCTGTTTCTCTACATAAGGCAGACAGATCAGTGTCATCCTGCTTTTAAAGATAATAGTAGAGAGGGAGGCTTCACACTGTGTCCTGGGGGTGCTGTCAGAGAAGAGATGAAATCACTGGTTCTTCAAACTCTTTATTGAATATACTGATGGCTCATATACACCTTTTTGCAGACTCCAGCCACTAGTGACCTAAAAAGACCTGAAAATATTTCTTTAGATAATGTTTGTTGGAATGTTCCCATGCTACTAAAAAGTTATGTGGCAAAACTTTAACCTGCAGGATCCTGATTTGTAGTAGTCACAGCAATTACACAGTAGGGTACTGTAAGATTGCAGAAAGTGTTGTTGGTGGTCATCTCTCTTGTGTTAGTGCTATTAAAAGGATGAAGCAGAAGAAGGTCTATTTCAAGTGTATAGGAGAAATAAGAACACTTCCTATTGAATCTGGGAGGACAAAGTGCTCCAGCTTTTCTCCCATGAGGTTGTAACTCTGTTGATACTGATGTCAAGCGAGTGCCAATGAGTGGGGCTGCTGGAGCCAAAAGCACAGCATGTGAATGCTTGTATGCTGTCCGTCCGGCAGAGTACTCTTCATCTTAAAGATATGGTGT
Source organism: Platyrinchus mystaceus (assembly GCA_035041135.1). Lineage (NCBI taxonomy): Eukaryota > Metazoa > Chordata > Aves > Passeriformes > Tyrannidae > Platyrinchus > Platyrinchus mystaceus. The sequence goes on along the minus strand of JAWWLV010000100.1, from coordinate 22,777,853 downwards.
GTTTTACGTGCTGTAGGTGTTAGTATGTTTGAGCTGGATTAGCAATCCTGAGGAAGGGAAGCCTGCAGAAAAGACGAGTCTTTGTAGCAGCATCATCCTAAAGTTAAAAGCTCACAAATCTGTCATTTTATTCCTCAGCAAGATACTTTTCATGGAATTTGAAAATGTGACTCACTGGTGACTTACTGACTCACAAAGCTGAAGTCAAATTCAGTTGAAAAATTTCTTCTTCATAAAAGGCTTCAATGGAAGCTGTATTTAACTGAAACTGCTTACAGCAGTGAGGAATTTGTAGCAAGTGACTAATCTGAACTCAGAATAACTTTGAGTCTATAATATATGTATAATTTCCTAGAAGAATTTTATATTAAGCTAACTTTTTCTGGATGATTTTAAGCTAACTTCCTCTGACTCTTAAGAGTCATATTGCATGACTTATAAGAAGCAGCTAAGAACTCTGGCTTTGCCTAGTTATAGAAAAAACAGAGGCTGAGGGAGGACCTCATTGCTCTCTGCAGCTTTCTGGGGAGAGGAAGGGTAGAGGGAGGTGCTGAGCTCTTCCTGGTACACAATGACAGAATGCATGGAAATGGATTAAAGCTTCACCAGAGGAGGTCTAGACTTGATATTAGGAAGCATTTCTTTACTGAGAGGGTGATCAAACACTGGAACAGGCTTCCTGGAGAGGTGCTTCATGTCCCAAGCATGTAAGTGTCTAAGAGACATTTGGACAATACTCTTAACAACATTCTTTAGCTTTTTGTCAGCCCTGAAGGGTTCACGCAGTTGAACTGGATGACTGTTGTTATGTCTCTTCCAAGTGGAATGATTCTATTCTATTCTATTCTATTCTATTCTATTCTATTCTATTCTATTCTATTCTATTCTATTCTATTCTATTCTATTCTTTCTATTCTATTCTATTCTATTCCATTACAGTATTTTGTTAAAAATAATTAATTTTTTTTTTATATGTGACTTGCTTTTTGATAGGCTTTGAACATTAGTTTTTACCTTTCTTTTTTTTTTAGTTTTTCCCTTTCCCTTTTTGCCAATGGCAAATTTCCAATTGATTCACTGTTGAAGAGTAACAGTTGTACTGTGATTAATGCAATACAGTAAACAATTTTCAAAGTTGATCAATATGAAGGTAAGAATATCAAAGATAATTTTTTATTACCTTTGCAGTAGGTTCTTCCTGACTGTCCTAGTTACTGATTGTCCTATTTCCAAGAAGCTGTGAAGTTACAAAGTTCTCTGCATTTTACTTCATCTTTACAGATTTACTATTAGAATTCAGAATATTTTCCTGTGTGTAAATATTGTAATACTTTTTGAAAAATTGGCCTTGCAAAGCTTTGAACAGATGCCCTTAGAGCTCTCAGTGGCTGCTAGCTTAACATTATTTTGGCTGTTGAGGAAGTGTAACCTAATTAAAGGTGAGTTTTCCAAATCTGTTCTGGCTAATGGAATACCATGATTTTTGTATTGAACTTTTCCCTACCACTCAGAAAAAGATCCTCTTTGAGCACAATTGCTTACAAATACCAGCAAACACTGCTGTCCTTGTCATCCGAACAAGACTTGATACAATTTTAAATAGGATTGATTATTTCCTTCTATGAAAGAAAATATCAGTTTTACTGCTTATAAAAAAATTCATTTTTGGGTATGGGAAAAACATGGCAAACAGATACTTATTACTAAGTTCTGGCCCTATTAGAACTCTCATTGGCTTAGTATGATCAGCAAGGTTATTCTGAGAGTTTATACAAGGGAGAAAGCCTGTCCTATCACCTGATAGAGTCATTCTAAATCAAAGACAGATGACAACTTTTCAGCCTTGGGAACAAAGCTTTGCTGGCTATGGATGAGAAACAAGATTATTTTTTGCCTCAGGGAGAAAACAAAAGGATAAAACAGTCAGGACATAAACAGGAAGAAAGACAAATGTCTGGAGAGTAATGCTTACCACTTTTTTAGGGTTTAGCGGCCACAACAGATAGCAGCATGCAAAATTCACCCCCTACCTCAAGTCTCTGATATTAGCATATCAGAGAGTAGAGCCACAGCCTCTTTGAATTTTCCAGTACTCTTAGCCTGAATCTTGCTGTGCTTCTGTTTAAAACTACCATTGTTGGACCAGTTCAGAAGATTATGAAAGTAAAACACTCTTTTGAAGTCAATACTGCTTATTGACTTACCCTAGAGGAATATTTGACTTTATGTGTATGTGTTTGGTCCCAACATATATTATGTTATTACATGACATATAAAATTATCCTTGAAATTTAAGACTACCTAAATAGATGACAGTTCTCTCTCCCCTCCAGTAGAGTTGACTGTATTAAATTCCAAATAAAAACCTGTAGTTCGGCTTTGCCACTCTCAACTCATGAGAGTGCTTGTAAAAGCTAAGCATTTATCCTCTGGCATGAAGAAGGATTGCTTATTGACACCTGAAGTACATGGTTATGGACTGATGCTTGACCCTTGATATACTAAAAGAAATATCTCTTGTCAACAGAAATAGACTTAAGGCAGTGCTATTTTTACAAAAGGGAGATGCAGGTTACTAGTATAATTTAATCCCTCCTGTTTCAGGCAGAGGTGTTTTTCTGTTGATACCATCAGGTGTTGTCAGTTAGACCCTCACAGAGATGCACAGAAACAAGCAGAATTTTCCAAATGAGCCACAATTGTTAAAAAAAGCAGGCATGTCTGGCCACTTTGGGAAATGCATCTGAGCCACTGACTACAACAAACAGCCAAGATGGTTTAAGCGGTGCTTCCATCCACTGAAGTAAAATATTTCAAGTGTGGCTCAAAAAGTGCCACATGGCTTAAGTGATAATGTACTTAGGAACTAGACTGGGGACGATATCACATGCCTGTACTCAAGATACTTAATTTATTCAACCTGTTGCCAGTCCTGAGGCAGATTTAAAAGGCTTTCACTTTACCTCATGATCAATTTTCTGCTAATTAATCCAGAAACCAGCCTGAGATGGTGTAATAAAAATGATTTATTTTTTATGAATTTGAGTTTTGTAGAAATCGGGTCCTTCTTCGTGTTCCTCTTCATGGACGTAGCTAGGGAATATTCATAGATGGCTATAGAGAAATGTTCAACATGTTTGCTTATAAATTAAATATAAAGCAAAGCAAATTTTTTAGAAAGGATTGAATCTCAACTTATTTGAGAGGAGTCTGTGGCTAGTCAAATAAGAGAGAAGAGAGAACTGAAGTTTGGGAAAGAAGGGACAAATACAGACTGTTTTTACCTCTGTGGCTGGGGGGCGGATCAATCCCAACCAACTTCTGTGCTTTCCTGTTTTTTTCTGTCTTTTCACCATGCCACTGAGAAGGCCATGCAATTACAGAAGGAAATGAACACTAGAAAACTCTAGAGTTCTTAATATTTATATTAATGACTGTACAGCTAAGTCCCTTTCTAGATGCTGAATGACATTCAACAGCAATCTTTTTAAGAGAAAAGGAAAAATGCAGATTTTTTTTTTGTCTCCTATAGGTGTACTTTATCAGTGCAAATGTTTTTAATGTCCTTCTGCTCACATCCAGCAGTCCTGACACAGCTCTCTAACTTAGGACTTTTAGTCCCTGACTGTCTACGAGTAAGGTGGTAAAAAGACAGTTAGGCTGAATCACTATAATTGGAGTCTTTATTCTTCTGTCCTCTTCGTCTCTGCGCATGCAACAGGGAACAGGGAGGTGGAACGCAGCATGAGAAATGGCAAAATGGCCAAATCCGTGATCCTTGTTTACATAAGTCATTTTATCACCCTTTGCACACGGATATCTTAACCTACAGGGAGAGGAACATGCAGGGAACTACTTATCACACACTTAAAATCCTTTTTTACTCCTACACACACTCCCCGAATCCCCAAATACCATCACACAACACACTGCTACTTCTAATTGTTAGTCCATATTTTTCTTTAAGCCATATTTATATTGAGTCCTTTTTGTTCTTCATTCAGTCCTTGACTCCAGGGGTTTGTTGCAAGGTATTCTTCTGCAGCATAACAGTAGCGTATTAGAGGCTTCTTTTCTTATTCTCACAAAATGTCCAAGGTTGTTTACTGAATTCCACAGTTATCTTGGAGGCCTCTTGCTGAGCCTCTGCTGCACCTGCTTTCCCAGGCTCGATGTCCACTCTGCTACCTGCTTTTTCAGGCCTAAAACTTGCCTGATCTCCAACGCCCTTCACAGTGGTAGCAAACATTATTCATTATGAAGAGTGCTTGTTTTCCTTGAGTGTGGAAAATATTTATCTGACCTTAAAAGTATCAGATTTAGTGTAGGCAAAGGCAAACAATGGGGCAATGTTTGTATGTCTTTGTTCCTTGGTATTAAAATATTACTTCAAATTGAGAGGAATACTGATTTTTTTTTTCTGAAAATGATTCCTGCTTATTCAGAAAAATAGGCTTGTTGTCTTATCTTCCAGGTCTCTTTACAATAAAATATTTGTGAAAAGTAGCAACTTCCTAAGTGAATCAGTTACTTTAAAGATTCAAAGAGAAATGCAATTCTGGTGGCATTGCATAGGAGTATACTGATTAGCAGTTCTTGCTGCATGCTGAGGGGAGTGTTCTGCTTTGTTCTGAATACCATTATTTTCCTCCTTTCAAGGAGCCGCTTTTGTTTTAATGGCCATCTAAATTAGCCATTTAAAATGGCTATTTGGTGTCTGATGTTATAGTAAATATCCCTTAGCCATTCAGCCAGTTGTGCATCCACCTTTGAATAAAGCTGACTGGGATGTGGATTGTAGTTCTTCAGTACTTGTATAACTGTGTCTGCAGTCATTCAGTGGAAAAAGAATAATTTGAACAAATCAGCATTGATGAAAAGTAAGGATACCTTATTCAGTGATGAAGATCATGTTCTCCTGTTAATCAGAATAATTTCCACTTCCTTTAATCTCAAATCATAGAATGCTTTGAGTTGGCAAGGACCTTAAACATCATCTAGTTGCAAACCTGTGGCCATGGGCAGGGTTGCCACTTAGATCAGATTGAACTTGGCCTTTAAAATTGTTTAATTCTATATGAGTGCCATAAAGAAAAGCACTTCAACTTACTGAATGCTAACTTCAAACTACAAAAGCAGAAAAACACCACTACCCCAAATACTGACATTCAGAGAACAGTGTATACACTAACCTGTAGGATTGGAAGTACTCAGGTGAAACTGTTATTCATAAGTTGTTCCTGTTCTTCTGTTTCATGTTCAAGCACATACATCCATGCAGCTTTAGTTGAATATTCTGTTGCTGTTGAGTTTCCTAACTGAATTATGAGAATCCAAGATTACGCTTTCTAGTGTATCAGACAAAGTATGTCATCTGGGACACTGAAACATCAGCACTGTATAGAATGTCATAGGATTTTGATCCTCCAAGTAATTTGATCACAAAAGAATGTCTATTAAAGATATTGGTCGGTTTGGTTTTTTATTTAATCTTGCTACTTTAATAATGTGCTCTTGATTAACCAGTGTTTATTGCTGTTCAGGAGTATATTTGTCCCTAGAAATATCACTTTAATATTGAGGAGACAGCAATTTCGTAGTTTTTGTAGTTTTCATGCTGCAATGTTTCGGAGATACTGTGTACTCTTAAGAACCCAATTTCTCTTTCAGAACTCAGTTTCCATGTGCCATACCCATGTTCTCCGTTTTATCCAAGCGTTGTGGCTATTCAACTATTTCCCTGGACCTTGCTAAAGAGGCCTGATATCAAGTGATGTAAAAGAAAATAACTTTTCCATATTATTCAGAGAGTAAAACCATGATGTTTCAAGTACTTTTTCCTTCCCTCGTCTTCAGGAAGAGGCACAACAACCTAGGCTTTCTTTGCTCTGTGCTGGTGTCCTTCCTACTGTGTATGACAATTTTGCTTACATCACTCTGTGGTGCCTGGGTGTCCGGTATGTCCCTGTACATGTACAGAACAAGATCTTGAAAAACTGTTTGTCTGCAGAACTTCATAACCATTTATTTCCTGAAATCAGCTCTGAGACAAACATCACAGAAAAGGGTGATACTAAGGAGCATGTGTGTCCATTTCTTAAGCAGACAGAGATTCCTTCCAGACACTCATTTACAAGGAAAGAAAACCAGGTCCTTATTTCTCTGTTTTCTTTGTTTCAAAGGCTGGTCAGCAGGATAATTTGCTTGTGATGTTGGTAGCTTTTTAACCTTTTCAGCCAAAATAGGATACTGTGTTTTCATGGCACTTCTGACTTGGGAACACCTGCTTTTCATTTGCAAATGACATAAGAAGCTCTGACCCTGTGTTTAATTTCAAATTAAATCGGTGTGCCAGATGGTCTTGGTTACAATGAGCACCTCTAATTGAATTGATGAAAACACTCCCTTTTCTTCCCTCCTTCTCCAACCCCCCCCCCCAAGTTCAAATTTATAAGAAGAATAAGGAGTTGAAATGAAATAAAATGAAATTAAATGAGGACAAGAATCCCCTCCAAACAGCATGCTACAAAGCTTCTGGATGAAGAAACCTTATAGCTTGAGCTGATGCTATGATACAAGTCAACCAGCTATCAACTCAATTGTAGAGAAAAAAATTAGTCAAAAAGTGGGGAGAGTGCACTAGACTGTTCACTAAAGGAAATGTTGGTAAGCGTAAAATGAATGGCTCTTCAGCTATTTGGATAAACCCTGTAGATTGGGTTATTCTACAGTGTACACCACTCAGTGGGTTCCCCAGGAGGAAACTGCAAGGGCAAGAAGCAACCTTTTTACTTCATCTTCATTTTGAAGATAGTGCAAGTTCTGAATATTTTCTTTGAGACTGCTTCCAACCACATGGAAAGCTGCCTTTTCTCTAGCTGCTACTTTCACATTGAGTTAGCCAACTTCTTGGGGATTTAACTGTCACTGATAGCAACTTGCCCATCTAAATGTAGATAAAATCATCTAAATTCTGACTTCTCTACTGCCTTTTACCAATAAGATGACAACCACATTGTTCCTGGGAAGCATTAGTAATGCAATTTAATTTTTGCAAATGAGGATTTGCAGCACAAACTCCCAAAAGAAACTAAAATACACACAGGTAAATGTAGCAACAATAGGAAGGTCTTGAAGCTGTTGAATAATTTCTAGCCCATGTGAAAATGTGATCTTGTTGAAGTGCAGAATTTGTGTCTACTGACAAAACCAATCTTGTCACTGTCCTTCCCTTTGACAAGAGTGAAAGACAAACTGAAAGAGAAATTTTGCCATGTCAAAAGCTGCTGAAGTCTGGACAACAGCATTCCCTGAAACTTGAACTTTTCACCCAGTGAGTGGTCGGGCACTGGAACAGGCTCTCCACGTGTGGGGTTACAGCACCAAGCCTGTCTGAGTTAAGGAAGTGTTTGGACAGTGCTCTCAGGCACATGATTTGATTCTTGGTGCTGTCCTGTGCAGGGACAGGAGCTGGACTCAGTGATCCTTATGGGTCCTTTCCAACTCAGCATATTCTGTAATTCTATGATTCTGTGATTCTACCTTTGCAGTTTTGATCAGTGAGAAATGCAAATTGTCCCTTCTGAGATTTTCTCTTCCTTTCTCGTTCCCTTCATCCACACATCTTCATGGAAGTATACTGACCACTGCTGTTTAGCATATAAAACAATGTTGGACTGCTCTGTTGTAACCTTCTTTGAGGTTACAGGAGGTGCGTGAAAGGCAAGTCAGTCTGGGGGTGAGCTGAAGAGCGAACTCTTGTCTATGTCGTTTTTCTCTGTTCTCATTACTTCCTTACCTTCTTCTATCAGGGAACAGACTGTTTCCATTCAACCAGTCATGACATTTTGCCTTCAAACAACTCATGAAATTGAAAGATCTTTTACCTGTGTAACTAAAAATAAGTAAATTCATACTTAAAAAGACCATTTTTAGGATTTACATGATCTGCTTTGCAGGGCAGGAAATAAAATTCCAGTGTTTGGCAAAACATTTTAGCAGGTAGACACAGAAATTCCCCTCCAACCTGTCAGAGCAAAATGTCTTCAATTTTTTAGATGTGATTTGTTTTTGTAATGTGACCAAGCTATTAGAATTGTTGGTGATCATATGGCAGATGGATAGGTATCTTAGGAATCTGAGCAAATGTTATCTGCTTAGAAAGCATAAAAAATAATTGCAAACTCTAGCTCCTAGCTGCATAGGCAAGGAAGAATTTTAATATATAGAAATACTATAAAGCTTTCTGTACACACATAAAACCTCCTTTTAAGCAGTGAGGCTTGGTGTCAGAGGCCTTCTGAGGAAAACCAGATTTCTGAAAGGCAAGAGGTGGCCTACTCTTCAGCAAAACTCTGATTTTACAGACATTCCCAAAATCATATAATGAGAAGCGGTTTGTTTTTCTCCAACTCACTCAGTTATTTTCCTTTCATGCTAAGAAGTTCCAGATATCTGCAATGAGATGATTTTTTTTTCCCTTAGCCTCCATTTCAGATTGCGTATGAAATGTTCCCTAAACTCTTTTCAGATTTGCTCCCAATTTTAAGCCCCTTTACTTTGACACCGGACACCCTGATCTGCCCAGCAGCCTGAGGCTGAATACAGCAGTGACTGCTGCGTGAGTGGAGCCATGAAATACCCAGCAGACTCCCTGTGTGTGTACTAGACCACCCACGAGGAGATTCTACATGAGCAAGCCTTGAGACTGCAAGAAACAGCTCCTTGTAGGACTTTCAGGACTGCTACACAAAGACATCCAAACAGAGTCAAGGGCAAAATATATGACTTGCACTCCATCCAAGGCATACAGATGCACACATTGCATGTGAAATCCCTTCCTGCAAGAGCTTCAGCTATTGAGGGAAGTAAATGTTGACATCTGCTTAACAAAGGGTGGTCTGCTGGATATTCCTGTAGAATGACCACCAAACAATGTGCACACAAATGCACACATGCAATGACAGTGCCTTCGGCAGGGATGAGCTGTCAGATTTCAGGCCCCATCCACATGTACATGTTGATAATTGGCCTATTTTGGGGGACGTCATGGTTTAACCCCAGCTGGCAACTAAGTGCCACAGGGTCACTTGGTTACTCCACCACCAGCAGGATGGTGGAATCAAAAAAGTGAGAAAACTTGTGGGTTGAGATAAAGACAGTTTAATAGGGAAAGCAGAAGCTGCACACACAAGCAAAGCAAAGCAAGGAACTAATCTCCAGGAGAGCAGGGCCTCATCACTTGTAACGGTGACTTGGGCAGACAAACACCAAACTCTCCAAACATCCTCCTCTTCCTTCTTTTCCCCACAGCTTTATAGGCTGAGCATGACACCATATAGTAAGGGATATCCCTTGGGTCAGCTGGGGTCAGCAGTCCCAGCTGGTTGCCTCACAACTTCTTGTGTCCCCCACCAAGCCTACTTGCTGGGAGGGTGATAAAAGAAGAAGAGAAGGCCTTGGCTCTCTGTAAGTGCTGCTCAGCAATAACAAAAGCATCTCTCTGTTATAAACACTGTTTCAGCACAAAGCCAAAACATAACCCCATACCAGCTACTGTGAAGAAAATTAACTCTATCACAGCCAAAGCCAACAGAGGATAGTCTTCCTCCTGCCTTGTATATAATTTTTTTAATGCCTATTCAAGGTGGACAGCTGGGCATGAACTTGACCAAAAATACAGTGCTGGTTTCCCCCCAAAAATGGGAAACGATCTATCCTGGCTCTTTTTGTCCCTAGAACCACCTGCTTCCAATCCTACTTGAACTGAGTGTTCCCACTCTGATGCAGTTCTCTATTTGTACACACCTGAGGTTCAAAACAGGTTGATCTAGCCAAACGATCAAAAAAGTCTCCAAAACTTAAAAATATTGTGACCGTGCTGGCTAATATAGATTGGGAAGTCCTTAAAAACTGTAGAAATCACAGCAGAAGGTAGGTGTTCTCATTTTTAACTTCACATTTATATTTTGTTTTATTAGTAAGCTTTACATTGAGGGCATAATACAAAGTCATAAAATCATAGAATCTTAAAATACGCTGAGTTAGAAGGGAACAGCAAGGATCATTAAGTCCAGCTCCTGCACAGGAACATCTCCAAGGGTGACATCATGTGCCTAAGAGTATTATCCAAATGCTTCTTGAACCTATCAGTCTTGGTGCTGTGACCATTTCCCTGGGGAGCCTCTTCCAGTGTCTGACCACCCTATGGGTGTAAAACCTTTTCCTGATATCCAACCTAAACCTCCCCTGATATAGGCTTCATGTCCTTTCCCTGAGTCCCATCACTGGTCATGAGAGTGAAGGAATCTGCCTGCCCCTCCACTTCCTCTGGTGAGGATGTTGAACACTGCAATGAGGTCTCCCCTCAGTCTCCTCTTCTCCTGGCTGAACAAACCAAGTGACCTCAGCTGCTCCTCATAAGGTTTCCCCACCAGACTCTTCACTATCTTCATGGCCCTCCTTCAAGTGCTCTCCAGCTCATGGAAAAGATGAAGATCTTAGTAACATTCATTAGCTATTGCTGAAGTGAAAGGTAATGATACAACTGTGTCCTGGCTCTATCTCATCTCCCTTTAAAACGGCAGCATTGCCATATCAGAGATACTATCTCTGCAGCATCAGTTTAGATTGAGCTCTGTTTTCCATCATTCACACAGGTGTTTCCCTACTGCATCCAAAGATGCTTCAAATATTCAATTTCCCATCCCTTGGAAGGATGTTGTCAAGCCATTAATCTGATCTTGGATGCATTAGGTATGCGTTTGATGATACCACCTGAACCTACAACCTTACAAGTAAATGGGGAGTCGTAGAAGCAGGAAAGTAAATTTACTATGTGAAATAACAGTATTAACCCCTATCCATTTGCCTTGGAAACAGTCAGGAGAGATATTTCAATCATTCCATGCCAATGTACTTAGTAGAGTCAGTGAAAGAAGGTGTATAAACAATATCTAAATGCAATTTCTTCAAAAACAGCAATCTGGGCAAGGATGGCTGGGCATGTAAGGGGGGTACTTTTGATTTAGATGATCAGTGGAGCATAGAGGGGTGA
>JAWWLV010000100.1:22741404-22758699 GCA_035041135.1 Platyrinchus mystaceus | reverse complement strand
AAAAAAAAAAAAAAAAAAAAAAAAAAAAAAAAAAAAAAAAAAAAGAAAAAGGCACCAGGATTCAATAGTTTCATGGGATGTCTTGCATGGAGAGGAAGGGGGAGGGAGAGAGGGAGGGAGGATGCAGAGCAACCACAACCAGCCTGTCGATTTGTCCCTTGGAGCTTCTCTCACTGGGTAGACCTGAACAAGCCAGCACTGCTGTGCAAGCTTTTTCCATGTAGGAGAAGTGTCTGCTCTGCCCTGTATGGCAGACATGAAAGCAGCTGGGGTCAGGGTGACTGGGTGAGGTTGCCAGAAGATTGCTGGGGTCACAGACTGTCTGGGAAGCAAGCAGCAAGTCTGCTGCTCACTTTTTTATGTTTCTGTGTTCAAAGACCGAAAACCCAGGGGATCTCAAACTTCCTGGTCCTTTAAATTCGCAGATTGGCGTGGATACTGAATGCAATCTATAAGCCTACACAAAATCTATAAGAAATGACAAGTCTATAATTATAAGTCTATAATTTATATATATAATATTATATATATAAAATATTATATATTGTCTATAAATATAAGTTTATAATTTCAATTAAATCAGAGTTTTAATTTGTTAAGGGTGAATGAAATCAAGGAAATAGTTCTGGTTTTGTGACTATTACAGTGAATTCATTGCTTGATTTACCATACTTCCTAAATTTGTAGGAGTATGACAACAGTATCCTTCACTCTGGCCAGATAGTTCACAACATTCTGCAGTGATCTAAACTCATAGCTAACAAGTAGCATGCATCTGAGATATTTTTCATGTCCCAATGAACTGTCATTTCTTTTCTAAAGGTTTATTTCAATTTCCACACTGCACACTTACTAGTTCTCCAGGTTCTTTACGAAGTCCAGTAAATATTCTTTTTGCAACATCATTGTAAAAACATTCTACCTGATTTCTCAACACACATGTAAAGATACAGCATATTTAGAATAACTACTGCTATTAGGAAAAAAAAATACATGTGGTACAATTTAAAAACTCATGTATTTGAAAAAATAGTAATACATTCTTTCCCAATTTTTCAAATTTTACTTTTTTCATCTTTAGTTATTCTTCTAAATAGCAGTTTATCTTTCTCCAGAACATTGAAATGTGTTTAAGAAATACATTACTAAAGTATACTACTTTGCATAATATAAATCAAAGTAGTGCTCTGTTTTTTGTTGCTCTGGTTTTGTTCTTGCCAAATGGATGAAAACAGCTTCAAGTTCATCAGAGAAGAACTTGTCAGTCTGTTTTGTTCAGAACTGATGTAGCAGATTACTTAATGACAGAGATCTGGGATTCCTTGACTTCTGCACTTCATGTTGTAATATAAATAGGTATTTCTAAAAGTCCTATGCATTTCTATGCAAACACTTGTGCCACTGGAGTGGTTACCTAATCTGGCTATAATACTGAAAACATCATGAGCCATACCACAGTTTTCATACACTTCCTTCTAAAAGATGAAGGCCCAGCATTTTGCTATCCTGGAAAAGAATAGATCAAGGTTTTGCTAACATTGCCTTGAGACTGAAGAAATGCCTTACAAAGTTATTTATACCAGTATGATTTGAGAGTGATTTGGGAGCTGTTGATGTTTTGTCATTCATTCATTGCACAGGAATGCTTGGTATAAGTTAGCAAATATAATGAAATCACACCAGAACCCTGAGGCTATGAGTCTAATTCCTTCCAAAGCCACCATAGAAACAAAACATTGAAGCAGGACTGTGTAGGTTCTTTCCTTTAGCTTTATGAGACTTGCTCTTCTAATTCAGGTCCATCTTCATGAAGATGAAATCTGTGAAACAGGGCAGCCCTGGTACATCATGATTTGTGTGATTTCAAAAGTTAAGGAGCCCAATGTATTAGTTATACTAACACTAATACTAGTTAACTCTTGCAGTGAGTATTTATTAACCTGTGAGAATGCATTAATCTAGTAGATGGACTTGACAATTTTGTAGGAAAACAACAAATATGTATAAAAAACCAAGTTGTATAAATAGTCCATCTATTGTGCACCAAATAGCCTTCTTTAAAACCCAAGTTGTATTTCTAATCCTGTGATTTTCCACTGCTCTCAAATCATTACTGGACAGTGTCCCTAATTTTACATGGTGCCAAAGACTATGAAACAGATTCCAGAAAATATCTTGCTTTTCTATTTTTGCTTTTCAATTATTGAAAATATAGAATCTAACTATGGAGTTGAAGTAAAAGTAGTAACATGCTAAGTGCCATGACTGTGGTCATTCTTTGTGAATAAATGCAACTGTGTTTTCTTTATGACACAAGAGCAAGTGAGCAGCGTTTAAAATACTATGGCAATATGAGTGTATTTATTCCCTGTGTTGCAGGCTCCGTTACATCAGATATTTTCAGGGAAAATAAAGTCTTTTTTTTTTTTCTTTTTTTTTTTGTCTTTTTTTTTTCAAAAAGGAAGCTACAAATAAAAATAGCAAGTGCTGACACAATACAAAAAGAAAAAGGACAAATTTTTGCTATGGTATTTTACATCTCATCAAGGAACATTTTGTAAGTTTGCTCTGCAACCAGAGTTTTAATTAAAACCCAGAATATTCACAAATTCTATCTGTGGTCTCCTTAGTGCAAATTCCGAATTATCATTTATTGTCAATGAAGCTACTATGGCATTTGCATTAAAATAAATGACTTGTAGAGACTAACATGCTGGCAGGCCCTTTAAATTTCAAACAACCCACACAGTTCCACTGGGATCACAAGTGGATTGTGACAAAGTCTGTGCCTGTCTTTGTTTGTGGTGTCCAAGACTCTGAACTTTTTCATTCCCTCATGTCATCGATCGTTAGGGTCATACAGAGCAGTGGCAGTCAGTGTGTGAGTGCCAGACTGGTGGGTTAGCCACAGCTGTGTCTCATGAGGCTGTGGTGTGCTCCACCAGCTGTGGGAGAGGCAGCTATCTTCATTCAAAATGTCAGATGCTGCTCTTCTGGGACCACTTCCCTAAGCCCTGAGTCCTTTACTACTGACTCTGAGCAACACAGGTATGCAGAGATTATTTCAAGTGAGAAAATGTGGAAAATGAGTAAAGGCTTTGGGTGACAGTATGAGAGGGTTTGTCAAGTCTGAGGTTGCCACTGACTTTCAGGTTGAAGGCTTTACCAGCATTTTAGGATCCGTCAACTCTAGGAAATCTTTTCAATTTACGTGGTCTAAAAGGTCATCCAGATCTGCTAGCCTTTGGATTTCTGAGCTAATTGGTTGCCTTAAAATGACATCATGCCAGAGTTTGAATATGTTGCTGAGGGGAGTTCTCCAGGAGTTTCCTGGAACATGGTGATTGTTTTGCTTTCATCTTTGGTGTGTGGATGAAATAAAGGATTTGCAAAGTGGTCACTCTAACATGCCAGCAAAAGTGTACCGTCCTACAGTGTAGCTTTTTCTAGCTCCTGGTGTTTCAAAACAAGATTTTTACTGTCAAAAGCCATGGAATACTTATACTGCATTTGACTAAGCAAAACCATAACATATTTCCACACTATCAGAAATACAGAACTGGGATTAAAAGGTCTGCCAAGTGCATCTTATCAAAATATTAGGGATAAGAACAAAGAGAATAGGGCAGAATATAAAAGTTAAAGTAATTATAATTATATCATTCAAATTTGCAGTATGTTCTTACCATCTTCCTCCATCTCCTCATATTGACAGTCAATGTTTTATTTTTGAAGATATCAAGCTGTTCCTTTTGAAAAAGATAAAAAGGAATTAGTTTCTTAGGTCAGAGGGAAGGAAAAGGGGATATTACAGAGGATGAAGGAAAAACAAACAGGGAAAAGTAGGTAATTTTGGTATCCTCTAAGAAATCTCATAATGTTAGGGTCAGTTAGATTAAAGTGTAGAACAAGCTTGAAAATTACATTAACTGAGTTTAAAATGGTACCATGGGGTTTGCTTTCGAATCTTGCTGCTACAAGCTTCACTGTGTAAACAAGCATTGCAGATTTGAGAAGAGTCTTATATGAAAAAAGCAAGCATCCATCATCATTGCAAAATGGGATATAAATTCCTTTCTTCATACCTCAGGGTGCAAACTCCTTAGGTTAAGGAATTAAGAAAGGTTCAGTATAAGAAAACTGCCAGTGGGAGCAAGGTATCTCAAAGTGTTGCAAGTGTGTGCCTTCACAATGTCTTGTAGAGTCCTTGCAAGGTCCCAGAGAAAAAAGATATGTTCTGATAAGGAAACTGGTAGCCCTATGCTTGATAGGACTGCTTCTTTCATTCCTAAAAAGGTCTGATTTTAATTCTTGCCCAATCTTACAGGTCCCTGTGCGTGTGTGAGTTGGAAAAGTGATTTGGTCTGTGGTCAGCATGTATTCTGAGCTCCATGAGTATCTCAAGGACAAATTCCAACAGCCACATCTCTCCCTTCAGAGAGCAGAGTTTCACCCAAATTATGGCCTTTATTCTGTACCAAAGCTTTAGATTCAGACTTAAGTTCATCACTTAAGTCAGCCATGGCAGGTTTGACTCAGTGGTTGTGATAGCATGACATTTATTCTTTATGAAAATCTCATTCAAGCCTGTGTTGAAATCCAAAGACTCTAGATTTGGTTTTTTTCTTTTTTTCTTTCTTCCCCCCCCCCCCCCCTTGACATTTTAAGACTTCCAGCTGCTCAGATTTTCTTTAAAAAGAAGTGCATTTGCCAATATTGCATTGAAGACTGGCACGTCCATTCTGAAGGTGTTGGGATGTCAGGGGAGAAAGCAAAAGTGCTGAAGAGCATAATTTCCAGTGCTTCAGTCCTCTGTGCATGTTCCATGTTTGCCTATTCCATCTCTCCCTCCTCTTTTCCCTCCCCATTGCAGACTCACATCTGTCCGCCCTCTGGCTCACCTCACTCACTCGCCTCCTTTCCAGGAGGAGAAGTGATGATCTCATTTGGAGCACACCAGCCAGTGTGTTGCACCAGCTCTGCTCACAGGGCTTCACTGTCTAAAGTTTATGTACCTTCAGGGCCCAAAAATCCAACTTCATTTTCTGGTCTTTTCTTTTTTTCTTATTAAAGACTTAGTCTGTCAGGTAAGTTTCTGTCATAAAGGTACTTCTGATCATGAAGAATAAATGTATGCAGTTAAAATGGAACCTGACTATATGCAATATGATATTTGATAACTTATCCATAACTCTACAGAAAGTCAGCTCTGTGATGGACATGTGAGCCCATGCCTGATAATCAGGGGTAATAGCTGTCTCCTCCCTCAAATTCTTGCTTTATTGAGGTATATATGATATTGTGCAGGCAGAAGAAGGTTTGTACATGTCTGCCTTACCTTTTTGAAATTATTTTTTCCTTCTATTTCCCAGTACAGTGCAGAAGTCTGTTCATTTATTTCACTGAATCTTTATTTAGGTCTTCCTAGGCATGAGTCTTATTCCTGTTGCTTTTTAAATATCGCATTTTAAAGACTATTCTTCCCCATGCTGAAATATAAGAGTCTGTAGCCTGTTTTTCACAACATGAATGGTGATCACTTCTGCATCCAAACTTTTGGAACATAAAAACTGAGAACCTGCTCTTTACTGAACTAAATCTACGTATTTGTTTCTAAGATGCAGTTGAGATAATGTATTTCTAAAAGATAATACATTCCTAGAATCTGAGCTTTCTAGTCTGAGAAGTGCTATAGCTCTTTCATTCTGGCTTTGCTCTATGAACTTGTCAATGGACAGAGAAATACCTAAACCTAACTGTGACAGCCTTGACATTTTTTTGATGTTGGCTGATGGCAGTAGAATAAAAATTATGTAGCAACAAAAAGCAAGCATAAGCATGAGGAGAACCTGATCACAGAGTCACTTTTTCCAGATATCTAGTATCTGGAAATAATGTCTAATATCTAACTCAAGTTCTAACTTTTATTTTACTTTTTTTCCTTAGCTGGTGGATTACTCTGATCGTTTCTGGACATGAAGCCTTTGGGGTGATTTTGTCAGTTCACTGGGCAAAACCTTGAGTCTTTGTGTGGGTGCATTGGAGAGCCAGCTGGCACTGTTCAGATTTCACATTGTCCTGAAAACAGATCCTCTGAGAGCCATGCTGAAATGCAGGCCTGATTTCATCAAGTCGAGAAAGTGGACATATGGAGGATGTTCACCTGTTCCGGAAGTCAGGTTACTAAAAGCAGATAGAAGTAGTTTCCTAAGGTGCAGAGGTGGGAGCTCTGTGACAGTCAGTCCCTGTCCTAAACAGCCTATAATGAACATGAATATTTGAAATTTAAGGGACTGAGATATAGAGATTGCATGCCCAAAATTTGGTTGTCTATATGACCCTACCAGTGCAAAGTTCAGTGCATTATCAGGAGTCAGCAGGGGAGCCAGCAGGAAATTTTCAGATTCTCTGAAATTTTTGGTCAAGTGCCACCTTTTTTTATGTGATTATGACAAATTTAAGGGAAGACAATGCCTCTCTCTTCTCCTTGGCCCACACCTCAGCAACTCTAAATCCCTAAAAACTTAGCCTCTGAGTATCCTAAAACTACATGCTGGTTCTTTAATGTGGTATATTTGTCTGAAAGCTTCTTTCCCTTCTATGTGATATGGTGAGGTACAAGGATCATGAATTATTAGAAATGGTTGTTTGAGCAGTTTTGCTGTGTTCTCTTCACTTAGTGTTCTTTTAATAAAGAATAAGAAAACAGTGAAATTGGTAAGAGTTCACAACAATATTCTTCTATGTACAGAATGGAATTCCAACAGTCTTAGGAAACCAACTCTTAAGCCAGTCTACAGACTTCCCTCTAATAGCCTTTTATTAAATTAACCTGTTGAATTCTGTCAGGTTTTTTATCCTTTCATAATGTCATAGAATTTCCTGATAGAAGGATGGATCTGTTTTTCTTTTTTCCACCCACAATTGTGTTTACAGCTCAAGTAAATAAAATCCAAGACATTGTGATGCTTGTTTTCCCTGTAGCCTTTCTCAGAAAAATGTCTCTGTTGATACAAGAGCCTGATCATTACTGCCTCACTCCGCCCCACCATGGTTGAAAACTTTCTAGAACAAACCTATTACAAAGGAAAACAAGTTTGATCAAAGTATTTTGAAGGAAATATTTTAAGTGAGAGTGATAACTCAAATGTCTCCTTGATCTTTTGGCAAAATGATGTTTTATTCCTCCCTGTTACTCTTACATGACTTGGCTTTCCTTGATGACAGCTGTGGTCTTGGTGTTGGAGCGTGCCTTTGTGGAAGGGAGCCTGTCTACTGCATCTGGATTGCAATCATCCCAATCCCTTTTCTTCTCAAACCATAAGTGAACTCCTGTGAACCATTTAATGTCTTCATTGTCTTCAAAAGTGGTCTTTTACTTGTGCCCTGCATGTGTCCCACTGCAGGCTGCCTGTAACAGCAGGCACTCAGCCACATCCTGAAAATACAAGAAGGTCAAGGGATGCTAATGTGACATTTAACAGTGCATGTTACTGACAAGTGGCATTTTATTGGGGGAGATTTCAAAAGAGAGCAGTTTAACAAGAATCAGGAAGTGAGCATCCAGTTATAATTTCAAAAATTAGTACTCTTCTATTTTGTCATAGGTTTTTTTTCAGTAAGTAATTTCTGCAGACTTCAGTAGTAGTTTATTTGTGGCAGTGATGTACTTAAAGGGAAAAGGAAACAAAAAATGTTCCATCTTCTATTGAAGATTGCTGCAACTCTAAAATTTAGAATTAGTTTAATCTGGCAAGACAAATATTTTATCTTCTTTTTTCAGTCACCATGTAAAATTAGGTTGATCAATAAGAGGGAAAGTGGTCAGGCAGTGATGTTACATTATCTTTTAAGCAGTTGCCTACTAGTCTTGGAAGATACTTATGTTTTCAGGATGAAACCTAATACAGCACTACTCGAGACTGCAAATTCATTACTTCAGTCCCAAGTCTGGTTAATATGATTGTTGAAATTACTTGGATTCTCTTTGTAGCTGTACCCACTTTCTTTTGTCATTTACCTATTCTGATGTATAAGTGGAAGATATCTATGAATAAATGATCATTCATACCTCACTTTCAGGCCAAGATGACATACTAAAGAGAGGGAATAAAGAGGCTTTGTTAAATTTGTTCTTAAACACGCTGATGTTCTTGCATCTGCTTTTAAGCACTTCACTGAGGAAGGTTGATTTGCTGCTGTGTTTTTGAAGCATGGCATTCATCAAACCACACCATCCTAGCAGGCAGAGCAGCTACACTCCAGACATACACGGAGGTGGGGAATGGTAACAGCAGTAAAGATCACATCTGGTATGTTGTCAAAGCAGAAATCATCTCCCCTATACCTTTAAAAGGACATTACGCTTGTAAAATTCAACCACAGGCAAAAACACCAGGAAGATGCCAATTAAAAACACTGGATCCAGTTTATTCAGCAGGCACATGTTTTCAGGAAGGATTAGAAGGGAAAAAGTGGAGAGGAAATGAGAAACACCCTTGTCAAGGTCAGATGTAAAACAGAAGGGCACTGAATGTTTCATATCAGAGCACATGGGAGAATGGCAGGCCCTAGAAAATGATATCTAATCATGCTCAGGTCCCCCAACCAGGAAGGGAAAGTGACGGTCAGACAAATCTTCCTCATTAAAAAGTCAGCATAAGAGAACCCAAAGATGGTAGGTTATTAGAGGATATTGTTTGCTTCAGGGTTGGGGGGTTTTTTATTTCTCCTAAAAATTGGCAGCTCTGTGTGTCTTTCAGCAGGTGACAGGAAATGTAGCTTGTGTATTCAATAAAACACACCATTTTCATTTGGCTGTGTGCTGTCACTCTAAAGAATCCTCTTAATCATGCATTTCATCACTGAAATGAAGTGTGATGGAAATTTCTTTCTGCTTTCAATGTTTCCACTAGCACCACCACCAGAGTTTTAACAGTCAATCCTGTAGATGCCCCAAAAGCAGAACCCCATGTTCACTTCCTTAATAATTTTATTCAAATGTTGGGAGTATTTAGGGGGAAATGGAGAGCTACATCAAACTTTACTACAACAAAGCTGGTTATTGTAGAGGGAGGTAGGCAAAAGGTGCATCCCAGCAATACATCACACATATCTTCAAGGCTGCAGAGATAAAGAAATATTCAGTAGTTAGTGGATAACTTTGAAAGCTGGTGAAGAGGACAAGGAGTTATCTCTTTTCACAGAAAACATAGGAGAAAACAAAAAGCTAAAGAAATGTCCTCCTCATCACAAGCTGCTCAGAGAGAAAGTTCTGTGAGAAATTGAGTCTGATGGTGCTGATGGACTCTTGGAGACTGGAGATCTTTGGAAAGACAGACATGAGCTGCTTACAGTTGTATCTGAGTTTTTCCAGCTTACACCCCTGTGCAATGGACACAGAGAACAGGGCCCATTTTCTGGGGTTAAGCAAGATACAACCCAAGTGCAGCTTCACTCATCCTTCTGAGAGTTCAGCGATTCCTAAGTCTTTCACTGGATTTTCTGAACGGGGTGAACTTCACAGACTGTGAGCTGAAAGGGATTTTGTTGTGGGAATTGATATTAGTGTATAATTAGGCTAACTGGTGCTAGCAAAAAAACCCCAAACTAATTAGTAAAGGGAAAGATTTGTTTTGTGATCAGTGGTTTTTACAATGAATAGTGGAACCTGTTCTCATTAGAGGGTATGTGCAGACAAGCTGGGAAATGTATAAATTTTACGCTACTGAAAAGCTGTATTCATGTGCATGGTAGTGTGAGAGAAAATTTTGAAAGTATTAGGTAGTGATAAATTAGAAAAAAAACAAGTGGGAAGGTATATTAGTTATATTTATCTAATAAATGAAGGTAAACCCATTTAATGGGCATCTCAAGTAAGAGGGATGCAGTAGACAAAGTTCTTTTTCTTAAATTAGGAGTTGGTAAACCTTATTTGCCTCATTTATCATCAGTTACACTACTACCTTTATTGTAGTTTGGCCAACCCCAGTAGATTTCAGGCCCTGCACAAATCTAAAAATGGCTTGAAATCACAAAGCTTATAATAATAATAGTATGTCCTGAGTGGGTTTATTTGCTTTTGGTTTGAACCAAACTGTAGATGGGTTGTGTTTTCCAGCATGAGCTTATGCAATAGAAGACATATATACACACATTGCTCTCATGCATAAAAGGAAAGACTGAGGATTTTTTGTTACTGCTATTGTCCACTTTCTCAGCTTTTGAGGAAGTGTACTAAGCCTGTATCATAAACCCAGCTGAAGATTGGGTTTTATACCCACACGATTTTCTGTGACAAAAAATGGCATTGGAGTAGTTTTTCTCTGATACCCTTGTCTATGTCTGATATTTTACACTTGTATAGCAATTAGTTTACTTTTATAAGAACATAGATTTGCAACTGCTTTCTTGCTGGGGAAAAAAAGGTGATGCAGAGACTAGCAACATAAAAATTCATTTCTCCTTTTGTTTCCCAATGTTTACCTTTTTTTTCCTGCCTAAATCCTCAACTGTGAAGTCAATTTAAAATATTGGATATCCTAAGGACACAGTAAAAACCTGTGCCAGCCAAATATCTATTCATTCCAAGTATTGTCAAACAAGCCCATCAGGTTTTGAGAGCCATATTTTTCTTTACATTTTTTTCACATGAGAGATCTAAAAAGGTTTATGAGGTTTCAAAAATGATGTTTTTTAAAAGAAAAAGTTTGACACTTGTTTTTGACAATTCTTTTTAAAAATTTACCTAGCTATTTTTAAAATGCTAACTAAAATCTTCCAGTTTTCAGGAAAAAATACAGTTATCCTTAATTAAATTCTGTTCAATGAAATAATGTGTATATAAAAGACACACAGTAAAGTTTAAGGAATAAAGCATAACAAATAGGAAAATTGAGAAAGAGTAAGTTTTTAATATTGTTATCAGAAGTAGTTGGAATGTTTCCTTCAAAGAGAGGGCTCTTTTGTTTGCTTGAGTGTCCATGTAGTAGCCCTAGTTTTGTAAAAAGTCTTGCATCTATAAATGCAAGAGCGTTGGTATGGAACCTCTACATGCAGTTTTTGAGTATGATACTACAGATTAGTGCTTAGCACCAAACATGGCAGATAAAGATGCTCATGCTGTCAGCCTTTCAGTGGACCATGTCACCTGCCCATGGGCTGATAGAAAAAGGCACTGACTCTACTGTATAGACCCAATTCCAGCTTGGTCAACCCAAACACATGCTAAAACCTTCGGGCTTAACACCATACACTGGAAAGGGTTTTAAAGACCTGGAGAAGCAAGGTCAAGTTAAAAAGAACATTGCTGTCCAATCCCTGTCTTATTGGTAGGTATTGCAGAGGACTTAGCTGATTTCACCACAGGCTACTCCTTGCACACTGAGTTAATCACAGAATCACAGAATCACAGAATATGCTGAGCTGGAAGGGACTCACAAGGATCATTGAGTCCAACTCTTAAACCCTGCACAGGACCATTGCCAAGAGTCACACCATGTGCCTGAGAGTATCATTCAAATGCTTCTTGAACTCTGTCAGGCTTGGTGCTGTGACCACTTCCCTGGGAAGCCAGTTCCACTGCCCAAACACCCTCTGGGGGAAGAATCTCTTTCTAATATCCAACCCAAACCTCCCCACAGCTTCAGGCCATTCCCTCAGGTCCTGTCACTGGTCACCACAGAGAAGAGATCAGTGTCTGCCCCTCCTCTTTCCCTCACAAGGAAGTTGTAACTGCAACGAGATCTCCCCTCAGTCTCCTCTTCTCCAGGCTGAACAGACCAAGGGCCCTCAGCTGCTCCTCATATGGCTTCCCCTCAAGGCCTTTCACCATCTTCGTTGCCCACTTTTGGACACTCTCCCATAGCTTTCTTATATTGTGACACCCAAAACTGCCACAATATTCAAGGTGAGGCTGCCCTAGTGCAGAACAGAGTGGGACAATCTCCTCACTCGACCAGATGGTGATGCTTTGCCTGATGCCCCCCAGGACACAGTTGGCCCTCCTGGCTGCCAGGACAATGTTGACTCAGATTCAGCTTGCCATTGACCGGGACCCCCAGGTCCCATTCCGTGGAGATGCTTTCCAGCATCTCATTCCCCAGTCTGTATGAACATCCAGGGTTGCCTCATCCCAGGTGCAGAACCTGGCATTTCCTCTTCTTATGGTTGCTGATTGCCCAGTCCTCTAATTTTGTCCAGGTCTCTCTGAAGGGCCTTCCTGCCTTCAAGGGCATCAACAGTTCCTCACAGTATTGTGTCATCTGCAGACTTGTTTAGTATCCCTTCCAGTCCTGTGTCCAAGTCATTTATGAAGATGTTGAAGAGCACAGGGCCCAAGGTGGAGCCCTGTGGAACCCCATGAATGACAGGTCTCCAGTTTGATGTCACTCCATTCACTATCACCCTCTGTGCTTGACCTGTGAGCCAATTGCTCATCCAGCCCATGATGTGTTTGTCCAGCTGTGTGCTGCACATTTTGTCCAGAAGGACCGTGTGAAAGACAGTATCGAAAACTTTACTGAAATGCAAAAAGATTACATCAGCTGGCTTCCCTTGAAAAACTGGGTGGGTTACCTTGTCATAGAAGGAAATCAGGTTTGATAAGCAGGACTTTCCTGTCATGAAGCCATGTTGGCTCTGATTAATGACTGCATTGTCTTTCAGATGTTTTTCAATATTTCCCAGAATAATCTTCTCTATCACTTTACCAGGCACTGAAGTCAGACTGACAGGCCTGGAGTTTCTGGAGTCTTCCCTCTTGTCCTTGAAAATCAGGTCAAAGTTCACCAGGCTCCAGTCAGCTGGGACCTCTACAGGTTCCCTGACCACTCCAAAATCATTGAGAGAGGCTTGCGATGACATCAGCCAACTCTTTGAGGATTCTGGTGTGAATCCCATCAGGCCTCATAGAATTGTAAGGATCCAGCTGGAGCAGCAGATCCTGCACAATTTCTTGATCGACCGGGAGTTGATCATTCTCAAAGTCATGGTCCCCCAGCTCAGGGCACTGAGACTCTCTTGGTCCATCATCTGTGTTGAAGACAGAGTCAAAGGAAGCATTAAATACCTCTGCCTTGAGGCTGTCCCTGTTTGTGTGGGGACCATCCGCATCCTGTAATGGACTGATGTTATTTTTACACTGCCTATTGCCATTAATATATTTGAAACAACTGTTTGTATTGTTCTCCACATTTCTGTGAGCTTCAGCTCGAGTTTAGCTTTGACTGCACGAATTTTCTCCCTACAGCAGCATCTCTGTATTCCTCCCATGTCACTAGACTTTGCTTCCACTGGGCATACACTAGCTTTTTTGCCTTAAGACCTGTTATAAGAAATGATAGTTTTCTTCAAAATTTCTGTTAAAATCACCTGATGCAGTTCTGCTGCAAAGTGAAGGTAAATAAATTTATTACAAAACATTTCCTAGGACATATTTTACCCATTATTTTATATGATATAGAAGAAAAATACAATCTAAACAAACTAAAATCTGTTGGTCTGTGACTTAGTTTTCAGAAATTTTTCCTCTCTAAGGAAGAGCATGAAGCCAAGTTGACACTGTTTCATGATTTGATCTTTAACAGTTACCCCTCCATATGGAAAAGCTTTAGAATTCGTCTGGAAACTTTAACCCTTTCTTAAGACCTTTAAAAATTTACCAGAAAACTTGCTATTATTTTTCCACAGA
Organism: Platyrinchus mystaceus; assembly: GCA_035041135.1. NCBI lineage: Eukaryota > Metazoa > Chordata > Aves > Passeriformes > Tyrannidae > Platyrinchus > Platyrinchus mystaceus. Next base: position 22,745,009 of record JAWWLV010000100.1, on the reverse strand, counting down.
GAATTTTAAAAATAAGTGAAGAGGGTTGTTCCTAAACTCTAGTATTTGGACCAGCTACTATTGTAAATAGCACAGCTACATTAAAATTAACAGAGGTCTGGATTTACACTATGTAATAATATGATCTGAAAAGATTTGAAAATGTCTAATATCTATAGAATTCCACTAGTTTCATCCCTCACAAATGTTAATAAGGTTGTCCCAAACTCTGGCTTGCTTATTTCCCAATTTGGTTGTGTATCTACAAGCCACTCTGCATAGAGATTCTTTTATAGTTTTGCCTCCGAAGGAAATAAGAATTCTGCAATTGCATTGTCTGTCTAGTTCGGAAAGAAGATGAAAGGGGAAAGGCAGAAAAATATTGCTTGAGCTAGGAGACTGATTTCAGCCAAACTTGCAAGAGGACGGAGAGGCACGCAGCCTTAGAGGAGGTGACAGCAAATGGCAGAGCTGCCTCAGCGAGATGGGCTGGTGGGTACCGAGCCCTTGGCAGCAGCCAGGATTGGCACTGAGTACACGTGCAGAGCACAGCCACACAGTGCCCCCAGTGCTCCAACTCAAACAAAGTGCAGGCTGTCCCCCATGCTACAAAGGATGTCATATGAGGTGCCGGGGTGAAGGGACTTCAGGGAACGTAAAAACTAGTAAAGCAGGATTTGTCAGTTTCTGCTGCCAATGGGACACCTGGCAACTTTTTTCTTCTTTTGAATATCCATTTTAATTTTTTTTTACTTTTAGAATAACTAAGGATTTCTGATAAGTACTGAACATGATTTGTTCCTGTCCAACATGGATGCCATAACCTCATATTACATCTTTAGAAAACCAAGGCAGAACCAAGCTAAACAAAAATGATTCCAATAAATTTGATCTTCTATTGTTTAACCTACAGCCACGGATTTTTTACTTTGGTCCACCATAAAATAAACGAAAAAAAATTTGGAACAACAGGAAACCTTTGGCCATCTTTCAGATGTGGATGAAATTCATGCCTGGATGGCTTATGGGCCTTCCAAGCTTTTGTTAGTTTACACTGATTTGTTTTGAATGTTCTATTTTCTTAAATGTTTTCAAGCCATTTTATCATTCTCTATTTGCACTTTACTCCAATTGCTCCTAAATCAGTTCCAATCAAACCAAGTATATACATCCAAAGAAAACACATTTTTAAGACAGAATATGGCAGTGATCCTCTTTAGATACATACTTCAGTTTTCCCACACACGTAGTCCCATTGAGTTTCAGACTTTTTCAAAATCAAGTGTCTTGTACAACTCTCTGCATATTAAAGCTAAGAAAAAGGTGGACCTCTGAGCTCACAGACCTGTCTTATGCTCTTTTGTCTTCAATTTACAAACATGAAATACCTGCTACTTATCATGCTTGATATTAGCAACAGAAAAATGGTTAGCATTATTCTAATGCTTAAAAACAAGGCACTTGGGAAAAGTTTCAAGAGCAGAGGTTTGTTACGACTAAGAAAACATAGGGAAAGGGGACAGCCTGAAGTGAGCAAGTGAAACAAGGAGAACAGAATAACTGAGTGGCAGATGCTGAAAAGAAAAAGAAATTTTGGTTTGTTTTGTTTTTTCTTTTTTAGAGAAGATAAATAAAAGGGGAAGTTGGCAAAAAGTTTGTTCATCTTGCAAGACCGATTTCTGAAAACCTAAACCAGAATCACTTCAGGTGGGAATATAATGCTTTATTTATACACTTACATGTAATTTTTTCTAATAGGTAATCTTTTATAAGCCATGTAAGGTGATGTAGTAAACATCAAAAACTATTTGCACAGTGATTAGCAGCAGAAGTACTTTTTTTCTCAGATATTATTTGTTAATTTAGAGAAAAAAAAAAGAAGAAAGAAAGATACATATTTTGGGGGAGCTGCAATACAATTTCTCATTGTACTTGAATATTAACCAAGTCCAGTCAAACTCATGTTTTGGAGAGTGCCTGATGCATAATGCAGAAAAAACCCATTATATTTATATGAAATAGAAAACCAAAAGTTTTTAATGCCTCCATCACTACGTGTCTGTGATGGAGCTCTATCTTCAGATTTGGGATTTCTTTTATTACTTTTCTCTCTTAAAGAGTGAAGTCAAGAGCCCTCAGATAAAGACACCCTGGACCCATTTTTCCCCTTTATCTGAGAGTACAAAGTCACGTGGAGCCCAGTAATACAATCTGGAACAGCTTTTCTACTCTTTCATGAAGAAAACCCACTTATTTTCCATTGGAACCTACTCCCTTCCTTTTTTTTCCTTTTGAGGGCAGATCACAGGCTATTTTTTTCTTCAGCACCATAGCTGTGACATCTGGAATTTGTGGATAATTCCTACTGGTTGGTTTAAAAGCAATCTCACAATCAAAATGGTCAAAAGAGGGTGGAGAATGTTTTAGAGTGTCTTTTTCAGGTACAGATGTATTTCCCTGTTGCTAAACTTTAGCCTTACTGCAGTTCTTGGGATCATCTCACAAATCCAGAAAGCTTAGTTTGGGCTTTTTTTAAGTAACTATTATGTTTTTTAAAGGTTGATTCAAAATAGAATGGGAATCCTTTGTCAAATCATGTCTCACACTGAAAAAGCATGATAAGCTGGAGTCCTTCTTGATATATATTATCTGTCCTAAATAGATTAACTAAATGAAAAAATCCATAAAAGATACCCTATTTCAAAGAGGAGTGGGAGGACTCCCAGGATGAAGATAGAAGACAATTCTGACAGCGTACATTTTCAGTTCTTTTAGGGACACTTTTACTCAGCCTTTGCAGAAAAAAATTCCAAACCTGACACTACTCAGATATGCATAGTAATAAGCACTGAACTTTTCAAAGAAATAATGTATGTGCACAGTTGAAGTTTTAGGCCAATTTCCAGATATAATTCTGTGTCCTTCAGCAGTCCAAGATGAGTTTTGCATGAGACATCTACCAATTCACAACAGCAGAGAGACGGAGAAGAAAGAGGAAAACAAAAACCTTGGGATCACCTACACCAAGTTATCAGGTCAGCTGGGTTACCTCAGCAGTAGCTTGTGGTTATTAATCAGTAAAACACATATTTGTACTTCACCTATTTATTTTGCAATTTGATGATTTCAGTTTGATGATTGAAATGCTTTTTCCAGGAAAGCAAAGGGCACTACAGCTTACCTACTTTTTCATTTGAGCGTGAAGAGAGAGCCCATATTGGTGTAACATGCACCAAGAAACAAGAAATATAGGTAAACATCAAGAATGGTATTAATGGCTTGGACAGGGGCACTCTGTGCTGGATTAGGAACTGGCTGGATGGCCGGGCCCAGAGAGTGCTGGTGAACAGGGCTGCATCCAGTTGGCAGCCGGTCACCAGTGGTGTTCCCCAAGGATCAGTGTTGGGTCCAGTTCTATTTAACATCTTTATTGATGATCTGGATGAGGGGATTGAGTCCATCATTAGCAAATTCGCAGATGACACCAAGCTGGGGGGGAGTGTCGATCTGCTAGAAGGCAGAAGGGCTCTGCAGAGGGACCTGGATAGCCTGGAGAGCTGGGCTGATTCCAACGGGATGAGGTTCAACAAGGCCAAGTGCCGGGTCCTGCACTTTGGCCACAACAA
>JAWWLV010000100.1:22680302-22725619 GCA_035041135.1 Platyrinchus mystaceus | reverse complement strand
AAAAAAAAAAAAAAAAAAAAAAAAACAGTATGTCTCATTGAATTCAATACAAAATCTGGTGTTTTATTTTAAAAAGGCCATAAAAATGGATTTTCACTACTACACCAGATTTTGTTCTATAGAAGTTCAGGATGTGACTTCAATTTCCTTCTGCTGGTGTGGTGGGGTGGCAAAGTAGGAGAGGATGGCAAGCTGTACTGAAAAGGAAAGGGGCATTGATTGGTATGATCAGCTCTTAAACACTCGATCATAGTTTGCCACAGTGTGCCGGGGCACATCTTGAGCGATGTCGTGACACTCTCATCATCTCTTGCTAAAGCTGTGGGAGTCTCAGCTGACTGGAAGGATTCATTATAATTGTCATGAGGTTTCTGTCTCAACTGGGTGAGTGTGTCCCCAGAAAAGTACCCTGGCTGCTGAATTTTTGAAGAGATGAGTGATGGTACAGCTACAACAAGACCAGTGTTAGTTCACGAAGACGTACACACAAGCACTGATGAACATGGCATTGTCTTCTGACTGTGAACATACATCAGAGCAAGTGTAGAAGGATCACTAATATGAAAACTGAGTGTCCAGACCTCCTCTCTGAACAATATCTTAACCAGCTGTGTTCAAGGAAGATGGGAAGGCCTAATAGCTATTTCCTATAACCCTCCGGATAGGTTCCAGATTTTCTAGTTCATGTCCAGAGAGGGATTTTCCACTGTCATTTGCTAACAGGAAGTAAAAAAGATCCCCTCCCACCCCACAAAAATCCCTTTGATCTTTAGAAGACAACACATCTGGTGTAAGCACCAGTGATTTTTCTGTTGGTTTTGGTCATCAGCTCACAGGCTGAGCCAGACAAGTCCATTTCTCTCAGGCAGAGGCTTTGGCCAGAGGCTGGAATTAGGAGAGCATGTGGGGTGCCAGGGCTCACTTTCACTGATGGTATTACTTTCCTTCCTTCACAAGGGATGGTGCCTGAGAGTGCCCTGAGTTCTGCACCTCTGGATGCTTGCTTGCACTGTTCATGTCTAAAGCAGTACTAACCACCTCATGCAGCTCAGGTAATGATGAGTTTTGGGGCAGTTGTCAGGTACTGCTGGTCTTTTTCAGTATCACTGTGCTATGCAGGTCTTCCAGGGTTTCTAACATCATTGAAGACAAAGATGATTATTAACACATATCAGCAATCCCTTTAAAAGAACAGGATCAGCTATAACCTTTGCCCCAGAATTAAGGAGGAAAGTTCTAACCTTCTTCGAACTTGGAAAATAGTCAATAAAATAAGTCCTTAAGAATCATACTCCTTTCCTTTTTAATTCCCCTGTCCAGATTTGCTGAATGATATTTTAATAATTTACTGCCAACCCACTCATTACTTTTTTTTTTCTTTTCCCTAACACTCAGTGGTGATGTATTTATGATATATAGACCCTACTTCCCCCAACATCCTTATTTATTTTTACTTAAGTTAAAACTACTAAACATTTCTCATCTAGTCTTCCAGTTGTAAAGAATTAGTCAAGCCTGTAGGGCTGGTGTCTTGAACTAGTTTATTCCCTTCCGTGATCTGCAAGGTTCAATTTTCATAAAACAAAGTGAATTTAAATGAGTCAGTTTTGTCAATTATAGCCTTGTGTTTGGGGCACCACAGCAGTGTGGAGACATAGACTCACTAAGGGGAAAGATGAATGCATGATGAATAAGCCTGCTTGCCATGATTGCTCTAGAACATCTAGCTTGTTTCTCGAACAAGGAGAAACTGATTGTGAAACTTGAAGAAATTGTAGAATTTTATTTCAGTTGAACTGAGCCCAGAATATTTTTGCTCCATTAAAGTATTTTTATATCAGGAAAATGTTCTTTGCCACTGCTCCTACAGAGGCTATGATAAGGAAAATTTAAACAAAATTCTGATAAATCCCAGCTTTCTTGTGTATGTTATGCAAATGACATTTAATAATTGTTGAGCAGATTCATAATGTTTCATTTACAGAAACTGGATAAGAAAGTATTATTTTAAATCCATTCATTATCAATAGTTGCCCACTAAATGACTTTTCTGAATAACCCACATTTTGCAAATCATCAGACATGATAGGAACTACTTCAAAGCATCTTTTGTGTGCTACTACTACCTAAGTGGCAGGGAGCAGAGTCTGTTTCCTGATTGAAAAACTTTGCATATACAGAAATAACAAACAGCCAGTAGTGAATAATGGTAACTTATTTGCTCACAAGTTTCAGTTGTGGATACTTTTTTAAGCAGAAATCACAACATTTCTGCACGTGTAAAAATAACCCAAAATGGCTGCATGTTGTCATCAGATGGGGTTTACAAGTGATTTTTAAGTACAATTGTAGAAATCAAACACTCCAATGATTAAGACAACAGCTTGCTTTTCGAGCAATCACAAAACTACTACTTTGTCTTGTAAATCACTTCTGGTTTCCTGCTTTGTTTCAAGGAACTTGTTAGCTTCTTGTTGGTTAAAAATGGCCTTTAACTTCAGTGCATCCAGGATCTTTCTGTGCCTTCTAGACCAGTGTCATCCCCAATGAATGAAATGGTGATAATACCAGAAATTAACCTCACAGGAATTTTGGGAGCAAAAACCCTTGAGATAATTGCTATGCGCTTTTATAACCCATGTAAACAGCAACCTTAGATTATTCAGCAAACTCTATTCAGAACAACAAAATAAGGAATCTTCCTGGAGCATCTGATTACATACAAGTAAGACTGAACAAAAAAACCCTCAAAGTAGTTTTAACAGATGTCTTGGCCTCAGTTGTCATTGAGGAAGTTTCAGTCAAGGGTAAGATACTTTCTTCTCATTCTTGTTGAAGGGTAAGAGCATCCTCACAGGTGGATGACATGAGACTACAGACATAGTGCAAGTTTGTACACTGTCTTATTTTGCAATAATCATCTGTAAATCTGAGTCCAGTGCTCCGCTTCTAGGTGAGTAGAGCTCCAAGATCTGGCCTTAAGTTAGAGAGGTACATGATTAGAGAGGTCTTCAAAACATGCATAACTCAATCAGCTTCTCCTGTGTCCTTCTCCTCTGCGCATTTCTACTGTTGGACTCCTGGATATCCAGGCTGAGGTGAATGTCACTGATAAAAAGTTAACTTGTTAGTGTCTGTGTGACATCTGCTTGCTTGCCTTTAAAAGAAAACTCTCAAGACTGTGTGACTGAGAAGTTATGGGTGAGGAAGTAAGTGTCTTGCATGTCTTGCATTACTCATAAGCTATGTGAATGCTACCTGTATTTGGGGATACCACAGTTCAAATCCTTGAATTAAGAAAACAAGCACTTTTGAAGTCAACAGCTGTAATTTCATGTATGTGGATTGAGCAGCCGTAGCAGGACAACTTTGTTTCCTGGACATTTCATTATCATAGCACTTTCTTTTTCCCCATCTCTTTCACTTGCCTGCCCTGCCTTCCATCCTGCCTCAGCCTGGTTTATTTGATTTATTGTGAAGTCACTGGGGAAGCTCAAGTTACAGCTTTGAAGTACAAAGAGACTTCAGGGTCCTTGGCATGCACACACTTCCCTTGTCTGAGCTGCATCAGGCTTTGCCCACTCTCAGAGAGGCCCTTCTCCTGAGTAAGGGAACAGACTTTTATAGCTCTTGATCTTTACAAATTGCCTGTGGGCCATACATCAGACTTTGAGTTTTCAAGTATTCAGGGGTTGGTTTTTTTGTTTGGTTTTGTGTTGGTTTTTTTTTTTTCATTTTCAAGTATAAAGCATGCATAGCAATGTTAGTTTTTGAGAAAACTAAAAAACCCACCAGACTTGACAATGCTGAATTTCATGCAACTACACAAAGTTATCCAATTAACACCCTAAGCAATAATAAAAAGAAACATACTAGACAAAGTAATGAATAAGATCTTGCTTTGAAATTTTTTATTCTCTGTTGATGAACACATTTATTTTCAAATTCACAGGTGTGACTCTCCAATAATGTTGTTGTCTTATACAGCTTCTGCATGACTGTTTGACTGGACACCTCTGCCAGAAAACCAAAACAAAGAAGTGCAATCCTTGTAAAGTATTTAGATACACAAATCACTGGAGTGACATTGAAAGAAATTTGCATAACACTGAAGAAGGAGCACAGAATTGCCATCACAATGTACTTTTCCTATGCTGAAGTGGTTGTTTTGGCAATTTTTTTTTCCTACTCTATTTAATGCATAAGCAAACCATTCATGGACAGTGGTTAAGACACAATAAAATTACTGAAAATAAGTCATATACAAGATGTCACTTCAGATTGTAAATATGGATACTCTTTTCAGCCACATAAATATCTACAGGTTATATTTTAAAATGTGAATCTTATCTTACTCTGAAAAAAGATGCTGTAGATTGGTTTTGTTTCTTTCTAGGAATCTGAGACAGATAAAGTTGCTTCTTAAACTTTCTAACTCATTGGAACTGAACCTGACATTATTCTCTTGAAATCTTCTCTGGAAAGCACAAAAACCTAATCTAGATTTTTCAACCCGTTTTTATACCAATCAAGAAGTTTTGGATGACAAATTATCTCCTCTGATGCTTTTCACATCAGAAGCACCCTTTGTTCTGGTTAGTGCAGGCACCACGTGACACATGAAGCACTTGTAGGTTGGATTTATAGCCAAGTTCCAAGCTGGATCAGAGCCTGTGCTGAGGAGAGATGAAAAGAGTAGAGGCACATAAAATTGAAAGAAATCTACTGTGCTTTCCACATATAAATCCTTAGCCTTAGTGTAGTGTAATAACTTTTTTTCAATAAATTGGCAGTGATATAATACTAAGTTGCCAGCCTATATATAGATTTGGATATAAAAACTTTACGCTTTTCTCCATTGAAAACTATTAAACAATTGGAAAATACTTACAAATATGTGGGCTAAGCTTCGGCACTTCCAGCCAAATCATCAATACTTCTTTCAGTATTTGTTTCTTGTGGTGTACAAACTGCACAAGGAATGTCAGGAATAGCAACATTTGACAAGAACACTTGAAATTGTAAAATCTGAAGCATGCTTTCCTGCCATTTAGAGTGCTTGAGCCTGATGCAAGACCTTCAATAACAGCTGAACTCAGCAGGCAGTTTGCTCTGAGTCTTAATAACTGTGCCTGGCAGGAACTAACCTACTGTCTGGCTGCTATGTTGTACTTCTGCTCTGCCTATGGATACCTTGCCTAAAATGTGCTCACAAAGGCCCACCATTATGGTTATTTGAATATATCAGGAGATGCTTAGCAATTAGTAAGTTTACTGCTGAGACCTCAACTTAATGCTGGAGCAAGCACTTTGCTATGCAGTTAACCTCCCTTTAGGTTAACATTCAAACAGCAATAAGCCTGTGTAGAAAGTTCCAAGTAGCTCAGGCTCAGGAAAAAAAAAGGTTGGTTGTTGGGCTGCAGATTCTATTTTTTATTTTCAAAATAGACATTATAGTGCAGGGACAAACTGACTTCAGGAGAACTTTTCTAACAGAAACCTGAGCATCTGACCTCCGGGACAAGAAACAAATACATGCACACACACCCTTATGCCCATAGCACTCTGGTGCACAGAGCTACTGCTTTCAGACATAAGCAACTGATGTCTCTGGGAATCAGTTTCTGAACCAGCAAAGGTTTATTGTGTCTCACTCCTTGAATTACTAAAATGCGGTATGTCTTCAGGACCAATTCCAAACTAGTTCAGGAAATTATGAAATAGGACATGTAACTCCTCTGTGCAGCAGGGGGAATGCCTGTTCTAATTTCAGTGTCAATTAAATCTCTTGCATTTCCCCTACTTTTTTGAGGATCTGCATGGGCACTGGTGAATTATAGGCAGGGACTAGCTAGTATGGCAAAATAAAATGTAATAAAACTAAAAATAAAGCAGTTGGTTACCAGGATGTAACGAAGACATGAATAATAAAGACTGGTAAGATACCTTTTGTATATCTTCAAGATAGGTTCAATACTGGAAAATATTAATCTACTGTTAGTGTCCATCAAGCTCTATGAAAGCCAGTCAGGATGATCGTGTTGTCCTGTTTGACCTTCAAAATCTATAAATCTATAAATTTCTTTTGTAGCAGGACTAAAAATTCTATGATTAAGCCAGTTCTAATTATTTATGTGTCTTCTTAGGTGAACAGTACTTGGTTATGTGTGAACCTATGAAACAAAACTGTCTGATGTGTCCAACCTGATACTGCAAGATCGCTCTTTCTGTGACTTTCAGAGTTGATACTGAGGGCAGACAGAGGAAAAACCTCTGGGCTGCTTTTTCTACAGCTGCCTAGTTTGGATTTCTGTGCCAAGAGACTTGTAGGACAGAAGCTCTTTTTACTGAGCAAAAGCACGTGGTACTAATGAGATGTGCAGTAATGCATTTTCAATTCCAAAACTATCCCAGAGGGAGGTCCTTCAAGGATTAATGGAAAGCAAAACACTGGTTATCTTATTAAAGTTTCATTTACTGTGCATCTTATCAAGACTTAAAATATGCAAGTTATTTATGTTTCCAGGATGTGTGATATTTCATTCTGTGGAATGGTTGTTACTCGAAAATTTGCCTGATAAGGTAAAAAACAAAGGCTAAATAAAAGAAAAAAATCTCTTGATTTAATGGTAGGGGCTTCATCCTCAAGACTTGGGTAGGGTTGAGAAAGGCAAGAAGGATTGTTCCTTTAGTTTAAAGGAAAGGACTAGTTAGTTCATTTAGTTTAACTCATTTGGTTTCTTGAGTACTCCAGGATAGTTCCCCAATAGGTCAGCCAGAAGGAGAATAAAAGCAGCACACAACTTAGTTCCCTCTCATTTCCCCTGTTGTTTTCATGGACTATCTCATATCCTCTGTGATGTCAGCTAAAGGAGCACCTCAAAGCATGCCCCAAAGCCTTAACAAATCAGCAGAGGACTGTTTTCCATTGAAACTTGCTCTTGGCCTCAGGCTTCAGTTTAGCAGAAGAAAGTATATGAGATTGTATATTTTGTAATTAAAAATTTTTACCAAAACTTTTCAACTCGACTCTTTTGGAAGTGTACTACTGCTAGCTGAGCAATGCAGGATGCTCTACATATTCACCAGTTTTCCTTAAATGATATCCAAAGGACAGATCTGTCAAAAATCAACGTTTTCATGCAGATGGAAACAGTTTTGTTCTTTGAGAAGATGCAGAGGCCCAAGGGTATTCTCAGTAACAAGGAAAATTATTTGCAGTTGGTCAGACAAGCTGTCTGACTCAGGTAATCTACAGTTCATCGGGTCACTTGGTTGAAACTGAATTCCAAGATGAGACTCTCTGTTCAGATGAAATAAATTGTAATGATTTTGTGTGCATGTGCATGGGCCAGCACCTGTGTTTTTGTGTGAGAGAATCTGGGATTATTTGCTGTACATGTGCTATGGTGTCTGCAAACCTTTTGGACAACAGCAAACTACACTGAAGAGAAAAGCAGACATTTCATTCATCAATTTACTTTAAGGGGGAAAAAAAAAGACAAACTATTTCAGGAAAGAAGACACAGATGTTCTATATTAAAAACCAAGGGAACTGGGAGAAATATTCCTTTAGCAGATGGACTAGTTTCAAAATACCTAGCAGACTGGTATGCAAATACCTACTGGTGAACAAACTCATCAAAAACTGCTCCTGAAAGAAGGTGAGAGATGTGTTTAACATTCTCATTGGAGGTCACCAGTGGCTGCCCAAATGTTTTCTCATTAGCAGAGCTGGGAGAGGAAAGAGTTGCCTTGCCTTTGCTTGACTCTGGAAGTAATAGGAGAAATTTTCAGTGATTGTTTATACTGTAGGTGTAAACCACATTTCCCCAGTGGAAACTCAAGTCCTGCTCTGTTAAGCTGTGTGTCAGCACAAAGTGGTAGATGATCCCTGTCTAGAGATTTTACCTCTAAATGAGATTTAAAAGCAAAGGCAGGGAAGAATGTTTGTTCCAGTTGCAGCCCTAGGACTAACTCTCTCAAATTAACCAGTGCACTCTCCTACTTTGTGCAGGTGGTGAGAGAAAGGAAAGTGTAAACCGAGTGTAAATATCATATTAAAACTATTCTGAAAGACTGCTGTGAAATAGTCAGCAGGGCTGACTTCTTCACCAAAAACAATTGACATGTTATTCCCTCAGCAGCACCCTGAATCAAGCCACAGACCAGGGCTGGTGCCGAGTTCTGCTACTGCCTGTGTAGCAAATTGCCCCACACTGCCGTGGGGAGGAAGAGGGCCAGTCTTTAAGCTTCAGGGATGCTGATCTATTTTTTTTTTTCTCATCTCTCTTCTCTAGGCAGGCAGTCTCCCTGAACTGTTGCCTACAAAAAGGTCCAGCACATCTGTAGTTAACTCTTACATGTGCTTCTGATTATCTCTTCCTCCTCCTCCCCCTTCCACTGAAAACTGTGGCTTGTCTGCAGCTCAGAGAAACCAGTCAGAGGAAGAAAAGGGCTGTTTTAGGGAGCTGCAGATTTTCTTCAGTTAGTCCTGAATGTAACAAATAATTCTTCTACAATTCTTACTACTATGTAACTGGGCATTTCTTCCTGGGCAGAAAACTAGAAGCACCAGGAGAAAAAAGTATGGTCACAGCAACAGTGGCATCTCTCTAATCATCTCCTCCCACTCCTTAGTCAAAGAGCCATGAGAGTTTAAGCCCCTGCCTGTATACCACTGTCATGGGCATCATTTGGGAGCTCAGCCCTGACTCTGATCACACATCCTCTGAAGCAAAAAAACAGGTATTTTGCTTCACCACAGTATCAGGACACATGGCTTTCATCATGACTTCAAAACTACTTTAATATCTCCAGAATTTTCGTCTATTTTCTCATGTGTACTTGTGAAGTACACTTGGCAATTTGCCAGATATTTGTGAAGTAATCAGCGCAGCCAACTTTACTAAAAACAAATGACCCTGCCTGCTCTGGACTGCTGTTTGCATGAGTCACTACTACCTGGGAAGAACGACAAGACACCTATGTCCTGACTAACAAAAAGCTGCCCTTAAAGACAGAAGTGGCATGGTACTCATTCCCAGGTCTTACGCTAGCTTTTTAGGAGGGGGGGTCTTCTCCCCAGGAAGAGAAAAATCACTTTTGAGAATGAGGCAAGATTTGCCAAGAAAGTAAGATTAATGGGAAATTATCCTGTGCCTGAAACAAGCATCTTGAGAGCTTGAACAGAAGTCAGAAGACTGGTGGTGATGTGTTTGTATGCCCTGAATAATTAATTGCAAAATTGACAAAAAGCAGGTTAAAGGTCATGAATGTCAAAACATCAGTTCCAGTCCTCTCCTCCTACCACATTTCCCTGTGTTCAGGGAAATTAGTAGCTGGTCCTTATGATGCAAGACCTGAGCCCAGAAAACATCCCTCATGGGCAGTCCTACTTCATCAGATGGGATGGCAAGGAGATAGTCTCCAACTGTTGCATCACATCTGCTTCCAATTGGATGGAAACATTCCCTGTTATTTGTATTGTAATAGCATTTTATAATATATTTTAGAAATAGTTGGAGTCCCAGCCAACAAAAAATCCTTACCATATTGTTTGCATGGGTGAGGAGAGAATATCCTGTGGTGTTTAAAGCCTGCATATGGAAAATACAAAATTAATTGGTCAGAGGTCCACAAACTCTTCCCATAATATCCTGATAGCAGTGGTTTCACCTGATATTTTGGGTGCAATTACACTGAATTATATTAATAAGGATTTCTAATCCACACCATTAGTTTTCTGAATAGTATCATCTATAAGCACCACAATCTGGCTTGAAACTTCTGATAAATTTCCTTGAAAGAAAACAGCTGTTGATTGAAACTGAATTCTTTCTGGTTGTGACTCTAAAACAAACAAACAAAAAACTCCCAAGCCCCTCAAAACAAACAAACAAATACATAGCAAAAAAAACCCCCAAAAATCTATCAACCAAAGTTTTTGTTATAAAACTGGAATACTCAAATCAAAAAATATACTGGTTTACACTGAAAATAAGGTTTTTTGGCAGCTTAATTTTTCTCTTTTTTTATGAAAGTGGAGGAAGAAAACATTGCATAGTTTTTACCAAAGTAATAATTTTTTTAAAAGCTGTGGCTCTGTTCAGAATTGTACATAAACTTGTCCCTGGTAATTTTCAGAAAATACTCATCTGCAAGTAATGTATTTCCTAGTGGTGCTGTCCTGTCTGGAGGGAGGAAGGGAGGGGATGGTGTGAACAGGAGCAAAAGGAGGGCAAACATACCCTCCTCCATTGCCCATCCCTCTGTTTTCAGTCCTAGCACGCAGTGCTTAGCCTTGCCCTGCTCAAACCTTGCCACGTGCTGGAGCAGAGCTTCCAGACAGCCCCACAAAGGCCCCGGCACAGCACATCCCCATCTGCTATCGATTACTGCAGGAAATGCGCCAGCCTCATGATGTCAGAGGCCAGCACCCTGGTGCTTCTTCTGCTCAACAAAAATACCCACTGATCTCCAAAGCTAGGTGGCATCCAGCCTCCAAAAGGGCTTGGAGGAGTATTCTATCTTTGAAGATACTATAGGTTCTACTATATGATGGATCCTCGTGAATAGTACTGTAAAACCTGTTGGCTTCTACTGGGGAGTCATTACCCCGGGGAAGCTTTATGGCATTATCAAACAACATTAGAGGAAAGAAGATAAAATGTGAGTTTGCCCACATATCTGAAGCCTACCTGCATCTTGGTATTGCATTTTGAAGAGCCCATGTATACCATGTGCAAGTCATTTAACATCAGATGGAGTTACCTGGCAGCAAGGAGTGGAAAGAAGTGCAAAAGTATTATTCCTGACTTCGGAAAATTGATCTCTAATTACCTGTTTTGAGCCCAATGATCAAGGATATGGGTTAAAAAGTCTTAAAGTGTTTCTTAAGCAGTTACATTTACTTGATAGCGACTGGCAGAATGAGAAAATACATAGTGGTTGTTCATTCTGTTATCAGTTGAAGCTCAACCCTTCTAATTTAAAGCACAGTCTGTCTTTTTTGGTACACTGTCCTGCCTGTGTCTCTCAGTCCTGTTTTTGTAGTTGATGAATTGCAAACAATGAATGGCTTTGCATAAAGCAACTGCAAATTGCACTGAGCCAGATACAAGCAGATTACACCAAGACTTTGCTGCTTGAATTCCTGACTCCCCATGGTGACCACAGTAGCATTTGTCAGCAACAGAATTCTGAGGCTCTCCCTCAGTCCGTGGAGCTGGGAGAAAATTAATACTGGAAAGGTCAGGTTACAACAACAAATGAACATTCAAATTCTGCTAAATAGAAGAAAACAGATCATTAGGAAAGACAGACTGATGTATTTAGACTGAGGATGACATAAGTTGTCAGAGCAGCATCTCATCTGTTATACACTGCCTTCATTTCCATTTCTGCTATAATTTTTTTTCAGCAGTAGGTACTGTAGTTTTGCCAATGTTACTATTGTCAGAGATCTGTCAAATGTAAATACAAAAGCCTCTGATCATCCTAGTTATTAGATTTGCCACAATTCAGTGGTTTATACATCAAAAAGCAAGACAGGAACACCCCAAATGTAAATTTCCAATAGCCTTGAGTCCATGGGAGAAGAGTTTGACACTTTTAACTATGTCAGCAAAAAAATTCCAAATAAGATTCAAAACCTTGAGTGCCATAAAGGAAAGCTGACAGAAATACACAGAAACGCAAGTGGAACCCACTTTGCCTGGCATGATCTCCAGCAACTCATATTGACATAATTTTTAATATTTGTATATCTGGTCAGGTCCAACTTGTCTCTAGTTTTAAGCTTTTGCTGTTAATCAGGTGCAAAATCTCAGTCCGAGGCAATGTTAAATAAGTAGCTCATAAGCACCGGAGCTTCTCTCAGGCAGCCTCCTTTTCAGGTGATTTCTGCTTTGCACATTTTGACTTTCTGCCTAAAAACTGTCAGAACTACTGTGCAGCTCATGCTATACGAATCCTAACATCTACATGAAAGACAGGTATTGTGCATAACCTGTCTTCAGGGAAGCATGAATCTGAGCATAAACCTTGAGACTACAGGTGAGAAAAAACCCTTGAAAAATAAAACATGACCTCTGCTTAGCTTTTGTGAGCATATGGATGCTCAGAACCATCGTTCCCTGATGATTTCCCTCTGAGAGGCAGAAGTAAGGGGGCAAAATGAGTTCCTTTTTTTCCCTCAAAGAGCGAATAAGTAGAGGGGGTTTTTTGCTTCTGTGTCTGCCTCTTTCTATCAAACCTGCAGAGGTGGAAATACAGCCTTTATTTAATTCAGCTGAGAATGGATGATAGCTTTTAAGCTGCTGAGGGACAGAAACAGTCATCTAACTGTTCCTATCATGCACAGAGGGAAAGTATGTGATTGCACACACTCATACGAACAAACAAAAAAATAAACAAAATATGCCTTGCTAATAATATTTTTTGCTTGTGCCAAGGTTGAAATGTTGGAAGATTGAATTGGGGCTACCTCTGCCAGTGAGACCTGTACACTATGGAAACAGTGTCATTGCTACCCCCTTTTCCACAAAAATTAAGCACACATACGGGACCATTTCTTACTGTACTTGATAGTACAACAGTTAGCTGTTGTCCTCCCTTTCTCATGGTTGACATTGTGTGATCCTGAGATTAGCTCACTTGGTTGGAGCCTGGTGCTAGTAATGCCAAGGTTGTGGGTTTGATCCCTGTATGGGCCATTCACTTAAAAATTGGACTCAATGATCCTTGTGGGTCCCTTCCAGCTCAGAATATTCTGATTGTTGCTTTAGGCAGCAATAAGTGCTGAGAAAACAGTATAACAAAAATTCTTCAAGCATTCATATTTTAAAACAAATTCACTTTGGATGCCTCCAGCTCCCCATTGTATTAGTAAATATTTTAAGCCCAGATTTGGCAAAGGATTTAGGGACAAGCCTAAAGCAAACAGTAGATTTACTTCCTAGTATCCTCAGTGCTTCAAAAACCAACCACATTTACCATTAAGAATAGCCATTAACCCTCCATGAACGAGGGGCATAAAACTTGCTCCAAAACCTTGTGAGGTCAACAAGAATGGTTACTTTGACATCCCTGGTTTCAAAACAGATCCTTAAAGGGAAAGGCTTGCTACTTCAGTGTGGAAATTTGCCAGAAGAAGACTTCAAACTGCAAAACAAGCAAATTGCAAGTGTCGGACAAATATTTTAGTGTGAGTGATTTGCCTGGATCTAATCAGGACTATGTTTCAATGAACATGATTGACCAGATCCTCATCTGTTTTTTATCAGACCAACTCTATGAACCTGAGAGAAGCTATTCATAACCAGGATAGCCAAAAAACCAGTCTATTACTGATTGGATGGTTGCATCCAGAGGGTGTTTGTCAATGTCTCAGAGTCCCGATGGACCCCTTCATGCACCCTCAGCAAATTTGCTGTTGACACCAAGTAGAGTGGTGTGGTTGATGCACCAGAAGGATGGGAAGCCATCCAGAGAGACCTGGACAGGCTGAAGAAGTAGACCCATGGGGAACCTCATGAGGTTAACAAGACCAAGTGCAAGGTGCTGGACCTGGGTCAGAGCTGCCGTGGTATCAATCCAGTCTGGGGGATGAACAGATCAAGAGCAGCCCTCCTGGGCAGGACTTGGGGGTGCTGGTGGTTGAGAAGCTGGACACGACCCAGCAATTTCCACTTGCAACTCAGAAAGCCAACCATGTGCCTGGCTGCATCAAAAACAATGGCCAGCAGGTCAAGGGAGGGAATTTTGCACTTCCACTCTGTTAAGACATCACCTGGAGTACTGTGTCCAGCTCTGGGGTCCCCAGAACAGGAAGGACATGGACCTGTTGGAACAAGTCCAAAGGAAGGCGACAAAGTTGATTAGAGGGATGGAACACCTCTCCTGTAAGGAAAGGCTAAGAGAATTGGGATTGTTCAGCCAAAAAGAGAAGACTTTGGGGTGACCTAATTGCAGCCTTCCAGTACCTGAATGGAACTACAAGGAAACTGTCTTTTTTGGTATGTAAATATGAACAGCTATCTACACTTTATCTGTCCTCAATGCACTGCCCGGGACACTAGAACAACCAAAATCCCTGAGGCTCTCTGGAGAACCTGGGATTTTTGTGGGGGTAAGGCAAAGTAAAGAACTTATCTGTTTGACTTTTCTGTCTTCACTGGCCTCAAGAGGTGAAATTAGACCATATTACAGCATTTCTGGAAATCCAGTCTTTATACCCTACAAGTCAATAAATGGATTACACTTTCCTATAGACACAATCCACTAGAGTGCAGGCTTTATCCATAACTAGAAAAAGAAATAACCAGGACCTATTCATGTTCCTCTGTTGCATGTAGAAAAGCCAATAATTACCAAATGACTCTTACTCCACGGCAGAAAGGAGCACATGGAGGTGCAGTACACCGCCAGTTTCAGGGAGATGCTGATGCTGGCAGGTGCTGAGGCTGCACACATGGCTGCATGCCAGAGCACAGATCAGCATCACTCTCCCACAGTGCGCTCTATGATTTCAGCATGCTGTTGCAGGTTTTCCATGTGGTCTATCTCTGAGTCCAGTTTATTCATAAGTCCCCTCCTCTTGTACCCTTTGCCACAGATCATGTGGGAGACACTGTCAGATATAGATGTTGAAAGCTGGGATTTCTAAAAAAGTTTAGGAATACTTTTTGTCCAAAAGCACCTTTGGGAAATGCAGCTTTGCCAAAACTCTTTGTTTTATGAAAACACTTCAAATTCACAAAAACATTCGTTTTTCTATTTTTAGAAAAGGACAGTGTAACCTTTCATTTCTCTTAACTGGTTTTTGTTGATTCTTTTTTTAAAAAGAAAAATCTACTTTTCATCTTTGTTCTTGTTTTTCTTCCCTCTTTTTTAGTATGCTCATCTCAGCAACTGAGGAAAGAGCATTGAAGATCAAGGAGAGGGATGGGAGTCAACAGGAAAAACAGGGAGGGAACCCTGTCTCACTTTCCTCTCCCCCACATTTTTTTGTGACCTGTGTCATCTCATGGAAAAAGAGGCACAGCCTCCTACATGTTTTTAATTTGAGTCGACTTCAAAGAAGTGAGTGCAGGGCCCTTCATCTCCCTGCCCCTTCATCTCCCTGCCCAGATGTGCTGTTCAGATGTGCAGCCCCCCTGCCAACCCTCTCTATGCCCCCTGGAGCAGGGACCTGGGAGTGTCAACATCCACAATGCCTCTCATACCTCCTAGGCACTTCAGGATGTCAGTTCCCCAGAGTTCAGCCACAGCTCGCTTGCTGCCTGATTCTGACTCTTCCTCACCCAGGCAGAGTAAGGACCCTCCCTAAACCAAGCCCACCAGGAATTAGGTAATCTCATTAGACACTCAGGTAGGGTACTCTGCTGCCCTTGAGGAATGCATGAATGGTTTTGTATTGCATGCTCATGAGCAGGACTTGCAGGTCTTCTGGACACTCTTGTCTGGCTATTAGTAGCCACAGAAAGAATACAATATTCCGTGAAGAAAAATACCATGCTTCACCTACAAGAGCTTCCCCCAAATCAGGGAGTCTGATTTAGTAGAAGTCCCCAAGCTCGTGGAAATGTCACTTTTCTAGTCACAATGAAATAAGTACAAACAACTGTGGGTGAAGTACTCAAAGGGGGCAGCACCACATGGCAAAGTTACCTATACGCTTACGAAAGCAATGAAAAACAGACTGTCATTACTGGCAATTTACAAGCCTGGTATGTAATTACAAAGTCCTTTCATTTAACAGTGTCAAGATTTAACTCTAGCAGGCAATTAACAGCCACTTGCTCATTACCCAGCCCCTGATGATGGGATGAGGAAGAGAATCAGAAAAAAGGCAAAACCCACGGTTTGAGATAAAAACAGTTTATTAATTGTAATAAAATAAAAAAAAAGTAATAATTGTAATGGAAAGGGCCATACTGGTGAGGAAGGGGCTAAATTTCAAGAGGGAGATGTGGGTGCACATATGGGGTTAATAAAATACTTTCATTGAGCTTTTTTGTATCACTAATTTCTCAACTTTTTTGCTGCTGCAACATTTTTGAGGTTGCAGATGGTGCCACACACACATCATCCCACTGATCCACATAATTTTGAAGCTCTGTGGATGGTATCATTTAGACATGTAGCAGGCAAATATTTGTGGGTGTGGAGCTGGCAGAGAGATGTGAAGTGCTACCATTTGGCAGTCATCTCACGAAAACCCCATCATTAACAAGCATGAGTGCACATCTGTTGTGTTAGGAACCTTTCTTGGAGCCTTTTGTTAATTTCACACCTTGATTCTTCCCAATGATGAAGGTGGTTTTCGCATTTTGTGAAGTGTAGACTCTGGTGGTGCCATTGCTCATTTTGGTCCTGATAAATAGATACAAATAATTTCTTGGAAAAGTGCCATTACTTTCAGTTTTGACAAAATTCATTCCTACCACTAATGTTCAATGACCACATCTGCTTGTTTTATTTCTCAGTTTCTTCCTAGATTTCCATCATCTGGTCTCTGAGATCATAGCTTTATGTTTGACCTCCAATTATTCTATTTTTTTTTTTTGGGGGGGGGATGTTTGTTTGTTTTATGGTATTTTGTTTAATATTTTGCTTTATTCTTCCACAGAGTTACTGAACTCCCAGAGTTTGGGTTTGATGTCTGTGCTCAAGTCTCCTTGCTTTGCAACTTCTTGATAGAAGGCAGAGAGAAAAGCTTCTTCAACTGACAGAAAAGAATGTCCTAGGAATGAACTTTTCCAGAATTTTATTATTTTTCTTGTCTCTGATTTTTAAACTTCTGTGTGCAAACAGCTGTGACTTAAAACTGTCTTAAGGCTGTTCTAAATAACCATGCAACTGGTTTGGACCTCAGGTACCCACAACGTTGGGAAGAGAGTATAATAAAAATTGCCCTTGAGCACTTCTAACTGCATTTAGTGCTGTATCATAGCAGAGGACCTGCAAAAAAAAAAAAAAGTATCTTAAAAGTTACCTCAGTCTCAAAGCCTAATGAAAATGACAATAAGAATATTTTTACCTGCAGTTCCCATGGTTACATTATGCATAAACATATTTATTTGTACATCTTTATTCTACCTTAGGTCATAGGAAAAAATATTTTAAAAGAATGGACTATAAAAACAACACATTACCTTTTGGTTTTTTTGATTTTTTTTTTTCAACAGAAACTGCATTTCTGCCAAAGTCAATCTGGCTAACTACCATTTAAAACAGATATTTTTACTGCATCCTGTAGTAAGAATTCCATATAATGCCTAGTATCTACTTCTCAAATTTGGATTTCTGGTGTCATTTTCTGTGTTTCTGCTATACAAATTTTTCCTGGGGGTTCAGAAAAACTAGCAGTTTGCTGTGAGCACAAAGTGGATGGATGGCTCCCCAGACAACACCAGGTGAGTGCAGGTGACCAAGCAGAGGAAGCACTACCGCAGAGGGATGCACAAAGAGACTTGCACTGGGCTCTGGGGGGAGTGTACGGTTCCAACATGAGTCTGGACAGGAACAAAGAGCTTGAATATCTGTCCCTGTCTCTCCTTTCTGCCTGTCCCACCACAAGTGCTGAGAGGTCTGATGGTGACACGTACCAGCCAAGTGCAGCAGCCAAGGCCAGAGCACCCCTGCCTGCCAAACCTGCTACAAATACCATGCACACATCTGCACTGGGTTGCAAAGAGCTGCAGCAGCAGCAGAGACAGACCTCTGGAAAAAAGAACCAAACTGTAAGGCGATGGAGAGGGTTGGGGAATGGAGGAAGAAGGCAGAGAAGGAAAGCAGCTGGATGACTTTTTATTTTACTTTTTTTCAAATAAAAGACATTTGTCCCTCCGGAAATGTAAGAGGTGCTGCTGAGGTACTGAAAGGGAAGAGAGAAGAATAAATAGTAAGGTGAAAGGGGTGCTTGAAAAAGAAAATTCAGACCAAGGAGAGAAGACCTGGAACTGTTTCAAAGCAAACCTACTCTTAACTATAGGGAGCAGGCCTGTGAGTCTAAACAGGCTATGTAATTTGCTGTAGCTCATACTCTCTAATTTAGCCACTAGGTGTATTTGTACAGAAACACAGAACTAAAAGCAATTCAGAGCATGTCAGGAAGTGAAGCTGAGTATGTGTTTCTTGGGACTCTGTCTGGTTGAAGTACACTTAACTACCTGTTTGGGAATATAGGTTTGGTGAACAGCCTAGCCAGAAAAGGAAAAAAAAAAATATTTTTTTTACTTCCAAGCTTCTCAGTCATTAGTAAGCCGTACTGGAAGAGTTAATGAATTTTCATTTCAGAAGCTTGTTCATAAGCTGTCACTGCAATGCAGCAATCACTATTGCTGTTTGAAAACCAGGGGAAAAGCCACTTTTCAATTTAGGAATAGTCAGAGGAGTATTGAAATACATCTGTAGGTGAAAATCTTTGGGGTTTGTATGATATGCAATCATTTGTCAGGCTTTTTTTTTTGTTTCTTTTAAGCAGTAATTCATAGACATGCTCATCAACCCTATTATTTATGGTGGGGAAAGCATCTGGAGACTAGTGAGGCCAAAGTCATGATTATCCTGCAGTTCATTCTGCAATCAGGAAAGAAACCATTGCAGTGTGTATTGGGGTAAGAGCCAAAGGTTTTTCTGGCCTGACATTGATTTTTCAGGCTTGGCAGTGTTTTCAATCAGAAGACTGCTGCTGCTGTTAGGGATTATTTGTATAAAACCAATGCCCTGGAGTCTCTTTCATGGGCTAGATCCACACAGTGTGCAATACTGGATGAAACACATAGTAAAAACCATGGTCAAGAGACAAAAATGGAAGTAGGAGATAAGAAACCACAAATGGAAACAAACAGGAAAAGACTGTGAAACTGCAAGACCACATCAATCAGGATAATAAGCTGTGCTTTTCTCTTTTGGTCTCCCAGTTTTCCCCCCCTCAGTGTCATTTCCTGAAAAGGTCTAACTTCTTACCTAAAAGACTTCATCCTCACAACATTTCACCTTCAGGTGTTGCTGGTGCTTTCCACATGGAAATGAGCACACTGAGCTTTAAAATAAGGTCACCCACACTAGACATCAAAAGTGTGAAATAGCAAGCCCTGTCAAAGTGCTAAATGTGTTTCATTGGAGCCCACATCTGGTTTACGGACATTGCACATGAATCAGCTACAAGCTTTGAACTGGCTCATTACTAGGGGTACCGTTTATGCAGGAGTGCTGTAGAGGTTTTCATGTATCTATACACACAGGCATGGAATTTTAAATTTATAATAGATGCAGGGGGTGGTCTTGCTGTTGTTAGAGCTATTCTGTATTATTTAGTAATTTTGCTAGTGCTTGCAAGGGGACAGTGTTAAATGCTGTAGCTTGTGAGAGAATTTATAGAATTGAAATCAAAACCTTGATGAGGGGTTATCTGTCCAGTATATCAGATTGAACAGAAATGGATATACAATGGATAATTTTTAATATGGTTAATATATTTGTCCAAACTTAAGAGTTATTACTTTTTATAGTTTTTTATTAGTTTGTCTATGGTTTATAGGCTGTAGTTTTTACTTAGAATAGATAATATATTAGTTTATAGTTAATAAATAGCTGCCACAGTTAGAGTATCTGTTACTGACATGAGAACATTTGCAAATATTAAAGCAACTTATATAATGCTTGAAAAAGCTTTCATTTCCTTTATGTCTGGACCAAATATAGTCAGGAGTCACCTAATGGTCTAGAATGGGAATGTACTTTGTGGACCCAAACACACAAGCTTGTGAAGACAATAGGTAAAGAGAAAACTGGTGCAGTTCACTGAGGAATCAATGTCTGGCTGTTGTGTCTACTTATCAAAAATTCTCAACATGCTGAAAGGCAGCTATCTGCCACTGGATATGTACTGAAAATCTGTGGTGGCCTCCTGGCCAGCAAAGCCACTAATTCATATTTAAGAGCATGGGGTCACTGCTATGTTCACTTCCCTGAGCTTTTGACCAGGTTTGTGGATGGAATGGAAATTGCTGCAATGTAATGGATGATCTTGGGCTCCCACAGGAGGGACAAACCCAAAAAAATACTACAGTCAGTGGCTTAGGGTCTGAGTGTGGTCATTAAAATGTAAAATTTTGAGTACTTCCATGCCATTAACAAGAGACAAATAGCAGAAAATGTGACATGGTGAGCTTTGTTTCTGCCTCTGTGGATGTGGAAACACAAATGATTTATGCCCTGCTGAAGGCATAATCAACACGATGCATCCAAGCACACAGAAGTGACCAGCAGAATTACTCCTTTGGTTTTCATCTTCATTCTTATCTACAAGCCACCAGAGGAGCTGCTTGCTGGACGTCTTCTAATGACAAGATGATATTGCCATGATAACAAGCACATATCCCAGCCTAAACATGTGTACTTGGGAAACAGAGCACAGTGTTTCCCATACAGTACATGGAATACAGTCTGGGAGAATCAAACGATCTCCCCTCAGGTTAACTGCACATCAGATGATCTGTGCAAGTACAGCCTCCGTGCCAAAGCTTTCTAGTTGTCATGTTGTTCTGAGACGGGATATTCTTGAGTACTGCTGATCTCACACTATGGTTTGCTTTACTGAGATTAGGGGATTTCACATTCTGTTAAGAAACCAAGCTCCCTAAAAGAAATTAAGTTTTCTCAATTTAGGTGCCATCCTCCGTAGTAAGAATGTTCTGATTTCTCTCAATTCTGTCTCAATTTCTCCTCTAATCTACAGGCTCGCAAAAGTAGTATGGCATGAAATGTTCATGAAGGAATTAGTCCTGGCCAACACATTGCTAAGGTTTCTGGCCCATCTTTCAATGTGTTTAGGGTTCACCTCTACCTCCTCTCTGTCCAAAATTTGGAGGTCTGTCCCTATGCACTTGCTTCTCTGAAACTTGTCTTACTCAGCTTCCCCCTTTTCCTTCTAATGTTTCACATCCCATGGGACAGTTCACAGTCAGTTCATGTGCAGGACAGCTGCTTGTTGTAATTGTTCAAGGTGAACACATTCCTGCTTGATGCACAATTCTTCAGTGGAACTCCTGCAGCCTGAGCAAGAGCACCTTGCTACTTATTTCAGCCATCACAGTGCTCACTGTTAAAGGTCATTTAGAGTAGCAATGCTACCGCTAAGGCTTGTGTGAGGGCAGACACTTGATCTGGCAGAGGACAGAAAGGAGCTATCAACTTCTGCACTGCTGGCATCCCAGGGAAGACCACCTCACTAGCAGTTGGCAGGAGGTTCATTTTGGGTCTGTCTGGGGTAGCATTCATTTCCCCACAGTAGCCCTCTGCACTGGCAGCTAGAAGGATGTTGATAACACACCAGTGTTTTGGCTGCTGCTCAGCACAGCATCAGCACTGTAGCATTCCTTCCTCAGTCAAGGGCAGGATTCTGGGAGGGGCCACAAATAGGCCAGCTGACCCAAATTGACCAAGGGGATTCCATACCATCTGATGTCAGCTCAGATATAAAAGCTAAGGCAAGGAGCAGGAAGAGGGACATTCATTGTCTCCAATGGCTGCCTGCTGAGGAACCATCACGTGTGCTGAAGTCCTGCTTCTTGGGAGCACCTGGACATCACTGCTCATGGGAATTAGAGAATAAACTGTGTTACCTTTCTCTTCACTTTTATGTGTGGAAGCTTTCACTTTCCTTTTGCTGTAAATAAACTGCCTTTTCCCAATCCACGAGCTGTATTCCATCTTACTCTCTCTTGTATCCAGCTGGGAAGGGGAGTGATAGAGTGGCTGGGTGGGCACCTGGCATCCAGCCAAGGTCAACCCACCAGAGGCAGGTATTGAGAAAATTAATCTGTTTATGAGGAGGGTTCGTAGAGGTGGATAAGGTAGGGCTGGAGTTAGTATACACCTTTTTTTGTTGAGAAAAGTAAGGTTCAATTGTCAAGACACAACAGTTTTCTCTAAGTCAGGTTTTGGTGTTTCAGCTTTCTTCTGGGACTCCAGGCTCAGATACTGAAAGCTGAATCACACTGACACTCTGTTATGAATATCATATCCAGCCACCCAAGGGGTGCAAAGGCCAGTTCTCTACATGTCCTGGTCTAGCAGCTGCTCTGCCCAAGGAGCCCACAAGGATCTTCTCACTGTTGGCACTTTCACCATTGTTTCCTGGGGTTGAGAAACGACTTGATTTACATTGAGTTTCAAACTAAGCAGATTGATATCAAAGCAGCGGAAACCAGGCAGGCCCCAGTAAATGGTTTATAAATGCAGCCTAAGTGTTTTGAATCAAAACAGTTCTTTCAGAAAATTTGGAGGGGTGTGTCTGTCATCTGTATCATTGTTAGTTTCTGTCTTGAAAACACAGAAATTTCACTCATATTAAACCCACTCTGGGGATCACTAGAAAAAAAAAAAGTTTTCATTCCTGAGTGAAACCCTTATGAGTAGGTTTTTCTGGGCTTTTTGTGTGTGTGTGTGTCTTTTTTTTTTTTTCATCATAATACTTTGGAGAGGATAGTAATCAAAACAAGAAAGGTATGTACGGATTATCTCAGAGAATCCTCCTATAGGTTTTATTGTACAACAATAGGAAACAGAACCTCAGCTAGTGCATGTTTTCTTATCCAAGATGGAGAAGACAGGGCTTGCTCTGCACAGTCTTTACAAACAGCCTTGGGACCATTTCATACCCCCGAACAAAGAGCTTATGCAGAGGCATCCAGTGAGGACCAGATGTCTGACTCATAAAGTACTTAACTAAAATGACAGCAATATATGAGTTTGCTGGATACTTCTTTTAGCAAATATGCTATCTCTATGTGTATATCTCCCAGCCAGCAATGACTACATTTCCTTTCAAAGCTGGAAGAACAGCTTCTTTTTGTAGTACTGGCACATCTATTGGCTGCACCAGACAGCATAAAACAAACACAAAGTTACAAAGAAGGAGGAAAGAAAATCCAACCGCTTTTGAAATAAGCTTTTTGTGTTATTGGGCATCTGAAACCTCACAGTGCATGTGTACAAACACAGCATAGAAGAAGATAAATAAGACTTGAATAAATATTTTGTATTACAGTTCACCCAAACAGCAGAATTATTTAAAATCCAGTCTTCATCCAGGTTTGACTTTTACAAATGGATCTGGGATATCTGATCAGCTGAACTAAAATCAACACAGCTGTGACACAGGAGCTGATACATTGAGGTGTACAAAGGAAACGCCATGCCTCAGAGCAATCCTGTCTTCTCTCTTCATCTGCCTGAAATAGCTGAGTAGGTGCAGTGATGTCTTACAGCTAATGTGACCAGGAGTGGAAAGAAAAATATTCCCAAAAGAACAGCTTTGACTTTGAAAAACTGGGATAAAAAGCGAAGTCCAAAACCACAGAAGTGCTTCTCTCTCTGTCTGCCATTAAAACTTTAGGAGCTGAACACCAAGGTTGACTTGATGGATATGAGACCAAATGCAGAAGGTCATGCTTGCAACAGATCCACTGTCAACCTAGAGGCAAGATGTCTCCTGAATATGTGCAATGGGGCTCCTGTTCCACGGCTGCCCTGGATCCTGAATCTCCATTTTACAGAAACATGTGGGATTTCAATGATCTTTATTTAAGTCTTACCCAAAATGG
This sequence comes from Platyrinchus mystaceus, assembly GCA_035041135.1. Classification (NCBI taxonomy): domain Eukaryota; kingdom Metazoa; phylum Chordata; class Aves; order Passeriformes; family Tyrannidae; genus Platyrinchus; species Platyrinchus mystaceus. The sequence continues at coordinate 22,702,001 of JAWWLV010000100.1, read as the reverse complement.
AGGCAGATTTTTCCACATGCTATGGCAAAAGGAGAAGACTCTTGCAATGAAGGATTTTATTTTCATCGCAAGTATAAAGACAAGATCAGCTCTTCCCCTCATTAATGAATGAGCTGGAGAAAATTTTGTTTCACTACAAGCCTATGTAGAGGCTGACAAAAGGAAATCCTTCACTCTGATCCATAACTAAATTTTCTATGTATCTCTTCTCAAAACTCTATAGGTTTGGTAAATTGTCCTTGTCACTTTCAGTTTATCTTTTCAAAATGGTAAATTCAAACAGTACTTTTCCTTGAACTTGATTTACAAGAGAGCCTTTAAATGGAAATGAATGAAAAAAAAATGTTTTAATTGAAACTCTTTCTTTCAGCAATGTTGCCATTAAAAAAAAAAATCACATTTTTTAACAGCTATAGGACAACACCACAAACTTTTCACTGTGGTTAAAAACAGTCAGGGAGCTGTACCTCACTGATGAAGTAAGTGAAACTGTATAAATATTCTGTAAATTACTCTTCACAATGAGTCGTCTGTCTAAGAAAAAGCTTGTGTTATTGTCCAGGCAATGCTGAGAACTTTCTAGCACTGACCTTAGAGAAGACATAGTGTGTAGCCCAAATCCAAACATGACCAAGCCAAGAGCAAGTAAACCAGAGGTGCTTTCCTTTCATTAGACTTTCTCCCTGACCTCTGGATGACAAGGGCATAGGAAAAGGAAGCAATTTTTCTTCTGTCCTTGGGGAAAGAACATTTGAAAGAGATTTCCTGTGACTGGTCTACATCATCTCTCCAGTGCCTGATGGGAAACTGAAAGACCACCTTCTCTTAGCATCCATCACAAAGGTTTATTCACTTTTTCTCCATGAAGTACAAATTCACAAAAGTTTTAGGTGAATGCAGCATGTGGCTGGATAGGATTGGTCAAAATATTTCAGTGTTTCAGCGGAAATGTCTTACTGGAACAATTTTTCTAAAGTCAATCCTTCTGATGTCCTTAAATTTTAAAGTATTTCCCATCTTTCTCTTACCAGAGACTGTAAGGCTAAATTAATACAGTTCAATACCCTAACCTTCTTTAAGCATTTTGTTGAAAATTTGAGATGAGAATGCCTTTTTTTGCCCTATAATGCGTTTAAAAATATATTTAGAACCTCAGCTTTTGTCATTTTAAGTTGTCAAATGCATCACAGAAATAACACTTCCTGTGTGCTTCCAGTCCTTTTGAGTTGTGGCCTGTTTAATTATGTTAAAGCCATATGTCAAACTCTTTGTTCTCACAGTCAGGTTGTTGGGGAGCATTAGATTATATCCAGCAAGCCAGAAATCAGTGGACCTCTCCAGATTTCTCCAGATTTTCTCCCTCCAGTGGTATCCACCTAAGGACAATTTATGTTTCTGCATTTCTTACCAGAAGGCCTTCCTGATGTGCATCAGAGCTTTCCTTTTGTTCTATATGGATTAATAGGATGTTAATGGCTCAGTGTTCTCTATCCCTTCTCCCTTTGTGCAAGCTCCTGTACTGTAAGGGAACACCCACCAAGAGTGTCATGGTTGACATAAGTGTTTTACAGGGTAACATAAACAATATTGTCTTATATAGAGCCTTAGCTGCATGAAAAGAAAGATATTGAATTAGAGAATTGAAGGTACAAGTGCGGGAGAACATTTGATACCTACACCAAACAATTGACCAAAAATACACTGCTGAGCACTTTCAGATATGGGGCTCTCAGATGTTACAAGATTAATTATGAGACTAACTGGGTTAGTCATCTTTCTCAGAGAAACAGACCTGTCCTGCATTTACAGGTGATGTCAGACTCTGGTTATTTTCAGGGTAGAATTTGGAATCAGTGTTAGGGTATAAAGGAGGCAAATGAACGAAGAAACAACACGTAATGTTCACAGAGGTCCTAATTTTTTCTTTTCTCTGTGCAAAGTGGGAATGTTAAGCTGACAGTTTCACAACCTTAAGAGATAAAGCTTTAGGAGAAAACCAGGACAAGTGTTGTAACTCTAGCAAGGAATCAATATGGGAAATATAGATGTGATATAGAGAGAGGAAGGACCTGAGAGCAGATAGGACTGCATTAACATTTTTAGGTTTGTACTGTCACAGGTTCCTGGAGCTACTTTTAGGAGTCAGGGAGTTGAGAAAAAACTAGAGGTAGGGTGAAATGGGGAATTCAGGAGGGATCAGCTGTGCTGTGTTGAGAGTTGGCAAAAGCCTGGGTCCACATTTTCTAAAAAATCACTGGCATTACAGTACAACAACCAAGTATCTTAATGTGATTGAGACAGCTAGAATGGAATGGTCACCTCTCATGAGGACGTTTAGAACAGGTTTCCAAATGGAGCTGAAAGGAAATAGGCATCAGTTACAGGGATGCTTTTAGGTCTTCCATTTTTAGTGGTCCATAAGCTAAGTCTGGGGTTTATAATTAGAATGTAGACTTCAAAAAGTCAAACAACTGAGAAGACAGAGGTGTTTAGAGCAATCCTACAGTTACTTTTTTTTCATTTCATATCTGTAATGATATTAGTGTCAAGGAAAGGGCACTAAAAATTAAAGGAAAAAAGACATTTAAAATTGCCAGATAATCCTTTTTAAAACTGGTAATACTCCACTTGGTCCCACAATTGCTTTTAATTCTGGGTTTCATGTGTGTTGAATGACTTAGATTGAGAACTAAGGTCTTGGTTCAGATAGATAATTGGATAGAGAAAGAAATTTAAAATAGGTCACTAGATATGTCAAAAGTTAGTATTACCATTATGCCCAAGATATTTTGACCTGAAGTTCATTGGTATCAATGACACAGGGTTCACATTTAGAGTATTTTTGGTGTTGGAATTAGCAGTGACACGGCGTTTGAAGGAAGAAACCATTGAGGAAGCGTTAGGTTCTCCTTTAATGCCACTGAACTAGAGTTTTAGTTTCTAAAAATCCTCAACACAGGATGATGTTGAGGTTTGGGTTTCACAGTGGTCACCAGACCAAATCTGAAACTGTAGCTAAAACAAGGGCTGTGATTAAGGTTAAAGTTCAGGCTAGGAGAAAAAACATGGGAATAAAAAAAGGGCCAAGAATAGTCGAGTAGTCTAAGTTAGGATCTCGTGTGGCTTGCTGCATGTTTTCTCTCTTAGGTTTGTGGTCTGGGTGAGGCTGTGTCCTAGATTGTTGGTGATACTCTGTTATGAAAAGTGAGACAGTGAAGGACGACAGAAAAAGCAAAATCAGAAAACCCTAAGAGACAAGATCAAGCACCTTATGGACAGTGCTTGAACCCAGGCTAATGTTTTCTTCTTGCTGCATTCTCCTACTCTGAATCCTAACCCTGAGAATCCACCACCTTTCTGGCAGTCCTGTGGCTCCTCCCAACTCCTTCCTGGTGCTAGTGGAATAGTCAAGGATGACTCTGGGCTCTTCTGACAAGCAGATGTAAGGGAGATGGGGAAGGGGAATTGTGTTGGGGTCACTGCCCTCCCAAGAGTAGGGATGAGTCTCTGGTCACTATCAACTGCATCTCAAAGCAGTCTTTGAGATGGGCATCTGTTCTCCTGAAGCTGTGTAATGTCTCCTCCTAAGACTTCTCTCGAGCTTCAGTTTATTCCAGTCCAAATCCTAGCCATATTTTAACTCTAGCTTCAGTAGCACCCACTGACTCCAATGACTAAAAACAACCCAGTGGTGAATGCCGGGACCAGCTGTGCATTTAGGATGTCTGCCCAAATATACTCTTTAAGCAGTGCACTCCTCAAATCTAGATTCTGTTGCTAGCCCTGGATCTTAAATAAAACCAAGTTACTCCTATAAGCATCTGGCCTAAAAGCAATAAGGAACCCACATTAGCAGTTATCAACAGGGTAGGGTGGCACTTGTGTTGAACCCACTTATGGGTATCTCTTGGCCCTAACTATAAGCCCCTCCTAATCCTCATTTTAGCTCTTCCCTGCTGTGCCTGGAGACCCTTGGGAATCCAGAGAGCTGGTCTTGCACCATGGTATCATCTAGGTAGTGCATGTACTTTGCAGTTGTCTCTTTTGAGTTGACTCTTTTCCGTAACCATATAGCCTTAACCATAACTCAACTGCCAAATGATTCTCTTGATCCCCAAATATTTACGGATTAAAAGTAGTAAAAGGATGAGCTCTTGCACTATTCCTTAAGTTTGCCTAATTACATATTCTCCACTTCTAACTCCAGTTCAACATTTTACTTTGATTTTTGATCCTAACTCTAAATCCTAGCCCAAAATAAAGTCAAAGATATGTAAAACCATCAAAAGACGAGTGCTGAAGAAGCTTTTATTTTAATTAAATAGCCTTTAGGTGTGATACTGATGATACTTAGGATTTTTGTTTCTCACAGTCTTAAACCAACACATAACTCTCATAATACCCCTAGAGACAGCTTTAGTCATAAGGCAGCTGGGAATTTTTAGCCTAAAAATACAACACAGAGCCATTTAGACATCGATCCTCAAATTCTCATTGCAGACCACTTACAACATTTTCATTGTCACAGCCCTTTAATAAGCAGAACAACATTCTGAAAATCAGAGTTGAATTAACATAAACAAAAAATTCTATGTATATAAAAGGATTTAAAACAAATGCTGTGAAAAACACCCCACCATGCACCCCATTTCCCCCTTATCAGAAATGTACTTGAAATGGAATGCTAGAGACCCAAGATTTGCCAACAAATGACAAGTTTAAAACTGAAACCCATGACATGATCAGTCACAGATTTCCCTTTTAACACCTTCATACTTTATGGAAACATTAGCCCCTATCTGAGTCTCATAACATGAGAGATCAGAAAGGTTAAACTATTGCAAGCACTCTGGTTTGAAATAGCCCCCAGGATATTATCAGTGTTTCATTCCATTATAATGACTTCTGAAAAACAGAACACCAATCTAAGGGCTTTTTTATTTCTTCCACATTAAATAATATCTAGAAACTCTAAGTTTAAAAATTAAGACTTATACCTGTTTTGTAAAGTGTTTTTTTTTAAGATGGATGTTGTACTGTACAGGTCACCAAATTTGGGGATTTCTAGTAAGGGGGATTTCTTTCTCAGCCTACATTTAGACGTAAAACCTGGGAACTTGAAAAAACTAAACATGTACCGAAGTCCATGCATGTGCAAGATCCTTAGTTCATCTTTTTTTATCCAGCACTAACCAAAACTCCAACTTCTTGTAGCTTGAATCCTAAATCTAATATGAAGTTTAGACTCCATAATAGCAAGACAACTCCTAAGCTTCAGCCTACTGCACTGGGAACACCAGCCAACATGGCAGACTACCAAGTAAGTAGCAACATAACCACCTTACCAAATATCAGGGGCCAATGTGCCTTGCTGTAGTCAAACAGACACCTTTCCTAATAGGACAGTGAGGCGTTAAATGTTACCCACATGGTTGCCACAGCTGCTTGAGATGTCCAACATGGACAGAGACCAAAAGATGAGAAAAAGGTACATAGGATTCTTGTGGCTGTGCTAAATTACCATTTCTGTGACAATAGTCTCAAAGTTGTCAGGAAACAAGTCTGTATCAGAAAACAATTAAGTAGAAAATACTATTTTTCAAGGCACATTGATAAGACCACAAAAGATTAGCCCTCATTTTTCTCTCTGGGAGAGCATCTATGAGATGATGGAGTGGTGTAGCGCCTACAGCCAACTGCTGATGACTGAAGAAAAGCTCCTCCACGTCCTGGAGAGGTCTGAGCCTCTGCAGGAATCATGCATGTCCTGCAGAGGATCAGGGTGACTGAGAACAGACATGAGGCTGTGTTTGACAGCAAAATAGATTAGTGCATATATCGCTTCATGAGTTATCTGAAGTTGCATCCTCACAGCAGAAAACTAGTCAGTGTCTAATGTGACTAATAACACTATCTGTCATTAACTTCTAAGAGGTTCACTCTAAAAATATATCGAAATATCTCTCTTTACTCATGTCCTCTGTGTGGCACTCAAAAAAGTTTGTACTAATGGTCCACTACTGACAAGATACTGCTGAGTAGTTTTGGAGTATTCTTGGTTATTCTCTTCCTGTAATGCTGCATTTCTGTATTTACCTCATTTCTTCTTTAGGCTGGGACTGCCTCCTAAAAGTTCTTAGTCCAATATTTATTGCTATTGAAATGAAAGGTTGGATCCCAGGACCAAACCTACCTAGGAGAATGTGCTTTTATGATCATAGAAAGCAGAAGAGACAAGTCTGGGACTTGTATCTTGAAAGGAATCTTCCCCTACCGCAGAAAGGCTGTAAAAAGTGAGATTTCTTTTCATCATTACTGATGTAAGGGGAGGATTGGCTGAGGGTGGATGCCTGAGAACCAGGAGCAGTGAAATGGCATTATTGTTTCAGTAAACTTGGAAGAAATCTTCCAAGTCCTCAAGGGAAGCAAAGGCAACTCAAAATCCTCCAGGGGGGAAAAAAACCGACTCAAAAAGCCAAGCTCCTGAGGTGCACCCCAAGAAGATGTACAGGAGATGACGAGAAGGAGGAGAACCTGGCAGTAGCAGGTCATTCAGCCCTTGTGTTCCTTGCTCTTATTTCTGTCCAACAAAACCAGCAAGTCCACCACTGGGCTCCGTGTGACCACCATCTCACGTCCTCCCTCGGCAGGGGAGTCCCGCACTGTTGGCTGCTGCCATGGGTGATGCCTCCTGTGAGCAGGCATTCTCTGCAACCCCCTGCATCCCTATAACAAAGCGCATTCCCGGCTGGATTACTCATACTCTACTGGCTTCTGTTTTTCTTCATGTGCACTCATTTGCAAGCCATTAAACATGAGACACAAAGCTGTCTGTAAAGTTGGATCATGTGTGTTGCCCTGTCAAGCCACTGGGCTTGCCAAAACCAGGATTTTCCTGCCATCACAATGGAGTTTTAAAACTTCATCCATTACAAAATCAACAAAACAAACAAAAAAACCCAAACCAACCAAACAAACAAAAAACCAAACACATAAAAAAAAAGGGGGTGGGGGGAAGGGAAAAAACTAAAAAACTTAACCCATTCCCCCATTCCAAAACCTGTGGTGCCAAGAAATAAAGATAATAAACATGAAATTAGTATCCAGTGTCACTTTCGTGAAATACTGAAGTACTGTTCTTCAATGTGACATTTAATTTCTAGCACAAGCCAATGTTTCTTACTACACTTAACTCTCTTCTAGCTAAGCTGCATGTGAAAAGACAATTCCATTTTATATAGAATATTGTTTTTGTGCAGCAGTGTCTCTCTTTTTCATCTTCTGGACTGAACATGAACTGAGCCCTGAGATCAGAGAGTAAATAAGCATTTACTCAAATCAAATGTCAAATTGACCAACTGCTAACATACACCCAGGACTTCAGACTCAGGATATCCAGCACCTCTTCCTTTCCATGAACTGCACATCCTTCCTGAGCTCAAGGATCTGAGTTTTTGGGAAAAACATGTCAGAATATAAAAGCTATAAAAAAAGATAAAAACTATAAAAAGAGAAAAGAAAAAAAAAGGAGAAAAGCTATTAAAAAAGAGACTGTGAGACTAGAGGTATTATGAGAGCACTGGGTCTGGGCAGCAGGACCAGTGATGTTTTTCCCACCTAAGGAAAGGGTAGTAAAACTCTCAGTCTGCTTTTCTCTGAATGATTATGCACATGTACAGTTTCCATGCAAACTGTGAATAATACCACAAAATTACTTTTAAGAGCAACAGTCCAGAATCTCATCATTGCCTGTTGCGTAGCACTGAAGCCTTTCCTGTTTTCTGCTTGTCTGTTGTCTCTTCTGCAGCACAAATGCAACAGGAACACCAGATAGGAACAGGTGAGGCCACAAGTGATTCTGTGGCACTACACCTAGGCTGCTGGGACCAGCATCGTTAGCAGGTTCTGGAGAGCCAGAGCTGGCTGCTCCATATGAACCTGGGTTGGATCACAACCACAGGCAGAATTCATCTGAAATTTGAGAAGATGTTTTGCATAACTTTGATGAGAGATTCAGCTTCGGAAAAACTGAAGGTCTAGCTTGGGTCCAAAGGGTGCATGTGAAAACCTGCGTTGGCATTATCCAGTAAAGAGACAAAACAGCACCATCAATTTAGTTTCGCTTCTACTGGAGAAGCATGTGTTGGTGCTCCTGCCAGAGAGGTGAATGAGGCATTTAAGCCTGAGAAGTGGAGTAATAGTCTGCTCTGAGTGCCATTTTAATTAGCATTAATGTTTTTGGTCTTCGCTCTATCTATCAGACATACTTTTTCTTTTATAAGGTAAGCACACGAGCTGTGAGAGATCTGTGTAGTAGGACACTGTATACATTATTAGCTCTGGGTTTTGGACATAAGCAGTTAGTTTCAGCTACTGCAGCTCTGCCTCCATTTGCTCTGGTGAAGTTACATTAGGAATGAACTTGAGTCAGTGTTTTTAGCAATACCTCTAATATTCCTGTATTATTTGATTGCTAGGGCTGGAGGGTTAATACAAGACATTTCATTTTTTATTGGTTATTATTTCATAGCTTTGTTTTGCTAGGCAGAAGTCTGAGGGGAAAAACCTCTGGCAGGGCTGGGCTTACCCTGACTTCTAGCTCTCCCTGGATTAAGAGAAGCCCTGAGGAGAAGCACTTGGGTGTGTTGGTGAATGAGAAGTTCAACACAATCCAGCAATGTGCACTTGCAGCCCAGAAATCGAACTGCATCCTGCATTAAAAGCAGCGTGGCCAGCGGGCTGAGGGAGGTCATTCTGTACCTCTACTCTGCTGAGATCCCACCTGGAGTGCTGCATCTATCTCTGGAGCCCCCAACATGAGAAGGACATGGACTTGTTGGAGTGGGTCCAAAAGATGATGTCTGGAGCACCTCTCTTATGAAGACAGGCTGAGAGACTTTGGACTGCTCAGCCTGGAGAGGAGAAGTCTACAGAAAGACTTTAAAGCTTCCAGTACCTAAAAGGAGCCTACAAGAAAGCTGTAGAAGGACTTTTGACAAGGGCATGTAGTGATAGGATAAGGGGCAATGGCTTTAAGCTGAAAGAGGGTAGGTTTAGATTAGATATCAAGAAGAAATTCTTTGTTTTGAGGAGGATGAGTCACTGGCACATATAGGCCAGAGAAGTTGTGGGTGTCCCATCCCTGGAAGTGTTCAACATCAGGCTGGATGGGGCTTTGAGCAACCTGGACTAGTGGAAGATGTCTATGCCCGTGGCAGAGGGGTTGGAACTAGATGATCCTTAAAGTCCCTTCAAATCCAAACCCTTCTCTGATTCTATGACTTTGGAAGGAGGAGCAAGCAGCTAGTGCAATGCCACAGCATCCCTGCTATTGTCCTGATTTGTCTCATAGTCCTGATTTTGCTCTGCCATAGACGTGTGCAACCACGGGGGAATCACACACTCCTTGCTGTCAGTATTTAATTCCTGTTTGCAAAACTGGGCTTTGCATAGACTTGGCATTCATTACTGAAAATGTTCAAAGGCTCCTCTGGTTGGATGGATCATCCTGCAGCTACTCTTTCTTACAAGAGAACCTTTTCCTAATTTTCTTATTTCCAGTATCTATGACAGGGATCATATTCCCCTGCTTCAAATAGTAGACAACAATAACTTGTTTTCTGAGAATGGAGGAGGCTGGAGGAAGTAATTACGCATTTCTTAGAAATCTGATAACAGTTTATCTTCCAAGTATGAAAATACATATCATAATGTCATATATAATGAATACATAAATATAATTGTGGAATATCTCAGAGATATTAAACACAACTGCTGACCCCAGTGTGTAAACATTCAACGGTTACATATGGGGCACAACCTTTCTTGAGAACGGTTCTGCAGATTGCCTTGTAGTTCCTGTGTTGTGTATTGGAAGTCTGGATGTATAACTAAAATATAATAATGGATTTTTGGAGGAAAAAAAATCTTATATGAGACTGAAACAGTCTCATGAACATAGCTAGAATATCTTAACAATTCCAAAGACCACATCTGAATGTCTTACTATTGCATACATCTTTTTGTTGCTGATGCTCAGAGTAAATTTGTGACTACACACATGCACACACATATGCACACACAAACATTTAATGTTATTTCATCTTGAAATAACAGCAAACATGCTATTATTGTCCACAGGGGATGATCAAACCTGCCACTGGGAAGAGAAAATGCTTTACATGTAAGAAAGAGTAAAATGTACTTGTTTGTTTCACTTCTCACTTTAGTTGTTTGTGAATGGAACATCTGAGGTACTGAGCTCTGTGCCACTCTAGAAGTGTCTATCACTTCAATTTAGGAATTGTACGTACAGGTGTGTCTGAAATACGCACATTTCCAGGCAGATTTTGCTGTCACAGAGAACAGCAGTGAAAGTGCTGTTAATATGAACAGAAGCAGGATCAGAAAGTGATGTTTTAGTACTTTGAGATTTACAATGGGTCTGAAAAAAAAAAAAATAACTCTTCATTACTGCTATGAATCTGGACTTCATATATGCAAAGGACTTCATATATGCAGGGACCATCACTCCAGACAAAATGCAGCCTTTTTAGGAGAAGAGAAGAGATAATGGTTTTGTCAGAAGTTTATCCTCTGGTCAGCAGAGTATGATTCTCAGAATAGTTATGAGCTTTAGAGTCTTCTTCCAAAACTGGTGTGGAGAAAGGTTGATCATCAGTTGTTTGGATCTGATAGCATTTGTCTGACATTGCATAGATTCTTGGGCAGCTGACAAAATGTCATGGCTCAAAATAGAAATCAAGCAGTCCAATGAGATGGTCTGTTCCCCTTAATTTCTTTTACAGGATGGTCCGTGGTAACCACGGAGAAACCCTCTGAAACTAATTTGTTGGGCTGTGTACCTCTCCTAGAGCAGGTGTACATGTAGGACTAAATTGCACTTCCCTTAATCGGACAGTTACAACACCAGAAAAACTATCTTTGGGGAGATTCAGCATGGCTTTCCAAGCCAGCTTTCCTGAAGCTGCAGATTAACGATGATGCATCAAATATGCCTGTTATTATTAAGCTTGTTATGTGATCTGTGATCTCCTGCTCAAGTTCCTTACAAGGGAGAGTTGGATGTTGGTGCATTTGAAGAGCTCAGACACTTCACTGCAATCAATCCATGCTTTGTGAAAGGCTGTCAGGAGCCTCCCAAAGCTTCTGGGCCTTCCAGAATGGAAATATGTTTTTAGGTAAAAACCGTAGGAAAGATTTCTCAGCTGTTCTTCAGCTAATTTAACATCTTTAAGTTATTTACCATCTGTAAGGACAGAAATCTTCATTTTGTCTTATTTTTCTCATCTTACAAATTCTCCTTGATATTTTTTTCTTTTGTGTTACTTTTTCAGTTTAGACTTGGCAGTTTTTATGCCTGCAGACAATTTATATATTTATTTATTTAAATATATATATATATATATGTATATATGTATACTATTCAGAAAACTGCCTGTTTCAAACATGACAAATAATACAGGGAAAATGAACATGTAGACATAAAATAGCCATTACATTTTTTCCATTTTTCAAACAATGATTAAGGGAATTTTTTAGCTCATTCACTTTTGAAAAAGGATTCTCTTATCCTCTTCTGACTCTCCCTCTCTGATGACAAATTCAAGCTAACCATTCATAATGCAGTTTATGTCTGAAAGATCTTAATTTTCGTATGTAAGACAAAAGAAAATTAACATTCTTCCTTTTGGCTGTTCAGTACATTCCTATATATATTAAACACGTGTGTGGCATGTCCCACATGTCCCTCATTCTTTCACAAAATTGTGTGTGTATGGAGCCACTGCTGTTAAGTATGTATTACCTCAGTGTGACTTTGCTGATAATTAACATTGCAAGGTTTACTGGGGGGGATGACACCTTTTATAAGACAAACTCATCCTGTACTGACCAAAAACAAATCAGATGACAGGCACACAAGCTTTTTCTGTATGTCTGAAATAGGAGCAACAGATTAGAAGCTAAATATGTGTGGAAACTATTTTAATAATTCCATTAAAATAATTAAAGACATTTTGTGTCTGTGGCAGAGGACAACGTCATCAAGGTTATAGGAGTCTTAATGCCTGGGAGGGGGCAGAGAAGGAGAAGGGATTCACTTTTGCCTCTAGACATTCACTTCCGAAGTGGGGAAGACTTCAAAACAGTATTTTGTTGACAATTTTCATACAGACTCAAGAAGAAAAAATAGTGTAGTATATATCCTCCCTGAGTCAGTCCAATGGTTTCTGTGCTCTAAAACACATTGGTTTTAGAAGGGAAGTTGAAAAAATACAAGTCAATCAGATAATGTCTCCGGATAGATCATGTAGGTAGGAAATGAATCATTAGTCATCATTATTCAATGATCTTTGCAGGATACTCCTTTCCCTCCTTCATCAAGGCTGCAGGTTTCACATGACACATTCACTTCTGCACCATCCCAGTGACAGCATTCCTACAGACTAATCAGAACCAGCTGTTTGCCTACAAATGAGGACAAGAAGGAAGAGGTCATGAAAGTTGAATTTTTGCAGCCAGAGGAGACATCCTTTTAGAAATAGGGATGGCTTTGACAGTGATATTTAACTCCTATTTGTCATTTAAACTGCTGTATTGTTTTCTTTTCCTGGACAGCTACAAGGTCTAGTGGCCCTATTTCTGTGAGTGAGTGCATTTAAACCCTTTTTGGCAAACAGCAATGACTTTTTTTCTCTCCAGAAAAGCAAACCACTTTAACCACACTCTCAGAGACCTGATTTTATATGCAAGATTTTTTGGGAAATGTTGAAGGTTGAGTTAATAGTGAAAGAAGACACTTCAAACTAAACATTCAGTTGGGGGACAAATGCCTCAAATTTCCAACTGGAAGCTAGGGAAGCCTTGGCAGGAAGGTACATTTGCTTCCTTGCTTTATGAAAGATGGAGCCAAACAGAAGCCACAAGACAATTAGAAAATATAAGCTGGTTTCTCCTGCAGACAATTAAAAGTACTTAGTTTAGAGAAAGTACAATAGCCCATAAACCTTCAAACAGGTTACTAATAGTGCAACCATCAGTTATTTTGAGCATGTCTGAAGGAGATGGGAGGAAATAATTTTCATTTGCATCCAAAAACTTGAGAGGTGGAGCCCGCTTGGGAGACAGAACACGGGATCTATCAAAGCTGATGGAGGGGCTTTCAGAGGCAGTAGGAAGAAAACTGTGGTTTCACTGCTTCATAGGAAAGGAGCTGCAATGCCGTTTTCAGCAGTGACTCCTTGGGACTTGCAGAGGCTATCACAAAGGCCAGGATGTTTAGATTGAGAAAAGATGCAGTTGGTTGGGCTGAACACCCATATCTCAGAAAGCTGGGGAGAGTCCCAGAATCTGAGGGAGTGGGGAAGACATGTCTGAGAGCAGATGCAACCTGAGCTGCCATGGCAAAGCAAAGGAGAAGAGAGAGAGGTAGCCAACATTGCTTTGACTGTACAGAGGAGAGCACAATGCGCCTCATGCAGCCCTTGAACACCAGGTTGTGTCACTGTTGGTCGGGACTGGACTAGGAACCTGTAGACTGTCTAAGAGCTGGGGGTGGTGCTTGTCTGGCTCTGAGGCCATGAAGTTTTTGTTAGCATTATGAAATGCTTGCAGATGCCCACAGTATAAACAACGATGTTTTCCAGAGTTGGGTTGTTGCTGGGTTGTATCCTGCCAGGCACTCTTTGAACGTGACTGGTCACTTCAACTGATAGCTCAATATGGTGGCCTCCTTTTTTTTAAGCAGATGACCTTGTGTCCCTACAAGCAATTTCATGTTTTAATAAAGAAGCATCAGTAGTGTGCAGATTACTTTAAAATTATATGGTATTATCAGAGTTCTTTATGTTATGACATCTTTTCAGAAATCTTCAGGAAGCTCTTGAATAAAACTTTCAGTCATGTGGAATTATAAAGTAGTTGAATGCTGCTAGTAACTTCAAAAATCTTCTCCTTGGCATTTTCATCAAGTTGCAATTAGCAATTACTTCAGCCTTATGATCCTTACCTGGCCAGGGTTTCTATGAGTTTCACCTCAAATTCAGCTTTAGACAAAGCACAAAATAACACGGGAAAATTTTTTAGACATGAAGCCATACTTCTTTTTTTTTCATCTCAGCAATGCAAGCAAAAACCTGTGTTTTAGAAAGAGCATGAGCTACGCCTCCCCTAACAGGCCTGGGTTTGATGCAATTCAGATGCTGTTTCTGTACTTCAGCAAAAGCATCCATCAGTTTTAGATTCTGCGTCAGCCTGAAGTCAGGATATTTTTGTATCTTCTCGGGTTTTTCCCTTAAGCATTTCTTGCTTCCCAAATTTCACCTTTTTATATCACTCTGTAAATGAACTGTGCAATGTTCTAGAACTCCTCTGTTGCTTTTGTGTGTTTTGCATGGGAGTTGGTTAGCAGAGATGAAAACAGTGCATGCCTTGAATATAATAATTCATACTTATGGAAAAGGCAGAAGATCATTCTGGTACAGAAGGGCAGAGGCCTGCTAATACTGTCTGCAATTTAAGCAAGGAGTGAATCAAGGGAATTATTACAGTTTCTAGATGGCCCAAATAGCATCATGGTTTGTCCACAGTTGCCCTGCAACAGATCACAAAACCATAGGCAATGATATGGAACTGAAGTATAGGGGTTTGCAAAGAGTTTAGAGCCAGAAAGGTGTTACTGGAAACAGTGGTCAATGTGCCAAGAGATGCTGAAATGGAACTTACGTGTTATTACTGAGTTAATGGTATCATCAAGAAATGGAAGACTGGGCATGAGTAATGCCCAAAGAAATCACTTAAAGTATCTGTCAGGCTGACTAATGTAGGCTGTATCAGTATATTTTCTGTGGTGCCTTGTAGGTGTGTCTCTTTCTTTGAAGAAAAAAATGTAGACTATATTTTGACCTAAAATATATATGCCAGCAGAATTTTGAAACTATCTATGTATGTTAATAGGAGGAAGAATCTTCAGACTGGTCTCAGCTCTATGACATGTCCCACCATAGCAGATCCTTTGGGTACTTGTTGATATTGCAGGTGTGCTCCAAACACAAGGGGAGAACAATTATAACACACAGTCCTTCCTTGAGAGACATACCAAGACGTTTCATCTACAGTAACACCCAACTCAAAAAGTCTGCCTGATAACACATGAGGAAGAAAACAATGAAACAAATATTGCAAAATATACAAATGAGAAAGCACCAGACAGGAATTTCGGAAGTTGTTCAAAGCACACTCCAATTACAATAGAAGTTTTAGAAGGAAGAGAATCAAAATAACTACTCTAGTATTTTTTAGATAGTCTGCATTATTTGAGAAAGAATATTTTGAAATTATTTATTTTAATTTAAAATAATAATATTCCAGGGAAAGAAAACCAAAACTAATAACACCAGGGAAAAAAAAATAGGAAGGAGGGAGTAAGCCCAGCTGAATAAACCCTTGGAGATCACTTAACTCTGCATTGAACTGCTGAATGCAATATGCTCTTTATCAAATTTGGGACCCACCAGATATAAAATATTTTCCACATAATTACCCAGCTTAATGTCCGCTATGCTTTGTGTTTTGTATCCACCAGATGTTTACAACATTGCTGCTGACTTCCTTGTGACTGGCAGAGAGGTCACTTCCAGATCCATCATGAACTTTCCAAAGCCAAGAGATGTTACACCACCTACCTGGGTAGGAGAGAGGTGATTTTGGGCTGTGTCTGTGTAGTTAAAACATCTGCCAGTGTTTTCTTTGCAAGGGTGTTGGTAAATCCAGTAGAAGGGAGAGAGACTTTCTTCATCACCTCACAGAGAAGCCTTTGGTGTGCCTGGGGTTACTGTTTATCCTCCTAGCAAGGAATGGTCCCAGCTGTGAGATCAGACCTCACTGTGCTTGATGGTAGTTTCCCACTCAAGCAAGAGCGTTTTTGGCTTTGTAATCAGAGAAAAATCCCAGCCCTAGAGTACTTGCAACCCGATACGGACATGGAACAAGTCCTTGGCAAATTATGTTGCCCATTGTGATAAAACTCAAGATTTAAAAATAAATCAAAAACAAACATGCAATTAAGAGTTGCAACAGCTTCTTAGAAGCTGTGCTCATTACTCCATACCATTACTGGATGAGGAGGTTGTCAATCCCATACCTTTTCTTGCTATAGTCACTGACTGCCATCAAGGCATGTTATCTTTCCTGGTGGCAGCACCATCTCAGTCTCACATCACCACCGTGACCACCTGCTGCTTTTCTTTCCTTAGTGTTCAAGTGGCATGGGGTAAATTGTGCAACAGGCCAGGAGCCCACAACTCCCATAACTTAACCAAGGCTCCCATGGGCAGGTATACCTCTCTGGCCATTTCTGCACCGAAAAGGAGAGGAGTCAATTGTTACCTCTCACCAGGGGTCTGGAAAACATTGCTTCCCTCTTCCTTGCTAATTGCTTGTAAGGAGACATGCTATATCTAATAGCTTGAGGTAATCCACCTAATTCACTTCTGGCTTGGAGGCATTGTGATTGTGGGGACTGAAGGATCCATGTTTGAACTCAAAAGCTACAAAGGAATCCCAGATAATGAGATCAGAAATCCCTCAAAACTGTAGGAAAAAAACTGCAGGTTTCAGGCTGGGTGATGTAAATTTAAGCATTTTTGCAGACTGACCCCCAAAATGCATTTTCTACAGATTGATCTGTATAGGAGTGTGCTGTAGCCTCATGGAGAGGACCCTCTGAATTATGAATTATTACAATCAGGAACACTAGAAGGCAGGTAAAGGAGATATCAGTTGATGTGTTCTTTTGATCTCCCCAGATTTTTCAAGCGTCACCCCATCTAACATCCTGCACTAGACATTATTCCAAATCACCACAAAATCCTGAGCAAGAGCCTCAGGACAGCTAAGTCAGGAGAAAACACACAACCTCAACAACTTCTGGTACTATATAGTAACATTCCTTCTCTTTATTTTACAGTTACTAGCCCTGTAGCACTCACTTTGCTCACATTTTTAAGCTTTTCTTCAACACAGTGAATAGTAGAAACTTTGTAAAAATGCATTTCCTGGAGCTTCATTCCTGTTCATACATTCAGTGTAGCCTCAAGCAAACAGCTGCATGAGACACAGGATGAACAAGAGAAATACAAATATTTGGTAGAAAAAAACACAGAATGGGGGAAAAAACAATGTCAAATTTTTACTTTTCATTTCCAATTTGAATTTTGTAGTACATTTATTAACCACTTTTGCCCACTAATGCATATCATTATGAGGGCTGCAATGACAGTAGCAATACACAGTCTTGTGCTGTAGTTGCCTATGAAGTTCAAGAAACAACTTAATGGGCAGAGAGGGGCTCAAAACTATGTACTCTGCTGTGGAAAAGGTGGCAACTCACGTTTTGTGATGACCGGCAATCAACTCAGGGTCACAGTGCCACAGAGTACTTTTGGTGAAATTACATCAATTAAATCAAATCCATTTTTTGTTGTGTCAAAACAGGTATAACATCTTTTTGAGATATTTAACTTGCCTTCAGAGTGGTTCAAATGGATTTGAATCTAAAATGAGCCCTTAAAGAGATGTAGTTGGGGTTCCTTTTTATGATGTGGTCTAGGAACTGATGATTTTTCTGAAAGTACTTTTTACTGACTCTGTTGAGTTTTGATCAAAAAGTTACAGGACTGACATAAGACTGATGTCTCCTGATTTTTTGGTGCCTGTATTAGTTTGTATTAAGTGTGAGATAGCCAGGCTGTGAATTGATGGAGTGCTATAGTTGCACATGTGAAAATTAAGGATATTTTTTGAAATGCTGAATATGGCAGTAAATTTCTCTGAAAGCTTTGGCTTGCACAAGGACTATCATAATTGTTTCATTACTCAGTGCCAGGTTTGCTATTCCCTTAGCCCATTTGATCTTAATGAGACCCACATTACAAAAACGCCATGCAGTCTGTAGGGAATATATACAGCCTTGCATGTTTATTTAATGTTACTTACTTCAAGACCACTATGGATGAGGAGAAAGAAGAAGGTTTGGTTCCTGCATGTGCAAAAAGTAAAGGCAGATACAAGCTGTGTTAGGAGATTAAGGGCACACTTGGAATTAATTAGTTTCTGCATTGCTTTGAGAATTTTGTATGCTGGGCTTGAGAGTGCTGCTGATGTCATCTGCCCAAAAAGCACAGCTGGAGCACAGTGTGAAGGCAGCAAGTCCCTGAGACAGAATTACACTCCTGGTATTTCAGCCATGGACACATGCAGTTTTCTGGCAACGGGTGCTGTCTTACAGACAAGGAAGTGGGTCTGGAAGCGGAGACGTATATCCATCCCCACAGGTAGGTGGGATTTCTGACCAAAGGCAGGGTGGCCCTCAGAGTTGGTGTGGCACAGCCATGCACTGGCTTCCATGCACTCAGTCAAGCCATGGCCATTTGGGCCTCCTTGCATTTGCACACTGATCTTGGATTAAAAAATTACGAATAATTCTTACCTCAGAGTTACGGAGAAGTCTTCATACCTGAGCAGTACAGAGGTTCCTAAAAAGCATATGGAGCAATAAGATGAGAGTAGCAAAAAGAAAGAAGGTGAAAAATGACTGTCCCAGTTTAGGGACAGAAAGAAAAGGCGTTGACTGAAATGACATCACTCCAAGTCCTGCGTGTAGACTTGAATAACAGACTGGCAACTTGAGCTTCAAGTGATGGTCAAATTCCCACTTGACATGTAAATCCTACCCTCCCTGTTAGGGTAGATCCTAACCAAGGAGTGGAGAGAAATGTCTGGTTGAAATGAAGGCTGTATGTACTCTGACTTTCCTGATGTTTTCATGATTTAAAACTTAGAAAAAGAGGAAAAAGCACCAGTTTTACATCAGGCAGATCTCGGTATAAATCAGAATTAATATGCTCTACATTTATGCAGGGACAAATTACAACTATAAATGCAGAACAGTTCTCTGCAGTGTTGCCTCACATCTTGTTGATGAACTTTAGCTTTCTTTTGTTGTGACACTCTGTTTCCTGGGTCACTGTCTGTGAATCCTATTTTTGTCAAACTGGATTTCTTGTGACTTCAATGCAAAAAAGAAGCTTTTGCCTAGGAGTCTATTAAGAATGTAGTGACCTTTTCAGATGTGGAGGCAATTTCCTCCTGATTCAGCCCTTTCGTCTTCTAAATCTTGGGCTAAGCATTCTCCATAGTGTAATGCAAAATGCAGTTAAATTCATGATGTTGCAGATATCTTTACTCATATTGATGGAGTTAAGCTTTTTCTTTCTCCATTCCTTTGTAAAAGAGCAGCATGTCATCTACATTTACAGCTCAGTAAATGCAATGTCATCTTTCAGTTGAAATTTGGCTGCACTGTGAATTGTTTTGCTCTCTTTCCCTTCCTGCACTGCTGGAAATTAATCCGTCTCCAATCCTCTTGGGGATGGGGTGAAGAGTGGAGAGAGAAAAAGAAAACTGGCAAGGAAAGTGTTTATTCTAGATAAAGTGAAATAAGCTGAAGTTAAACAAGGCAGTGTCACCTCTTCAGGGATAAGTTGACACTTGCGTCAATACTGGACTAGTGGAACAGCAGCTGAAGTGTGGGGAGCATAAGCTAGAAATGTTCAGCGGTTTGGTGAGAAGGGAGTTGACTGCTGACCAAAGATCTGGGCACAGGTCTGTGAAATTCACACATGCCCTCCTTGCATGAAAGGGGGGGACAGAGAGAAATACCCCGATGTTTCACGTAAACTGTGACTGACCCTTTGTTTGCATTTACTACAGGTGGTGAAGCTGTGTTTGTGTGTAGTAATGCAGTCACTTCCCTCCCTCCCTGGGAACAGGGTAGAAATTACAGATCTTACAAGGCATTTGACACAACTGCAAATGATGAGAGCATGCCATTTGAAATGAAGCTGAGATGCACAAGGCTCCTCCTGAAACACAGCTTGATACTACAGCTCAGAGCTGACTCATACACATCTCCTCCCCAGCACCACTGTTAGGGCTGCAGGACAGCTCAGCAGGCAGTGGTAGACTGAATCACCTTCTCCCCTGTGTTTCATGAAGCTTGCAGGGAAAGAAATTAAATCCGACCATGAATCCACTGATATTTTGTTGGGGTTTTGCTTTTGGAAAGTATGCTGTGGGTTTCTGTTAGGCTTGAAGTTTTTTCCACAAGCCATCTCAACAGCTTCCCTACTGCCTCCTTCCACCAGCCTGCTCATTGCAAACATCAGCTTGAATACATATTCTGCTACCGGATCAGGAAACAGAAACTTCCAACAAAGATTTTAAAACTATAGCACAAGCCAAACCAGAAAGGCAGACGGACTGGCTCAATTAAGCTGAAGCTGTTTAGAGTAATGTTAAGTGACACCAGTTTTGAAAACTCATGAAGATTAACCACCCGCCTCCTAATTGCTTTGAAATTCTACATTCTCCCTGCAAGAGAATTTAACTCTGCAAGGGTTGATGGAAAGAAGTGTGAGGAGCCACAAAGAATGAAAGGCAGGCTAAGTTCCTTTTTAAACAACGAAATGGGAAAAGCCCATAGCTTGTGCAAGGCAGGATATGGTAATTAACAGGAGATCCTTAAGGTCACATAAAACTCCAAAAATATCAGCTCAAACTTTCAGATGCAAAATCATGCTACTTTCTTCTGCTGACAGCACATTAAATTTTTAACAGAACAAAAAGCATAATGTATGTAAAAAGCCATAATACTGATTTAGAAGCTAAATAGGAGATTGTATAACAGCTCTATGTTCTTTCAGCAGCTCTTTAGGCTGGGACAATTTTACTCCCAATGAATACTTGTTCTCAGATCATACACTGTTGTTCTGAGTATATGACTCTTCCTAAGACTTTTGTGGGGAAATGGCACAACAAGAAAAGAAAAGCAAAAGAGCAGAGTATAAGCAAGAGTCAAACACAAAGCTTAGTCTAGAAGAGCTGGGTTTTGCTCCATCTCTCCTTTTCAGGGTATCCCAAACAGTGAAGGGAGAATTGGGATCCTTAGAAGTAGACTGTCCATCCTTTTTAATTAGGCATTCACAAAAGATCTATATTGATTTAACATAGTTTACTTAAAAACACCCACCAAGCAACATTGACACAGGTTTCTATGTGGATGAAACCTACAAAAAGGAGGGAGGAAGAGCAAAAGATGAAAATGCTAGTCTTAAATAAACATACTACAATACAAAATCCTTTAATGGTCAAATAAGAGGCATCATCAGTGAGATCTTGAAAGGGACTGAGATTCTCACTTGAGTTGATTAGACTATGAAAACATATTGGACCATACTATGCTCTCTTATCCTTTTGCTATGTTTCTTCTCTTTGTAACAGCTCCATTCACTCATGTCAAACTTTATGTCAGTCATAATTGCATTTGCATTCTCACATTCTTACTTCCCTTTTTCCCAGAGCTCTCTAAAAAATAACTGTCTTACATTCACAAGCAGAACAACATACTCACAAAGCCAGTATAGCCATATAATAGTAGTCATAACTTAGAAAGGGGACCCCTGGTGGTCTAGTGGTTAAGATGCGGCGCTCTCACCGCCATGGTCGCAGGTTCGATTCCCGGTCCTGCTTCAGGGATACTCCTCTGGGTAGATGGAGCTCGTCAGCCCCTAAGGCCATCCATCTAAGAGAAGGTCACTCTAAACAAACCTACGTCCTGAG
>JAWWLV010000100.1:22657404-22680202 GCA_035041135.1 Platyrinchus mystaceus | reverse complement strand
CACCTAAAAAATCCATTGCGCAGGCTTGAAAGGTAAAAAGACCTTTCCCAGATCTTCGTTCACAAAGACTGGCCACATTTTACATAACTTAGAAGAAATCTGACAATCACTGACAAGCTGTCCCCTGAATGCCAGTCCAGCACAAAAGGATAGGTACTTGTTTCTCTGACCCATGTGTGACTGCCAAATCACTTATTTAGGGCCAGAAGAAACAAATTTACACTGCACTACAGAATATAAAAGTGGTTCAATGTGATGGGTTGCTCTTTATTCTTTACCCATAGTCTTAAAATCCTCACCATATTTGCAAGAGCGCCTCAGACCTACAATTTCACAAGTATTTCAGGTCCTGTATCAGCATCCAAAATAGCAGTTCAACAGGGGAAACTGTTCAGCTGTCAGAAAAGCAAAAAATAAGTGGCATCACCCATGTATGTGTGTAAGGAAATATTTTTCTGTCAGCAACCACATTTCCAGTTTGTTGTCACTGTGTAAGTGCCTCTGGGTTCACTTCCAGTAGAGGGCAGAAATCAACATGAGGTTCACCAAGCACAAACTTGATATCCCTAGCTTTTGCCAGAGGTGATCAATAGAGGTGGCCCCAGACCAAGATATTGCATACAAAGGAGATTTGAGAAAGTTCAGTGACGTATATGAAACTAAAGTCAATGTTCATTGCAGTAGCAATGTTCTAATGAAAAATTCTTCATTCTAAACACCACCAGCCTTTGGGGATATTGCAGTCTAGTTTGAACTTGATCCCTGTCATCCAAGTCTCAGCTGTACAGTTCCTTGTTTTCAGAGATGTGATGAGCCATTATTTTTTAAAGCACATTGTATTTAATGTACTTTTAGGTTCTTAGACATAATGCCATTATATGGTCTACACAGCATACTGTTCAATGCCACCTTTGAGGAATATGGTACTTGTAGCATCTAGATCATAGCAGGAGTCAGAACACAAAGGAGGAATTGTGTTTTGGGAAATAATCTCTGTGCAAAGCAAGTGATACAGGGTCACAAGCATTTTTCATGCAAACATAAACCAGAAAGCAAAGTTCTAATACATATGTGAGAAACTCCAGTTTGGGAATGAGCTGTATTTTGAAACCCCTCTTTTTCCTCTCATTTTCCCATGAGACCTTTTTCCCATATATCTTTGCTATCATCTCCTGCCTTCTGATGGTGACCCTGTCAGCCTTGCACCATAAAGATAAAAAAGCCCCACAGAAGGTGTTATTTCTACCTCAGAGAGGGCCAAGATCCTCATAAGGGTGCAAATTCTCTCACCCTGTTCCCTGAAAAACATTTCTTCTATAATGTGCTTGAAAAATATGCAGAAAGGGTAACAAGTAACTTGTATGACCTTGAAAAGAATGAGTCTGTAAGTAAACTATATTCTTAAGGATTATCATAATTTCCTAAAAGTTCAGGTTTTGTCCTTAATATTGTGAGGAATCTAGAGTCCCTGTGGCTCTTGGTTTTACCTCCTCTGTCATCTCAGCTTTCAGATTTCCTTTCACAGGACCACTCTCTTGCTTAGACTTGGCAAAATATGGTATGGAAGGTGAACCTATGCATTTGCTTTGCAACTTTAATTTTATGAAAGTCCTAATGGCATCTGTTTGTCTGTAGTAATGGTGACTAATGAAAAAAATCAATATCTTAATACCTTGAACAGATGAGGGAAGAAAATGCCTTCAGACAGGAAGAAAAAAAAAGAAACAAAAAACCCCCCATAAAACAAAGAAACGAACAAAAAATCCCACACCACCAAACAACTGTAATGTATATTAGAAATTTTTTTGTTTTCTAGAGTATACACTGGATTCCTTAGATAAAATACAGAGGAAGCTGCAAGCATTCCTGCCCTGAGAATAAGGACCACAGAAGAAACACTGGTAGAGGAACTGATAGCAAACCTGACTCAAGCTGTTGAGGTCTCAGATGCACAAAGCTACCTTTTGTGGTGCAAAGACTAATGCTGCAACACAGTTCTCTGTGTGGGGAGTCCAGAGTGGCCTTGTAATAACCATAAGCAATTGCTTGGTCACACCTCATTTTATAAATGAAAACCATTTTTGTTCTCTCACAAATTGTTTGTGTTAGTAAGTAAATGAGATGTCAGGTGATTTAGCAGATAATGTTAGCACATTTGGAAACTTGAAATAGCTTATAAAGTCTGAAGAAATTTACAAATTTTATGGAATGGGGCTGAAGGAATGAGTTGTATGACATTATGTGCCTCTATCTACTGCACTCAAAGTCTCCCTCCCTCCTTCCGTCCTTCCCTCCTTCCTTTCTCCCTCCCTCCCACTTTCCCTCCTTCCCTCCTTCCCTCCCTCCCTCCCTCCCTCTCAGCTCTCTTGTGGTGACTGTTAATATATGAGGTTATATATGCTTAACATCCTGTGCATACTTACTTGCCTTGTTCACACCATGTGTAAACTGGTCGGTCCATATGCCTGCTCCTCTTGCTTCTCTGTCCGCTCTGATGTGCTTTACCCATCCTTGGAGATTTCTTCTGAACACAGGACTGAGTTCATCAAAGCCTCCACTTGGGCAGGGCTGCCTACTCAGCTCTAGGAGTCTTCCAGAAAACATTATTTACAGGAGAGCAGCTCTTGTTCCATGGTTGCAGAAGCAAGAAGGAGAGCACTTTCGTTGTGACTGCCCAGCTCCTAGGGCAATTAGTACTGCAGTAATGACAGTCGTAATGGTGAGCTTCTTACAGGGCTGGAGTGATCTTTAGTAGGGGCAGGCTTGATGACAGCAACCTCAAGATGTCTGAAATACCTCAGGGATCCTCTAATGGAGTACAGGGATGCCTTTATCCTCATTTACTGGCTACAACTGGAAAGACATATGATTTTCATTTTAGCTAGCTTTCCACCATTTCAGAGAGATATTTACAAGAGTATAAAGTGACAGAACAGCTCTGCAGAACAGCTTATTGAAGTACCCCAGAGCATAAAAATACCCCCAAATGCCACATTATAGAACCTACCAAGATGAAATATACAAAAACAGCCACAGAAAGGTTTCATGCATAACACATGTGATTTCATGTATTTTTTTCTGTCTGTGTGAGTGCATTCATGCCTCTCCACTGAATAGCCAATGGAAGATAACTGCTGGACTAGGCACCAGCAAGTTTTTATTTAAAAAAAATCACTGAAGTTGCTTTTCCTCTGATTATTTGTGGGATCCTATTACACATATTTTATTTTATTTATTTGTTGGTTGGTTGCTTCATTTGTTTAATTATCTCCTTCTGGTTTAACAGGTGTTCTTGTAGGGTTGCTATGGAATTTGAGCACCATTTATTATACTGAAGGAGACAGATGAAATAACATTAACATTTCATGTGGCCAAAGAAATTATAGGATCTGTTGAGGAAAGTGGCCCTACTGTTGTAAACCTGAAGGTTTCTGAGTACAGTAATGACAGAAGAGAAGCAGAAAGTAAAACAAAGTAAAATAGTGGGATTAAGAGTAGGATCCCGGTTTAGAACAAATTAAGTTTATTGCAGAACAACTGTGTTTGGAGGTCTAGAAAACCCCCAGGGATAGTTTGTCATTGGTATAGCTCGTGGTGTCCAGAGTAGAAATAATACCATATGCTTTGTGAGTTAGTCCTGTTAGCCAGAAATAAGGCATGGAAGGGAAAGTGCCTAAGCCACGTCAGACATTCTTAGGATTTTATTTAATTTTACTTTTATAACTGGCTCTGTTTTGTCTACATAGCCAAAAGCTACAAAACCAACAAAGATTGCTTTTAAATAATGTGTTGAAAGCACTGGTCAGGTCCCTCCTTATAGGGGTTTCCAGTTTTTCAGTCGTGGCTGTTACATCTCACTGTGTAAATATGGTAAGGCTTGCTTTTTAGGAACTAAGCACTCTTGTGGAAAAAAAAAATGAAATCTGGATGTTCCAAATCTGACACTGGAGGAACTCAAAGCTTCAGGGAGAAGAGGACACTTCTCCAGTGTGAAAGATCACACTGGAGCTGGAAAATATGGAACTTTGCCTCTGGCTGCTATCTTCTTTGGAAAGACATTTAATTTTCCTTAAGCATTTTATTGTGAAGAACATCTCAAACTGTGAGGAAAGAAAAAGAACACTGCTGGAGGAAATTTGGTTCATGCATCCTCTAAGTAGTCCAGAATTTTGAAAACATAAAACAAACAAACAAACAAAAAATAAAACAAAACAAGAAAACAGGGATAAGGGGGTTTTATTGATCTTGAGCTGCAAAATTCTCCTCTTACATCCCCCAAAACAGCCTTACCAGCACACAGTTCTTTCTTTCCTCATGCAGTGCAGGATCTAATAAGACTGTAGGAAAATAAATTTACCAAATACTTAGGTGCTCAAGCAGTGGAAATGGAGTTGCAACAGGAATGACCATCACCCATGAGAACAATGCCACCAAAGTATGGCAGGTCTGGGTAAAAGTAAGGGGACAGCAGCAAATCCCAATGTAGTTTTAGACATAGTAATTCCTGAAGATGTTAATAAGAACATTTATAAAATCTGCCTCAGGTATTATCTCCACAAGAGCAGTGTTTGTAAATAAAACAATATACTTACAGCTTAGTGAGGTAAAAGCTATACAGTGAGAATTGGACTGCAATTGGATAATGGACCTCACATGCACTGGGAACTGTATGCATGTTTCTTAGAGAGGAAATGAGATTTATTGTTCCACCGGCTATGTAGATAGCACTCAGGAGGCTGAGGTTTGGTGGCAGAGGAAGAGTGGCCCAGCTACAACTGACCACAGAACAAAATTACATTTGTGAGGATTACCACAAAACACAAAAATGGGGGTAAACATACATAGAACCTGCCTAGGAAAAAAAAAAAAAAGGAGTAACAAATTAAGTGCAGCTACTTATGATAACACAAATCAGTAACAGTGATTAGACAGTGGAAAACCTCCTCTCATCTGGAAAAATATTCCCTTGACCTCAGGCTCACTGCATGCTGAGCTTCTCACCAGCAGGTACACTGAGACCCCTGTTTCCTTTCAGAAAAAGAGAAAGATGAAACTGTAAGTAGAATAGTCATCTTTCTTCATATTTAAAATTGTCTACTAGTTTAATTACTAAGATTCATTTCCTTTTGTATATAAAATTATATTTCCAGGCAATTTTTTCATTACATATGAGTATTTAATAACTGTAATCATTCTGTTGTGTTACCCAATTATATTTTTTAGTCAAGATCTTTCAAAATCAATTCTTTAGAAATTGATCACAGAGTATTTTTGGGACAAGGAAAATTGGGTTTATCAGTGAAAGAATGAGGGCATCACTGCTTAAGATATGGCTGGAATTAAGATTAGTTTGCAATTCATGAAGGTCATGGCTATAGAGCAACATAAAGTGTGCCATTGCAAAGCAGATCCGCATTAGGTTTATGAGAGCAAACATTAGATTTTGCAATGAAAAAAATTAAAGCTTTTGTGTCTCTGTCCCCAGAACAAGCACAAATTTAGAAACAGTTTTCAGGAAGCAGCAAGCAGTATGCCAGCCAGTAGACTTCACAGAATGAGATCTTAGTTCTTACCATAATACAATTAGGAACTAGAGTAGGAACTCCATTTGAATGGTTCAATATAAGGTTTATAGAAGAAGAGCTGCCAAATAAATGTAGTACAAAGGTGCATAATTTTAAGAAAGGAACTGCAGAAAATGAAGCAAACTGCAAAGCAAATGAAAATGTTTAAGGCAGAAAAAAAAAGGAAAAAGGAAAAAAAAAAGAAAATAAAAGAAAAAAAAAAGTCTACAAGCAGCCAGAAAGCTTTTAAAAATACTATGCTGGAAGCCAAAGTAAACTGTGTACCACAGATCAAAAAGATAACAAAGCAAACCAAACCCTTCACAGTTCATAGTCTATAGGAGTTTAGAAGCTTTGAAAAGGAAAACATAGCATTTAAAATATTGAAAGGTTACTTTTGAACAGGGATTGGGGCAAATTCACAGATGAAAGGTCTGTCAGTGGGCTCTACAATGCATAGGTAAATTCTCTCACTTTGATCTAGTAGTATTTAAAGAACAATGGCAGCAATGAATTAATGAATGAATGCCATTCAGTGGATGTCAGCAGTATACCCAGGACAGCAGACTTCAGCTTCCAAGAGACAGAAACACAAATTCCATTAAGTATCACTGAGCTAAGTCTAATTCTTGTGTTAGTCCAGGTACATTAAAAAGGAATCAGAATAACAGCAGTAAGGATGCCTTAGGTTAAGAGTTTGAGATGAGAGATAAAAGTCACCTATAGAGAACACTCTGTCAAACCCATTTGGTTGACTAGTCCTCAAACTACATTTAGAGTAAGTTGTTTCTTGATATTGTATGTTTAAATCTTCATTTCCATTGGGGTTATAAAAAATTAAATAAGAAATTCTAAGAAGGCCACAAAGGTTAAGCTGTGGCATCATCCAGAATAGTGCATTTGTGTCCGAGAATGAGATATTTGCCATGAGAGATCCAGGAAAATAAAAACTCACAAAGTGGCAAAATTCTCTTTTTAAAACCACATCTGAGACACATGGATTATTCCCATGGATTACTGTGGAGCACCATATGGACAGACTGTGTACTCCCCATAAAGAACTCCCACATCACCTCTCTAGGACTTAAAGCAGTAATTTTAGAGTGTAGCCAGATGGATGGCAATGTCAATCTCGACAAGGACAAAACTTGCTCTTAATGAAGTACAACCTCAGTAGCTGAAAAAGCTACACAGATTCCTAATGGAAAAATGTATTGAAATTCCCAAAAGAGCTAGTATTTGCTTCATGTTTCCTGAAGCTGTCTTCTGACTCCAAAGCAAACATGATTAAGATGGTTATGATGTGTATGCATGCAATTTGCAGAGAAAACTGCTCTTAGTTGCCTCTGCCAAGCTGTGACTTCAGAATGTTACCTTATCTTTATATTATCTAAGATGTGGAAGCTCCATTGCACTTGGATTTACACACTCTCAACAACTTTGCAGTCATGGTCTTTACCATGTGACAGAGCAGTTTAAAAGCCCACATTTTTTAAATCCTGAAGCCCATTTTTTCTCTCAGAGTTTCACTCCAACAAAAGCAAAAATTTTAACACCTTATCAACATCAGCTGAAACTGACCTTTTAACTAATGCCCTTATGAAGCACAATAGAGTTTTTTCTTGTTGTTTATTCTCCTCTTGACACAGGGAATGTGAATTGGATCTGCAGAGTAATTTTTTTCTTGTTATTGAGGAAAAATTTTAATCTAGAGATTAATACAGAGTTCCCCTAAAAGCTTGCATCTAGAACCCACTTGAGTCCAGAAAAGTCCAAAGGGTGTTTGCTGTTGTAGAAGCTATTTCTGTTGAAAAGGTTCTTGCTATACACACAGGGCAAGAGAATTTGGATGGAACAGATTTTTATTTTCTAAAAAAAAGGCACCCTTATTTTTTGCAAAAGCATCTCATGTGACTGGAACTCTGGCTATGAACTTTTAAGGCTAAATGGGGACTAAAGGAGAGTCTAGAATACATTGGTCATGAAGCTACTCAGTTGTGGATTGTGAGGATTGCTGATGTTATTTTCATACTAAAAGTTTTCTCGGCACTCTTAAGCGTTTCTTAGATAGAGGCTGCAATTTCATGTTTCTATTGTGCCTCAGGCTCTGAAAGATTTTAAATTAATTTTGGAGGAAGAGGACCCAAGCAAGTAGAAGGATTTGGACTTCTAACAGGTAGAAGAAACTAAATTCAGATGCTGAATTCCCATGCTAAAATTCTAAAATTCTCTCAGGGTTTTCTTAATCTTTTGAGTAACTTCAAGATGGGGATATGAAAATGGAGAAAGAAATTGTTTCCATTAGGTAGAAGCAATTTGTGATTCCAGACAACTTAGTCTTAGAGAAAAGCCCAACAAGGAAGGATTTGTTTGCACCACCTTTATCCCAGTTTCACAGACTGAGATTCCATTATGCATCTGGGTGTTTTACTGCTTTTCCAAACTCAAATGTATTGAGGCTGAAGAGTACACCAGAACATATATAAATTGCTGCTGAAGTCAGAGGGAAACCTGCTGTATTCACCTGTTGTGGAATTTTTCCATGTCCTGATGGAACTATGC
Organism: Platyrinchus mystaceus; assembly: GCA_035041135.1. Lineage (NCBI taxonomy): Eukaryota > Metazoa > Chordata > Aves > Passeriformes > Tyrannidae > Platyrinchus > Platyrinchus mystaceus. The sequence continues at coordinate 22,672,076 of JAWWLV010000100.1, read as the reverse complement.
AGCAGCAGGATGTTAAATGGCATGAAAAGCATTCATGGAACTGTGATCTGTTACACTTGTTGTCTCTGACCTGCCCATAATTTGGTGCTGAAGGCATACAACTCACTCTTACTCATGACCCTTCAATGTGGCAAGAGTCTTCTCTGCCCTATGTTTTATTTGCACAGATCTCTGATTTTCCCAGTACTTCAAAAATATTGTTGACCAGTTTCAAAATATTGGCACATCACAGTTCCTACAAGACATCTCATCCCTTACTGAGGAATCTGAGTTTGAAGATTATCCCAACCTTTCTTTGCTTCAAGTGTGTCTTTACTCTGAAACATGACAAATATGTCACCTCCATTCCTCCCTGTTCTGTCCCTTGACTGAACTTAGAGCCATGTTGGGATGTTTGGTGGTAAAATTATTATTTTTCATTGGTTTTTATCTGGCCAGCACTCAAGAGATACCCAGGGTAACCGAGAAGGAGCCATCTTCAGCTATTTTATGTATTTTGCTGCATAATAGAAGTAGTGTACATTAGCCAACATTTTGTTACTTTGTTCATTAAATCAATCAAACTCACACCGAAGTGGCTGCATCATAGAGACAAACAGTACCCACTGAAACAGACTTCTAGCTTTGTGTGTGAAAACAACTGGACTTGTTTTCCTCTTCTCACTTCTGAGAATACTGAGATAATTTTGGCTAATGCGCATGCTCTTTAAAATATTACCTATCTTAGCTGATGAAAGGAAGAAAAAATTATGGCTTCTTTGCTGGAGGAAAATGACACGTCATAAAACAGGATGTACAACACTCCTCTGGATACAACACTCCTTCATGCTAAATAGTGGCAGTTCCTCATGCTAACAAGTGGCAGCCTTTTCTTAACCTTCTCAGCTTTTGATCAAGTATAGAAAATACTGCTAAGGCACTTGAGCAGTTTTCACATTTTCCTGGTGTTCTGGAATCCTGTTTTGATTCAGTGGTGGTACAGAGTTCCCTTGCAAAATTGTGTGGTGCAGAAGCAGCTGAGGTCATGCCAGTACATTAGAAGTAGTTCTGCATGCACTCAATAGGCAAAGCTTTGCTCTTTGAGCTGAAGATCAAGGAAGAAAACAGAAAGAATTTCATGCTACTTCAAGTATGGGAAGAGCCAGAGACATAGAATTATCCTGTGTACACATTATGTTCAGTGCAGGGTCATGAGTAGCGAAGAGTGTGGACTCTTGTGGTGTTGTTTGCATGAAGGACAAGCAGAGTGTGTCTTTATATGCTTCAGCTTGCAAAATGACACTTTTCTTTAAGAAACTGGATTTCGGAAGATACGAGGAGAGTCTGAACAATTCAGAGCATTTTCTGTTCTAAACAAGAGTTTTCTTCCACTATTGACTGAATAAATACAATGGTTAAATACGGCAACCCAACTGCTTAGGGTTCAAGGATGGAAAGATTTAATTAACTTTGGGATAATCAGTTATACAACTGCAACATATAACTGATAATTAGCCTTAGTAAAAAAGCAATGAAGTGAAGCAGGAGTTCCCTTTCTTTCTCCTTCTGCTGCATAAATTTCCACAAAGTGCAAAAACTCAAGGTCAAGGAAAAGTCTGTTACAAAACATGCTCACCTTTCCTTGTGATACCGTGTTTGTCTCACTAAACCCAATCTGTGGTTTATAGCTGGTGACCAAACTGGTTACAACGGCAGCTCTGCCTGTTGCTTCAACACAAGCAGACCTTTGAGTCCTAGGCATGACCCCACTATTCCCTCAGGGTCTTCCGTCTGTATCAAAACAAGCTGACAGAGGGAAAATACCCATCAAGCAGAACCAGCTCCCCCTGAAGTCCACATGTTCACCACATGTTTTCCTGCCTCACCCTTTGAAGACTCTGCTGGGAGCATCTGTAAATGTTTCCTGTCCATAATGGAGGAGGCAGTGAATTCTCACATCCTTGAGTTAAACCCTGCAACTCGAATGTCAACCTGCTACTGACTTAGACCTCCAGTAGTAAACAGGACCAGCAGAAGGGCTGAGATAGCCTTTCCCCGAAACTATGGAACTTGTTACAAATGCCAGTGCGTTAATAAGGAGTTACCTAACCTGGTGTACTGAAGTGATGGCAAAACAAATACGAGAAGCTGACCATCACATCCCAAACCTGTTCTGTAAATTTATGAAACAATTACTCAGAAATGACACCTTGCAAAATGAATTGGAAAAGGAGTGGCAGGGATGCAAAGAGAGTGCACCCAGGACAATAGTGCTCTGTAGCCTAACTGGATAAAAGTGAAGGAGAGGCTGGAGAGCCACTGTGAAACTATGGCAGCTCACCTGCCAGTGGCTTGAGGCAAAGAAATCAGGAGGTGTATTTATAAGACTGCGTTCCAGGAGAATCAGCAGACTCTGGTTGTTTCTGGTAGAGTAATGCAAACAACACAGTCAACTAACAATAGCAGCAAATTAATTCTTATTTGGATCTGGTAACATTTTAGAACCAGAAAAAGAGTCTGTCATGTCAAAAAGGAGGAGTTACAGGACTCCCTGCAGAGGTAGCAACTTAAAGTGTGGTGCTGTTGCAAGATAAATACATCCAGCCAACTATCAGGTGTAGAGAGAAGAAGATGACAATAAGGAGTAACTAGCATGTGTCATTCTGGTGGTTGTCTGCCCCTTAGCTTTTCCCAGAGGCCTTTGAAAGCATTCAGGAACTTGGCTCTGCAAATGTGCAGCACAGATAACTCGAGGCTGCACAGTGATTCACAGCCTTCAAGGAATGATTAGATGTGTTGAGCACATAAAATAGCCGTGATCACAGGTCACAGCCCTGGCATAACAACTGCCTCCAATCACTTGGCCAGAAACACTGGAAATTTTAGGGTGGTTATTTTGTGTAAATCATTCCAAAGAACAAACTATTTGGAGTGCATGTTCTCTAAGCAGCCTTGCAAACACAGGCTGTATCTATGGGCTGAGACCAATTTTATGAGATTCAATAAGGCCAAGTGCCAGGTCCTCCACTTGTGTCACAACAACTCCAGGCAGCCCTACAGGCTGGGGGAAGAGTGGCTGTGAAGCTGCCTCGAGGAGAAGGACTGCAATGGTGTGTCCAGCAGGAGCAGGACAGTCACTGTCCCCCTGTGGCACTGGTGAGGCCACACCTTGAGTCCTGTGTGCAGTTCTGGGCCTCTTACTACAAGAAGGACCTTGAGGTGCTGGAGTGTGTCCAGAGAAGGTCAACGAAACTGGTAAAGATTCTGGAGAGTAAGTCATAAAAGGAATGGCTGGGGGAGCTGAGGTTGCTTAGCCTGGAAAACAGAAGGCTCTCTATGACTACCTGAAAGGAGGCTGTAGTGAGAGGAGGGTCCGTCTTGTCTCCCAAGTAGCAAGTGACAGCGAGAGAGGAAATGGCCTCAAGTTGCACCAGGTTTAGATTAGATACTATGAAAATTTCTTCATTGGAATGGTTTAAAGCATTGGAAAACATGACCCAGTAAAGTGGTGGAGTCATCATCCCTAGAAATGTTCCAAAAATGTGTGGTTATGGCATGGCACTTGAGGACATAGTTTAGGGGTGAAAATGGTGGTAGTGCTACATTGACAGTCGGACTTGATAATCTTAAAGGTCTCTTTCTCCGGGCCTAACGATTCTATAATTCCACAATCTAGCCTTTCTTTCTTTTTGGCCACTCCTGAGAACCTGGACACTGTGACACATTGTGGCAATGAGTTTTACTTAGGGACATTTGTGCTATCAAAAATAGAGAGGCAGTGTCCAAACTTACATAGGATTTGTACTGTCAGTGTACACTGACACAGCCCATCCATTACAAATCCTAATATCAATAGAAGTGTCAGCCACATTTTTGAGAAGTGTTCATGCTAAATCACCTTTTACTCTTTCTCAGCAACACTTCACTTTTCACTTTCTTATTGTTAAGAATAAAAATAAGGCAAGCTTCTCTGGAACCAAAAGACAATAGCAAAGATTTCTTCAAGCTATTTTGGGAGCTTGTAAAGGCTGTGATTTGTTTTTCATGTAGCTACAATGGGCAAAGTGGATTTATCTGGTCTGTACAGGGCTGAGCCTATATCCCAACTGTTCCAAAAATTTTCCATCCATTGCTCCTTTTACTTCATACACTTGAAGAAAACTTTCCTGATTAGATACAGTTCAAAAATTGTTTACAGACATCATGGTTCTTTCAATTCTATTTCGGAGCATTTTGAAAGTAATCTTGTGTTTTCAGCGTGCTGTAAGGATCTCTTCTCTTCCTAAGGCATTACAGCCAAGCTCTGCCATGGTTTCCTTTAAGTTGTGGATGTCACATATCCTTAGCATTACTACGAGGACTTTTTTCACTGCTGCTCTGTTGTTTTTCATCTTCTCAATTGCAGCTTGTATTGCTGACATTTCTATTGGAGTGATATTAATGATATCTTGGCTAAGTTCCCATATTTCATTGGATGTTTTATTAAGGTGGAACTAACACTGTTTGGAAGTCCTGTGTCTCTTAATGATTTTTTTTGTCTTTTATGCGTTGCTCTACCCAAATCTGAAGATGTTCATCATGTTTGCTTTCAACTGGTCCCTTTCTTCTTTCGCAGATTGTCACTGGGAGAAGGCTCTGCATTTCCCTGCTTCACTGTAGTTTTTGCTTCAATCCTTAGGTCTTCACTTACTTTTTTTTTGCATTGTTTCTCCTTCCTCTGTCTGCTCCCTTGAGCACTTCACTCCCCAGCCTTCAGATTTTTCAGTGAGCTTTGCAAGAGTTTTCACTGTGGGTTTTTTTTCTTTCCTGAGAAATACTCCACGTCTCTCAGCTTCTCCAGTTCTTGCTCACTGGAATAATATCCAGTTGTTCCACATGCAGCTTCATTTATGCTGTCTCTGGATAATGTAATTTATTCTTTCAGTGTGCCTTTTTTCCTTTCTCTCAAATCCATTCCTCAGTAAAGTAGGAGCTTCTTGCAGCACTGTCCTTCTTTTCCAGTATGTGGTCTGCCTTATGTTGCTACGTGTACTCTGTATTTTCCATGGTGTTTTCCCCTGGTCTTTAAAAGTACAGACCCTGTTTCAGAAAAAAAACCCTGCAGTCACAAGGAGGTGATTAGCATAGCACAGATCAGCTAGCACCTGCTATGTCACTGTACCAAGCAGGATAAGTTAGGGCCCTTTATGTTGTAGGAAGAAGAAGGTGTAACAGAATAAATATGAATGTTGATACTTGAAGCATCTGATCAAGCACTTTCCATGGCTGTGTCCTGTGGAAACTTTTTTGGACATTAATTTCAGACTACTCTGTGCATGTGCAACCCTCACACAAACACAGCTGGCTGGTGTACTACTCCCAGACCCCTCTAGCTGTATTTTTAAAGACCAAAAGGGGCAAGAGGATCTGACACTCAAGGGGTTTTTTTCTGGTTTTTCTTAGCTACAGTGTTACCTCAGCTCCCTCCATTATGAAAAACTGCTTAAAATAAAATCATGTATTTCTGAGAACTGACTTTTCCTCTTATGACTGTAGGAACAAAAGTGCAACATGATCTTCTTCATCACAGAAATTATAATGCTTTCTGGCTGAAGGACAGAGTTCTGTTTCTGCTTAGTGGGACCTCCTGCCAGTGTTATTTGTGCTGAGTAGTGTCTTGCTCAGCAGATTCTGCTCTTCAAACCAAAAGAGGAACCTCAGAATGAGGAAGAGCAAAAGTATTGGTCCCAGTGTTACATATTTATTACTAAAGTTTTTGCTCAAAGTGCTGGGCAATCTTTGCAAACCTTATAAAAAAAAAAACTACACCAGAAACCAGAGCATTAGGAATCTGTTCCATCAGGAACTCAGCAGGAAGGTGAAAAGTTTAAACAATTGAAAAACAGAGTAACAGGCAGCAGTTGGAGATTGTGGTGAAGATGCGTATGTACAAAAATATTAATGGAATACGTTTTCAAAGACATGATACCTCTAGTTCAGCCATATGTAAACAGGCACAGCTCCAGGGGAATAAACCAAACTTCACCCACTTAAACTCTGACTTTATCACCATGTGTGCCTGTAAACAGAATCTGGGTTCGAGAAAGAAGAGATTTTACTTGTGCATATTTAGACAAATATCAAACATAAAATCTTTGGGTTTGTTTTTTAAGGTATATTTTTATTTTTTTAAATCAGTGCTGACCAAATTTTGCACAAGTCTAGGTTCTTCAGTCTGGCACTTAGGAGCTCCAGAGTCCTGTTTTCAATTGCCAGCTCTGACAGCGATTATATGCAGAGCTTTGAACAGATCACTAAAGCCCTCATTTCTTAATAGAGAATATAATTCTTCCTTGTCTCATGCTGTCTGCGTGTCTTGCTTATTTAGAATGAAAGTGATAGAAAGTATGAATTGCTGTTCATATCTGGAACAGTACAGTCCTGATCCCCATGGGTGGAGCCTCAGGGGCAGGAGAAGTGGTGCTGCAGTCGAAACAGTTTCCAGATCCACCAGCAAAGGACTAAGATGCAGTGAAGGATAAGCAAGCAGGTGGGCAAGAAACAAACACTTTAGTATCCCTGAATCACAAGAGCTTTCATGCAATCTATCACTTACTTCAGCATAAGGCAAGTGCTACACAGTTTTAGATTAAAAAAAAGAGCAGAGATGTGCAATTACTTCTTGGTGGGTTTGGGTTTGGTTGTTTGGGGTTTTTTTCCAACACAGACATAAGCCTTTTAATGCTGATATGGCTTGGTTTTATTTATACATTTATTTGTCGCAAAGGAATGATGACTTTCCCACTCATGCTAATAATAATCCCTCTACCGAGGTCAGTACCAGTCGCTTCTGTCAGAGCACAGCTCTCAAAACAACAAGAAGGTGGTCTTGTCTGTAAACAGCCCTGAATAACTTACTACAGGAGATATTCAGTAAGACAGAGATGTTTATCAGACTTAGGCTAGAAGTATTTTACACAGACTAAACTGACTGGCATTTTAAAGTAGACACAGATGAAGAGACAAAGGAGGTCAGTGCTTGTATGTACTTTGAAAAGAAGAGACATGAAAGAGAAGAAGGAAAATGTGTCCTTTGGCATATACATTTCTGCCTCAAGCAGATGCCTCAACCTTTGAATGCCAGCCCATCTTTTTTCACTGAAATGTTCAGATATATTAAGTATGTGTTGATGAAATCTTAAAATGAAATCTAAAATCAGTCATGCCTATAGGACAAAACATGTCTTTTATTGCTGGCATGAGGGATGGGAGGTTCTTTTACAAATTTCTGACATCACTGATGACTCTAGTCTTAACAAAATTGATAAAGAAATATGCTTGCTTTTAAAATATTCATCTTTGGTGAGGTATTCAGGTATGGACAATTTTTTTTTTTCTTTTGAAAAGCACAATTCATTTGTGCTTCTGCTTTATTGCTGTAGCATATAGATGACTGGAGACAGCCACAGTCCTTGGACTAAATAGAAATTTTATCTGTTCTCCAGATAATGTATTTTGCAAGAGGAAACAATGAAACCCATGGGATGATACTGAAGACAAAGGGCAATTTATTATTATTTCATTATGCTAGACATTTGGTTCTGCCAAATTCAGTCTTCTTCCTGTCTTTTTAATTAATCTTTGCTCTATAATCTCAGAACATTATACAGTCTTCCAAGACTTCTGCCCAGCCGTTTCACCCCATGTGATTCAACCAAATGTGTCTCCTTAGCACAGTTTTTCTGCATGACAGCAGTCAAACTGATGGTGTGGAGATAGAAGGGGGTTTCATAACCAGGTTTGTGTTACTGGTGTTGTCCCTGATACCAAGCTACACATATCTCATATGTTTCATGGACAAGAGAAGGAGGAATGTTTAGACTTAGCCAGTTTTCAGATTTGCTGCAGTGTAGAAGGGCAGCTCTATGGGTCAGAGCTGTGTTTATCCGATGGCTTTTAACAGTTCTGCCATCCGTAAGCCATCAAGTCTGCCATCGCACAGCGGTGGATGGGACTTTTACAGAGCAGCTCGAAGCTGTGACAAACGGGCTTCGTTTCACTTCTGGAGATTGGCCTCCTTTTGTCACAGAGGCCCCTATTTCACCTTCGTGTTTTGTGCCTCTGCACTGCACATACTGGCTTTTGCATTCCTATGAGTCAGGCGTGACATTCCACTGCCAGTAAGCAAAGTGAGGCAAATCTCATGGCTGCGATGTCACCAAGGACCTCTAGTTCATGTCTGTGTCATTAGGACAGTAGAATTTTCGTTTACACAGAGCTGAAAGTATGCAGCACAGGATGAAACCAGGACAGTGTCTGAATCAGTAGGGGTGGGTAGCAAGGCATGTGATTAGTAGTAATGATGCTCTATGCCAACATAGCTTTTATGTCATTTGAAACTCAAAACCAGGAGTCACATGTTTCCAACAGCCAAATATGTATGGTGTGGCCATGCAACAACAGCATTTTTGTTATTGTTTTTAAAGTATAGCACTTCAGGGTTCCACTCAAACCTGGTGTTTCACTCTGCTGGAGACTGTCAAAACCTAGACTCTGCCCCAAAAAGTTTACAATCCCCACTGTTGCTTTGACAAAGTTTTGCATTAATGCATTTAAATGGAGCATTTGAAATGAGAATAAAAGGCACTACATATTTTTTGACTGCAGTTATTAATTGCAGAGTTTTCAAGGTTCCTCACTACACCCCATACCCTAAGGGATTCTGTTCTCAGTTTCTTGAAACCTAGCATGCTCCAGAAATCCTGGAAACTGTTCTGGATTGCAGCAGGTGCCCAGCTCAGAGATGGACCACAGAGCTGCAAATGTCATGCTCCTCCCCCACTTCTCCTCCCTCGAGCCTAATTTCCACTACTACATGTTGATGGGAGTTTCTAAGGTTGGTGACTTCTTAGAAGACAGCTGCTTTTTTCACAGGTAACCATTCATTATCTGCTTAAAAATAATCCTCTTCTGCATAAAATCCTTGTGTGAGTAGAAGGGAAGCTGATTTATTGTACTTGGTAGATCCTTGGAGGCAGAGTGGAAAATAGAAGGAGATGGTACACAGAGAGGCATATTCTCATCATGCCAAGGATGATGAAAGGAGCTCTTCCTGCTCTGCACAGGCAGCATACTTACTCCAAGATATATCTGCTCTTTTTTGTACCCAGAGTATTTTGTACTTCCAGCAATATAAAGCCAATAAATCTTCAGCGTAACAAAGCCCAAGCTCCTAACTCAGTGGGAAGCAGAATAGGGAAGTCCTGCTGCCTTTTATTCTTAGACTTCATGCCAGGGAGAATGGGTACTTGTTTTGCTGAATGAGCAGCATGAGGAGGTTTGCAATTTGAGGAGCAGCACTGTGCACAATCCCTGCTTGACTGGCAGACCAAAAGAGCATCTGGAAACCACTCATCCTGAGTCACAAGGAGTGCATTGCTCCAGGCTTCCCAGGGATGTGCTAAAATACAAGGCTGTATTCCTATTTTGAAAATGAGGGATATTGTTTTGTTGCACTCCTTTCAAGTACTAATGGGAGTCACAGGCCAGCCTACTTAGGTGTGCAGACAGTGGTATGGACATCTACATATAAAGCCACTTAAATTACGTTACTCCCTTACTGACACCGAGAACTTGATTTTAACTTCAACCATTGACTCATCATTGACTGCACAACCTGTTATTTTGTGGCAATAGCTTATTTCTGGAGTTCACAGAAGTTACACATGTTGATGTGTGAATGACTTCATGGTCTTCTTCTTGTTAGGTACTTTGTCTCCACAAAGTGTAATTTTTTACTTACTGCAGTAGGTAAAAGCTTAGCTGAATCCCAGTAGGCACAAAGAATGGGTCACAGTTCAAAGGGCGAAAGAGAATAATAGGGTCCAGAAGAGTTTGGCTGAGAATATATCCTTTAATCTAACAAATTTTAAAAGTTCATAAAGTTGTAATACATAACATGGTATTTGAAAGGCTTGCTCAGCACATAATACAGATTGTAATTTAGAATGTATAGACTATACACAATGCCAGTCCAATCATAAATATTTTTTTAATCATTTTGCATCAAGATTTTCCAGATTTCTCACACAACAGATTACTTCACTTATTTGGTGTTTACAGTGTTTACATATAAACTCACCTCATCTGAGTTGCAAGATGATTCACTACCATGTACCTGTGTTTACTGTTGTCTGGAAAGAACCAAGACTGAGGAGTGGATTTCACTTCACTCATCCACCTGCTCATAGTCCTAAAACATGCCTTGAAGAATAAAGGTAGATTCTTTGTATTCACATAAAGGAATCCTTCTTTCTTGTCCTTGCAATCTGGTATTTTCAAACACATATTTTTTACTGTGTGTTAAAAAGTAAGATACACTGCCAGGATGATGGATCAGTGGCCATGAAACAAGTGCCTCGAAATGTACCTGGAGGATTTTGTCTGAAAAGGAGAGGATCTCTAGTCTTTTTCAGGCTATGAATCTTGTCCTGTAAATGCCAGCTGAATGGAAAGAGGCACAGTGATATTGCGGTTTCCAGTGATTCAAACATTACTCCACCTGAGTCAGGAGTCCTTTCTATGACCAAGAGACTGGGTCAAATCCCTGGCTTAAGAAGTTCTTCCCAGCTAGAACAAATCCATAACCTTCAACGGAAAACAGCCCAAACAGTGCAAATTGTAAAGCCTTTATGTTATGCATTTTAAGTATGTGGCCACAAGTGTGTGCAATTTGGTGGTAAGGCTCCCAGTATATAAAGTTGAACAGCCTTGCACCCTGACCTATTTCTTCCTGCTCAACCTCAACATTTTACAACTTTCACGAGAATTTTTGCTGAGAAGGGAAAAAAAAATAGTCTCAATATATGTGTGTAGGTGCTAAAGACCAAATTTCTGGTCAAGCACTTTAATAATGTGAGTTTTTAACTCCACTTTCCTGTAGGACAAACACTTCTGCAGTTCCCATTAACCTTCACAACGCATATGGACCTACCTCAAAGGAAGAAAAAGTCTTTGTTTTTAGACTTCATGCACAACTCTTGAGCTATAGACTGTATTTTGGCTCAGGGTCTTCTGTGAATAGCTTCCAGAACAATTTGAAGAGATTTGTCTCAGGTGGCATGCTTATAGTTTTCTTATTGCCTCTTACTATTGCATCCATCTAATAATTATTTACATGGCATATGTTTCTCTTTATTAACTATAGTATAAAATAATTTTTAAAATCATGTTTTTAAAAAATAACCATTTTTCTACAGATTTTAAGCTCAAGCACTTAATTGCAGGTTCATCTCTAATGCCTATGGAAAAAAAAATGCCTATTTTGAACATTCACCATTAAATTTCCAGTTGTTAATTCAACCTACAAACTAGTGAGTACCTTCCTCTATTCTACTGTGTTTAGTAGTAGTGGACAAAACCATACAGCATGGCCTGTTTCTAATTACAGTCTCATGTTTCCTCCTAATGAACAAAAAAACCTCTATTTTGTGCATTGCCTGTTAACCTCTGAAAAGGTCAGTGCCGCGCTCCTGTAATGCAGCACACTTTTTCCCCTTCCATTTAACACACTTATTACTTTCTGGAAGGCAGGATGTTTGTTGCTTAGACTCATTGAGAATTAGACTTTTCACTCAACTTATGTATTTGAAGGCTCGGGGAAAATATTTAAGTCTGACCATGAGTGTAAAAGTTGCCACAGGCATTGCCTTGGCTACTTATCCTTTATGTGCAAAACTGATGACTGATAAAGCATGTTTTCCATAAAAATGTATACATACTCTTGGCTTGAAGATCTTAAGCCATGGGACAGTAAGGACATGAATTCAAATATTTCTAGTCCTGAACAACCTGATATCCATTACTTCCATCAATAAGACTATAGGAGTCAGCAACACATATTTTTTTGCCTACCAGGCAACTTTTTTCTGTCATGGGCTGAAAGCCCGAGTTTTGTGACAGGAAATTTCAGCCAATTCAATCTATTGCCAATTAACAAGCTGCTAGTTACTGATTTTGTATTGAGAATTAAAACAAGAAAACAAAAACATAAACATCTCGGCTTTGCTCCTGAACCCTCTCCTCCGCCCTTTTTGCTGTCTTTGCTGCACTCAGCATGTTCATAGATGTGGCTGGTGACACAGAGGACTTGGTTGATGCATTGCTGTTCCTTTGTTTTTGCTTTTCTCATTTCTGATATTTCACTGCCTCAGCATCAGGTCCTCCACCAGCTGGTGTCCCCTCAGAGCTGTATGCCCTCCTAGGCCTCCTCCCTGCCCTCATTGGGTGACTCTTTGTTCCATGCTGCCTGAGAAGGTCCTGAAAGCAAAAGTTAAACCCCAAAATCTGATGGGGCCCCAGGTTTGTTTTATGGCATGGCTCAAAAGCCAGAGCTGGAGCTACTTTTTGTTTCTTTCGGTGCTGAGGGGGTCACCATAAGGGCAAGTGTGTCTTTAAAAGGTTACCATGGAAATTACCAGACCTCCCTCGGCACTTTGGACACCTTTTTCCTACTTAAAGAGAGGTGAACTGGCCATCTTGGAAAACTACAGTCAGAGCCAGCCAACTTCTGGCAGCTGCTCAACAAAGCAGATGTGCCATCAGGGAAGGTGTGTTAATCTGTTAAAAATATGGGGTTAGACTTTTATCAGATTTAAAGTGGCTTTAGTTGATGAAGTCTAGGAGTCTGTCCTCACACTGCACTAGCATTAAACAAATAGCTTTCTACTTGCTTTCCATTGTAGCCCTTACCATGCCTGCCCTGTGAACACAGCACAAAGGAACTAAGAGAACATTTGCAAACAAATGCTGCAAACTGCTGGTGGGTTTATAAACACAAGCAGTGATTCAACTCTAAATGGCAACAGGGAGTAGCAGGCAACCAGGCCTTCAATTATTAACTAAAAAGGCTGGGCTGACCCCAAAGTTTTTCTCCATGCTTATGAGACAGAGCAGGGGGATTTCAATGAGTGCACAGCACCAGCCTGATCAGAAAAGCAGTGCTGTGGCAGCCAGCCAGCAGAGCACTCCTAAGGGCGTGGCAACTGTGTTTCTGGGTTACGTGGCCTTTGCTCCTCTGGAGCTAAGCAAAGCCTTGAGGTGTCTCTGTTGTCCTGGCTTACTCTCTCTGAGTGGGGAACTGAATCCAAACTTACACATATCTTTCTGTCTCAGGTGCCTCAGAGTATCCTTTCCCACTATTCCAGGCTTCTTGCAGCTTTCCTGTGTACCCAACACCTGTGGGATGGGTGTTAGACACCCTACAGTGTCTGTGGAACAAATATATATCTCAACGAGATAGTTGTGTGAATCCTATCATGGATTCTCCTCGCTGCAGATCTCCTGCTGTCTTTAATGTCCCCAAGATATGATGCTGAAGTTCAGGAGGAGCAAATCTCACACAGCACCTCAGGAAAACCCTGTGCTCTCCTTAGGGAAATGGAATGCCTGGAAACATGGACTGCCAGCTCTGTTACCTGGTGTTCATGTCTCCTGCCTTCATGCTAAGAAGGGTGGATATGAAAATCTTGCCCTGCCACCTGACCTCTGCTTCTTTCTTAGTGTGGCCCTGCCCCAAAAAGCTGTGTCAGAGATAGCTAATCTCTACCAACACCAGCAGAGGTTTGGTGAAGCTACGAGAAAAGGAGGCACAGGAGCACCATGGAACAGAAGAAAGCAGACCTCTCCTCCAAGGCTCTTGTGAGCTGTCTGCATCCACATTCACCTACTTCCCTTTTTTTCCCGTTCTGTTTTTTTTGTTTTGTTTTTACTTCATTTTTATCTTTCCTAACTAGTACAACCTTAAAAGAACAGAAATCAAAGTAAAATAAGAGAGCTGGTGTCACTTCTGGCACCAAGGATTGGAGCCTTTCAGAGCATCTCAGGGCATTTCAAAGATATTCAATATTTAGGATTTGATTTTTTTTTTGCTTTTTCCCTGTCCATAAGGTCTGTTCAGACGTGAATATCAGAGACAAGCCACAAAGGACAGAGATATGTTTGTCACCTAACTGCACTAGGACTATTGTGACAAAGGGTGTCTGCAGAGGCACAATGAAGATACTGTCAGTGTTGGAGTTAAATATTGGAGCAGAGAGCAAGTTTACACAGGAGGTGCATAAGCCAGAAAAATGAATCTGGCTGTGTAACATACACAAGAAACGGATTCCTAGACCATTCATTAATGAAGCCTGGAGACTGGGAAGATTACTGCAATAGAAATTATGTTTAATGCTCTGAGGGAGTAGTGTATCTCCTAGTACCTGACATTGTTCCTGTATTTGCACATATCTGGAAGGAATTTCTCCCTGTGTACACACAGCTATGATTTGCTTTTGTCCTAAATATTCATTGGTGGATATAACCCCATTGACTCTAACAGAGTGTCACCTGGACACCTGGAATGAATTTTCCTATGCCTTGGTAGAATATCTTCTGCATGGATCCTGCATACATTATTTAAATGGAAGAACTAAGAAAACACCATGAAATATATTCATCAGCCTGGCTTACAGAGGTGTTGCACACCTGCAGATCCTATTTAAGGTCAGTGGAAAGTGGGGACAGAAGCATCTCCTCTTTTGCATTCTGAGGAATTCTGAGGTTATTAAGGTTTTTAATGATGCAATCAAATAATTATAAGCAAAAAGCTACAAAATCAAATTCAGAACAATGAAAGCATCAGTTCGTTAATGGAACAGTTCCAGCCATCTGGT
>JAWWLV010000100.1:22615987-22641322 GCA_035041135.1 Platyrinchus mystaceus | reverse complement strand
TCAAGCGTTGGTGTCATGGACACAGCTGGTGTGTGCAATTATGGGATGCCTAAAAAATCTGTTTCGTGTGTGGATTTCAGTATGTTCTCCTTTTGTGGCCTGGATCCCTTGAACTTCTTAGTTTATTTGTGTGGTCACAAAGAAAGATTTTAGTGGTTCCCAAGTAATGTTTTATGGCTTATGCTTTTGTTACAAACTGTCTTTAGGAGGCTTTGAAGTGTGTGTGTGTTTAATGTTTGTACCCATGCTAATGTGCACAAAGTTCCAAGGAGAGAGCTTGAGGCAAACTACTATTTAGTTTTGATTTTCTTTTTTTTTTTATGAATAATCCCAGTTGTACTTTTGTCCAATAGGATTGCTTTTTCTCCTTTCTTAACTCTTTAAAAGAGGTGCAAGAGACATGTATCTGAAAAGTGGTGAGACAGACTAGACAGTGCTTGGACACTAACCTCTGTCATCATATGTGTTAAAAGATAGTGTCTTTTGATTTTGTTCTGTTTTTACATCAACTACATTCTGCCTCCTGCCTTTTTGTTTTCCCCTTGAATTTGTAACATCTTCCAAATATTCTGATTGAAATATTTGTTGTTTCTGTTTGGCATTGTGTATGTTGAGAACCCAGCCAGAGAAGTTGAATAATCACTGAAGTATGGTGTGAATTTACAACAGCCTATTTAATTCATGTGACTTCTTGTACGCACTAAGAGCTTGTCTGCTAAACACAACTCAGAGTTAATCCAAGTCAATTCTTAAAGTGAATTAGTCAAGCTGTGTGCTAATCCTCTGTGTTTACCTGCTTACTGAGATAGGCAGCAGCCTAAGTTGCTTTAAACTTCACTTGATAATTGAAAGGGGAAGGGTCAAAGGGAAAGGTGATGAAGTCTTGATGTTTTCTTCATCTGTCTTGTTTTAGGATATATTTCAGTACTACTTTGCATTTATAAATCTTGAATTCATGGAATGATCAGCATGAGCTACCCGAGGCCACAACCCAGTACTCTGCTGCAGTTCTCTGCTAAGCATCCCTGACAGCTACAGCTATTCCCAGACTATTCTGGGGAGTGTGCTACTTGCTGATCATCAATACTAGCTGTTCCACAACATGTCCAACTGGATGAGTTGGGATGCTGTAGGCAGTGGGGAATACGGTGCAGACTGTGAAGAGCAGGAAGCCCTGTCTCTGAACCTCTGTCAAGATACCAGTAACCAGCCCTGATTTTACAGCATGGACTCACAAATTCTGGCTGTATTGTTCTGAGCACATCAGAGACTTGCATGATGGGCAAGAAGTAATTCCCTTTCATTTGTCAGCATTAGGATTTTTGTTATCTTGAGCTACTGGGTTTTCTCCCCCTCCATCATGACAAGATCAAAGGTAAGAACTTATTTCTGGGTCACTGCTGTCCATCAGATAAGTTTGTTTGTGGCCTTGGGAAAAAGCAGTGATGTGAGAATAGGGAATTTAAACCCCGTCGTTAAGATAATTCTTTCTTATTGTCAATTTTAAGTTCTTTCAAACTTCATTCAGGTTAACTATGCAAAATACAGCACTGCAGAAATTGCCTGGAGAACAGTCAGTTGAAACGATGCAGATGTTCCATAAATATTTCTGAAGGAGCATGACTCTTATTTCTGGTTTGAGGGGTTGATAAACAATTACTGTGTCTGCATTGGTGCTGGCCTGAACCATATCAAGCTATTGCTTTGTAGTCTTTAGTGTATTTTTGGTGGGGGTGAGGGAAATGGATGGCAAACTTCTATTTCAGATAAACTATATTAAACTCCTGTTTGTGCACCATGGTGCATGTAGATATTGGGGTAGTACATTTTTAATTTGGGGTTTGGCAAGCTTAATTGTGGACTTCCTTGGCTTCAGCATTTCCAGATTATTGTATTTTGTGGTGGTTCATTCTGCCTGAAGATGAACATCTGCTTTGTGAATGCTGGGGGAAGAAGGAAATATTTGCTTTAGGGCTGGCCCCCCTCAATGCTGTTTAGAGAATTCTGACATTTTGTTATCATCCAGATGTTTTTCTTTATATCTAGTGAAAGGATATTTGCCTGTATGTTTAAATACAAACTTGTTTAAGAAGAATGCCAGCATACTAGTACTTTTCTGAGTTCTAAACAAAAGGTAGGGATGAAAAATGCAGTCTCTGTTGCTGAGTCATGAAAGTATTGTATCACTTTGTTATTTCTTCATGGAAACAAATACTAAAAGTCTGTTTGTAAGTTGTTGACAGACAAGTTCTTGTTGCTTTTTCTGCTGAGGAGTGATAGCTGGAGAAAAGCATCCTGATACCTTACATGATGTAAGGTATATACCTATACCTTGATAGAATCATAATCATAGAATGATTAGAAGAGACCTTCAAGCTCATTTAGTTCCAAGCCCCCTGCCATGGACAGAGATACCTTTCCCTGGACCACGTTGCTCAGAGCTCTGTCCAACCTGGCCTTAAATGCTTCCAGGGATGGGGCATCCACAACTTCTGTGGGCAGCCTGTGCCAGTGAGTGAGCCCTCACAGTAAAGAATTTCTTCCTAATATCTAATCTAAACCTGTGCTCATTCAGCTTGAAGCCATTCCACTTTCTGCCACTACATGCTCCTCTATAAAGTCCCTTTCCATCTTTCTTGTAGGTTCCTATCAAGTACTTTAAGACCTCAATTAAGTCACCCCAAAGCTTTCTCTTTTCCAGGCTGAACAATTCTCTTAACCTCTCCTCATAGAAGAGGTGCTACATCCCACTAATCATTTTGGTGGCCCTCCTCTGGACTTCCTCCAACAAGTCAATGTCCTTCCTGTGCTGAGGACCCCAGAGCTGGATGCAGGCGGGGTCTCACCAGAGTAGAGGGGCAGTATCTCCTCGTCCTGCTGGCCACGCAGCTTTTGATGCAGCCCAGGATAGAATTGGCTTTCTGAGCTGCAAATTCACATTGCCAGCTCATGTCCAGCCTCTCATCCACCAACACCCCCAAGTCCTTCTTGGCAACACTGCTGTTGATCTGTTCATCCCCCAGCCTATACTGATACCCGGGCTTGCCCTGACTTAGGTGCAGCACATTACACTTGGTCTTGTTAAATCTTATGCAATTCCCATGGCCCCACTTCTTTAGCTTGTCCAGGTCCCTCTGGATGGCATCTCATTCTTCAGGTGTGTCAACTTCATGACAGCTTGGTGTCATCAGCAAATTTGCTGAGGGTGCACTTCATCCCTTCATCTGCATCATTAATGAACATGAGACAAGAGGCTTTGCTCACTGTTGTCTTCTTTAGTCATATTGATTAGTCAGCAAAATAGTGATGAGAATGTACTAGTAGTTAAATTCTGTCAACTACCACTGCAATACAATGCCTCTGTCTTGGTTTAGTGTTGTGAGAAATGCTTCTTGCAATCCTAGTGTTCAGAATAATTTTAATGAGCAGCTTCTTGCTCTCTTTTTTTTCTTTTGCTCTTAAATAATGGAAGAGGACAAAATCATGCACCATACTTGCTTCTTTTATACACATATGCACACATGATGCTGGCGACAGTTAATGAAGCATTTTAAATTACAAGCTCTCCATGGTGACTTTGGACTTCTCTCCCTTTTACTTCTTCAAATTTCACATCTTTCAGTAGAAATAAACAATTTTAAAAGATGTTCAGAAGCTGTTTTGAAATTACTTCTTTTAGAAGTATTTGGTACTATAGAAGTCGGTACCATGAAAGTGTGTCTTTTAAAAACATAGTCATATGACAGCAGCTTCATAGTGGTTGTGGTATGAGAGACTATCCACTTTGTAGTAACTTGTTTACATAAGCCTGAGCAGATTGGTGTTATTTTCCAGCACTTTGTGTCTATCTGTATTTTTCCTCTTTAATTTCTGGTGATTCTTTCTTGAAGTTTAAAGCAGTGACATAATGTTGAAATTACATGATTGCATGAATTATTACTCTGGAGTCTTCCTGATTCATGTTGCTTTTACTTGAAACGGGGAAATTAGAAATTCACTTTCAGGGTATCTTCTTGTTCCTGTACTCACCAATTAAAAAAGTCACAGTGGAGCTGCTGCTGCAGTTGTTTTTTGAAGATGGTGCTGTGGTTAGCAGAGATGTTTTAAAGCAATTTTGTGTTTGTATGGTTTGGTTATTTTCCACTGATCCTTCTGTTATAGAAGCTCCAAATACACCCAAAGAGCCATGCATCTACCAGCTAGCATCTCATGCATTAAGGCAGATGCTCACTCCTTCCTCCAGTTAGAGTGGGAAGAGGTTCTCCAGCCTTAATGAGTGGCAAAGGAATTATCATCTCCAAGCAATTCTTAATAGACAAGCATTAATGGAAGTCATTAGGGGGTAATGGTAGATAATAACTGAAATAAGTCTGGAGGTGCCGGATAATAACGGTAAGGCAACATGATGTGCTGGCTTCAAAGAGTGAACTGCAGGAAAATGAAGATACTGAAGAAGCCATGCAGAATTTTTTTGACTTCTCAAACAAAGCTCAGAAGAAGCTTTTCAGAGAAGTAGAAGGCTTCAGGGAAAGATGAGGTATCATTCTGGATTTAAAAAACAGCAAGAAAATGCTCCCCAAGAGATGGGTGTGGAATAGACACAATATAGAAATAATCAGGAAATGAGGTAGAGCAAGTGAGAGAATTGCACTGGATGGTGCAAAATTACCTAAGTCAGGGAAGTACAGAACGGATTCTTAAAAAGGCTGACTATATAAAATAAATTGAAGTTTTATCTGATGGAAAATAGGATTTCAAGTGCCTCAATGTGGAACAGAGAAAAACTGTTCTGTGGTTAATAGGGGAAAGGAGCATGATTCAGTTGTGGAGAGCACAGTGGTAACACTTCTGGCAAAAACAGTTGAGATGAGTAGATGATGAGTAGAAAATTAGATGTGCATCTCTTTTTTGTTTTGATAAATTTCATTTCATCAGTATGCAAAGAAACATGTGCTGCTGCATCCCTTGTGGGGGACGCTGCTGATGTAAGTCCAGTTTATATCATAATTGACATGACTTAGACTGTGGTCATGATTTCACATGTTACAATGCTAAATACTGTGGGTTTGTCCTTTCAAAATATGTCTACTGTCTAGTAGTATTAAAATGTGACATTTTCCTCTCCCCTAAAGAAACTCAAACCAACAAGATACACAACTCCAAGACAAAAACAATTCCTGAAAGAATGAGCAGCTTATGATTTTGGGACAATCTACTCACTGAAGATCATTAGTGGTGGTCACAGCTAAACATCTGAAGGTCCCTTCTGGGGCTGAACACCAGAGCAGGTAAAGAGCAGCAGACATGCATAGGTTAATTACAGACTCTTCAACTGTCTGCCCTGTGGTGGAATTCAGAGCATACCTGTGGTCAGTCTGCTTTTGTCATCCTCAGAAGGAGTATGAGGTATAGTGACAAGCAAATTAGAGTGGCATATGGAAAAGATTTCCCTGCAAGATAAATGCTACACGATATTATACTACCTACTTTTTTTTTTTTTCCTTGAAAATCTCTGAAGAGAGAGGAATTTTTCTTTTATACGTTCAGATTGATCTTCTGCTTTTATCTGGGGATGTGGGCAGGGGCTCTAACCTCACCCTGATGGGATGACTGGCAAGATATCATTGCTGAGCCATGCGTTCTTTGTAACAAAAATTGATTTCTCTGAGGAATTGCAACTGCACAGCGATACTGTTTTATTGTTGTAAATTAGTTCAGTGCATGGTAAATGATTAAGGTGATAAAATGTCTCCCTAATCTTACAGTGGGGAACCGGGACAGTTTCACTCAACACTGCCTCTGCAGAGTTCATGAAACTATTTAGCTTGCATAAAGAGGCTCCACCTGACACTTCTTTGCTGAACACTTTTTCAGGCTGTATTTTGTAATGGAAAGCTTTAGCAGCAGTCTTGTACTACTCATAATATTAATTATTGAGGCTAGAACAATCATCTTTCCCAGATTAGCCACAAAGCTCCTATTCAAAGAGGTTTGACTGATGTAATTTTTTTTTTTTTGAAGCACAGGCTGCAATGTGAATGCAAATGACATAGATTTGAGATCCTCTGTTGACCATTGTATTGTGGAAGAGTCCTACTGAATTCAAAGGCAGTTTTAAAATATATATAGAAATAGATTTCTTTCTAGCCTCGAATCATTACTGGAAGCTTCATCTTTTTTTCCTTACATAAGATAAACTAAGAGCTATATTATGCTCCTGAAAGTGGAAACCATAAGTCTCTTTTAGCTTCAGGAAGTTGCAGACTTCTGTGGAGTAGCTTTTAAAAACTCTTTGAGGTGTACAGGTGTGAGCTGATGGAAGGCAGGCAGGAAAGCAGGAAAGATGAGCTCCTTTCCTCTTCTTTAGGGGGGGTGGTTTTAGTTTTGGTTTGTTTGGTTTTGGGTTTGGGTTTTTTTTTTTTTGCATTAGTAGTACACTTTGGGACTTCTGCATTTTAATTTGATCTTTAAGTGACTTTCCTTATGCCTGATTTTTTATTTTGTTGTAAGATGCTTTTTGGGACCCTAGGCAATTTGAGGTTGATTTTCCCAAAGTGTTGTTTGTTATTTTGTTTTGATTTGGCTTAAAGAAAAGCTGAATGCTCTGGCCAGCTGTTGCTGTTTCAGTAAAGCAGTCTGCAACCTGATACACAGCTAAACATGCTGCTGTCTTGCTTTTGATACTGTTAGTGACTAAAGAGTTGGTTGCACTATATATTATGTCCAATATGCATTGGCTGACAAATTGCAATCAAAGGAGGCATCATACAAATGTAAAAGTAGCTCTATTACTTATGTGGAATCACAGCAGTAATAAAACCCTTGAGTCTCTTATATGTCTTTGTGACACTGAATCATTTCCAAGACAGTTGTTTAGGGCACTGGTGCTCTGAAGGGTCAGCAGTAGTAGGCAGTACCTGTTTTGGCATGTTAGTGACTGGGTGTGACTGGGTTTGATCTGAACTTGGAAAAGTTTTTTGTCCTGCTTTTTGGGTTGTCAAAGTCATGAGTGCTCAGATTGTTACAACAAAACAAAGAAAAAAAGCCCACAAAACACACAAAACCCCCAAACTAACACACACACACACAAAACCAAACAAACAAACTGAGAAAAGCCAGAAAACAGATGATGTGTTCAGGATAAAAAGAAAATGTTTTTCAACCGCCTGTAGAGGGGAAGGCCATTCATGTAATGTAGTCTGCTGGGGTATCCATGTTCTTTTATCCTGGTCTCCCCAGAGATTTTGAGGTGGGTCAGGCAGCATATTGGATATCAAATGGCAGGTAAGGATGTCACTTGCTGTCCAGTGGTCTTGCTGGAAGCTGTTCTCCTGCTCTCTCTCAGTGCCTAGGCAGGAGGCTGTCTCAGCCTGTCTCCCTGATAACCCTTTTGTAAGCCTTCCCCATCGCACAGGACACCCTGTAAATGCAGCTCTGCCACAAAAAATCTCATTGTGCTATCGTACAGCCAAACAGTGATGGCGGGAGAGAGGGCTTAGTACCAACTGATTCTGGGTTTTGGGCCAACCAACTCAACTGTCCATTGTAGTTGCCAGTTTATTTATTATTAAGTCATTTTTTTGTGACAGTGAAACCTTTAAAACACTGCATTATCCTTGTTGGAAGTCTCCCTCAATCTCTCCTCCCTCCCTTCTAAGCCATAATGATATTTTGTTTTGCTGCTTTCTTTGTTGTTCATCTATTGTGTCAGGCTGGAAAATGACCCTTTTTTATTTTAATAATTGCTCTGGAAATGTTTGTGCTCAAACTGTGCAGTACATCACCAGAAGTGGAAGTTCTGAGAGCAGAAATGGCATGGATAGAAATTGATGCTATTGGATTAACCTACTCCCTCTGTGAAAGAAAAGTTCTGATCTCTTAAACAGTATCTGCAAAGAATTGACATTTTATGTCCAAGTGAATTAGCCATTGATTACTGCAAAGAAATGACTACATAATTTCTCCACAGGGACAGGAATTTGATGCAAAAATGTTTCTGGATAAGGATTGATTTCCAATTGTGGTTTGGGCACATATGTGTGCCGAGTGAGGTATTATTTATATAAGCACCTTTTACTCTGAGTAGTTCTTTCCTGTTTTGGTGCGTACAAAAATCCTCTTGCCGCTCTACAGTGTGCTAGCCTAACAGTGACATGAAAGATTCATCTTGTTTCCTGTGAGGCTCTCAGTTTCTTCTGCAGATGTGAATGAGTAGCTCAGTTCCATTGCACCTTCAGTCTGTCCTTGATCTTTATTCTTGGACTGAAAAAATCTGGCCAGTTTCTTAGGGCTGATTGTAACTTTTGCAATATTCACTTTTGCTAGTGTGAAAGGGCAGAGACCTCAAGTATGTTTTACTCTGGGTTTTTATTTTTGTTTTTGTTTTGTTTTTATTTCAATATTTGCAAGGTAGAGATTTCCTACTGTTGTGTCTGAACCTTTTCATATGTTAGCAAATTCCATTCTGTTTTTCTAGACAGTGAAGTTTTAGACTTCAAGAAATGTCTGGCTTTACTGGCAGGAGCTGTTTCCAGGGGAGTGATGATACAGCTAGCACAGGAAACACTGAGCTTGTCGCTTGATTTTGGCACTCCCCTTCCAGACTTCCACGACCCCTCAGTAAAACCTCGCAAATCCATTTTCATAGTGAATTTATTCATTCTTATGAAGAGCTTGCAAGTGGGCGAGAAGCTATAGCTCTGTAGTTCTTAATCTTTACTCAGATAAGTCACATTTAATCGCTTCAAGGCCATACAATATCATCATCTTCAGAGTCACATAATCCAGAAACTTGAAGTCTGTGAAGTCCAGACAAAGTGGTACCAAAAGGTGCTCTGGTAGGGGTACCGGAAAGCAAAGCTGGAGGAAGGCAACAGTGCAGGACATTTGGTATGGTCTGACACAGGAGACAGCCAGAGCATGTGAAAACTCAATTTGCCTTTAATTCCCAGGACCCTAATGTAGTAGAGGCCCTGCAAATTTGTGGACCCAGATGAGATACTCAGTGATACAGAAGTTGTTGGCATTGCTGTATCACTGCAAACTTGAAGATCACAGTGTACTGTGCAAGAAACCAGGGAGGAATAAGGGTAATAATTTTTGTCACTGGATTTGTAATGGATTTTCTGAAAGCTGTTTCTTCAAGATGATGTTTTTGTGATGCACAATTGCATTTCTCCTAAGTACTCAAAGTAATGACAAAACTGTGTCGTTCCTCTTTTCTGTGGTATTAGACAGCTGATCGACAAGGCATGATGCTTAATCATGGAATTTCGGGGGACAGTATGTTTTATAGTCAGGATGTGTTGCTTCACAGAGAATAAGAAACTTTATAATTTTCATTTTACAACTTTTAGATACCAACCTAACATTGGTTTGCAAACCAAACCCTGGTTTGGAGTTCTCTGGATGTACTCAGTAAAGATAGCAGTGTCTATCAAGAGAAGATACCACAGAGTGGTATTTGCTTACACCACCTGTAGTTCCAGTGGTTGGGAATGATATGTGTGAATCTGCTTCCAAATTTGTGTATTTTTTTTCAACACTTTATAGTGCAGCAAGCAACCAAAATCTCGTTAGTAAGAAGCGAGTCTTGAGCTTTTGTATTTCAGACTTCCTTTTTTGAAAGAGATTACATTTTCTGTCCTAATGTCTTTTAGTGGAGTTCATTTGAGGATCCTGTTCCCTTTATTTGCAGTTCTTGAAAACACAGGGCTGCACCCTGAACTCACACGGGTATTAAGTTAGAAGCCACCTTTGTTTTCTTGAATGGAGTCTGCCTGTTTTAGCACTGCTGTGAAAGCACAGTTCCCTCTGTACTTTATTATTGCTGAAGAAGAGGAGGGAGGTTGGGAGTGGGGAGACAGTTTTTTTGTACAGTACAACCTGTTTTCATCTGGGATGCTTTTATGAGCCTAACCATTGGCAGAAAGTCTTTATCATTGCGTACATCATTGTCAGGAGGTGTTTGCCTAAGAGCTGTTCTTTTCCTAGCCAAATTGAGGGATCAGTGAAGTACAAGTAATGAAAATACAGATAGGTGTAGAAGGAGGCATATGAAATGGCAATGGGCTTAGGAATTTTTTTACTAATACTGTATTTTCTATTTCTTGGGGAACTGATGAAAAATGATTGCAGCCATATTTCTTCTCTCATCTGTATTAAATGCTCGTTTAATTTTGTGGATTAAGCTTTTTCTGACATTTATGTTCTACCTGGAGTATACAGAGCTAGCTAAAGGCTGGACAGACTATGGGGGGGGTGTTCTTAGTTTTTCTCTTCTGCTTTATGGTGCTCTATAGTAAAATTGTTCATTTTCTCTCCTTTTTGTGTGGCAAACAGGATTCTAAGCCTACCTCTGGTTTTGGTTTAGATAGTAATCCTTAAAGTCTCCTTCAGCTGTAAATTATTCTCCACCTTCATTATGGAAAAGTGGCAGCATTTCAAGATTAAGGAAAGAGAAAAGATTTTAAAAGAAACTAACAATGACCTGTTGTAAAGTGGTGCGGTGAAACTGCTCCTCTTATGCATGTTTTGAAGAACAGAAACCAAGGTCTTTTGAGATCTTATTTAAGTTACAATTGTAACAGCTCATAAGATATTGATGAGATGTGCTGCTTGAGGATTTTGAGGCTGTTGATGGAGTTTAACTGAAAATCAGTCTTTTCTTCATCAAGTAGCAAAAGCTTCCCTAAGTCAGAACTTCAAGTTGATGCTGTCTATACCCTTCATTTGTCAGGTACAGAGAAAAAATAGAAAATTGGCAAAACTCTCATTCTTTAAAAGGAAACAGGAATCCTGGAGATTGTGTTGTTTCTTTGACTTTGTGAAGGCTATCTTGTCGAGAAGCTAAGTGTCTATTTTCTGTCCTCTCCGTGAGTATAATAGCAGGAATTTGGGGCAAGGAGTGGAAAGAATGAAAGGTTACTAGCAAGAACTAAGTAGGAAAGAACAGGGGTCACTGGAAAGCTATATAAAGATGGAAAAAATGATCCTAGAGCTTGGAAGATGAGACAGCTACATGTGACGTAAAGCATGTGGGGATGTGTTGAAATGTGAAGCAGGCATTTCAAGATGATGCTTTTTAAGAAGCAGGAATAATTTCCACAGTGGCATGCAAAGGCTGAGTTTAAATGAACAAGACCAGAAAAAAAGACATAACTGAATCTGAAAAGCATGCAGAGCATAAGTTTTCTACAGCACTTATCTGGACTTTCTTGGCTTGGTAAGTGTTGCCTTTGAAAAAATGAACTGGTTGCCAGGAAAGTTACTGGGATTGTCTGTATAATTACACCATGGCCTCAGTTTGAAAAATACCAGTTAAGTTTGGAGTAATTTCTGGAATGTTTGTTGGATGCTGATTACACTTAGCATGAGTAGATTTCTGCTGTGACTTGCAGAATAGGAAGTGGTAAATATGGAGAGCAATAGGTCTCTCTCCAAAAGCCTTTCTGTGGTGACTAATTTGTGAGTTGTGTTGTATATGTCTAGCCTGACTGGGGGGAAAAAAGCTACTGCAGTTTTTTAATCCAGAATTTTTAAATGGTATTTACAGTGTTTCCTGCCCATCCCCCACGTCTTATTTTTTTGTTTGTTGGTTGATTTTCTTTGCACAAAAGAATAGAAAAAGAAAATAATAGAATATATATGCAAAAGCTGGATGGACCTTTATAAACATGATACTTATGATACCTTCATTCTGTTGGATCAGCTGGTCGAACTTTGCATGGCAATTCAATATATTCATGTACTGCAAATCTGTGACTATCTGGAGAAAAGGATGTCATAATGTTTTAAGTTGTTTTTCTTAGTAAAGAAGAAAAGTTCATGTGATCTACTGAACTGTAGAACAATAGTTGTTGAGGGAATAAATTATCCTAAATTTTAATAAGTGATTCTATGAGTACTCTTTTTATTTTTTTTGGAGGGGGCAGGGAAGGGGTGTTCTCTCTTCTTTTGTTGGGGGAAAAAGTTAACACAGTTCCAATGGCTCTGTAGGTGACCATATTTCCTTTCAAATCTGGTCATGATCTATGTATTAGCCTTCTTGCTGAATTCACTTTGTGTGAATTCTAGTTTGTGTGGTCAGGTGAATTTTTTTGCTGTTCTTGACCAAATTCTAATGTGCCCTTTGAAACTTCTGCAAATCTGTTGTGAATGGTTGTGTAAGAAGTGGGGCTGTACAAACTCAAAGGCTGGTATTGCCGCAGTCAAAAAGCTTGGTTGTTGACTGCGCGCACAGTTCTCTTGATACTCTCAACATTTATTTTTTTTCCTTCCTATTAGGATCAAATATCAGCATGAGTAGAGTCTGAGGAAGGGTTGCTTTGTTCTTACCAAGAGTTTGCGGGTGCAGAGGAACAGTACAAGCACAGCAGGGACATTTTAAGCAGCCATGGATGTCCCCACTGATTTGGTGCCGTCCTCCATGATGTCCCAGCCTGAGGTGATTGAGGTGAGTAGGCCACAGTGGAACTCTGGCAGGTGAACTGATTGAACCTCTTTCTTATTTCATCATTGAATCCTAGCTTTTTCTCCTCTCTCATTTCTGAGTGTTAGGGGAATTTTTCCTGAAATATTGTATTAAAGACACGGGTCATTTACTAGAGAATATTGTTATACTTTGACACATGACATTGCTGTGTTATACTGCTATTTGTAAAAGAAAACATACGGCAAAATATGATCTTTATTGACTCCACGGAGGTGATCACTCTGCTCTAGTTTGATTTTTACTGTGCCTAATAAATACAAAGTAGAAGGCTGTAATATGGATAAACTGGAATAATACCAAAGGAAAAATCAGGTTTAGTGTTCTTATCAGAAAAGTTTTAAGCTAAAAGTAGCAATAAAATTGATAATGCATTTAGAATTACTAACACACTAATCTTACTTTTATGAATCCAAGTGTGTCTTTCAGACTTCATATTTATAAATACCTAAGAGATTTATTTAGCTCCATGTACTGAACACCAAGTGCTTGTGTATTCTGATGAAGTAAAAACTACAAACTGAAAAGCAGATTTTCATAACAGTGAATATTTCATCTCAGAAAAGTATTTTCAATGTCCTCTTGACTTCATAGAGACCCAAGTTCCAGTTACAATTTAAAACTCTTAAGTATGTGTATTTCTCTGAAAAGGGCCCCACAACTGATTAACAGAATACCTGGTAGAAGGTGGGTGCTGAATGCTTGTGTTCCAGGCTGCCTAGCTATTGCCAGACTCTTCTCCCTTTCTGGGGAAAGGCTCTCCCCCACCATCTCTGCACATACTTTGCACCCCTGTCTCCA
This sequence comes from Platyrinchus mystaceus, assembly GCA_035041135.1. Classification (NCBI taxonomy): domain Eukaryota; kingdom Metazoa; phylum Chordata; class Aves; order Passeriformes; family Tyrannidae; genus Platyrinchus; species Platyrinchus mystaceus. Next base: position 22,628,031 of record JAWWLV010000100.1, on the reverse strand, counting down.
TTGGTCATCTCTTCAGAGCCTTCTTTATGTATGAGAAATTTATGTATCTAAGGATTGTTGTTCAGCACAAATGCCTTCTCAAGGGGAAATAAGATCAGCTGTGGTGTGAGAATGAGTGGAAGAAAAGCTACCACTTGTAAAGGACTTGATGATCAGCACAGTTACCATTCTGTTGTGTTGAATAAATGCACATGTCCTGGGTCTGCAGGGAGTATTGGCTGAATAAATTCGGCCTGGACTTTTATCACTAGGCCAAAGACTAGAAATAAATAGGTGATTCTGATCACTAGCTAGTAATACAGACAGCTCTCCCTCCATGCTTTGATTTTAGAGACTGTTTCAATGAGATTTGTCTTTGGAGCCGAAAAGAAATGGCAACAGGAAGCAACGGAAAGACTCGTATCTCAGTGTGGGAGATTATGGTAGAAACAAATATCATTCTCTCAACCTCATGTTGTAAAAATAGGCTCAAAATTAATATCTGTAATTGAAGAGTTACATGCTTGCATGAATTCCCACAGATTTCAGTAAATCATTGTGGATCTGATGGCTGATATAACTCTTCAATTGTATGTAGAAGAGTAATATCTCCAAAGAATCAGCTGGGAGCCATGTGTATATTTCTGAGGATAAGGAAGACCTTTTTAACAGCCGAGGACATAGTGAGACACACATAAAGAGATGATCATTGGATGGAAGTATTAAAGTGCTTTTCATAATGGAACTACAGGTTTGCCTTTCATGTTTGTGTTGACAAACAAATGAATTTTTGGATATAGTTTGGAAAACAGCATTGATTAAAATACACTTTTTTTACCCCAGAGGACATTATTTTGCCTTTTAAAACTGAGCAGATGCCATAGTGTGCTGCAGAAGACATTTAGAGTTTAATGTTTTAAGGAAGGATTTTTTTTTTAAATTGGAAGTAACCTTGCATGCTATTTGCATGAGCTAGATGGGATCTTAGTTACAAAAAGAAGTGTTTTGCTACTTTACTTTAAACTTTCTTTATTTTTAATAATTTTTTTTTATATTTTGTCTTTAAACTTTCCCTTAGTTTTGCCAGCACAGTTGGCTTTCTTCACATTTAGTCAATTTAGACTCAAAAGTAAATATTATCTATTTTGTATACCCATGTATGTACATGTTCATGTGTGTATACACTGCAGTAATAAATACTCTTCTGCCTATCATCAGTCGTTTTACTGCACTGAGCAAACAAGAACAGATGCTTATTTACCATAGGAGAGACTTCCAGAGATCTCAGCAGGACGTTTTGCAATCCAGAGCCCACCCTGACAGGTTTTTACTTGAGCTTCAATCCTGCAGATGCTTGTGGTGGCACCACAATAAGGGAAGTTCCTGATAATGTAGTTGCAAATGGTTCTTTTCCCAAGATTTGTCTTCTGAATCAAGTGTCAGAAGATTCACATTTTGAAAAAGTTTTTGAAGGTCACTTCTCAATGCCAGATGTGAAATTACTATTACAGTCTTAAAATATTCTACTGCTAGTGTATCAACATAGGAACTGCTTCTGGTGCTCTCTACAACCCTGTGTTGAAGCAATGGGTTTGCCACGGTCATGTCTTTCATCCCCTCCCAATGCAGTGACCTATCCAAAGCTCTCATCTTCTTTCCCCACTCCCCAACATCTTGCTACCAGACACAAGTGGTGACTAAGAGCACAGGCATCTTGGTCATGTGTAAAGGTGAAGGATAAGTAAAGTTCCAGGGTAGTTTAGCTGTCCATAGCTGAGATCCAAAATAGAAAATACTTGTGGGACAGTGTTCCAAACATCAAAGAAGTCAGCAAACCAAAAAATTTTCCAAATATGCTTTGAGTTTTTGGCAATGGGGTTTTATTGTAAAGCAATAAATGATCTCAAATAAATCACAATAAATCACAATCTGTGATTTATGCAGATTTCTGATTAGATAAGCCATTTTGCTCTTAAAGAGAGAGAAATAAAACGTTAACAGAGCTTTTTGATTTTTAAATTGAAGATATTTTGTGGTACATGTTATGACTTCATACCTCAGCTATGTATAAGCAAGATGATCTCATAGAAACCTGACTAGTCTGACAATGCAGTAATCAGAAAGTTAAATAATTCTATAAGAAGCATTTAGCATCCCAGAGTGCTTTGCTGTTTGCAAAAAAGAAGCATCGCAAGTGGTGGTCTAAACTGATGAAAGTACTCTGTGGAGTGATTAGCATCTTCTCTCTTTGTGCATGGCATGAGATGAATTCTGCAGTAAAAGCTTTGAAGAAGAAATGATTTGAGCTACAGTTGCTTAATGAATCAGGGACTTCCAACAGTGCTTCAGAAATGCTTAAAACAAGAAAATAACAAAAATTCATCATTCTTTCTTTGCTTTTGCCAGCAGTGGATCTTACCAGCCAAATACTAGAAGTAAATGAGTACATTCAAATGAATGCCTTGCAGCTGTTCCAAAGAGAAATCCAGAGCACTTTCCATTATAGTGACCTTTCATGGCCAGAGCCAGAAAACACTTCTCCCACTCTGTGCCATTGAATACTTTCTATTTTCTCCTCTTTTTGTTTGAATTGGAGTGGAAGAGATTTAAACTATCATTGCCACAGAATGGTCATTCTTTTTATAATGTGCTTGAGAATAGACTGCTGTGGGATGGCACAGCTGTTCTGCTGTGTTGTTTTCCCTAACAAAGTTCCAATAAGGTTTGTGTTTTGGATCTGGTGCCCAAATTTTTGCAGTCAACAAATGTGTAGATTTCTTTCTCCCCTTTGAGCTGAATAAACAAATAAGCCTCTTTACCAAAACAGATCTATGGTGGTGATGAATAAGGTAAATGGGAGAGCAAAAGGAAATGGTGAGACTGGTAGAAACAGTTTAGAATTAGATTAGGAGTATGTATCAGGATAGAAGTAAATCTATCTGGTTACAGACATCATAGGGGAAACTAAAATACCAGTATGATTTGTTTTTTTTTTTTTTTTTAATTCTTATACTAGATGAGATTACTGTGTGTTCAAAATGCATCTCAGTTTTGTTTAAGCTAACCAATACTGCCTTATAGGCAGTTGCTCAATACTGTGTGAACAAGTTACTTATAGAAACACCAGTGTTGCTAAAGCTCAGAAAGATTTTTCTACATTCTGTTCATATATTTCACAAGTATTTCAGTACATCAAAGCAAAGAAACCCAGACTGTCTAATGTGTGTTTCATGAAAAAAAAAAAGGTATTTGCTATGGTAAACACAGAGTAGTCTTCTTGTTTCCATTTGTATATCTCAATTTCCAGCCCCAAAATGAAATTTGCTACATTGATCAACATAAGCATTTTGCTTGTAGGCTAAACTCTCCCCAGTGATCACTTTGCTGGTTTGCTTGGTGAAGAGTGATGGAAGGTGTGCCCTGGAGATGGAAGCAGCCCCAGTAGCCTACAGCATTTTTTCAGCATAAAATGGCAGTTTTTCAGCTGCTGTAGTCAATAATTAATTCCCAGCTTGGCTTACTGAGCACCTAACTGGGCCTGAAGGATGCATGTTGTAAATCATTACACATGGAAGCTCACTTGGGATGTTGTAGGTGTAGATTTTTTCTTCCCTCCCATTACTTCCACTCTGGCTTCTGAAGTGCACAGATAGGAGACTGTTCTGCACCTCCCTCCAGAAAGCTCTTACGAGGGTTGGGATCTTTGACAAAGAACTGTCCTGCACTGCACTTATCCTCACAGCAGCTTTCAGGGACTCACAGGTGGTTGGATGTCTGTTTACAATGTTCAGGTGGAGGGTAAGGCAGGTAGGCAGCTGGGGAGTGAACTGGACAAGATAGTGGAGAAGCCCAGTCAGCATCATGATATAGACTTTTTATGAAGACATAAGAGGTGGAATATTTCAGTCACTAAATGAGATGAGGCAATATAATTATCTTCCTTGTCTCCCACAAAGCTGCAAGCGATTGAGCTTGTACCTGTGTTTGGCTAGTCTTTGTGAAGCTCTGCTTGTCATGTAAGCTCCCCAGAAGGAAATGGATCTTGAAGAGCTTTGCAGAAACCCCTTTCTGTATTCTGAGTGGGACACTTGTATGCAAGTAGCCAATCTGGGCTCAATATGCTCACTGTGTGGCAAAGCCAATTAGCTTATTTTTGCAATACCTCCACATTACAGTGGTGGTCTCTCTTGAGAGAAGCTTAGAAGGCAGAGATGGGTGGCAGAGAAAAAACAAATCTTTATTTACCAAAGTATATAAGCCATCCTAGCAATGTAGGGAGAGGTCTGATGATGTAGAACTGTGCCCTGATTCAGTCTTCATTTCCTCCTCAGCTAGAAAATATTCATCAGATGTAGGTAGTACTTGTGAGGGACAGAGCCCATCTGAAAATGCTGCATCTGTGTAAAAGAAGCAACAATAAAATAGTGTCTAAATTACTGGTGCAGGTGTGTGTGCAAGTGTGTGCAGGTGCATGCAGGCTTCCTTTCTGCAGCAGTAGAAAATGGAGAAGTTGAAACCACAGAGCTGGCAATCTGGGGCCCTGTTGGGACAGCTCAGAGTGCTCCTGACCGTTACTGCTCTTCACTAACGCTCTTGTGTTTGAATAGGGAGTTGCATGCTTCTAATTTATCTATCCTCAAAAGATGTAGGGCTGATTTCAGACCTGATAGTTAGAGACCCTGTCATCTCAAAAGAAAGGCATTTTTAGAGTTTGCTGGACTTCCTGAACTCGCACATTCCTTTTTTAACTCACGGAAGCTTTTTTGAACTTGCTTTTGTAGTAGTCAGCAGTGAATAAGGACTATGGAAGGTCAACAACCTCCCTGGTTTTATAGCCAAGTTGTGGAGGTGTAATCATGGTTTCCAACAGGATCTGTGTCACTTGTGAATTAAACCTTCCAGTAAAAATTGCCTCTTTTCCCAGTGTTGCTGGTGCCCTGGTCTCTTTGCTACACTGAGTGCCTAGATATGTTAAGCTGCCCTTTCCAGGTATAAGCTGTAGGATACAGAGAAATTCTCAGTTCATTTTCTAGTAGTTGGGATCTTTGTCAGCTCTAAGACTCTGAAGTAACAAAGTCTGCTATAAGAACATCCTAAAAATTACTGGAGATGCTAGCTGTTGCCACACAGTCCTTGAGTAACTTCATGTTTTATCATGTTGTAACAGAGTTAAAGAGATTGCCTTACAGAGCGATTAATTTCCTCCTGTCTTTTCAGCTATGTGAAGGGCAAAATTAGCCTACTGAAATGAAGTAGCCTGCTGGGGCCAAACTACCGTATCTTATCATACGGGTTTTCCTTTAAGTCCATTGAGTGAATTACTTTGGAAGATGCAATTATGAAGAGGAGGAGCTGTTGTATGTTGGTGGTAGAGTTTTGTGCTTTCATTGTGCAGATGAAAATAGATCCCTACATAAGGCATAGTAGGCATAAGGCTACAATGAATCAGGCCCCTTGTGACTTAGTGATTTTTTAACTTCTACTTTTATCTTTAAAGGAAACACTTCTTTGCCCCTTTATTTTAAAGCTTTTGTTTCTTTTGTGTTCTGCAGTTTGAGAAATAGTTTATGCTTTTCATTAGGTAATTGAGAAATTTTTTTTCAAATTGGATTTTTTTCTTCATCTGTTACAACTTTAACAAAGGCAGTGTTTAGCAGTTGTGGGTTGAGAAAGTATTTCCATATTGGTTCAATTATTCCTATACTTACTCGCTTATCCTTATCTTAAAGGTATTAATTTATACTTTTCTTTGGGGATTTTGAAGTTGGCAGTTCCGTGAGGTTTTTCAGCTCTAGCCCTTCTGGTATGTTGGTAAGCTTAAGAATATTTACCTCAGCTGAAAGCAGTGCTACTGATTTTCCATTTGCTGCTGCACTTAATGTAAAGATGTAAGACAGTTATCTCTAGTCTTAGTTTGCCATTCCCATACTAGCCACATAAATTGTTTTTTATCTCCTCTGTGTTCTGGGTAAGAAAAAACCAGCATGTCAAGGTTAATTCAGTTAAGAAAAAAAAAAAAAAAAGAGAGGAGTAGATTGTGTTTGGAGAGCTTAGGGTTAAGATATTTTTAAGAGTTTTCCTGGATATGGGTTCATTTTTGTGGCTTACAAGTTTGAAAACCTCTGTAAAAGTCAGACCTTACTATTCAAAGAATGTTCAGGTCTGTTTCTCTCTGCAAGAAATAACTGCATCCAGCCATACAGATGGTGGGGAGATAGGGGCCCTTCTTTTTTTGTTTTTTTCTTTCCCTGTTAGGTGGACTGAAGAACTCTCCACACCCTCAGATAGCAGAGGGATTTTTAAACTGATTATTTGTCCCTCAGGCACCTTGTGCTAACCAACACTTCATTTAGGCAGTATCAATCAGTGGTGGTTGCGAACTTCTTGGTGTTTGTTTTCCACCCTAAGTATCTCTCCATACACAACCCTCACCCAATGGGCTCTCACTCACAACTGAGCTGGCAGGATCCAGAGGTGTCCTCCCACCTTCCTATTCCAGGCAGCCAGTGTCTTCTCCAGTCTGGTCTCTTCCCCAGGAGGGGCAGGGAGTAATGGGCTAGTCACCCAAGGGCATCCCATTGTCAAGCTGCCCCATGTTGTGGATCCGAATCCTCACTCTCTTCTTTAGGCTGTGATGGAGAGGTGGGGCAGCAGCAAGATGAATCGAGCACAAAACATGGGAAAGTTGCTTGCAGTGGCTGTTCTTTCTAGTCTTCTCACTGCTACCCTAGTGGTGTGATCCCATACAACCAGAGGAAAGGAGAAAACCAGACAAGTAAAGCAAATATCAGCTGAAAAGGCCAAGGTGAGGTTCTAGCCATTGGATGGCTACTTGCTGACTGTAGAAGAAAAGTGAGTTTTGCTTTTGAAGCCCTGGTGCCAAATTTCCTGGTCTGTGTGTACTGTGTTGAGGTTATAACTACACATCACGATACTAAGAGATTTAACTCCATGTACACTTGGAATTTTCTTGTTCTTTGTTTTGGGACAACTGTGTCTTGGGTCAGCTGCATATGGTGAGAGGGGACTTTGCTTTTAGCCTGCTTTTACTCCATCTTACTTTATATGTCTTGTTGGTTTATAACTCAGACATTTTCTTTTTCTACACAGTTGTGTTCTAGAGGCTTTAGTTAACATGGGCAATTTGCAGCTCAGTTTGTTTTAAACTTCTGTTGAGATATACTAAATGGATGAGGTAAATCTCAGGGCACTACACATCTGGCTTACACAGGCAATGAAACACACTGAGTGAAACTTCAGGAAATTAAAATATAAACTTCCCTGCCCCTTTTCCTGAAGGGGCAGGAGAGGGGATGGGGCTGCCTGCCTGCATATGCCTTTGTGGTATGTTAACACTTTCAGTACTGAGAGATACATTGCATTTGCCTCCTGGTGGAGCCTTTCCAGTCAGCATTACAACTAAATGTGATGCCTTAGGATTTTTATGTTTGTGACCTGGGAGGTCAAAACCTTCCGTTATGATACATGCTGGCATCCGAGAAAGCTGATCATCTGGAAGGCCCCTGTTTGAACTTTTGCCAATAAGCTGTCTCTTCTTGTGCTCTTCTTTCCCTTGGGAGTGAAAAGATTGCTTTTAAAGGAGATCCCAGGTTTTGGATTAGAATGCCCTAAAACCAAAGCTTCTCCAAAATCCCTTATGTGAACAGCGTTTTGTTCTTCTGTCTTCAAAATGAGAGAAGCAGCAAGTAAACCTCATGTTAACTGCTCTGAGATTGCTCAAGTGCTGTCATGCCTTTAAATTTAACAAGTCTGATTCTGTAGCATTTTGCATGCTCTTATGTGTGTTGCATACATTCAACCCTGTCTTGGCATTTTGGGAGTAAGTCAGGGGGGTTTTTTATCATATCTTGTTTCAGATTTCATATGCAAATGTTAGGGAGGATATTACAAAATCAGGGAATAATTCACATTTTAAGCCTCTGTGCAAAATAAAGACACAAAGAAAAAAGAAGGAAAAAAAAAAAAAGTAAAAACATGATACCTACCACATTTTAAATTTCTGAACTAAAGATATGTGTTCTTCCAGGTATAGCAAGCCTCTTTCCAAAGGAGCAAGAGTGGAGCAGGAGTCATTTTATATGGGCAGCAGATATCTGAGAGAAAAAGTTAGGTCGACAAACATATAGGGAGAGTGAATAAATTCACGTTCGCAAAAATGCACTAGGTCCTGCATCCAGATATTCCTATGGAAAGCAAAAACCCAGTGTATTCACAAAATTAATACAGATGTTGGCAATCTTTTATAAGGGCCACTATTTCATTCATATGACTTCCTCCCTCCCTCAAGGGTCCTTATACTTGACCTGTTATTACTACAAGGTTTTTAACCAAAGAATTAAAGCCAGATGTCTTGTAGCTAGGTCTCCTTTTGTTAAATATCCCTTGTAAATAATTTTTTTTTCTATGCAACAGACAGATCCTACATGAAAACTTTTAAAAATTCTTAAATAATTAAGGCTGAAAGGCTTCAAACCTAAGATTTAATGTATCCTAAAGGAACAATAAAAGTTTTATTCTCACTGTGTTGAGAAATAGTATTTACTCTAGATTTTTTTTATCCCTGACCTGCAAATGTTTCTGATTGATGTTGAGGTTGAAAATAAAATCTTTTTAAAAAGACCTTTTTCTTTATCATAAATTTAAATGTCATGCAGTGCATTTGGGATATAGGTGGAAAGTTTTGTGTGTTGTTTCATTAGAATTGGCTTAATTATGTTGACAAATGTAGAAATTAAAAGAAACAGAAATATCTTTGGGTAATTCTAGGGAAATCTCTATCAGGTACTATTTTCACTTGAGTCCAGTTACTAATTCTGTTTCCCAATTCTGTACATTTTTGGTTTCATCATGAGAGTTAGTTTAGTTATAGCATCTCCTACAGAGTGACTGGAACTGTCAAAAACATATGGTTTAGTTTGTATGTTTTAATGGGAAGAAAACCTCATCTTTTAGTATTGTTCTTTGATTGGGCTAATTACCTGGGTTTTTTGCTAAAACTTGTCTTCTTTTTGTAAAAATTCAAGTTTAGTCAGCAGTTTCAGATCTATAAAAGCAAAGAGTCACAGGCAGGTCTCCTGAGTCTTGTGTAGAAATAGATTTTTTTTGACATGAGTTTCTTGGTTTGATATTTTTAATTCTTATTTTTACATCCTCATTGTATACACATGCTAAACAAGGAACCAGGTTGTTATTCACAGGAGTTTCTTTTTCTAAGGTTTGCCTTTTGGGAATTGCACCTCAAGTAATTGATTGTAACTGAGAAAGGAAATTCATTAAGTATTTTCCTGTGAGCCAACAATTTTATGCAAAACTTCCACATTCTGGTGAGGTATGGGTCTTGTTTGTTGCACCCATAGCTGTTCTTGGCAGAGTACTCTGCAGGGAAAATTAATCATGTGTTCCTTGACATAGCCATAACAATATTTAATGCAGGAAATAAGGTTGGATGCTTTTAACACTAGTTAAGCCTAATATTGCTTTTCTTATTTCTTGGCTCACTCCTGCTTCAAATTGAAGTCAGTTCTGATGAGCTATATTTAAAAGCATGCTGTATTTCAAACCCTGCTTATAAAAAGAGCTGATGCTCACAGAAATGCAGTGTCAAGGTTTTTTTATTGTTCATACAAGCCTTTCATGCTCTGTGGACAAACACAGCCCCTGATAATTCACAGTCTCAGAGCATATTGATGATATTAATTTAGGGTGTTCTTCCCACTCCTTGAGACAGGACAAGAAGGAATACTCCGATGGAAAACTGAAGGATTTAAAACCTGCTCATAAATGTAATCCACTTTTTCTCCTCTTTGAGAAGCTCTTCTTTTAACACCATTACTGTCAAACAACAGTTTTGTGCACTGATAACATAAATACGGTATCCTGTAACAGAGTTAACTTTTCTTATTTACGAATTGCATGCCTTTCCCTTTAAGTGAATATTTCAGCTGGTCTGCTTGGCCAGAAGCTCATTTTCTATGCAATTTACAACTACATCAGAAGTCCTGCTGGCTCTCAGAGCAGATGGAAGCATTTCTGGTTGCTTCTAATCTGGTTGCTGTTACTAGACTCCTAAGAGCAATTGTTTGCGAGTTGTGGAATGCCATTTGGTCTGAAAAAATAAATTTGTTCTGAAGCATGTTCCCTTCCTGTCCCCCTACCCGTTCTTCATGCATGTCTCATCCATGGAGGCAATCATATGTTTTCAGTTCTGATGTCATTCTCTTTTTGTTTTTTTTTTCTCTTTTTTTCCCCTCTTCTTTTAGTCTACAGCCATGAGCGAACCACAGTGCTACTACAATGAAACCATTGCCTTCTTTTATAACCGAAGTGGAAAATATCTAGCCACTGAATGGAACACTGTCAGCAAGCTTGTAATGGGACTGGGGATTACCGTCTGCATCTTCATAATGCTGGCCAACCTCTTGGTAATGGTGGCTATTTATGTCAACCGCCGATTCCACTTTCCTATTTATTACTTAATGGCCAACTTAGCTGCTGCGGACTTTTTTGCAGGGCTGGCCTACTTTTACTTAATGTTCAACACAGGACCCAACACTAGAAGATTGACTGTAAGCACCTGGCTTCTCCGTCAGGGACTGATTGATACTAGTCTGACAGCCTCTGTAGCCAATTTGTTGGCCATTGCTATTGAGCGTCATATTACAGTTTTCCGAATGCAGCTGCACACTCGGATGAGCAACCGGCGAGTGGTGGTCGTAATTGTTGTTATCTGGACTATGGCCATCGTCATGGGTGCCATACCCAGTGTCGGATGGAACTGTATTTGTGATATCACTCACTGCTCCAACATGGCACCGCTCTATAGTGACTCCTACCTGGTCTTCTGGGCTATTTTCAACCTGGTCACTTTTGTGGTCATGGTGGTCCTATACGCTCATATCTTTGGGTACGTTCGCCAAAGGACTATGAGAATGTCCAGACACAGTTCTGGACCCCGCAGAAATCGGGACACCATGATGAGCCTCCTGAAGACTGTGGTCATTGTGCTTGGTAAGTGCTTACTTTGCCCACCCTGTTCTCTCCGCTCTGTTTCTTAACAGGTGATTTCAGTAATGCATGTCTGGCTTCTGGGAGGTCAGCAGCATTTAGAAGACTCTAGAGGAGGTGCAGACAATAAGAACCTCCAGTGTTCATTACTGTGTTGGCACTAGCAAGCTTATTTATGGAAGCTGGTATAAGAAACTTAGTCACTCAGCCCTGTAGTATGAAACTGATGAAAATCCAGAACCCCAAGATACAATGTGGTGGGGTTTTTCAGCAGTGCAAGTTTAAAACCTATTGCAGCAGCCTATCATATGCAGTGTTTACCCTTTTGCCTTTGAAGATGCCAGATGGCTGAAAACTTAAAATAGTACAAGAAATCTCAGTCTTCTACTGAAGCACCTCTTGTCTTCTTTTTTGCCACCCAAAAGGTGGTGTGTGTATTCATGCAAAGCTCTGGTATCTGGAGAACAGTGAGGGGCTACAGGCTATTCATGAAAAGATTGTATGTTAAGCAGGACTGCATATGCTATTCACTTAGGTCTATAATGTTTGGCACATCTCAATATCTGTAACATAAGGCAGTGATGTTCTTCAGCACTCTGCTCAGGAGGTGCCTAAGCAACAGGGCTTGAAAAACAGGGAAATGAGAGGGAAATACTGTAACACACTTAGGAGCCAGGAAGTCCTGACATTTTGTGAATTACTTTATTTGGATTTTGTCTTGGGCTCTGTTTGCTCATGCAGAAGTACAGCCTGACTACTGAGTACCAATGCCTGGTGACGTGTTTTGCAGTTTGTTCTTTGTTGCTGCAGATGACAGTGAGCTGAAGGTGTCAGGGATGGTGCGAGTTGTTCCCACCTATCAAGTCTTCCAGCACAGTACATGGGTCTCCTGAGATCCCAGTACCCTGTTGCATCAAAAACTTGCCCTAGTAGTCCGTAAATGCAACAGTATTCAGTCCACAAAGCCCAAAACTTAGCCCTGTTTCTCACTTTGACATCACGATTACCATAGCTTTACACCGTGACTTGTGATTTCTACC
>JAWWLV010000100.1:22601872-22615977 GCA_035041135.1 Platyrinchus mystaceus | reverse complement strand
CACAAACATGACAGAATAGTTGCAGAGATTTGGTGTGAGTCACTGTGTCAAGGCACATGTTAGTGTAAGAATTTACATGTTGTGCTTTGATCTAGTGATTAGCTTTGTAACCAGAATATGAATTGTGCATTTAACTAACCTATTCAGCCATTGATAAGATGTATTCCTACATGTCTTGCTTTTCAGGGAAAGAATATCTATGAGTTTTGCAAGGGAGACTGTAATGATAGGTAAAATCTCTCTTGACTTCCTGGTTGTTTGGAAGTCTGTCCCTCCCCATCTCCATGATCCTCCTGGCAGAAGGCAAGGTGAAGTTAAGAACAAAAGGAAAATTCAGGTTTTGAAGTCTTCTTTTGGGGAAATAGGTCCTTGTTTTCCATCCTGAAGGAATTACTATTCATACAGCAGTTGAGTATTTCCTGTGAGGTCTGACAGACCAGTTCAGACTTAAAAAAAAAAAAATAAGTGGGTGGAAAATAGTAAGCACTTACACCAATGCAATGCAGAGTTCTAGGAATAAATAGTCACTAAATAAATATCAGATGTCAGCTAATCCCAAGCATGTATGAGACTAGACGTATGTATGCAGCTGGAAGGGTAGGCAGTGACTGTCTTTTGTTCTCCTTACGAGCAGAGGTCAGAGGGAAGATGTACAGGCCTCCCACTGTGACTATAACAGTACAGGTGCACAGAGAACATACAATTCCTGGGGTTAAGTGACATTAGCTAAACTGAATGTGACTCCAGTTTAGCTGCAGGTGTAGTTCAGTAATACCTCTGATTCCTCATAGAGGGAAGATTTTTCAGGACTGCAGGTAGCACATGTTGAAGCTTTCCTCAAAATTCAAACAGGAACTTATTTCTTGTTACTGCTACACTTCATTCAGTGCTTTGCGCACACTGTAGTTTAGCACCTCTTCTAATCTGCATAAAACACTGTTTACAAAGAGTGATAATATAATATTTTATTAAATATGTTTGGAAACGAGGCATTCTTAGGCTGTGACACTCTTCACCCTGTACTTGCAGCTCCTACCTTGGTAGTATTTTACAAAGGGATTGGGTTTTAATTTGGTTTGGGGTTTTTGTTTGTTGGGGTTTTTTTGTTTTTGTTTATCTTGTTCAGCAGTGTGGTTTCTTTGTCTGGCTGAGGTCAGTCTCAGAGCTGTAGTGTAAAGAAGCAGCAATGCTTCCACATCCTCACCACCTGTGAGACAGTTGCAAGACAAAGATAGCTGGGAAAAAGCTGAGGAGTTTTTGTGTAGAGTTGTGTTGGTGGGTTTTTTTAATTTAATAAATAAATAATGGACTGAAGTCAAGCATTAGGCTTGGGGGCAAGCCACAGAGACTTTTGGGGAGTTAAATATTTGTGCATCAGGGTGTTAAGAAATGTTCATTAATTGTCATGAGCTAAGGAGTGCCATCCCATATTGCTGAATTTGTTTTTCCAGTGGAGGATTGTTTTCTGCTTCTAAAGAAAAAAGCTAAACATCTCTTCGAAGTGCTAATTCGGTGACAGTGTGGAACAGGCGGTGTGGTCAGCCTGTTGATCAGGTGGTGAGCTGGTTCTCTGTCACTACTTGCAGCCTCCTTGTAAATCTGGCCTAAAGTTTTCATAAGCAGAAGATTTTGTTTCAGGTGTCATACTTCCTGATTGATTTCTTCAAAAGGTAGTGCTGCAAGTTTATCTTGGGAAGGGCAGAAAAGGTGAGTGTCTTAGGCTGCATGGAGAAACTTGCTGAACATTTATCTCATGTAATCTGGCTTTTTCTGCATCAGTGAACCTCCATAACACAGAGGAAAAAAACCCCTGCCTTTCTAAATGGTGCAGATTAGGGTAATAATACACTGCTGTTTGAGACAGAGGCCAGCTTTTTGCAGGAGTTGAAGATGGGAAAGGAAGGATTTCAGTTTATTCTGAAGATCCTTCTCCCTCCTCTCCTCTCCTGCCCCATAGCTGAGTGGGGAAGGGAGCTGGTGTGTGTCATCCTACTTTACACAGGAGAAAACAATTCATTTTGGAGGAGAGGGATGGTGCCCAGGCATCCAAGAGAAAACAGAACTGGGAGTCTGGGTAAACGTATGGGCATTGCCAGAGGGAGGCAAACCATTCCTCATCTTAGAATCTTTGTTGAAATGCTGCTCAGCCGTAAGTAACCCCTTTGTAAATTGGGCAGCAATGAACTGTTCATTTGACTTTTAAACTTCCATAAACGGGTGTCCTGGAGTTATCCTCCTGGCTGTACTCCCAAGCCACGCTACTCCTGCATGCAGAAGAGCATCTTTTCCCCTGTCCCATCCTCGCTGTGTTTTGGGGACCGGAGGGGGAGGGAATTAACACAAGAGTTTCTTTTTCATTAGCTGCCTAGCATGGCCTGCCCTCCTTGCTCCTTGCTGCCTTGTCCAAAAGGAGAAGAGCTGCCCTAAAGGGGGTGCAGTCCTCCAGGCGGTGATGCTGTCAGCGTGTGCGGGGAGGATGCCAGCCGTCTCTGACAAGAGGGTGATTGTGTGGGGAGGGCTGTGGCCGCTTGACACGCTGGCTGGAGCGGTCGGGGTCTGGCACACTGTGTCATCCCACAGAGCGGGTGGCATGCTGGATCCTAGGAACAAGTCAAAAGCAGAGAACAGATTTTTTTTTTTTCATGTTCTTTTGTGTTTTCTTTGCTTGAGTAAAAGATTTTAAACAGAAGGAAGTGATTTCATAGCTGAGCCCTTTTTTCTTTTAACAAGGCTGCTTTTGAAATCTTTCAAAAGTAACAAAAAACATAAAACTCTTTCTCTAGACCATGTCTTTCCTTTGCACTGGGACTAAGGAGGGACTGATCTGTGTACTGCACATAGCCATAAAATCATGTCTGGTCTGGCTTGCAGCTTAGTGACACTTTGCCTTTTACCACCACCACGTGTTCCCTTTAAATGAGCAATCGGGGAACAGGCAGAAACTGAGCAGATACATCAGCTGAAACTTGGCATTCTCTCTTCTGTTCTCCACTTTTTCTCATGTTACATTTAAAGACAAAGCTAAACTGTTTTTCTGGTGGAGGTCAAAGTTAGACGCTGAATGCATTTGGCTGGGCCAGATGCAGGTTTGGCCCAAAAATTAATGACAATATCTAACTATTGTTTTAAGAAGCAGTGAAAGCAGCAAATGAAGGATTTCAGAGCTCAGGCCTGGAAAAACTAGCTCTGGTCTGGATTTCCTTGGCCTGGAATAAGGCAGGAAAGGCTAGGGTCTTTCAAACGCTGGAAAGCTAGCCTGTATTTCTCCTGCCTAAATGCTGATGAAATATCCAGCCTTAGTTTGTCACCTCATGTTGTTACAATGTGGATAACTCCGCCGTCTACCTCCATATGCATCTTTGGACATTCTTCTCTATTTAGAATTTAGGCTGTGAGATTGTGATACTGAGGTTTTGTAACTGAATTTTAAATAACGGTAATAGCAACAACCCTTCTTGTGTGTATTTTACTAATCTTGACTATTAGCCTTCTGTGTTGTGTGAGTTCTCAAGGGTGTTTAGGCAAAATTAGGCATGCCTGTTGACTCAAGCACCATAGCTAACCCCTGGGATGTAAGGAGAGCAAACAGCAGATTCGTAATTGCTTACCCTTTATGTTCCTAGGAAGTAAAAAGACACACACCTGTAACATCATCCCCTTTGTTTACAGGAACGAGATTAACTCTGTAAGACTGGGAAACTAATGTGGGCGCACATGAAAAAATGAAGGTTCTTTTTATATAAACTCTTTTGATTTAAAGGAGACTCACTGTGTTTGAAGACAGTTCCTTACTTATTATAATGAAGGAATAAATGCAAGAAGAACATCTGGAAGTTCAATATAAACATCTGGAAGGGTAGAAATGCTCAGCAACAGCTTTTTTTCTTGCCCTCTATGCTGCAGTTATGAATTGCATGAGACTTATTTTTGTAGCTTTTCTTTCACATCTAGGCACCAAATGGGGTTGGAAAGCAGCAAATAACTATGTTAATGCATGTGAATGTTCACACATGCTGTAGCTAGACAGTTAAAGCAAATAAAGTGCATTTTTTTATAAATTTAACCTTTCTGAATGATTGATTGATATGCATTTCATTTCAGGATCAAAAAAATTGAATTTCTATGAAAGCACATTTTTTAAAAGATGTTTTCAATGTCTGCACTGTCTCTTTTGATGCAAGATCTAGATCTTTACTGCATGAGGGGGAAAGTGAGTAAAAATACTTGATTATCAGTAGAAAATAAAAAGACCATGAAATAGTGCTACAACCTGATTGACAGCACATCATGTCTTGACAGAGGCATGTCTAATGTCTTTATTTCCATACCCCTCATGCACTGTCCAGTGGTTAACTGGAATGGCTTATCTTTGTTGGCCTCTGACTCATAAGGCTTGGACCTTCCTGAGCCTTATGAAATACATTTCACCAGTTACCCAGTATGTGGTCCTGGACTGGAATGGAGATGCTCTTGTCTAGACAGAGTTTGCTTATGGTGTCACTCAAAATTTGACAGACCTTCCCTGCCCATGGAAAGTTATTCTTGTAGGCCAGAGCAAGCATCAGCCCTGGTAGCACAATGCAGCTTATGAGAGGATCTTCTGGAGCAGCCCAGATCTTCTGTGAGCCCACTGTCTGGAAGAAGACCACTTCACCTATTCACCTCCGCCTTGAGGAGTCCTGCTGGTGTCGAGAGAGATGAGATCTCCAGCAGCATTTTTCCTGAGCTAACTGAAATTGAGGATGTCATCTTAGCTTGGAGATGTCCTTTCATCAGGTTGCAGTGGCCCCGTGGGGGATCAGAGCAGCATCCAGTTGGATTTTTTTCCTTGACTTTATTGCCTTTTCCTTAGAAAGCCATGCTGAGCAGTGAGATCAGGCTGGAGTTCATATGAGAGCAGCATTTTTTGCAGCTTCTTCTCTGGAAGTGAGGCAGAGTGAAGCCATAAATAACGTGTTACCCTGTGGTCAGCACAGGGGGGCCAGTTCAGAGTCGCCAACCCTGCCTGACCCCTGCATCATAGTAATGTCACTTGTGTATTGATTTAGTGCTGGCGGAAAATGAAGGCAATAAACTCTGGAACTGGTGCAGGCAATACAAGTCTGAGCATCAATGATTTTCTGTTCTAGCACACAGGGTGCAGTTATGTGCAGTCCCAGTGTTTTTAGATAAGTATATTTTAAAAGTGCATAAACTGTGAATTTAACCCCACAGTCGAGTAAACTGGGAAATGTTGCTCATGACTGTAGTCTAAACGGAGAGCTTGTAGAGCTTATAAAATAAATTCTTATTACTATTGTATGAAGAGGGAAGGTTTGTCATAATGTGTTTAGAGCTGCAGTGTGACAGCAAGACTTTCAAGCTGTATCATCTAATATTAGCATGAAAGAGCGAAATCTTAATTAAAATTATTTTTTAATAGCACACATTATCTATGCTACAGGATTTTTGATGGTTTGAGTTTCTTTCTCTTTTAGTGGAAGACCTTAAGAGTAGTTCTAATTGCTCCTCAGAAGCTTCCTTGGAGGAAAATAACACATACAGTTCTGGAGGGTGGGTGGTTTCCAGGGTTTGCTGTTTCTACTTGTAATGTATTAAGTATTACGTTTTTGGTTTTGTTGTTGGGGTTTTTTTCCCCTGTGCATCTTAGTGACACTTTGGTATTGACTTAAAAACCAGTGTACTTTCAGCTTGCAAGTAAATGAAGTGGAATTGAAGTATTTATATTATTGCATGTATTTGTTAGAAGGTTTAATTGTGAAATTATTCAGATCTAATAACAAAAAAAATAGGATTTTTAGTCAGTGATTCCTAACAAGTGGACTAACACTTTTATGTTAATAAATGCAAAGGTCTATATTCCTATTTTCTTGCTAAAAACAGCTTGATTGCTATATTAGATGGGTCTAGCACTGTTTGGTAGAAGGAAGAAAAATTTTCACAAGGAACTAGTGAATATCAGTTATGTTTTCTGCTTTCAGTTAAAATAATGGAGGCATGAAAACTAGACAAGGGTCTAAACTGTAATCCATACAAAATTATGCAGTGATAGTAATGTGTCTTAAATTTAAGACCCTTTGGACTTTCATTGGATATTTTTTGATTTCTTGATGTTTTTCATCCTGCTAGTAAAAGGGGTACTATGTGTGCTCTTTGACACTTAATCTGTCTCTAAATCTCACTCACTGATCATTTTTATTGTCATTTATAGTCCTGCAAATGAATTCTGGTGGATTGTTTTGAATTTTTGTCTAGTAGCCCCAAACCAAATCTCTTCCCATTACTGCTTGGCTATTGAGGATACTGAGAAGAAAAAGAATAAGGAAGCATAAGGAAGCACTGACACTGTGGTCAGTTTGTTTCATAAGTGGCTTTCTTTTCCAAAACAAGCCTGTGCAAGCTCCACTCGATAAAGCAGAGGTTATTGGTGCCTTGCATCGGGGCAGCTCTTTCTCTGAACACCGAGCATGTCTGGGTGTGTAGAGAGTTTCGTTCTAAATGTTTTGCTTAATTTCTTCACTGACTCTCTCAATTAATTTATTGCATCCGCAGCTAAAGCTCATACAACCCTGGTTAACTGTCTTTTCTCTAAAATATTCCAGGTATCCCAATGGAATTCATTCCTTCACCCTGGGGAAACCATGTGGAAGTTTCCCCCTTTTTTCCCCTTCAGTTAAGAATAAGAATTATTTGTTTTCATTTAGGATCCTTTGAAACTGTGCTCTGAGGAACTTGCATCATTTCCCAAGGCAGGAATGTGGTTTCATTTTATTTTATTTTTGAGGGGAGAAAAATCCCTCTAGTAAATACACTCCTTTAAGTACGATGAAAATGAGGCCTTGTTTAATAAAAGTCTTTCCCCTGACTTCAGTATAATTTATTACCTTTTCAGGGAAGAAATAAATTTAAAGGGCAAATGAAAGCTCTCTTCATTCTTCCGAGAATGGTCAGAAAGGGGTAAACCTTAAGTAGTTCTTGCACTCCTGTTCACCTTTTGATTAAAAAAAATATTAAAAACAAAAAATAAATTCTAATTGCTCTCATAAGTTTTGTCTTGTTTCCAAAAAGCTTCTAAAAATTAATTACAATGATAAAAGTAGGAACATTTCTCAACAGGCCTAGGGAATTGGTTTTTATTTTCCTTTATTAATGATAGGCTTTGGAAATCATACCTTTACCCCAAACAATAGAATTTAACATTTTCTGTCGGATCCAGGTAGAATAACAAACTGCTGACAAAGGAGCAATATTCACTTACTGAAAATACACCAAATCAGAGTTAATTAGTAACATATCTTGCTCTGCCATTACACTCCACTTAGCTACATCTACAAGGGAGCACTCATCAATGTGGGCTTCTCCTAAACAGTGGAGATAGAGATGGGTTATGGAACATTTGCTCTAAAGCAGAGCTCTTGGTACACTTGGAGAAAAGCTGAAGACCCAGGGTAGAAATTTCTATTAAAGAGCAATTTTGAAAATCAGCATGTACAGGAAGACTTACATGTAAAATGCCAGCACATGACCAGGTCCTACTAATCTCAGGGGTTTTGAGCTGAATTTTTTTATAACAGAAGATGGGAATCCACCTTTAGAATATCATTTGCAAAATAGCTGCTCCCAAGATAACATTTTTCCTGTAGAAAGCACATAGTTATATGGGGAGTTGGTTCTAAATGTTTTGCTTATTTTCTTCACTGACTCTCAGGGTTACATTTCTTGCACCCTCAGCTAAAACTGAGACATCCTTCCTAACTGTTAAAGCAAAGAATTTGCAGTCTGGAAGGTATGGGGTGTAAGGTCCACATCTAGCCACTTGCTTCTGTTTTCACTTTGTGATACCATTTGTCTTTCCTGTGTTTCGGCCAAAACTGTTTAAATGCAAAGCCAAACTTACAGCTAGACCTCAGCTTGAGAAATTATGTGAACAAAATGCCAACTGTTAGCTAGTTGCATTGTAAAACTGCATTCAGTGAGGCACTGAAGTGTCAATTGTTTCCACCAGTGGAAAACACTGACAACAAGAGACTATTTTGTGGAAAAGGAGCAGTGGTGCTCCTTCTGCGTTGCATCATTGTACATGAGCAGTGTGATCAAGTATTCTGGGTTGTTTGTTTTTTCCTGGGATAATCCATGAAAACAGAAGATAAACAATTTTAAATATCAAATTACTTTTGCCTTTCTAGTTTCAATGAAACTATGGCTCTTAACATCAAAACATGAAGTTACTGCTGATGGAAAAGCTTGCTGAGACATCTGAGGTGCAGCAGCCAGTCCATGCGGTAGGAAATGGTCAGCAGTGAATGATAGCTTTCAGACAGCAGCCTTTGTGCCTCCCTCCTTCCAGTCTCAGCATGAAAAGAATGTTCAGTGAGAAGGTCTAGTTTGTGCATTTTTTTAATAAATGTATTTTGAATCTGAATGTGAAAGGGAAATATGATTCTGAGCTCTTCTGGTGCTGGCAGAAAAGCATCCCATTTTCGTGTTTCATTTTGGTGTGGATGCTGTCACGAGCTCACAGGTGGACTGCTTTTTCTTCCCTTTTTTTTTTTTTTATGTCAGACAAAGATCTTTTCAATTCTTTTTTTTATTATTATTTTTTTTCCAGTTGTTCCACGAGTTTGTTTCTCTCACGCACTTACAATTTGATGTGCTTCTTTAAAGCTGGAAGCAACAACAGCAGAAAATCCCAGTGCCTTCTGTAGTTCTCATTTGGGAAAATTTTGTGTCACCCTTCAGCTTTGCTCAACCAAAAAAAAAAGTCTCTGAAGTTCATTTTCCTGTATCCACATGGAGAAATGCTGATATTATGTCCAAGTGTGCTTCTAGTGTAATGGGGCAGGTCCATAGGTGGACACATATCCTTTCTTATCAGCGCCTAGAAAACAGCTAAAAGAGCTCAGAGCTTTTTTGAAAGGTCATGACACTTCAGAAGCTATGACACAATTTGTAAATCAGAGGCATTTGATTTCCATGCTCTAGTGTTATCCATCTCTCTGTGCTGTTTAATGATCTATTGGTGAAGGAAAGACTGCTGTAAGTGAAAATGCTTGGTTTCCAGACACACCAGTGAACAGGGGGTGTTTGAACACCCCGGGATGAGTGCTTTGAAGTTTGGGGATACAGTGACCTTAAGTTCTGCAACTGGGAAAGTGAGAAATTGGTCTATAAAACTGTCCCAGACATACCTGTCATGGGGGTGGCCATCTGCTGCTGGGGTCTGATTTTAGAAGAGCAGCCTCTGTGTGTTGCAAAGGCTGAAACAATAATTCCTTGATGTTGGCATTAAAAGCCTAGAGGTCACTTTAAAAAAAAAAAAAAAGGTTCAGACAAGTTTTAAGGGAGAGACAGAGTGCAAGTCTCTTGCATGTCTTTGTATTGGAGTAAGAGCTATCTGGTTGGGTCATTCTTTTTTAATAAAGTACTTGGTATCTAATTGCAAGTTTGTTAATATAACCGTAGATAAGCAAGAACAGTTAAGATTTTTGAAATACCTTCTTTCATGTAAGAATTCATCGTCTACAAAAGGAGGGAATTTAGCTGTTACACGGAGGAAAAGCTGCCAAGCTTCCCTGGAATCAGTACCTTCCTTGTTCTTATAAAACCAGTTTTGAGGGAGCTATTTCCCATCTTCTGGTATTGATATAACCTCAGAAAGAACTTGTTCTGACATATGGCATTGATAGTTCTCATCTTCCCTTGTTTGAAGTTGCTTTAAGGTGCCCACTTTTTACTTTTCTACAGAAGTACAAGGAGTAACTTAGCAAAAGCTGAGTGTATAGAGAGTTAAAAAAACCTGTGTAAAATTATTGCATATTTGTAGAATGGCTGCCAGTTTCTTCTTTTAAACAGACTAAAATTGAAAACTGTACTTCAGAAAAGGAAAGCTCAAGGAAAATTTTTAGAATATATTAAATGTTTTTTAAATCAAGGATTTCCTTGACAATGTGTTGAATTTTTTACGAAGTTGGTTACCTTCAGTAAGTATCAAAATAATCATATTTAATGACATCTTTTCCATTATAACTGTGTCCTGCTTATATAAGAGAAAAGGGTGCACCTGAAACCGTTCTCACTTTTCCCAGCTTGGAACAGTTGTGCTAATACCTCAAAACAGATCAGGCCACCATACCAGGGACCTGATATTGCCTCTTGCACTCAGTTAGTTGGCAAAGCAGCTACAAAGAGTAACTTAACTCCAAGCTGTGAAGAGCCTCATGAGTGGGTATCCTGGTTCCGGCCAGGACAAGGTTAATTTTTGCAGTAGCCAAGAGGGGACATGGCTGCAACCTAGAGGTTATTTAGTGCCACCTCATGTCAGCATTGAATTGGGGAGTACTGTTCCTAAATCACAACAATGGAGAAAGACACAAGCCAAAGGAGTGAAGTCCTCCTTATTTTTAGTAAACACCTTCTCTGCAAATAGAAAAGTGTAACTCCCATCTGCTTGTACAATGCCGTAGGAAGAAGAGTGGGAGTGCTGTGTGAGTATTTCTAACTCCTGCCTGTAGAGATCAAAACAGAGTTTTGTGATAACAAATTGGTTTTTCTTCAGCTGGCAGACCTGCAAAGCTTGACTGCCTGGTGTTTGATGTTCAAAGTCATGTCAGCAGGGCATACCAACTTCTGGTTCATCCTCTGGAGCCAAATAGAAAAATGGAGAAATGGAGTTCAGTGCTGACCGCTTTGTCTTGCAGGAGATACCCTGTCTTGAAAAAAAAAGAGTAAAGAATATGAAGGCCCTTTCACCCTGTAAAAAGTATATTTCCAATGGATGATTTCTAAAGTAATGTCAAAGCAGAGAGGTACTGGCTTTTTAATTTCTGAGTCCAAAACCTTTGTTCTGTCTGGGTTTCCCTCTGATGTCATCCAGTCTTCCCAATACCTCTCTCATTTACTGCTGCTCCACAGAAGCAACTGCTGTGTATTTCTGAGAGTTCTCTTTTCAACCACCTTTTGAGCAGTCCAAACACCTATTAACAGTTTGTCATTCCTGCTCCCTGGAGGAGTGGTAGAGTGTATCTGAGGAGACTCAAGCTATTCTTTTACCTGAAGGCAAGAGGTGAATGTAACGTCTTGTGATCCTGAAACATCCTCAGGTGTTTTCAGTGTCATCCTTCATGTAAGAGTAAGAAATTTCTATGTTTTCCATCTGTGAAGGAGATGGAGAGGTTGTGATCTGCAATTTAGATAATTCAGAGTTAAGCTTCTGGTTTTCTATCTGCTGCTTCACTTCACGCATATGATTTGTCACCCGGCTTTGGAGGGAATTTGTATAATTTCAGTATAGCAAAAGTCTTTCTTGGTCAGCTGCTCTTACGTTGTAGCCTCTCAAGCACATACCATATTAAAGGCACGACCTCCATTTAGTAATTGTGCTAGCTACAAATGAGACTTTAAAATTACCTCAGTTGCAGGTGTCAGTGTTGAAAACAGAAGAGGTTTGCATTGACAGGGTTTCACCTTTCAGGGCCAAGGAAGATACTTTTTGAAGAAGGTCTTCAACCTGACTTGACAGAAATCACTTGAACAGTGAATTGTGCTGCCAGAAGCCACAGAGATGCCACTGAGTTACTGAAAGGATTTGTCATCTTAGTGTGCAGGATGGACATTGTAGGGTGGTGCACAAGCTTGAAAGGCAAAAAAAAAAGTCTTTAAGGTTGACAGTGACAGGAAGGGCTTATATTCCTCTCCTTCCCCCACCCTATCCCGTGTGTCAGTTTATTCAAAGTGACATTTAGGAAACTGAAGAATCATTTCCAAGAAAATGGGCTCACTAAAGTTCTTGTTTTGCATCTGATGAGTTAATAATTACTATTTGAGAAAAAGAGACAACTGTGTGTGAGGAGAGAGTAGAAGAGATGCAGTGCCTTGGTCACTGAAGCTGATACACAATGTGTAGGTGGTAAAATATGGAAGAAATTGACATTTCTCTTAGTTTCTGGAACTTGTGTGAGTGCTTCATGAAGACAGAAAAATTTATTTCCACAACACATCTTTTGGAAGTAAGTACCTTTTGTGGTATATAGCAGTGGAATGTATTCATTGTTCCTCAAAGAGACCACAGTTGGATTTTTATTACTATTTCAATAAACATGCTTGTTATGTAGCAAAATGAAATCAAATTGGCTTTTTGCTTGCTATGCATTTGTTTTGGTGGAAGAATATAGGGTGGTCTGCAGAATTTAGCTCTGAAGTCATGAAGATCTAGGGCTTTCTTCCTTTTTCTTTCTCAGGTATACTAAGGGATTAATGAGATCTGTGTTGAAAAAAATCTGTCTGCCCCAAGTGAAGAGAGAAGATAGAAACTCTCCAAGACAGCTGGCAATCCCACAGCTGTCTCTGCTCCCTCCTCCATAGGTTTCTACAGGGCCTCCTGCCTGCACCAATTTCATCCCCAGGGAGGGTGCTCACCTCTGTATCTCAGGAGTTAACATGAAAAGGCTACCTGGATAACATCCCTCTCCTGCTTGGTCCCTGGCATTGTTCTGCATGTCCCTGTTGTGCATTTTTGCATTTTGCAACCTCTTTTCCAGACAGCCCTTGCCCAGGATAGAAGGAACGTTGTGGGACATGGCTGTAGGCATTGAGGGATAATTCTTTGCTTCTCGCTTCCTGCCTAATGCTCAGCCTTGTGGATACACTTGGCCTTCCAATTACATTTTGGATTTACTCTCCTTCAGCAAGGACAAAGTAATCTTAGAGTATGTGGCAGCTCAATTTCCTTCCTATTGCTGTCACACATACACACAAAAAGGTAAAGGGAATGTATATTGGTTATAGGCTATCTGGCTTCTAAAGAATGTGGAGATTGAAAATGGCCCTTCATTAAGAGTAATCTGCATCTGATCCTTGGCTATTTAGCCACTGTTCTGCACAAAATGAGTTGTTTGGGTTTCTGTCTTGCCAGAGAAAAGCTTGGCTTAGTTCTCTCTAGAGGGAGGAGGGGTCAATTTAAGTAAACAAAGCAAAGTATTTAACTTGCAATAAGTAATGTAGAATTCTTTGGATGAACACTTCAGCTTTCAGCCTATTCATCCATCAAATACCTGAGTGCTGCATTTACTTTGTGCTGCTGTATAGTACTGTTAAAGAGCTGAAGGCTTTCAGGTGCTCAGCATTGGCCTTGCTTGCCCCACTCAGGATAAAGCTGTATGCACTCCAGAAATAGGAGCTTTTAAACACATTCCAGAGAACACAGTACTGATTGATCCTGTTTCCTGTGAAATTTTTCTTTTATTTAAATTTTTTGGTTCTTCACTCTCCCTCCTCTCTCCTCCCTCTGTTCCTGTCTTTCCACTCCCTTTCTTTATTTATAACTTTATCGCCATGGCCTTGCCCCGGTACAGTTGGCAGGCAGGAACAGCACCTCTGAAAACCAGCCCAACCACCAGGATAAGATGTGGGAGCCTGAGCTGTGGGAGGATTGTGGGGCCATCACAGTCGAGACTGCCCTGTCCTGCAGCACTGGGGCCCCATCTCACGTGCCTCTGAGCTGGATCAGGCTGCCAGATTCTCCTGGCAGAGAAAAGCAATTCCAGGCCTGTTTCCAGAAAATAAAGTGTAGACACCTTCCTTCAAATCCTTGTCATAGAGATTTACTCCTGTAAGAAGAGAAATCTTTTTATCTCAAGTTTTTGGAACCAAGTTGTGAAATGACAGAAGTATCTGTTCCATTTTTACCTGCCCATAGAAATACCGTGGGGTTTTTCCAGTGTGCATTAAAAATAGATGTATTTAAACCATAAGAGTAGATCTAGTCAAACTGTTATTGGAAATGTGCTTTAAGGATTTGACCTCTTACATTTCTTTTATGGAGATTGATGTTGATTTTACAAGCCAACTAGGTTTAATTCACAGGGTGCTTTTAATTGACTATGTTTTTGCTAAATTGTTTAGGGTTTTTTCTAGCTTTTGAAATGCTTCAGTCTTTTGTTTCTTCATTTGTTTTGCTGAAATTGGCTGTTTCATACCCTGCAGCCCAACTGCAAGTTGGTTATATTTGGAAGAAATTCTGAATTCCTTAAAAACTTTGAAATGCTAGGAATTAAAAAAAAAAAAAAAAAAAAAAAAAAAAAAAAAAAAAAAAAAAAAAAAAGAAAAAA
>JAWWLV010000100.1:22564170-22586778 GCA_035041135.1 Platyrinchus mystaceus | reverse complement strand
CAATGCTCGTGACTGCTGCCTGTTCAAGGACAGACGTATTGGTCACATAATCCATCCAGTGGATGTTTAGGATTGTATAGAGGCAGCATTGATGGAAATGTTCTAAGAGACGCAAGTGGTGGCAGTAAATGACCCATGATTCAGACCCATATAAAAGAGCAGACAGCACAATGGCCTTGTAAACACTGATCTTTGTACTTTTCTTCAGGAGCCATTAGCATGGTGGGAAGTTTTGCTAGGAAAATCCTAGGGACTGAAATAATACAAAACTCAGTAGATTGAATGGGGCTGGCTTCAATGGCTTTTACTTCCCCGTAAGAAGTGAGCAGTCTGTTCAGAAGCTTGAAGGAAGCCCTGCTTGCACAAAGGTGTGGTCCTGGGTGTTGTGTGCTCCCCTACTAGCCACTGCTGTCTCATGGAGGAAGGGATTTGGAAAGTCAGCCTGGTCTGAGGCTGAGGGCCAGGGCCGTGGAAAAGCCCACATTACCCAAGCTGGAGCTGGACAGCATGGACTTCTTGACTCAGCTCCAGGCCAGGCATGAGCAGCAGGATGACAACTTGCACAACAGTGACTTCCTTCCAGAGCTGGCTAGGAAGGCGACCCTTTTGTTTTTATCATTTTTCAGTGTAGCATGAGGTGCACATTTAGTTGCTTGCCCATCTACAGTCCACATTTTCTTGAGTGCAGCCAATCAAGCCTCAGCACATAGGTTATCAGGGATAACCTATTTGAGATACCCCAGAGAGGCTCAGAAACTCCACTTTAAACCAGTGTTCGGTGCAGTGGGTTTCATGTGGATTTTTCATGATAACTTTGGTGTTTTCTCAGGAGCAAATTCCTACCTGCCTCAACCATACAGCTTCTTGTTGCTGTTTTTAATACATCAGAAATTATGTCAACAGAATGTTCTGTTGTTTCTCAACAACAGATTTTAAAAAAAAAAGTTGGAAAATTGGAAGCTTTCAATTGCAACTTTGAACAGCGCTAGGAGAGCTTTCCTGTCAGCTCCATTGTTCCCACATTGGACTTTTCTGCTGCAGGCCTGGTGAGGATGCTGTCATTGTCTTTTGTCCTTGAATGTAGATCGCATGACTTGCAATGTTCCCGTCTCTGATGTTGTTTTCCCAAGACAGCCTATAATGAAGAAAATACATGCTCAAGCTAGAACAAAGTCCACCGCTGCCTCACTAGCTAGGAGGCTGAATACAACATGTACAGTTTCAGTGGTTGAATTTGAATGATTGGCTTGGTTTCTGCAGAAACCAGCTCAGCAGAGCTTCTCCATGCAGAGGGTGGACTCATTATCAACACGGACAATCCTGCAAATAAACAGATGCAGTTTCTACTCTTATAGGAACAGGTACAAAGAAGGGACAAAAGACTGTAGTCCTTTGCATGGGTTTCAGGTACTCTTTTCTAGGACTGCTGGAATCCAAAAGAGCTGCCAACAAAAGCTATGAGGTGGATTCATTTGATTAATGGCACCTCGGCATGGGAGAGTTTCATCCTCCCCATGCTGTAAAATTGCTGCCAGACCCTAACAAAGTCACTTGGTCAAAGGATTTAGTGCAAAGCTAAACCCTGGTTCTCCTCCCAGCTTCTTTTCCTTGGCATGCTTTGTTGGTCAGCAAACTGATAGGCATAGAGTAGCACTGTGCCACCAATAGTTGCGAGCAGGCTCAGTTTAGGGATGCTTTTTGGTATGAAAAAGCCAATGTCTGTCACCTGGCACACTCTGCATGTTTGTAAAGCCCTTCAGAAAACATTATTCTATTTAATCTATGTACATTTGTTATCCAAACATAAAGGTATCTGTATAGTTTACAGTCATCACTGCCTAAACTGGAAATAGCTGGCACCTTCTTGACAGGCATGGCCAAAAGTCTGTATGCTGTGGAAACTGACTTGAGTTAGCTCCTAGACCTGCAGAGAACATCACTGAAATAAAAACAGGAGCAGTATGTTAACAAATAAATACCAAAATGACAGGAGAACCAGTTTGAAAATAGTGCCCAGTGGGTAGTGCTGGGAAGCCCTTATTGCTGCTGCCTGCACTAATCCTGCTCACTGGTGGTAAGACTGGTTTCCACTTCAGTCAAGCATCTCAGCCAGGAAAATCTCAGGAGCACCATCTTCGTTTTGACATGATTGGCGTGTAAGGACTTCTCCAGCAGTGCTTATACATAAAACTCCTCTAACCTTGGAAGGAGTTAGCACCTTCCTTTAATTCAGTATTCTAAATAAAGTACCAGGCATTAGATTTCATTTCTGCATTGAACTCTGAATTTTATTCTGGGCTTTGTTCTCCTCAGCTTTGCAAAACAGAGAAAGGAGGAGGGGTAAGGCTCTTTGGCTTTGACACTATTGAAGCCTGAGGAGCGTCTGGATTTCAATTGAATAGAGCCCTAAGAAAAGATCTGCTGAAGGACGGCATTTCAGTGCAAGAAGGATGTGTGTTTAGGACTTTCCATTACATAATGAGGCTGAAATGGATTAACAAGACCCAGGCTTTCTTTTTCTTGAGAATTGCTGCCTGCACTCTTTTTCTATTAATGATGCTTCAGTCACAGCACTCACAGAAAGGTTTTCTTTGTTGTTATTAGTTTTAGAAGTAAATTGCCGCATTGTTTTTCCTGATCAAGAGATTGATTAGTAAGAGGTCTCTAGCTGAAGGGAAAAAAATGTTCCTCATTACCAACTTTAAATGCAAATGTATTTGCCAAGAAGAGTTTCAGATGGTGAGGACCGCGGGGGAAGGGGCATGGGGGTGTGCCTTGCTCTTTTGATGTGCTTCCCATAACCATTTACAGATCTTTGAAAGGCGTCCTTCTCATCAGGTCATTGAAGAGAGTGTGGAAACCATGCTCTAGAAAGAGAAAATTAACCATTGCCACTTCCAGCTGGGTGCTTCTTGTGGTATTTTGACAAGTAATGGTGCATTAGTATATTTGTGGAGTTTGTTGTGTTTTGTCCACTCTTTCTCTTCCTAGGTGCTTTCATAATCTGCTGGACCCCAGGATTAGTCTTGCTGCTCCTTGATGTTTGCTGTCCCCAGTGCAACGTCCTGGCCTATGAAAAATTCTTCCTGCTCCTGGCTGAGTTCAACTCTGCCATGAACCCCATCATCTACTCCTACCGGGACAAGGAAATGAGCGCAACCTTCAAGCAGATCCTCTGCTGCCAGCGCAGTGAGAGCGCCAATGGCCCCACCGAAGGCTCGGATCGGTCAGCATCCTCACTCAACCACACTATCTTGGCTGGTGTCCACAGCAATGACCACTCTGTGGTGTAAAACCACAGCCAGCCACGTGACCGACAAAGAGCAGCAGGCTACGACACAGAGCGGGGTGGGTGCATGGGCCCAGGGAAGGTAACCCACTCACAACATTTTCTTAAACACTAATGGACTACAAGTGCATCTTTTCCAGGGAGCCTGGCACACCAGTGCAGACCACCCCATCCACAGGACTGACCAGGCTGCAAGGCCTTTGATTTCTACTTTAAAAAAGTAGAAGGTAGATGCCTTGAGGCAGAGGTCATTGGTAGCCCATGGAAAGCTTCGCTGAGACTTTGTTGAACTTCGCTGCATCTTGGTGCCAGTTTGAATCAACTCTGATTAATTAAGCTTATAACTGCTTCACTGCATTTACATGTAGCCACTTAGTATTTTTAAAAAGGGAGTAAAGGGGATAAAAGTATGCCTATCATTTAATAGACATGTAATATGTATCACCATCAGCATGCTTGTGATGAACGTTTTCTGTGCAGGGAGTAAAACTGTGCTCTAGTCTTTGTATCTTTAGCCACACTGCCATAACTACAGTAAAAACAAAAGTATTTTTTTCTAACACAGGCAACAGGAAGATGATGGAAACTGACTCTTCTTACTTTCATTACTGGCGTTAGAGAATGCATGTTCTGTGTGTATGCAGATTGTTTTAATTATGAAAAAAAAAGCTCTTTGTAAAGTCTGCAGGAAAGTAGAAAAACATAGACTGTATTCCAATGTTTGTTTAGATTATGAAATAAACAGTACTTTAGTCACAATGTATATAAGGTTCTTCTTTGAAGTGCAGTATGAAATGTGTAACATGTGAGGGGTACCAAGTTTTTTATGGACAAGTTCTTAAAGTAAAACACATCCCTAGGGCTCTTAAAGGGCTACAGTCAGGTTGGTAGATTAAAAAAAAATGTATTTATGGCATTGGACTGTTTTTCTTGTTTATGGCAAAAAGCATAAGCATTTTTAACGTGAAAAAAGTATAGGTTTTTATAGACCTTTTCTTGTAATTGAAAACAAAACACCTTTTGCATTTTTGCACTGAGAAATATTTGTAGGGTATCTTTTAAATTATATACCCTTCACTTCAAAAGCAGTAAGCTACTAAGAACCACGGTACAATTTTTTTTTATGAAGTCGAGACTTTACAACATAGTCATCTATTGCAAATGACTGGACCATGCTACAGATAATAGGCACACATGCACATTGTTATAAATACCTAACTAACAGGTGGACTTTTTCATACCAGACTGTTTTGAAGAAAAATGCTACTCATGTGAATATCTGTTGCCAAGAATCACTGACATTAAACAAAACTCCTTAACAGGGTTAAATGTCAGCAAAGGTGGGATCTTGCTGATAAAAAACTTGGGACCTTTCTCTGTGAAACTGTATGTTCTCCTTACAATGTAAAATATATCAAGAGTAAATTCCTGGGGCCATTTTCCTCATTGTCATTTGCCTCTATACCAAAAAAAAACCAATACCCAAACAAAAAAATAAACACCCCCCAAAAAACCCACAAAACACAATCGGAGATGTATATCCTTCAGTCTACCCTACTGAAATGTAACTTAGGGAACTATGTTCTCCCATTTGGGCAGGGAAGAAATGGAGGGGAGAGTGTCAACCTAGAAAAATCCAGTGTTTTTAGCATGTCTTGCTTTGAGGATGCGTAAAATTGCATGAAACAGGCAGTTTCTTGCTGAGGGAGGGAAGAGAAACAAGGGAGAAAAACTTGCCTCCACTGAATAAAGTGAGAGTTTTGACACTGCTTTCAGTAAAATCGAAATTCACCTGAACTGTCAAGCTAATTTTGTGCAGACACTGTGCAAGGTGGAGTAGGTAGAGTGGATAAACATAACATTATCTGCCAATTGACCAAGGTTTTGAATATAAACACTTGCTTTTGACAAAACAGCTCTTTTTTTCCTGTCTGTATTTGAGAGCAAGTGAATGTACAGGTTGATTTGGTTTTATTCCCATAACCATACTGAGAAAGAGAAGAACAGGCTGTATGAATTTCATCTCTAAAAAGCATCTGCTTGCTAATCCACTCGTCATTTTTTCTTGGTGCCTGCTTGATGGTTGAATTGGTGCAGGTAAGCAGAAGAAAAAGACAGGGGACATCTGAAAAACAATTTCTTTTTCTCAAGAGTTCTTGGACTTTTTTTCTTCCTTGGATCCAGTGAGAGCACTTTTTCCTGTCTTTAACATCCCCACAAAGAAAAAGAACATAGAAGACACTTTATTTTCGGGGGGGTTTTTTGGGTGGAGGTTGTTGCCCTTTCCAAGTGTCCTTTATACTACTGGGGAGCATAGTGTTACAAAATAGCAGCAATCATTCACCCTAGTTTACCCTGCTCAAAGTGTAGTGGGTTTTGAGAAGCCATGGGTGAATAATTTCAAACTGGGGTGCAATCATTCAAGACGTGTGGGTGGGTGCAGAGGCCCCTTGGGAAGATGGATGCCCAAGGAGGCTTTTCTGCTGTCACTGTGATTGCAACAGATGGCAGTTGCTGTCCAGGTACATTGATCAGCCCCTCTCCAAGCAGGCAGTGGACAATTCAAGAAGCTGGACTCTTTGAACCCTTAGAAGCAGCTAAATTTCAGTTGTCAAGTATATTAATACAGGAGCACTTCTGGCAGCAGGTGGTTTTCTTCTAAACAGTGAAGTACAATGCTTTAGATCAAAGGCCACAGGAGGCAAACATTGTACAACTGCACTAGAGGAACTCACTGAGCATTTGGCTGCTGTTTAAAAATTTGGTTAGTGCTTTGTGTTGTTGACGTGCTGTCTCTATATCCTTGGGAAATCTGATCTGTGAATTGAGTGGTTCTTTGCAAGCTAGTGAAATTAAAGCTGCAGTGAACAAAGAGAATAAAAACCAGAGCCTGCAATAGAAGGATTCATTTGCTGTCTTCCTTAGAATGGTTCCTATGCCATTTGTTTTTGTCTCAGAATTTTTTTAAGTTTTACTTCTCTGTTCAGATTTTCCAGCTAATTGTACAGTTATAGAACTCACTTCTGCTATGTGAAAACATGGTACAAAGTACTTAGCGAAAAAAATTGCCCCTCTTACTTATCTCAAATTCTTCAAAAGGTTTTAGAAGACTTCTTAAAATACCAACAATCCTCCTACAGTCATTAAAATTCTTCTGTTGCTGGCTGCCCCTGGTCCAAGTAAATCCTCTTGAAGTTCAAATGTAATGGTGTTTGTGTCAGCAACTGTAGTGGTGGGGAGTTGTGCATTAAAGAAATATGGTTGATGCAATCATTTGCAGGTCAAGGAAAATGTGTTTTCCTACTTCATGTTTTTTTAGAGACAGCATAAGTCTGAAAACTAATTTAAAAGATGGTCTTTGAATGAAGGATTACTAAGTAGAATTTTAATTCCCTGTTGCTATATATAGAGAGGCTAGGTGACTCATTGGTCCAAAAAAAGCACAGCTTTTATGTAAAATTTGGAAGTATATTCTATGGAAGTATATTTCACCCAGTATATTCTATGTATATTTGACACATTGCTTTTCTTGTCACCCCCTTTTTTGCTCCATGTGTTCTGAGATATCTTGGTAGCTTCAGACTGGCTTCTAAATGAGATTCTGAAAGCTCAGCAGATAGGAGAAAGGGCAGACCAAATAAAGGCTTTTTCAGTGATTCCTAAAACTAAGCACACCTGTCTGTCCATAGTGCACCAGCAGCAGACTTTTTTGAATAGTTGCCACAAGATCCAACATTGTTTTCTTAACTCTGCCCTTCCTAAATAGTCACAGCTGTGGCACTGTTTAAACAAGCTGGCAACAAAGGCTCATAATAGTCACTTGGTGAAAAGGAAAGGGCACAGTTGCTATCTTCATGGTGCAAATTAAGTCTGGGTAACTTGGATGTCAAACAGGAAAGGACATGTTTTTATGTTCAGTGTCGTGGTTCTGCTTCCCCTTCTGAGTAACTTTTACATATCAACATCAATTTCACTCAGTGTGGGATTTCACTGAAATGAAACTTTCCAGGTCACTCCATATTTTTGGCTTGTACCTCTGTGGTGGCCAGGGGTTTGGCCATGGCCAATCTGGATCCTAGGAGCAATTTTTCATGGGAAACACAAGTGTGCTTCTAAAGCAGGTTTTGTAGCTTTTTCTGAATGTCTGTGTTTCCCCAGAAGTATGCTACCAGATACCATACGTAACTACTGTAAAGCTAATTGGGGTTTCTGTCTGTGACACTGCCACAGCCAGATCTGTCTCTTCTCACTGCAGTAGGTGTCCACAGACTAAACCCACACAGCTTTTTCTGTGAAATAAATAAAAGCGCACCCAGCAGATTGTTTTTCCCAGGTGGGATTAAAAAGGACACCCCCAGATGGAGAGGCTTTGAATGCAAACACCTGTGGTCTGTCTTTCAATTGGTGTGAATCAAGGTGATGCAAAGCAAAGCAGGCAAAGGCATTTCTCTAGGGTATCATCCCCATCCCATGCGGAGGTGTGACTCCATCCCTGCTGTACCTGTCATTCTTTTGGGTCCCTTCTGACCACAAGACTGGATGGAGTTGGCAGAAGTCAGCCTTAGTGAACTGGCTTTTTTTCCATTTGGTGCAGAAGTAAAATAAACCAAACACAGGCTTTTCCTTTTTCTGGTCCTCTTTAAGGCTTTCTTATTGTTGCAAGTGTACTGTTATGTCCTTTCCAACAAGTTCTTGCTGCTAGCCATTGGTATGTGCTATACACTGATGTCTGTATGGAAGGGATTTGCAGCTGCAATCTCATTTGTTCAGACAAATTGCTTTGGCTTTACCATTTGATTGGAAAGGCCACTTCCAAAAGACATTTAGCTTAAAGAGCATTAACTCCCACACCTGTCCAGTGCCTCAGGAAAAAGTGCCCATATCTTTCCTCTCATTTTCCTGTCTTAGAGGATTTTCCAAGAAGCTGTTTACCCAGCTCCTGTTTTTTAAGTTTATCAGGGAGAAAAAAGGAGGTTGATACTAAAAACCAAACCAAACCAAAATAAAACAAACAAAAAAGTGTCAACAAACAAAAACCCTACAAAACAAAAAATGTAAAAACTGCAACAAAAAACCACAGAATACAACGATATTAAACTATGCTGCTGTCTCCTGCGGTACACAGAAATCCAACCCACTGATAGCTGCCAACATTTTAACAAGAGCCTCCATGAAATGTTCCTGTTTGCCTGTGATAAACTTCTGATAACCAGAAGTGTATGTGGGAGACTCAGGAATCTGTTCATTTGTTTTCCTGTTTAAATAAGGATATGTTTGTAACTCACAAGTATAAAGAGAGCCAATAAGGTTTGGCAAACAATTTTGTTAATAAGTGCACTTACTGTAAATGTTTAGAGGTTATATCTAGTACAATAAAGTATTTGGCATGTGTAATATGGAGTGTGAAAGAAATACCCTTTATCGGGAGAGCTGGTATTTTGGATGTGGAGGGAAATTGTTCAAAAAACGTGACTGAGACACAGGCTGGTCTCTTTCAAGAGACAGCAGAGGGGTGAAACACAGGGACAAGGAAGGTACAGGTTATTTCCAGTAAATGACTTAATAATACATTCTGTTCTTGATTCTTACCTGCCCACCTTCCTTTCAAGCCCTTATTTACACCAATTAATGTCAGGCCTCCTCTAGTTGCTATATAGAAAAATTTCCTGCATAGAGAAACAAAACTGCTGCTTCTTTTCCCTCTCCCTCTTCTTTCCTTTCTCTTTCAGCTTTCTTTCTTTTCTTTCACCCTTTACCTTACTTTCCTTTTTTTGCTATACATAGACATCTTTGTCCTACAATGTGTCCCCAGTTTTAACCATAGAAGGTCATTCATTGACTAAAACAAAGCTGGTTGTCTTATATATAGAAATGAATGTGTCCACACACAGATCTGCAAACCCATAGGAAGGAGGCAGAAATGAAATAAAAAACATTATTTTAGTGCTGCTAAAGTATAGCTCATTTAAGACTATTTACATGCTAGCTCCTATTTCACATTTTGAAGGCAAGAGAAGTTACGTAAAGGGTTCATTAACTCCCTGCTTTTTATTAGAGAAGCCAATCACTTACACACTGATAGAAGCCAAGTGTCTGCTTCAGCAAAATGAAAGAAAATAAAGTTGGTGTTCCTAATGACTTGGGGCATTATTAAGTACAAAAATGAAAAAAAGAGAAGAGTTCAATTTTTTTCATCTTTCAGATCCTGGTGATTCATGATTAATGCCCTGCTGCTGGGCTTTCCATGGCACATCATGTGCAATGTAAAGCAGCCCCATAGAGCTTGAGTGCCGGACATAATGATCAGAAAGCCAAAATACACAATTGCTAAATACCTCATGCCTCATGAAAATGCATTGCAGTGCCTCTGGGATTTTCTGTTTAAGCCCTGGATCACCATTTGCTGGGAAAGTTAGACTGCTTATATGGCGATCTGTTAACATTAAATACACAACACGTGCAGCGATGCAACCACAGCCTCAGCACGCAGTAGGCAGCACACAGAGCAGGAGGTCTGAGAGCAGAGAGCCAGCATGTTTGAGATCACAATGCTCAGAGCCTGCAATGCACTTCCCTGCATTGCATGGGTCAACACTCCCATTCTGCTTTGTGCCTTTTTGTGCCCCTTCAGGCCAGGAGTGTCTTGGGTAGATAGGCCTGCTGCACGTGAGCAGAAGCAGATGCAAGTCCAAAGCCTTTCTCCTCTTAGCTGCTTAGGCTTCACACAGTTGTGGATCCGCTGCTCCCTCCTCTAGTCCTTGCATGCTCAACCACTTGCTTAACATTGTCACCCCTCAAAGAGTCTGTCCAGTGTCTCATTTTCGTTGCCTTTCTCCGTGCCTCCCCCAGGAATCCTAAACCATCTTTGTGTCAAACTGCAAGGTAAATGCCAGGTGCTTTACACCACAGATGAAACTCCTTTGGAGGACAAGGTAGGAATGGAGTTAAATCCAGTTGGCAGCTGGTCACAAGTGGTGTTCACAGGGCACAGTATTGGAGCCAGTTCAGTTTAATATCTTTATCAATGAGGTCTGATGGGTGTCACAATCCTTGGAGATATTTAAAAGATGTATAGATGTGGCATTTAGGGACATGGATTACTAGTGGGCTTAGTGCTAAATTAATGGTTATACTCAATGATCTTAAAGATCTTTTATAACCCAAACAATTTGATGATTGCAAGGGAAATAAATAAATAAATACAATATATAGAGAGCAAGGAAGTGAATAATTGTGGGGAGGAAGGGACCACACAGAAGAGACTCCCCTACCTTTTGTGCAGGATTTGGTTTATGATCTTTTCAAAGGCTTTCTGGCAAGTTCAGGAAAGAATTTTGGGTTATGAGTCTTTTTCAAAAGGAAAGAATAATGCCTCTTCCACAGCGTTACTTTTTTTTTTGTCTGGTTGTTGGTTTAGGTGTATTTAATTTATTAAGAGATCAAAAGATCAGTTGAAACAAGGAAAAGCCTTCCCATTTACCACCCACACTCAGCACAAAATTAAACTGCTTTTATATAAATGAGTTTTACCACTCAAAGACTGAAGGATGCTTCAAGGCATGATACAGGTTGGGGGTTTTTAACTTCTGTTTTTCCAAGGCTCATGATATCTGGATATTTTACAGCTCATTCTGCCACAGATTTTGAAGTTTGCACATTCTTCTTGTCCTCAAGTGTCTCTTTGCAATCATGCTTTTTCAAAGTATGTAAACACTCCTTCATTCTAGGGAGTTACTCAAAAATGTGCCTGGTTTGAGCTAGTCCAGCTGCTGCAGCCTTCCAGACCTCTCTCCTGTTTGCTCACAGTGAGGTCTGATTTTGAGCCACAGCTAGATGCTAGCAAGTGACAATTATTTTGTTTAGAAATTCTTGTCTCAGGGGAAATGTCAATAATGTATATATGTCCTTACAGCTAATTCAATATGCTGCAGGCAATCTGGCTGCCCCTATCGTGTTTCTTCAATAGACAGATCAGAAAAACAGACTTTCCTGAGCTGGACTGGGTTAAGGGTTTGAAAAAGGTCACTGACCTTTCTTTTGTTTTTGAAACATCATTCCCACATCTTTGCATGAACATGCTTAGGGGTGAGCTGTTGTTTAGTCTTCATATCATCTATCCTTTCTCCTACTGTTCAGAGATACGCATAATTATCTGCGGCCCTGATACCCCCAGAACTGTCAGTGGCAACAGGGCTGGGATGAGAACTGCTCAGCATGGGACAGGTGCAGGGGCAGAAAGAGCAGAGGTCTGCTCCTTCAAAAGGCTCAGTAATGGTCCAACTCTGGACAGCACAGATTTACACTGACCTACTGGTGTCAGCAATGCCCTGTGGGCTCCTGATCCCCAAGTGGAATAGTGCCAACAACTCATTTTAGAGGTGGCCAACACACTGGGAAACAAAAGGAAGTAACCAGCCCATGTTTAAGGAAGTGAAGAGTAAAACTGTGCTCCTGTGGACATCTGCAGACGTCTGGTTCTTGGCATTACTTTTA
This sequence comes from Platyrinchus mystaceus, assembly GCA_035041135.1. Lineage (NCBI taxonomy): Eukaryota > Metazoa > Chordata > Aves > Passeriformes > Tyrannidae > Platyrinchus > Platyrinchus mystaceus. The sequence continues at coordinate 22,574,996 of JAWWLV010000100.1, read as the reverse complement.
CTTGTTTCTCTTTTTTTCTTCCCACATCACGTAATTTACCTCGAATGTCCAGGTGGTGCCTTCTGGGGATAAAAAGTACCTGGCACGAAGATTTTTTGGGTTGTTGGTCAAAGTGTCTTATGTTCACAAGGAGGGATGGTAATGGTGCCTGTCATGCAGCATGCCTTTTTTCTTTCTTCCTTGTTCAGGAGAGAGAGAGAGAGAGGGAGAGGGAGAGGGGGAGAGAGAGAGAGAGAATCTTTCATGTTGGTCATTCTGAGACCACAGGTGCAGCTTGGGGGGGCTGCTTCAGGTGGGCTGACAGCTCTTCAGAAACACCTGCAATGGAGGGCAGTCTTGTGGCAGGGGAGGGGTGGCCAGGCTAGGGTGTCTGGTCATGACCACATCAAGCTGCCACAGACCCATGGCAGTGGGGGAGCTTGCCAGAAATGGCAGGTGTTGGTGGTTCAGAAGCACCAGTCTTTCTTGTGGATTCATTCCTCAGAAACATAGCTAGGGGGTGGGGAATGGGGGTAGGGAAAAAAGAAAAAGCCTGCATATTTTCTATACAGTGGAAAACCTGTTTTTCATTCCAAATGCTTAAAAGCATAAGCCATTCACACCTGGTCTTGCAGAGGAAGTGCACGGGAAAGTAAAGCAGGAACTGGGGTCCTTGACTGTTAAGACCTTCTTTCTTGTCAGCTGGACACATGCATAGGCTGTGTTACAATGTCTATATTTTGGTCTGAGAACATCAGACATGTTTAATAATTTATTCTAAGTGCACACATAAAGCACAGTTGTGACACAGGCAATGATTTTGCCTAGACAAACTCCATGAGAACTTGCAGGATTAGAAGACTCTCACTTTAAAGGGGAAATTTTTGGTTTCTATTTTAAATTTGTGAGCATAAAACTGACAAATACTGGGCAGCATTTCTTTATTTTTTTTCTAAGCAGAACATACCGTGAATCTAAGTAAGTGTTCCAAAATCCTGAAAAAGCACAAAGAGCAACTACAAAGGGAGAAATTATGATTTATTTTTTTTATCACTATCCACAGATGACAGCTTCCTTTTTTGGAACCAACCATGTTAAAACCAAGCTGCTACAGAAGGATTATTGTCCTTGAAAACTGCCCACTTCTGAACCTGACTTGTACCCTCTGAGCTCAGGGAAGGGAACATAGGGGAGGTTTTGTTCACCCTCATGATTTTCTGCCTTGCCATGGCTGTGGCAGTGTAGAAGGCAGCAAGGACCAAAGGGAATTTGGAAGGGAGGAGGAGCTCTTGTTCTTCTGGGGTGTGAAGTCAGCCCAGGTGGGCAGCTGTGCCAGGGAGCCTTACCAGGAGGAGCAGCCACAGATGAGCCACAGGGCCATGTTGCAAGAGGAGTATGACAGAAAATGTTTGCAAGTAGTTATATGAAATAGAGCCAGGCTGGACTACACTCTTTCCTGCCTTTAGCACTTTACAAACAGGTGAAATCTCTGTGGGGACACAGTGGAACACGGCTAAATTGTGGCTGAAGAAATTATATGGTTATAATGAACCCATAAAGTGGATTATAAGGATTTCAGACCTGGTCCAGAGAACAAGGATATAAATTTTGTCTGGGATGAGGTGCTCCACAATGAACTCAGGATCGGCTCCTCTGCACTGTCCTTAAATTATGGTCTGTGGTTATAACTCAGCTAAAAAGAATGTGTGAAATAACGTATATGGCTTTAACAGTATTGAGAGGGTCTTCCCAAGAATGTTTTAAAAATGGCAGCCTGATGGCCCTGTTTCTTCTCCTGTAGCTCCCGAACAGTGGACATGTCTGGATTGCATTGCCTGGCCAGAAGGTTGACTGTGGCCGCAGAATCCATTCCACAGCAGATGCTGTGTATCAGGATGTGTGTATCCTGCACATAGAAGCAGGGTGTGGGATTTTCTTTCTCTCTAGCATTTGAATAGCATTTTGAAAGTTTCTTGCAGCGCAGCTATGGCCAAGCTAGATGTTTCATTAGTGAACAGACAACAGGCAGTGGTTTAAAAAAAAAAAAAATCTAAGTCATCTATGCAAAATTCAAGTTCTTGCTTTTTCTACTCATGTTCCAGTGAGAACAGTGGTATAAAAGGAAGTCTTTGTAACACAGTTGGGGTTTTTTTCTCTTAATGTTAGTGCTCTGTTCCTTTGCTTGCAAGGCTAGCATTTCCCCAAAGTACTTGCATAGCTGAAGAAGCATGAAGTTTTGTTAGAATAATTTGGCTGAAAGTCAATAAGACTTTTTTTCACAAGTGCCCTAAATCACTCACAAATGTGGCTGTGTTCATTTTGCTAAGTTTGATATAAGAGACACAACTCAGCTTGTGTCAAGATATCTGTGCTAGTCTACCATTGCTTGTGCTAGTCCAGGTTAATCTGGTTCAGGAACTAAAAGAAACTGCACTAGTAAAAGGCACCTCTGTTGCAGTGTCTTGTATTACTGTCTGAAGGTGCAATCATTGAAGGAAAAACATCATATCCAGTCCAGCATGTGCCAGTGAAATTTTTCTGGTGTAGGCCGTGGACTCCTAAGTAGCTCAGACACTTTTGAAAATATTCTTCTTCATCCAAATAAAGTAAAAGAGCAGCCAACATTTGGAGTAAGTGGCTTTGCTAGTAATGTTCCTTAATGCAACCTCCCACATGCTTCACCTTCAGTGAGTAACTCCATAACTGAAAAGTCTGGAGATGGTCCAAACAAAACAGTGTGTTTTCCATTAGGAATAGAAAAAAATTACACAGCATATAAATTTACTATGAAGCCATGTTGTTTCCTATGCAGTGACATACGTGTGATTTTAATAAAGAAGACCATGATTTCATTAGTTAACACTGTGTGTAAGTCAAGCATACAATGAAAAACAAAGCAGATCCAGTCATTCATCAAAGAATTGTTCATCAATAAATCTACATGAACCTTTGCAATCACACTGCCAGTCTGGGTGGTCTTCTGCCTCCTTCCCTAACCATGCCCAGCCCATTCATAGTTGGATTTGCCCCCAGGGTCAGCAGTGGAGAGCACTGTGCTGAGAAGGGCTGTGGCTGTGGTCTGAGTGCTCCTCTCCTGGGGGCACGAGGCCATCACTGTACCATCCTGTGCTTTTCTTTCTGGCCCTGAGAGAAAATACAGCCAGCTGAATAAAATATTGTGCAAAGACTCCAGAGATAGCAGTTATGCCTGAGTCTACCACAGGTTGTATACAACTAGGCAATTAGCCCTCAGTATCTAAGTTTTCCATTACAGTGAGGCATCTGTGCCCTCTGCTTCCTTTCCACCATGAATTCCACAATATGGGAAATACCACTTTGTAATGTGTTTTTGCAGAACCCAGAGCAATAAATAAACATGTTCATGGGAATGCATTTACACCAGAAAATGAGGCCATTTCTGGATCAGGTCTCAAGAGTCATTCAGTTAAACAACTCAGTCACCCAGCTGAATGTGTGTCAGCTCAGGCGTGAACTGGTTAGTAATTTATTTACCTCATTCTTCTAGAAGAGTTTAGACAGGAAAGAGGGAATTACATATGAATGCAGTGGGAGAACAAAAACTAGTAATGAAGGAAGAAAGCAAAATATATGTTCAATGATTATAAACTAAGGAGAATTGTAGAAAAAAAAAAGGTAAAAGTAGAGGATTAAATGTAGAGGTGAAAATCTCCTTGTGGTTAAGCTTTGCTGAACCACATACAGAAAACTAATGGGCTGCAAGGCTTGATTTTCTGCAGGACTGGAGATGAGGAAGTGATCAAAGGACCTGCTGAAAAGTAGGATGCTAAAGTAGTGTCCATCAGGAAACAGCTATGCTTCCTGAAAACCTGGAAGGCTTGAGTTAGTCAGCAGGTTTATCACTTAAACAAACCCAGACTCCTACAGCTGCTGAGGAGGGTTATGGAAAATCAGTGGGACCATGTGGTCCTGTGGAGTGCTGTTAAAGGGAAGCCTGTGGTGCTTGGGAGGAGAGAGGAGGGAATAGGCTTTGCCAGAAAAACAGGGAGCAGAGCCATTCAGCTTCAAATGTAAGTAAAACACAGATCAGCATTTGCTGGAGCAGACTTAGTTAACAAGCAATCCATTATGGAGGATCTTGGCTAGAACTCACAGCATCAAACTCACTAGTGGGTGAGATGGCTGTTGAATGGGACCGTGAATCTGCAACACTCTATGGAAAAATAGGACCTAAATTTTCCCTGGTTTTCTCTCCTGGGTTTACAGTCCTTTCAGACATGGTAATTCTCCAGGGGGAAACTAAGAATTTTCATTCATAAATACAGAGGTGAAATGTCTAATCCAAGGAAGAAAGAGCTCTGGTGAGCACGTTGAACTGACTCTCTGTGGGTCAGCTGCAAGCTGGGGCTTGATTTCCATCACACTGTGTGCAGGATGGAGCCCAACCCATCCAGCTGCCTGCTCCTCTGTTTCCTATTGTGTTGAGTTCCATTGGACTTATTTCTTTCCTCCCCTTTGTGACAGATGGAAATGTGTTCCTTGCTTCCCTCACCAGAGCCAAGGCCATGGCCACAGCTATGTTTTGCTGAAACTCTCAACCTGACACTCTCCTGTTGAATTTTGTTGTAACAATCACGATCAGAAAGAAGGTAGAATAGTCACTCAAAATCAGCTTCATGGTAGAGTGCTCATGTCTCTCTGTAGAGACAGAATGGTCTCTCCCAAAAGTGCAAACATAACTGAATGGGAATTGGGCATCCAAGAGACAAGGTTGGTACTATTGGAAGGCATTGCCTTCCAGCAAAACTGAAGTTACAGAGTTCTAATGGTCTCAGGGCACATGAAAGCAAAGGCACATTTGTTTTGCAAGATCATTGAGTTCAGGGACCTGCTGCCTTCTCCTAGGCCACTAAAGGTGGTGGAAAGGAAGTCCTGCTGACTTTAGAGACTTTTGAATGGGAACGTCCCTGCCATGAGGGGAAGCATGAGTCTCACCAACTGTCCCAGGGGCTGAAGCCAGCACAGAGTTTCCCACTGTGTCCAACACCATGCCTCCAGATGGGATGTTTAGGATGTTGAGGATGTCAATACCCACTCAGTCCTTGGACACCTCCTTAGAAGCAGACAACAAGGTGCCACACCAGGTGTTTAACTGGAATGCGCAATGCCAGCAATTTGTGTCAACTTTATAAGAGCACTTGTCCATTAGAGCAAACAAACATTCTTCAGACAGGCCAGTGGCCATTCTTAGGAAGGAAGCGGTATTTCTCTTTCATGAAGTCTCCATCAGGTTTGCTGCAATGTTTGGTGCACTGGTGGGAACTGCTTCTGTAATAGGATCATTTACTTGTTTGTACAGTTTTGCAGATGGCATACTCTGGAAAAATCAATTGTCACAGGTTTAAATTCTTACTAAAATAGATCCTCTAAACTGTTTACAGAACCACACATGATGAAATACAGAAAGTGGTGTTGGTATCTCTTGTCTCATTTCTCTGTAAATGCCAGACAATCCTACTGCAATCAGAAAATCAACTCCAGATGTGTGTCTGTAAGACCAAGATCAAAGCCTGGGCACTGCTTCTACTCTTTTTCAAGTGGGAGTTAAACCTGTCTTTGATGTAATCTCTGAAAACTCATGAAAATAGAAATGAAGGCTAAAGTCCATACTAATATTCAGCAAAGTTCTTCTGTGCCAAGGACTGGTATTAAGTCTCTGAGCTATCTCTGTGACACCAAGTGATCAGGGCACAGAAGGCTAAAAGCATGGCTGTGGATCACTGATAATAGTTGGGTAAGCGTTGGCCTGGAACCTTAGTTTCCTACTGTCCTAATCATTATCCTCATAATACTTTTCCTTTTTTTTTTTTTTTTTACCATAAGGATGAAGTTTGTAGTTTGAAATCATACTGGTGCAGTGGCTGAGATTTCCAAAGAAAAGCTTTCCACATTATTTTAGATAGAATTAGTGTTAATGATGGGGAAAAATTTAACTTGTTCACAACTAGTCAGAACCCTAACCCGGTAGTATGGTAGCACTCTTGGCAAGAGACAGAGGTATTGTCGATATTATCAAAGGCAGGTTTCAGAGTGAGTGGATCAACCTGCTTTTCCTGAAATTGTTTTTAAACATTGTCAACATTTAAAAATTCATGTTCCTGGAAGCTAAATACTGAAATCCATTTACTTTTCAGTTTTTCAAAGGTGTTTCACTATCCATTCGTTATTCTTCTAGAAATCAAAAGAATAGCTGAGGACAACACTAAGTACCATTTAGTTTGATATTCACCCTTTTTACATGCTACATGGTCAGGTATCCAGCTACAATAAATTTTATACTGGTATACAGTGGTTTTCTTTGGAGTATTTATTTTCAGCAAATAAGTTGGTGTTCAGAAGTAAAGGGGAAAAAAGGACTACCAGAAATACAAGCGCAGTGTTTGGCATGTAAGTTCCTTCTTCACCTCCAGTTTGACTATGTGGTGAGTTGTTCTCAGGAGGTGTTTCCAAAGTTTGTACATCTGCTGAGGGACAACTCACTCCCTTGTGCAAAAATCCTCACTGGGTCGTGATGTTTATTATAAACAGAGGTCATGGGATGGTGCAGAGAGAGGAAAGCTTAGGGAATGTATAGAGACTGGCTGAAGGATGCTTTTGGCATGTGCTCTTTTGGCCAAAGGAATGAACTTAATCAGATGAAGAATGCTCACAGCTCAAGGCATGAAGATGAGCTGTCTTCAGAAAATACCTAGAATTTCTGACCTCCAAGAATTACTTCTGGGAGTTAGAAGGAAGGTCCCAATATATCATCAACCCTTACAAATCCCAAAAAGTGCCTCTCCCATCTCCAGCTGCAGCAGGAGGGCTGAGGAGATGGACTCACTCTGTTATGACTTGCCTGCAGCAAACTGAAGCAAAAAACAGCAAACTGACAGACTAAACAGAAATAACACAGTTGAACGAGGGTGGGCTGATGGAGGTCTTTCCAGGAATAATCCATCATACATTAGCACAGACACATCAGGAGAACTGACTAAATTTCCTATTATTTTGTGAATAAGCACTAGTAGTTGATGTGGTAAGAGTAGAAATGAACTGAATGATGACTCTGGGCAAAGGATGTCATTACAACATCCACAGTATGGCAGGAAGGGGAAATCCTTGGGAAAAAGAAGTGCAAGAACCTGTAAAGAAGAAATGGAAACTGAAAGCAGAGCCCACATAGATGGAGGATTTTTGTCTCTGATACATGCAATGGTGTCTCTACAAAGTGGTTTGAGAACTATTGCTTTGGATATTCTAGTCCAGTGCACACACTGTTTGCACCCAGGCAAATGACTCTCTCACACAGTTGTCTAAAACAACTTCCTCATGACTTCACAGGTGTTTTTTTCCACAGGACTTGGCACTACCCTTTCTCTGAAATAAGTGCTAAAATTCCACTACAAGTGAGGAAAACAGCAAAACCAGCGCAAAGAATTTTTGTTTGTTTGTTTGTTTAGAGTATCATTCATCACTACTATAGGATGGAAATAGCTTTTAACTCCTATGCTGACACAACCCAAACACTAGTGGCCAGGAAATGCTTGTGAACCCAACTGAAATCTGAGCTTCCATCAGACCTAAGAGGGGAAAAGGCAGGCAGGCATCTGTCCTAAGACACCTGAGAGATAAAAAGAAACAACAATGCAGCCATTTTCTACTGAGAAATCTTTGCACCCCAGAGGACCCTAAAACCCTTTACAAAACATCTGTCTGAATGCCAACCTCCCAGGATTATAATGACTGCAGATCTTGGGAGAAACAGACCAAGCCTTATGTTGGAGGATCCACAGCTGTTGTCTCTCTGGTGAAAAGGGAATATGGAAATCCACTGACATTGCATACCTTAGCTCTGTGTCCGGAACAGGCAGATTAATCACCTAGTCTAAATTATCTTAAAGTGAATCAAAACACGTGCTCCTGAGGAAACTGCTCAAAGCACTACAGGCATGTGAGCTGTGCTGTAAAAAGCTATCCCAGTATTTGGGACTCCTCGCATTAACAAGTCTCTTCCTGCAGCTGGAAAATACATATTTCAGCAATGTGATGGCCAAGGGATTATTGGAAATTCTTGTGGGATGGATTCTTGCAAGAAGGGTGTTATTAAGTGACCTTTCTCTCATAAAAGTCTAGAGGTGATCTGGAAAAATGTAACTGCCTGGAAAAACTCTGGCTTGCTACAACTCAGCCTGACCACTGCAGAAGTGTCTTCCTTAAAAACAGAGGAGAACCCCTCATTTTCCGCCAGCTGGAGATACTGATTTCTTCAGTTCTGTTGCCACAAAACAGGGCTCTTCCCTCTCCACCGCTCCTTCTCCTCATTATTCTTTTACCATGCTCCCCATTTTCCAAATGCTTCCTGGCTCAATGATGCTCTGCCCGTCAGTTCTATTCCCTTTTACATTACCTGCCTTGACCAGTGCTCTTTCAAGTAACTCTCCATTAGCAGATTTTTTCTATTTCTGGGTCATACCATCTGCAAGAGCAGGACCTGAAGATAAAGCAGTACTCAATATTTCTGACTTTCAGAACTTAAGGGACACATTGCTCCATTTTGAGTCCAACTCTTAGTCTTGGGAAAAAAAAAAAAAAAAAAAATCAGCTGTAGCTCTGGATCTCCCAAGCACAATTCTTCAGGAACATTAAGTCTCAGCATTACTTTGTGTCCAAGTGTTGTGAGAAGAGCAGAAGCAGTTTACACCATCTAGGAAGAAACACAGCTGCAGAAGGCTGACTTCCCATGACAGCTCTCAACAAATTAGCTGCTCTTGTCTATCTGAAAACATGCTTATATTGCTATCTTACTCTCTTCTCTCTCTCCCTGGTGTCTTGTTTCCCCCATCTGTTGCATGTTGTCATAGATACGGGGCAAAAATATCCTGTTTCCTGAATGCTTCTGCAGCATCTAGTACCACAAAGTCCTAACTTTAGAGAGAGCCCTTGGATACCACTGAGATTTTTGCAGCAAATCTATATCTTTTACGTTAGAGTAAAAGGATATGTTTTGAGGATTTTTTCCATCAGGAAGAAATAAAAGTTTGGAGTTATGCACATGTGTAATGAACATGGCAAGATTATGCCTTTTTTTATCCTAAATAAGCCCACCTTGCAGAAAGAAGTATGTGGGAGCCTCTTGTATGCCTGTCCTTGCATGTTGAAGTGAGACAAAAATTGTGCTGTCGGATAAATGGCACACTAAACTCGTGAGCTGTGTACTCAGTGGTTTGGAGTGTCACATGTGAGGTTGCTAAGCTCTTTAAAATGCTTTTGAACAAATAGACAGTTACTCCTCCAAGGACTCTGATTCAATTATAAAACTGTCTTTTGGATCAGTGAATATATGAATAAGGCAAGATGTTTTCTGATGCTCTCTGGATTCCACAACTTGAAATAATCTTGCTGGAAAAAACTAAGTCAGGACTCTGGGGAGCAGGTAATGTTGAGTTTGGGAAGCCAGATGATAGATGTGTGTTTCCTGGCCATTTTTTCCCCACAGTCGTCTGTTCATTTTGTTCGTGCGCATTAGAATTTCTCCCTTTTGTATTGCATAAGCTTTCCTCTTCTATAGCTGTATGCTACTAACAAAGATGATGCAGCCTTAGAATAAATAGCTGCATAAATGGTAATACAAATATCCCCCATTTATCAGACTCATTTGACTGTCTGTGTCAGCCAGTTGTACTGGTTTTAGTGGAACTGAAAGAACAGCTAAGTGTGATCTGGGCAAGGACTCACAGCTTGTCCCTGTTGTAGGGGTGGAGTCACTCCTGTAATCAAAGGCAGAAGAGTGGCTGTGTGCACACAGTGACTGTTCAAATAATAGGGAAAGTCTGAGGATTACTTCATAAAATTCATTCAAGACTAATCCCAGCCCACTTCCTATCAGCAGTCTGGTTAATGAATCAAAACTCTTTGAGCTAGTAACTGTTTTCCATGAAACTGTTCTGGGATGAATTTTTGGCTAGTCACAGAGGCCCTTTAGTCAGAAATATTTTTTTCTGAGCAAAGAACTGTTATGGAAATTTTATCACATTGAAGTGGCACAAACATATGCAAAGATGAAAAATTTTTCCCAAAGTGACTCTAAATAAGGGAAAAAGTAAAATTACCTCATACCAAGTCACTCCTTACAGTCACATGCCTTGAAATTAAAACTATAGGAAATCATTAGCAGGTTTGGTAATAACCCCTATTACTTTTAATGAAAAACTGCTGCAGAGCTACAACCACAATCCCTATTAATCAGCACAGCCCCATCAAAGTCACTGTTCAGTTTCTGAAACCTGAGGTTCTATCCTGGAGAAGACCACAGGAAAGGCAAGTCATCTTATCCTATGTCATCCTAGTATCATAGATCTATTCTACAGGTCTCTCTAAATATCTAATCAGACAGGAAGGGCACTATGCACTGCAGAACAATTTCAGTCATAACTCGCATGGAAGTTATGCTGGAAAAGATTTATTATAGGTTAATGGAAGATTTCAAATGTTTCATGGTTAATGTGTGTCACAAAGGATTTCAAGTAACTCTGAAATAAATTATGGCTAGAGAGAACTGATTGCCCTTTGGGCTCCCTAAAAATTGATTAGCCGTCACTAACGCAATCTATTAAGCACCAATTAATAAACTTTTTTGGTTATTTGTATAAAAGCCTCCGTGAATACTATGACAAATGTTTAATTTCCAAGCCTTCTTAATCTGCAGGGGACCCCTGATGGTCTAGTGGTTCAGATGCGGCGCTCTCACCACCGCGACCCGGGTTCGATTCCCGAACCAGGTTCAGGGACACTCCCCCGGGCAGATGGAGCTCGTCAGCCCCTAAGGC
>JAWWLV010000100.1:22538589-22560968 GCA_035041135.1 Platyrinchus mystaceus | reverse complement strand
CTTAGATGGATGGCCTTAGGGGCTGACGAGCTCCATCTGCCCGGGGGACCCTGAAGCAGGATCGGGATTCGAACCTGTGACCTTGGCGCTGAGAGACCAGCATCTTAACCGCTAGGCCACCAGGGGTCATTCAATATAAACCCACCAAAACAAGTTGCCTTTGAGCATGTGACCTTGTTACATCTTTTAAAAGCATATATAATATTAAAGTTTGACATGAACCTAATATCATTTCTGATTCACCTAATAAGAAAATAAATGCATACTCCTGTGCTTTTTCTGTTCTGTCCCAAAGTAGTTACGTCAATTTTTTTTGAATCTTGGCAAACTCTTTCTTTAGCATTTTGTAATTTCATATTGATGGCTGTTTTTTGACATAGATTCTTGTGTGTAATGAATTGTTGTATATGCATACCAGGAGACATTCAAGAAATGAGTGAGGGCATATAGTGAGACACGAAAACTCTATGGTGTGAAACTAAGCATGAAAAGCATGTGCAATTGCATCTGCAGTTATGTCAGAGTTTTGAGGGGTGGCACAACCTCTGAGCAATAAAGACCATGCTTGTTACACACAATATTTTTTGAAGACTGAATGCATTGCTTTGGTATCAAAGCTCAGCAGTAATTCTAGACTCAGACTTCCACAAGTTATGGCATTGCATTGAAAGCTATTACTAGTTTAAATCAATGCCTTTAGGACACTTTTGCCTCCTGCTTGTCCCTCTCTCATGTATTCTAGGATTTTTCCAGCATTTTCCTGTCAGCTACAGAAAGGTTCAGAGCACATAACCAGAATCAGACTTAAACCCTAGGATTTGCTGAAGTTGTAATCTGAAACTGAATGAACAGGGAGCCCTGTGTTTGAAACTAGATGAGGAGATTACATGGCGTTACTTTTTCACTTGTTTTGTGCTCTACCCCAAGTAATTCCTGCTCAATCAGGTCCCCTGTAGCCTGCAGAGAGCTAAGTGGTCAGGTTTTGTGAGCTGCCCTGAAAGCCCCAATCTGTGGTTTTAAACTGAGTTCATTGCACTTTTCTACATCAAGGACATCTCCACGGTAGTCTGCAGAGTAAGACACAAGAGTCTCCCTGACACAACTCACACCTTTGCAGACTTGCTTGTGGACAGACTGTCTTTGCCCTCGTATTGCTGGGGTTTGTTATGGAGTAGCAGACAGTTCCCACAGAGTACTAGCTTGGGGCAGACTCTGCAGCTTGTAGTGAGGGCATTTAGTACTGTTTTCTTAAGGGAATAAGCAGCAAATTTTTTAAGGTTGTAGCTAGCAGCATTGCCAAAGCTTTCCTTTCTTCTCTTTGGAGGCATGCCCATCACTTTCAGTAGTGTGTGGTCCAGAACACTGTGAGAGGTGAAGAGGTGTCTATTACTTTTGGAGAACTTTCTGCCCTCTGGTCTCTGAGAAAATGCTTTCTTCAGGACCTTGACACAAAAGCAGTAACACTACAGAAGTGAATAATCTGAAGGAAACTCTTGTTTAGCATGGAGGTTGCTGACTTATTGTTGCCCCTTGGGATTTCTTTTGGCTCAGCACAAGTTCAATCCTCCAATGCCCTGAACATCTCCTGCTAGGAATCACGCCTTGTTTTGTTTTCAAATGACCACACTGTTTTACAGAAGTACTGGAAAATTCGCTCCGACAATATTTTTTAATTGTTTATTTCCAAGTCTCCCTTGGCCAGTGGCTAGAGCAGTGGGTGCATCCAGGCCTGCAAACATGAGCAGTTTAACAGACAAAGCTTACTAACAGCTTCCATCTTCTGTGGCATGAAACACAATATGTGTTCCCCTGTGGGAGATGTATTTACTCTGCTCAAAAGACATTGTCCCCATTGTTTGAGTCATGTCAAGTCACAAAGGCTGTGACCCTTCTTTTGCATTACAGCCACCACTTGGCCACAGATGGGACCTGCCAAACAAGGATTGCAAGACCTTGTTCTTCTCACAGTGTTGCCTGCAGGAGGCCCGGTGCTTTACACGCTTGACAGGGAGAGGCACTTCTTTTTTGCACTAAACAGTGCAGGAAGATCATGTCTTTAGGTGAGAGTTTCTCTCCCACCTGTAGTCAGACCTGAGCTGGAAATTTCTACGGCATCCTCACTGAAAAAAAGGAGTTGGGAAGAACTTGACCAGGTACATGTGAATGGAAGGGTAGTCTGGGGGCATGTATCTTTCTGAGTTTTTGCCTGCTGACAAAGTGGGACACAGTGTAAGTTACATACACACCATGACCTGTAAAGGAAACACATTTCAGAAACACAGGACAGCCCTTTGGAGCTTATATTTTTTAAACAAATCCTGCAATGTTTCTGTACTCTGTATATTTAATTAGGAGAAAAGCACTGGCTGAAGACCTGTTATTTTTGGGGTTTATTCTTTTTTAGGAAGTCAGTGCACATTACTGATGCAGAATGAAGGCATAAGGCTTGAGTGACATCAGGTTGTCCTTTAAGGACTCTTACCTCTACCTGGTCTTTCTTATGTTCTCTAATAATAACTAACCTGATATGAATATAGCCTTAAATAGAATATATATTGCACCTTCTGACACACAAGTGTCCTGTGAAACTTTTATGTTCCCATTACAGCAGGCATTCCTCCTCCAGATGGTCAGCAAGGAAGCATTTGCAAAGTCCAGGGACATAATACCGCCAATAGGTTTATGGACCTACTGCTTCCCTGAGGGGAAAGGAAAAGATTTGGCCAAAGAATGCATAAAAGCTTTCTTGGAGGGCTCAGGAACCAAATGGGCAGAGAGTCACATTTCAACTCCCATTTTCTATTGAAAAGATCTCCCTTTAATAAATTAAAGTATTTTAATAAATTAAAATAATTTTACAAAATTAAATCAATTTTAAAAAATTAAAGATCTTGATCCCTTAAATGTGGAGACATTCCCCTGGGGAATAGAGTGAATTCCTAGATCTGCAAAATCCTGTGGGGAAAGATTTGCAGGCTTCCCAAGAGCCGGGGGGCCACTGCAGTCCCTGCAAAGGTCAACTTCTACCAGTGAGTAAAGGCTCTGTAAAGCTCCAGCAAGGCATCTGAACACATGGTTGAAATTAAATATGCATTTATGTGTTTTTCTGAGCGAGGGGAGAGCAGCAGAATTGAGGCCAGTGATAAGGAAAAGGTGATATTTTGGAGCATAATATAAAGACCTGGTTAAGTCATTGAATTATAAACATTTTTCTTCCTTTTAGAAAAGCATTCAATGAAATTAGGCTCTGTCTCTTGAAGAAAGTGCATATCTTGCTTAGAGGTAGTTCTTATTTTTGCAAAAAAATATATTTCTCTGCCACTGTAAGAACACTGCAAATCAGTACACTCTGGATAGAGACCTGCTGTTCTGTATTTCAGAAGACTGAGTCCCATCAAAGCTGAGGGTATTTTTTTATCTCTATCCCTCACCAAAAAAATAGTAATGCTCTACTGAGTCCTCTCATACTCAGGCACTGATTTTTGCAAAACATTTCAGCTTTTTTTTTATGATAATTGTTTTCCATTATTTTTTCCTCTTTTAAATTTTTCTCCAAAATCAGTTAACAAATTTACAGTCTCTTAGTACCTCACAATTTGTATTTTATAGGATAAGGCAAAAAGACACGTGAAAAGAACATCCTGGAGTCTTTTTCATTATTCAGCGTCCTCCATTTTCCTCCTGGAGACTCCTGACCACACACAGAGCAGTCATGAAGAGTCTCTATAATTTACTGCCAGATCAGAGCAAAGGGAGTATGCACACAGCTTTGGAATGGAAGATTTCAGTGGCAGAAGCAAGGGACTGTCATGCCCCCAGGACTCACGTCCAGGACGGAGGGTTTGATACCATGGGGAGTCCATGCTGTTACTTCAGCTATGTTATGATTTGGCCCTGCGGATGTTCACCTCAGCAGCATCTGCTAGGATAACAGAGCTGCGAGTGCCTTGCCTTTTATGAGTAGCCTCAGTGGTAGACAGCAGGGGCAGCATCAGGTACACTATTGTCATCTTTGGCAAAAGTCTGAGATTATGTATTGGCTGCCTCCATTCCTGTTGCATCAGATGCTCTGGAAACACCAGGCACATCTGTCATCTAGTCTCATCTCGCTGAACATTATAGTGCCTCATGTGGCCACTGGTGAAAAAAATGTGTGTGTCACTCTTCTTTCACAACAGGCTGGAAAGGAAGTGTAGTGAAGCTTCACAAATACCCCGGAGTGGATATGGAGGGATAATTTAAGCAGGACTCATGATTTTCAGACTCTACTGGCAGGGTCCCTTTGTTCTCAGCACACTTTAAAAGGTCTCCAACACCCTGAGTTTCTGTACCTTGCAAGAGTCACAAAAAACTTAACAAAACTACCTCTTTTCCAACTTTTTAATGTAGTTGACAGCTGAGAGCCAAAACAATCAGCAAAAAGAGTAGGACTTGAGAATCTTTCTACACAGACCCAGTGATGTGCAGAAGTACTGACCGAAACAGTCCTTGAACATAAGCCATGTCTTAAGACACGTAATTCCTTTCCAGAGTGCCTAGTAGATAAAATATACCAAGAGGCTGCTGCTCTTGGGCCATTGTTGCTTGACTCCTATGCCCAGGCTTCACTGGGATCACAGATCCATTAAACTGAGAGCTGGAATAACAGAGAGTAAGAGGCTGCCTCTCTCCAAGAAATCTTGCGTTTAAGACCTAATCGCAAAATTAAGTCTATGTGGATAGAACTTTTTTCCTGGTTCTGGCCAGGACAGGGTAAACTTTTGCAGTAGCCAGGAGGGCATGGCTGGCACCCAGAGGTTATTCCATACCACTCTGAATCATTGCCAGGGGCAGGGGGAAGGCAGTCTCTTCTGGGGAGAAGAAGTCCCCACCAGGTCAATGGACAAGGAGTGCCTGTTTTGTATTGTCTGTTGGTCAAGGGGTTTCTGTGTGAATCATTCTCCTCTTTCTTGTACCCTCTGTCATTAGTATTATTGCTCTTGCTGTTTGTTTTCTTATCTCATTGCTGTTTCCAGTAAATTGTTCCTATCTCAGCCCATGACCTTTACCTTTTGTGTCTCCAATTCTCAACTCCAGCCCGCTGCGGAGGGAGAGGAGGAGGAGACGGGAGCGAACAAGCAGCTGATCGTGGTTTGTAGAGTCTCAGTGGAAGCACTAAATTGTGTAGTGCCATTCCTAAACCACAACAGCCATGTGTGCTCCAGGGTTATACCTGGAGCATTATGTAAGGGAAACTGTCCCAAAATAGGTCAGTCAGAACAAGACCTAAGCAAATGCCACATACTGGGCCGAAAGGCACATCAACAAAAAAGGAGAAGAGAAACAACTGGAAATGGAGTAATGTACCTTAGGTCTGCGCATTATCCACAGGCCTCAGGTTTTGCCTTGTCTGACAGTGCTGTGGACTCCTGACCAAACTAGGAGCTCCACATTTTTTTCAACCCCTGTTGCTGAGCTTCTTACAGACCAGTCCAGCCCATGCTCCCAGACCCTTGGGTTCTGTTTGTGTTTTATGTGGATTGGTTCAGAGAAAATAAGATTATCCATATCAACCCTCTCATTTTCTCATATACTACAGTCTTTCACCTATCCACTGTGGTTCATCTTTTCCTTTCTAGCCCCTGGGTTACTGACATGGAGTTCTGTTCTTCAAAATATTGTGTCAAGCTTTGAGATCTTTTACCATGTTCATTAAAAACAAAAAAACAACCTACCATCCAAACAAACAAATAGAAAGCCATGGCATAAAAAGCCACAAACACGAACAGATTCCTAGTTTTCTACAGTATACTTCTACTAAAAAAATCCTTGACCATTTAAATTTTGAGGAAGACATTACTTTTTCCAAGAGCCTGTCCTCCAAGTGTGCAAGTTGGCTTCTTCAGATAAGGACAGCATCCAGCTTGCAGCAGCAAATTTCTGGTTCTGCAAAGGGCAGCATAGCCTTCAGAGGCTTAATTTAGTGCCTGCAGATGTGACCCAGCAGCAGGAGCTCCAAGGGAGATTAGGGGCCTTTACCCACAAAAAAAGGCACCTTGCTGGTAAGTCCCTGGACCTCCTGACCAAGGGAAGGGCAAGAGCAGCATTTGTCCCTGCAGAAGATCCTTAGTATGGCTGTGTCTCTTCATTAGGAAGCAGAGCAGCAAGTCAGGACACTGGAGGAACCTTTAATTCTTTAGTGTTGGCACTGGCAGGGACTGTGTGACCTGGGACTCTGGTTCATGATTAAGGTGATGTATTGGTAATTGATTTCCTAAAACACATGAGGGTATGGGGAGGAGTTATTTAGTCTCTCTAAAAAGGAGGGATGCTTAAATAGGGATTCAAAAACACAGCCTCAAGGGTCACACTTTGAGCGGTACTGGATTTTGCAACCATCCTCCAATGTATACTCTTACTTTATTTGTGGAGCAGAGGGAGGAAAACTGCTTTCCTTTTGCTCATAAATGGTTTTGCTGGGCAGACTAGATTAGTCAGGCATGGTGAAGTCCCATCTCCCTTACTCTGATCAGAACTTGCTAACAGTTCCACAACTCCTTAACTGGCAGACTTGTAAATATTTATGAGCTAATTCCATGCCCTGAAATGCAACGGCTGTTGTTTCTAAGAGCCCATAGATGTTGCGTGTGGCCTCAGCCTGCTTGAATTGGCAGACGTTGCTTCAAGCTTGAGAGCACACACTAAGACACACAAAGTGTGCTGGCAACGAAAAACGTGGTCCAGAAACAAAGAATAAAATGAAAGCTGTAAACCTTTATGATTCCCCTCCTGAAAGTGGTATCAGCTAGCCAAGAGTCAGTTTTGTCTTTCTCACAGGGAGTGCAAGGAGAACTGAACTGAAGGAACTGGTAAATGACCTTCAGTCAGATCTTCCTTCTGACTTTTGATTTTCCAGCTCTTCTGATTTCATTCTCCTTCCAGAAAAAATATTCTGTGCCGTTGTCTCCCTTGTGGCAGCCTATTCTGTGGCTGTGATTTGAGTGTGCATCATATTTTGGCAGACCAGCATCCCCTAAAGAATAGGCACACGACCCTGCCAAAGCATCTGAAATCCACAAACCTGTTGTCAGTTTCCCAGTCCTTTACTTTTTACACCTGTATAGCTGTCTCTTGTGTGTGACCGCTGCCGATGACACTGCACAAACCATGGAGCTCAGCACTTACAGCTCCCCTTTTTTTTTGGGGAGGGAGAGAGAGACTTACTTCTTCCTGACATTTCTTAATTCCATGTGCATAGATTTCTGTTTGAATTTTTTTTTTATGTCTGTGAGTTTCTAACTTTCTGTGCTTCCCTCTGAGAAAGATGCAACCTTTAGCTTTATTGGCAGCCAAGAGCAAGTGACTGTGTCTCAGCCTCCAGAAACCACAATGCTACTGAGTGCAACACTTAGACTTATCTTGTCCTCAATTTGCTGTTATGATGAGAGGGTGGAAAGCAAAGCAGCCTAACTCGAAGAGGCATTGAGTCCTGTGAGTTATTGCCTTGTTTTCTTGGGATCTGAAAGGAGGAGAGAGGAGAAGGTCTCCATTAGTAAGGACTGTGAATATTTTGGGCAATCAGTGTTAGATTCCCCCACTGCTCTTCTCTCTTCTTTGCATAACTAACACTGAATCAGAGGCAGCACGAAGGTGCCCAGCCAGGACCACTATTAGCACTGATGAAACTTGTGTGGTCCAAACCACTTCCAACTCTGCAGCAGTGTTAATTTTGTCCAGTATTCATCAAACAACGTTTTGTGCCCTAGGACACCTACAGATTTGTTACTACTTTGTCAGAGAAAGCCAGGGAATAGCCAGTAAAATTATATATTTTAGAATGAAAGAAAGCAACAGATATCCTCACCCTCTGCCTCCAAGACAACTTTCCAAATGCTGATTTTATAATACCTCTATGGAAGAAGTTTGTTTATTCATGGAAGAAGAAGCCCATGTTTCTTTGTGAAATCATTTCTCCCAGAAAAATTTTGATCTTGCATCTCCAAGGATGACAACACCAGAGCAAAGCAGCCATTATGGCACTCTTCATTGCCTTCTGAACATGTTTAACTCAACTACAGTTTGCTGTGAAGTGTAGCCACTTCCTAACTGAGGTCAATGGGACTTGGTCAACTGATTTGAATGAAAGCTGTATCAGACCCCAGATATATAACAGATATATATAAGAGGTGGTTTTAATGATATGTAAGCCATTTTATTTTGCATTTTACCCAAGATCATGAGAACTATTAATAAACAAACAAACAAACAAACAAAAAAAAAAGATGGTTGAAGAACATGGCTGAACCTCTTTCAGAGAACTATCCTGTTTGGTAGTATGTTTTTGGTTTCTAGTCAGATGTTTATGGGCAAGTCTCTGTCAAACACTAAACTTTTGTGCTCAGAGAGGGATAAACTGCACACACCCTTAGGGCAAGCTCTGTTAAATATTCTCACCTATTGGCTCCACAGCAGCTCTCACAAGCTCATATGAAATACACTCTAGGGATTAATTAGTAGCTTGATCCCAATCCATTCATAATAGGAATAGAGTCTCTCTTTGCTCACCAACCAGCAGGCTATCTCATTTTGTATGAGCCTCAAATAATAAGTTTGGCTGTGGTGCGTCTCACAAAATTTCCATTATGCTACTGTGGGTGTATGTTTGATGCCTTTGTTTGGACAGAATTAGGAAAATGGTTTTTAGACGAAACCACGCTTCACTGAACTTTGCTGAACAAGTCACCATGGCTCTAAGGCTTGTTCAGGCTAGTGATGTGCTAGGTAAAACTAAGGGTAACGGAAGTTGGACTCAATGATCTTAAAGGTCTTTTGCAACCTTAATGATTCTGTGATCTCAATGGGCCCAGCACCTGTTGTCTTCTGGGTCTCCCACGGGGCTGGCATTATACATCTAATTTAATTAAGTCCTGGGGCCAATGGTTTGCTTGATTGGAGCCATGGATTACAGCATGCCCCTTCCCACCACTGCACGTTTAGGTGACAAAGACCTGACCTGGCAAGGTGCTTGTTTTCCCCATTTGCCCACCTACTCTTGCACTGATCAACACTGTGTCACAAGCACTAGGAGGCAGGGGACTTCCAATGCTGTCCTGTCATTTTGACTTGGGAGAGTCACAGCATGAATTGGCTCTGGGGTAGGTGGCAAATGGCTGCATTTTGGCCTTATCAAAACACGGAATTAATTTTAAAGAGACAAACCTTCTAGGAAGGGCACTTTGCCAGAGATTGCTGTAACCTATTAATTCAGCCAGGCACAGATACCAGGAGGCTCTTCTTTATGAAAGTACCTCTGAAGCAAGGGGAAAGAGGTGTCCATCTGCCATCAAAACTGTACATCTCTCAGGAAGGTGTTACTTGGGCAGGGTAGAGCTATTTGGAGTCTCAGCTTACCAGAACTTTCTATATCTGGAATTTGCCAAACTGTTTGGATACAATCATAAAATTACCACCAGAAGATCTCTAATTACATTGGGGAGCTGCCAGGGGAGGTCAAGTACAGGTCGTTCTTATATAACTCCAGTATGAACATGCAGCAACTGAAAAAGCTGTATTATGTGATCAAAACTGCCTGGATTCACAGCAGCATAGATGTTATAAATCTTTGCCTTGCATAATCATTGACATTACGAAAACCTTGCTGTCAACAGGGAAGGTGCCATTTTCAAGCATGTTCTGAGCAAGCCAAATTCTCCTGCTGGTGCCAAAAAAAGGGAAGCTCAACTTCAAGGGCCAGCAAGCAGCACTAACTACGCAGCGGAAGGGTGAAGGATAAGTCTCATACTTCTACCCTATTTTTCCTTCCCCAGGAAATGGGGCAGATCAGGAAATGATCCCTGCTATTTCCCACCATGTCTGTTACTTGGTAACAGCATTAACACATTTGCTGCTACTTGGCTAGGACATATCGTGTTCCTCAGAAGGAGAGAAAAGCCACCCCAAATGCAGTCACACCCATTCTGGGGTGCCTTACAGATGTTGTCCTGCAGTGTCACAATGCTTCTGCAACCTTGATTTGCACCATGGTGAATGGTATGCTCCACAAGTCCTGCTCCTTCCTACCAGCCAGCCAAGCACTAAGCCCAAAACAAACAGCAAGAAGCTTCTGCAAATGCAGAATTCATGCCAGCACTGGGGTTCATGTCCTTGCTGGGGCAGCAAGCCCTGGGATTACTGGTTTTCTTGGCTGTGGGTGGAGCTGCCTGCTGATCCAGGGAGCCATCTGCAGATGAATCATGGGTTTCCTTGGAAAAACACCAGCCCAGGGGAGACAAGGCAGCCAGTTGCTTAGGTTGATGGTTTCAGGGTTTGGAACTGAAAGAATCGCATTTGGCCTCAGTTATTTGAATCTGGGGGACTGAGAGCTGCTAGTGACTGAATGGAAACAACACTTGCTAAGAAGTGCCGCTGCTGATACTGTGTTGGTGTTTTACAAGTTGTGGCATTGCCAAATCTGCGTGAAGAATATTACATGATACTGAAATGTTGGTTCACCAAATCAGTCCAGTGCAAAGGTAGCCTTAGGGACTTCAGAATCTTGTGGGGTGTGCATTCAGCTTTCAGCACACATTTCCCTATGGCTTGCTCAGAGACGAGGGCTACAAATGTATGTTTTCTTGATTTTAACCTGGAAAATGGCTGTGTGCAATCCCAGCTGGCACAGGGGGATTGCAGGGTCAGAGTCCCAAGTTGAAGTGCAGGTAATATATAAGGCTTCAGTCTTGGCCTCTTGCAGCTGTCTCTGCAGATGAGTTGGTTCCTTGCTCTGTATCCGCTGGTCTGTTTTTCATTATACCTTACAATTTCCCTTCAATGTTTAGCACTGTTGCATCTCTGTCAGCTGGAAAAGTGGTGAAGACTTCGAAAGTCATTGACACAAATCACTGGGTAGCAACACCTCAAGTTACACCACAAAGAGTTTTTCCTGATCTTTTTAGCCCTGCAGATGCACACATGGCATTTGCCCATTGAAGGATGCTCAGGTTCTGGTTCAGAAGGCATTATAGCATTATCCGAGAGACATTAAAACACAGCACATGAAAACAGCAAGTGAACATTTTTTCATCCAGTTACATGCAAGTGCCAAAATCAGACCAAACAATTATCCTTCAGGTAAGAGACATCTGTGATCCAAGTCCAGATTTTACAATCCAGGCCCTTTTGCAAAGGAATCTCACAAAAGCAGCAGTAAGCCAGACATCAGAAGGACAGACATTTGGTATCTTGACTCCAACTGTCACCAGCAGATATTTTAAGAAAAGCACCAGTTCAGGTCACATCTACATCCATAACGTAAGTTTTTTTCTTCTATGTTTCCCTAAAATGTTCTAGAAAACAGCACTGTGAAGCATTGAAACCATAAAATTTATTGAAAATTGGCATGCATTTCCTGTGTAAATTTGTAATCTCTGTTTTGTATTCTTTTTTTTGCTTTAAACTTGTTCATACTTTTGGCAGCTGTAGCCTCATGTGCATATAACTGTGCCCTGTGCATGATTTTTTGTGTCCTTGTTGTTAAGTTCATTGGAAGCCCCTTCATTCCACTGTTGGCAGAAGCAGTGAATAATTATCAGACCCACTAAACTGGTTAAAGTTAGGAGGATTGCCAGTGAAGTCAAACAGAAGCCAAACAGAATCTCAGAGTCCCAAAAGGATGAACTTTGCATATTTTTATTGTAGACAGAGATACTTTCATCTCATATGTAAGATTTTAATCTGACATTTTATCTCAATTTATTTTTAAAATTGTCTTGCTAATAGATAATCTTTTGTCTGTATTGGCATAAAAGGGCAAATGTGTAGTAGCAGCTACTTGATTGCGTGGTAGCTGTCCAAGAAAAATATTTGTGCAACTCTTGCTGGGTCAGAGTACGTTTCTGAATAAGCAGTGTGTCCCACTCATTGACAGGATTTATCTCATGCAAGCCAAATCCAATACTCTGATGTCCTGTGCACTCAAGGTAATAATGCACGTTGTTTGCAAAAGAGACAACAATCTTCAACACAGTGTATAAGTATCATAGTGTTGTGTTTGTATATGGTTGTGTTACACAGTAAAATAGATTGGTCAAAAATTTTATTGCTTTCTCTAGACAGGTGCCACCTGGTACCCAGACAGTATTTCACAATTTTTCACATCTAAGATTAATGAGAGGACAGATCATTAGCATGCTTTGCTGTTGACTTGAAAATCTCACATGCAAGACATACCGATACCAAGTCATCTTGTCCCTTCCCTTGCCAGTCCACAGCTGTTGGACTGTGACGTGCTACTGACACCAAGCTATAAATCAGAGCAGTTTCTCTTGAAATGTAGCCGAGCAGCAGCCTAGCGGCACGCAGATCCTCTTAACAAAACTCATCAGGGCGGGTAATGACACCCAAACCCAGGTGGCCTTTCATTGTTGGAGGTTTTAATGTGAACACTTTGTACAGTCCTCTCCAGGAGCTCTTTCTAAACAAGACACAGCCTCCCAGCCCCATAAACACTTGCAGCTGTGTCACAGGTCAGGTACCCACCTCAGGTAGGGATAGTGCAGGGGCCACACAGCCAACACCTCTTCACCGCTGTAAGAGTCGCAGAAACATGCGTCTTGTTTGTTGGTGCTGCCCTGCTCCACAGAGAGGCACCTGTCTGGAGTCTGATCAGATGAAAGTGGTGCAGTGCTGGGAAGGGGAGTAGGATTGTCATGCTGCTTGCCTTGAGAAGAGCACAAGGCGTGTGCAGTTCAGGGTCTTGGAGCACCAAGGGAGAAGGTTGAGTTCCAGAACAGAAGAAAAAGTAGCAAAGGCACTACAAGTAAATCTCAATAAAATCTGAGGGAATTCAGCATGAGACTGAGCATTGCATCCCTCAGGGAAATGGCACATGCCTCTGTTGAGGAGTGACCCTCTCCTTGCTGCACTTTCCACGCAGTGATCCTATGTTATTCCATCTGCTCCCAGCCAGCCACAGGAAGTTCCCCATCTTCACAATACGCAAAGCCTCCTGTTCTTCAGTGTCACTGCTATGAAGTTAGCAACATTTTAAATAAGAAGTTAAATTTAGCACAGCATGAGCTCAACATCCAGAAGGTGAATAACCCCCATTCATTCATATGGCACTCCTCATTTCTGCACAAATCCCCTTTTCCATTAAGTTGTTTGTTTACATAATAGTTTGCTAGCCTATACAAATTCCCAAACTGTAACATCTCTTTTCCATAAGAGTCATGGAGGAGGGCAGATAAACACACAGGCACCTCAGGGTGTTCATTCATGCCCAGTAGAAATGTACAGTGTGGTTATCTCAAAGTAAATACACTGGCCCATAAATGGCATGAGATTTAAAGCATCCCAGCAGACAGAAGAAAAATATTTCTTCAATAAATATAATCAATTAATTCATTGATTGCATGATGGTCCAATTCTGTCATAAAACATTCTGTCTATCAGTTGCTGATGAAATTCTTATTTACTTAATACTAAATTTGTGGGACATTACAAGATGCTGGGTTAGCAGAGAAATATGCCAGTGGTATAAAGTATGACGTTTGCTAAGGGCTACCACCTCCTGCACTGAAGAAAGTTGTAGGTACTGGTTTTAAGGGCAGCTCTTAGCTCCTCAGTTACCTTTTCACAGTTACCTCTGTACCATCATATGGAGAGATGCCTCTTGGCTACGTACAGAAAGACCGTATAAAAAAGAGAATTTTTAAAGATTTTTCAGTGAATGAGTGCATAATTTCTCTCCTAAGATTAAGAAACTTGTAAAATATCAATGACATCATTACAACAGGTTCTGTGTCTTTGGTAGAGTTTGTAAATTAACAGGATTTTTTCTCTCTTTTTTTTCTTCTTGTTAATAAGAAAAACATCCTAGTCCTGCATTTGAATGCCTCTGGAAGCCTCAGATTTCTTTATGAAATATGAAAAGCTGCTTCACGTTACTTCAGAGGTCCATACCAGCAGCAGAGAGGGGCATCACTGTAAACTTCCTAAAGGTCTCTTAGGACCTCAAGTTTGCTTTGAGGAAGTAAGATGTCATTACATCCAGCTGAAGATGAGAAATTTTAAACTGACTGGAAATGGTTGAATGTTTTGAAAGACAAGGAACTTTCATGGAAGGCTGACTGAAACTTCTTTCACCCTCCACACAAAGCATGCTTTCTCACTCTACCTGTTCCCATACACACATACACAAAGACAAGGATACGCATTCACAAAATCACAAATAAAAGCCAAGGAAAATGAAATTATCTGTTAAAAGCTTCTGCTCTCCCCAGCCACATGTTACTCTCATTGCTTCCTGCAGGACAGCTGATATTACCACCGAATTACCCAAAATACTCAGGGTGACTCATGGCACTGAGTCCACTTGTGCTGTCTGGTTTAGGTGACCTTAGAGGGGGTTATGAGGGAGGGAAGTCTGGCACAGATTGTACTGCTGAAGACAACAGGTTCTGTCATAGGATCAAACTGTTAGCCAGACTAAAAAAAAATGTTTCTTTACAGATTCAAAAACCATTTCATTTTTGATGGGAAATGAGGGTACCACTTCTCCTTGTGCCTTGAAAAAACTTGGTATGTAACAGTCAACCCTTCTAATATGATTCAATCTGATTGAAGGGGAAAAAAGTAACTCTTTTCCTCATTCACTTTTGACTTTCTCAGTGAGGACAACATTTACAAAACACTTTTTTTTTCCAGGATTTCTAGCAAGAAGATTTGCAGAAAACACTTTATAATGTATTTGGAAAAAGAAAAAAAGGTAGACTACTTCGTGGTGTGCCTGGCTAATTGTAGTCAGAAAGTTTGGGTTTATTCTCCATTTCTGATTGTTAAATATCTGCAATTAATTTTAAAATATTTAGAATTCCCATAGGCTTAGGGAGTGAGTTCACGTTTGAGAATCACTTGCAGAATATACCTTTTATATAAATGCATCAGTAGGAAACTCTTCTCAGCTGTTTTCTACAGACAGCAAACTCAAATCCCCTTTGATTTTATATCACATTTTAATTCCCTGCACATCTAGGTGTGAGATCAGAATCCAGGCACAAATAGCAGATATTGGGAGGGAAGCATATGTCATTCCCACCTATGTGAGACATCTTTCACATTGGGAAAGTGGTCAAGGGACTCCAACTCACATTGCTGTAAAAACGTCCTCCTTTCCCTTTTTCCCTTGATCAGTCTTGACATGTTCTCAGAATGTAAAGTCTCTTAATGTGTTCCTACAGTACACAGTTTAACCCATCAAAACAACATGCCTTTGAACACACAGAAGTTGACTTATTACTGCAATTGCCTGAAGTATAAACACTGTGATATTAAAGCTATAATAAAGATATTTTAATAAAATGAAATGCATCCATTATCTGAAGAAAACAAAACAAAGCAAAACAAAACCATGCTGAATGAGGAAGAGAACAGAGAGAACAGAATTAGTATTTTCCTTTTTGATACCTCTTTATTTTATAAAATATTGCACACATGAGTTACACAAATTGAGATGAGAAATGTTAATCTCTGCTAGGGATGTCTTTCAAAGCAATTATTCATAAAATGTATAACATACAATTACAGAATAGTAACTAGTATGTACCCTTGGGGAAATGAGACAAGCTGTATATGTGCATGTGTATGTGCTGCAAATGCTCTAGGCAGCACACTTGCAGAGGGAATGGATACCTCAAATGTGCTGCAAATCCTCTTCTTCTCAGGGTTCTCATCAAGTGCCACTGACTGCAAGGCTCTCTCTGGCATCACTGGGAATGGGAACCAAAGCATCAAGAATGTTCATTTTAAATTAATATATTGGCGTGGCCCTTGCACAAGAGTAGCATGCAAATTCATGAAGCATTCCATATTTTTTTGGCCAGTCCTGGCAGGGCTAGCTGTAGAAAAGTGCTCTACACTGCAGCACAAACATGTTCAAAAATTAGCACAAAAATGTCCATTTTTGGTTCATCTTCTTTATCTGTAAGAATTATAAATCTAAACTATAAAAGCAAAATATTTTTGCTTCCAAACAACTTTTTGAGTAACAAATTTTCTTTTCTACTATCCCATAATCCCTTTGTTTACTCCCATTCAAAATCATTTGTTTTATGTGATAGTGGTACAGAAAGTCTGGAAGGATCCAGAGTAGCACACTGTATAACATAGAATGAAAACAGCAGAAGTCTTAAACAAAAGGATGAGAAAGAGGGCATATCATGAAAGCAATTCAACCTCCAGCTTTTAGCAAGCTAAAAATATACAGTAGGAGTAAACAGTAAAATCCAGCTACATGCCAAGGCAGCAGAAGTTCTGCCTACCATTTAATCCTCAAAGGACATCACCATTTAGGTGCTAAGCCCTCCTGTTGGATTGGTACACAGAAGCAATTACCATCCTTGGAGAGCATGTTGCTTAGAGCCTCTCTGACTCTGTCTTGAAATACAGGAAGCATTTTCCATCCTAACCTGCAGTCACGGACTACCACACACTTCTGTGCCTGCTTATAATGCAAAGGCTGGAATGCTGGACAAGGAAAACCAGATTTTCCACTGTTGTCCTGAATATGGGGTCATGCAACCAGAAATAAGGGTTTGGACTAGGAAAATGTGATGAAAAGGACTATCTTTCCATATTTGAGTCCTTTTTTCACAAAGAAGGTGAGGGATACTTCCAAGCATATGACATTACAGAATCTAACAAGAAGACAACTATGATTGTGGTTTCAAAGTCATCTCACTGGGAAAAATGGAGAGTGAATTATTGAAGCCAGCACTGGGATCCTAGAAGGTAGAAAGGCAGGCTGTCCTTCATATTGCAGAAGGCTGTGTTTGTATACCTTACCGCGTGGTACAGGTTTTGCAACCAGTTACCATGCCCTTTGTTTAGTGTAAGAATCATTCCAGATTAGGAGGAGGTCCTAGGTATCTGGACTCACGTCATGACCCACACACAATATTTGACCCTGCCCTCTCTAAAGAGTGTGACAGAATGCCTGCTGCCTCAAGCACTGCAATGATCTTGAATGTGCACCCTTCCTTAAAGAGATGGAGCAGACGCTGGGCTGCAAACTAGGGCTCAGCTCGGCAGACGCTGCAGCCACCTCCACTGAGCTGGGGATGCCTCTCACCCCCCATCCCTCCTTCCTCACTCCTGCCTTCTCAGAACTGGGCGGACAGAAAGGTAGCTGATACAACCTAACAATTTAATGCTGAGCACTGTGAGGTGGTCATACCGTGATAACAGAAGCTACACAGTGAAATCCAGTACTACTTTATTTAAATCTAGGGCTTAGGCGTTATTAAGATTGTTTTTACCATCCAAACCTCAGTAAACTGTTGTGTCACAGTAGCATGATAGTAGGACTGCTAAATGAGTAAGACAGCATTGGTCATTTTCTGCTCACTGTGCAGACATCCAAGCTCTTTTAGCACATCAATGTTTTGCAGCCCAAACTTCCTCTTTCTTCCCACTGTCTTGATTAGTTGCAAGCTCTTTGCTCCAAGTGAAATTGACACCAGTT
Organism: Platyrinchus mystaceus; assembly: GCA_035041135.1. Lineage (NCBI taxonomy): Eukaryota > Metazoa > Chordata > Aves > Passeriformes > Tyrannidae > Platyrinchus > Platyrinchus mystaceus. The sequence continues at coordinate 22,543,468 of JAWWLV010000100.1, read as the reverse complement.
GTCTGAAAACATTAAACTTATGCTCTTGTGGCCACAACCAGAATGAATATGGTTATTTAGAACGGGAAGGGAAAAAAAAACAACCAACCACAACACCAAGAAGAAAACCAGACAGCAGCAGAGGAAGCTACATTCTTTCCAGTTTTGTTCCTAATAATGGCTGGCAAAGCTTTTTAAGCTTACCTTTCAGAAACCAAGGCTACTCCTGGCAGTCCCAGAAATGGCTGCTCTGCACCACTTTTTGGATAAACTCAATTGGCATATCCCTGTTACAGAAGCCACACTGAACTCCTACTCATTGGTGCTCCTGCTCTGCAGTCATAATGCAGATCCCTGCCTTGGGCTATATTCTGTATCAGCAATGAGGCTCTGGGACAACTGCTCCTCATTCCTCAAGAACCTAAAAGGTAAAACCTGTACTCAGAGGAATACAATTTTCTCTGGCACTAAAGCATCCATTAGAATTTGGAGAACTTTTAGCAGAGAAACAACATTTGGCGTTTGGAGGTTGGCTGCAGTCTATGAGTAACTGAGGCAGTCTCATCTTTGCCCTGCCGATGAATAGTCTGTAACACGTCTTGGGTGGAGGCTGAACTCCCACTCTTTCCACCTTCTCCTAACTGGCTGGTTGTCTCTGAGGACCACTAGCGGCAGACATCCACCTTCCTTATTTCTTTGCCCCTAAATTGTAGCACAAGGAAGGGTGGCCAGCAAACACTGTAGTGGGGTTTAGGTGCTACTGTCAGGAAAGGAAAACCACAAAGGAGGCAAAGATTGAAAAGGAAAAGGAGAGAAATAATTAACATAACCTGCCACATTTCTGCCAGAGGGGCTGTAGAAATGTGCTTTTTGCACAATGATAACTGTACTGCATGTAGAGGCAAACAAATACACGTCAGACACCTATGAGGTGCAGGACCAGGTCTTTGGGATGAATTTTTCCCTTAGTATCTAGCAGCTTTGTTGCTGCAGGGGAAGGCAGGAAAGTTGGGCTGCAATGCTTGAGGAAAGCTTTTGGGCGAGACCTTAACAAAGATGAAATGAACCTCACTGTGGATTCCCACTTTTGAAAACAGAAGGCTTCACGCTTGACAGGAGTTTGCCCATCTGTGTAATACAAGATGCAGGTGGCTGCCAGTGGTTCTGCAGGCTTCTTTTTTGACTCTATCAGTGCTATCGTCACGTGAGAAGGTGAAAGCTAAAAGGAAGAAGAAAGGGGCCTATGGCTTCAGAAACATCCTTTTACTGGAAAAGGATAAGTATGCAAAACCAAAATAGTAAACAGTATGCAAAAATAAAATAATAAGCATATCCCCAAAAAAAGATTGAATTCTGCAATCTTTTTTTAAACAATACTTAAAACATATGAGGAAGGGAAGAAAAAGGCAAAAGCCAAGAGTATAAATGCAGAAAGATGTGGACGGATCCATGTGCCACCACTGAAACATTGGTTTGCATTTCCTGGGGAACGCTGTGCTCCTGGAAATGCTAAATATAGGTACACCTTCACCAACTTAAGGAGTCTTGGCTTGGTGGCCAGAGGTCAGCCCTGTTGTTTTGGAGGTACAGTCCCACCCAGGGAGATGCCTAAGGGGATGCAGTCCACAACTCTTGCTTGGTAGAACAAGCTGTTTCTTTTCCCCTGAACTGGGATTAGTGTGAAGCCACCATCACTCAGGGTCTCATGGGCTGGTCCAAGTCAGTCTGGATAGGTGGATACAGGAGACAAGGAAGTGCAAGAAAACACACCCCTCAGACCGACATGTTGGCCACAGCCCTCTCGTACATGCGCTCCAAGATGCGGTGGATGCTCGCAAAGCCCGGCCGGTCGGCAGGCAGCTTGCTCCAGCAGAGACGCATCAGGTTGTAGAGCTCCAGGGGACAATTGTCTGGGCAGGAGAGGACGTTCCCATCCCTCACGTAGTAGATGACCTCTTCGTGAGCCATCCCATAGTAGGGCTGCATGCCATAGGAGAAGATCTCCCACAGCACCACTCCATAGGCCCACACATCAGACTCTGTGGTGTAGCGGTTGTAGAAAATGGACTCGGGGGGCATCCAGCGGATGGGGATGGCGTCATTCTCGTTCGCTTTGTAGTAGTCAGCTGAATACATGTTCCTTGAAAGACCAAAATCGGCAATTTTGACCACCATGTTCTCCCCCACCAGACAGTTCCTGGTGGCCAAATCCCGGTGGACAAATTTGCGCTCAGAGAGGTATGCCATGCCAGCAGCAACCTGCTTGGCAATGCAGAGCTGGCTGGTGCAGCACAGTGCCAGGGGGTTAGGGAGGCGAATCCTTGTGTCCAGACTGCTGTGTGCCAGGCTGCAGAGGTTGCGGGGTGAGCGGTCACGCAGGTACTCATTTAGATCCCCATAGGCCATGTACTCGAACAGCAGGCACATCGGTTTCCCAACAGCACACACACCTGAAAGAGGATAGATACCCCACACAGGTCACTTGGGTAGAAAAGAGAGTTCTTCTGTGCAAAACCCAAAAGATCCAAAAATGCTTACACAAAAGGGAGACTTTCAACAGTGCATGAAGAGCCAGGGAGAAAGGTAACCATGCAAATACCATTGAGTCTGCATGCATCCATCATGCATTCTGTCTCTTTGAAACTCCTTCACAAGGGGTCTAATGCTGAGCTCTGTGGGAAACGTTAACCAGTCATGCACTTGACTGATTTGTCTGGACATCCCAGGAAAAATATACATTTTTGGAGCTATGTTTAATTAAGAGCTGGATCCTGCTTAAGTTAGCATTAACAGAAATATTGCCTCTTCCCAGGTGCAACTTTAAGGGCGTATTTTCAGGGAGTAACCTTTACAGTTCTGATCATGTTATTTTTTAATTCTCTTATTTGTTGTCATTATTGTACTAATTATTATAATTATTAGTAATACTAACACTTAGAGGCAATACATATGCAGAAGGACTTCAAAAGTAATCACAACAGGTGTGTTCAAGGGTTCGGTGGGATATTTGAAATGCAAAGAAACTTCCACTACAGCCTCTTCTAGATTTTTCTTTTTTTTAAAATAGGTCATGGAAAAAATGTCAGTTGCAGGAATTACTTTTGGCATGAAAAAGATTCAAAAATGAAACAAAGAGAAAGATAAAGCAGACATCAGAAAGGAGACATTTTCCATATCCAATAGATGCACAGTCTAGTCCCTCTGAAGGGCACATGCTTGGCTTTATGTGAGCTTTATTGGTGGGCCAGCATGAGTAGAGGGCCACACTTCCACCAGCATTACTGAGAATACAGTGATATGGTAAAAATATCTGTGTGCCTCTCATTAAATTGCCAATGAGCAAAAGCCAACATTTAAAATGTTTGTGTTTTGCTTTCTTAAGGCCATAATTTAGCAATTGGTGATTCAACGTATTGTGAAATCTGAAATTCTGGCTGATAACATAACATTTTTATCTTAGAAGATAAACAGAGAGCTATTCCCAATGTGATGAAATCAGGATCTGACAAGCATGAGAAGTGTATGTGAGAGATTTACTATCTAAGCGGCCTTCAACAGTGTGGCTGTTTTGTCCACAGCCCCATGACATGATACTAGTTTGTTCCTGTACCTTTGCCTTTTTCTGACCTAAAACATGTTGATAACAAACACAAAGTTTATTTGAGTTTGAGGCATTTCCTGATTTTCTTTCTGTAACCTAACTACCTGTATCAACCCAGATTTCCCAAAACTGTGGTTTATTTGTTTCAAATCTAATTCTAAATTACTGAAATAAATTAAGATCTCAGCTGCCTGTTCACAGGTATGAGATCTGCATACAACTTAGAGCAGGACTGCCAGGTGAAGGTGGCCAGCAGCATCTACCTCAAACAGAAATGACAAGTTACTGAAAGAAAATTTGGTTCACAGCTTTCTTCACAGAAGAATGCCATATTAGCCAAGATGCAACATCAAGACTTTCTAAAAGAAAACAATAAAGCAGGGTTTCAAGGAAGGGAAGGAAGAGACCATTTTTGTGGTTGGCTTTTTTTATTCATTTGTTTAATTCTGTTTTTTTAATGCTGGTGAATGTTCAGACATCACAATATTGTGGGACCCATAAAACTAACAAGACTGGTGCCTGTGTTTTTTAAGTACCCATAAAATAAATCACAGCTTCAGGAAGTTCAAGTCTTCTCTATAAGACATCTGTGTCAATGTTATTAAAGTGGAAGCAGAGCTGGGCAGCAAGATTGCCAACAGTATACTCAATGAAGTACAAGGAGGGTTTATAGTGATGCACCATCCTATTAGCCTGTGCAATTGCGCACGCTTGAAAGGTAAAAAGACCTTTCCCAAATCTTCGTTCGCGAAGACTGGCCACATCCTATTAAGACAACAGCATCAGACTCACATTTGAGCCTCGTTTTGCTGGACAATTTAAGAGAGCATACAATGGCACATAGAAAACCTCAGGTCTTTGCAGGAGAAATTTTCTCATGCAAAAATAGACCAGCACTACCATTTGCATTTAGCTCCAGTCACTTGCACCCCCAATAGCCCCACAGCAGATCTGCAGAAGGTGGCACCCTGTACATGGGTGCCTCACTGAGATACCTAAAAGCTTGACAATATTTGGATTGTCAAACTCTGCCATGAGAGCTGCTTCCCTCTGAAAGTCAGCCTGCATGTCTGCGGATGCTTCCTCCTTCAGCATCTTCACTGCTACCATTGTGAAAGGCTCATACGGCAGCAGACCTGGGGCCCTGCAAGGAGAGGGAAAAGAGGAAAGCATCAGTGGTGAATGCATGCACTCTAAATGTAGCTTCTGTTTCTGATGCAAAAGGAAGTGCTGACAGGAAAAAGAAAAAGAAAAAAGAAAAAAAGAAAAAGAAAAAGAAAAAGAAAAAGAAACAGAAAA
>JAWWLV010000100.1:22526481-22538489 GCA_035041135.1 Platyrinchus mystaceus | reverse complement strand
AAAAAGAAAAAGAAAAAGAAAAAGAAAAAGAAAAAGAAAAAGAAAAAGAAAAAGAAAAAGAAAAAGAAAAAAAAAAAGAAAAAGAAAAAGAAAAAGAAAAAGAAAAAGAAAAGGAAAAGAAAAAGAAAAAGAAAAAGAAAAAGAAAGAAAAAGAAAAAAAAATGGAAGGCCATAGCACCAACTAAAGGAATATTAAATACCATTTGGGCATGTCTGCATCACACATTACAGAGATATATAATTTGGTTCAATGGGCACTAAATCCAGTATAACTTTTTTTGATTACTGTTCTTTCTGCTTACAGACTCATTACTGTGACTGGTAAATACATAAATAAGTAACAGGCTGGTAAGCAACAACATCTCCCTAGGTTGTAGGTCACATCATAAACATCATAGAGGACAGGATGGACTCTTCAGCCCATCCAGTTCACTTTTGGGGTGTAATGACTGAACTTACCAGAGTTAAAAATAAAACTATTTTATATGAAATTGATGAGACAGTCTTCTTTCTCCTACCTGGCACAATGGTGACTTTGGTGCATCCATCTACTATTAAAGTGAAAGTAACAATTACAGTAAGTATGTCCCTCTGGTTTTGTATCTATATATATATATATAGGTAGTTATTACTATATATATGTATAGTCACTATTTCCTCTGTGTGTACAAGTGTGTGTGTGTGTGTGTCTGTGTGGCATATGTGTGCCCGTAATTCAACAAGTTATAAACACATTAGCTAGTTTCAGCTGAACTTAATGTAGTGTAGCTGAGTTCTAGAAAATTGTTATACTCCTACAAGTTTTGTGGAAACACGTGACAGGACAGAAGGGACAAAGCATACCTGTGACCTGTCTGAAGAACAAGGTAATGTGCAAATATACACATGGTGTGACACTGGTGAATCTTCAGCTAGAGCTTAAAGACACAAATCCATAGGAAACAGAACTTCCTGACTTAGAGCAATCACAGATTGCTTACCCACAAGTCACTGCACCCTCAAGATTAGTTAGATGGGCTAGCCAAAGATTTAGGTGTAGCTGTTGCCAAAGAAGAGTAACTTTCCATCTTCAAATATGCATCAAACCTCAAATGTACATTTTGTTGCCCACGCAAACTCTTCCCAGGGGCCCTGCAGCTAAAACACATTCCGTACAGGTAGCCAGCCAGAGCCCATGGAAAATAATGCCCATTTATGTGTTGTTTTACTACACCAGCCCAACTTCCCGCCCCTTGCTCAAATGCCAGGTTTTTTTACTGCTCAGTAGCACCAAGAGAAGACTGATTTCCAAAGCAAACTTCCAGTTTCGTTGTCATTTACTTCAGACATATGGCAGTTGCAACAGTTGCACTTGGATGCTAGAAATGTCAAATGTCAGTGGATGGCAGGGGGCCCATTCAGAAAGGAATCTCACAGGTGGCTGATCACAGCTGAAAAACTCAGGCAAGGAGGTCTGGCATGCCAGAGCAGAGGATCAGACTCTACACTTGTCTGCTACTGCCTCCATTGAGGCAAAATGTCTTCCTTTTTTTTCCGCATGCTGGCACCAGTGTCCAGTTTAGTAAAAGTACCAGCACCTACCAGCTGCTAAAGTCAGCACTCAAGTCAGCAGCAACAGCCTGAAGAAACCAATAGAGCATTTAAAAGTAAAAATAGGAGGGCTTATATCTCTTCCAAACAGTCTCATAGATTACCACTCATCACTGACTAGCAGACACGGTGCAGTGCCAAAGCAGGGGCAGGCACAGTTTGGTCTTGCATGCTTTGGACAGAGAAACTCACCCTAGGCTGATGTATACCCAACCAACTTCACTGAATCCTGTAGTGTAAACTAACCTAAAGTTAGTTTACTTACCTAACTGGCACTTCTAACTAAGTGAGATTAAGCTGCACAAAGTCTTTTATTTGGCCTTCAGGCAACAGCAAGAAATTTTACTCTTGGTATCTCATGCTAATTCAGTCCACTTCTTAGCAGACCTGGGAAACTCACACTGATCTGGCAGAGACAGAGACTGTCTAAACTCTTGGCAGACCACTATCAAAGTTGGCCCATTTGGTGCCCAAAAGTCAGTCTTTGCACAAACCGATAAGAACACATCTGCAGGGGAGCAATGGGAAGCTGCTGCCTCTGCACCAGGAGAATTCAGGTGGAGGTCCAGAAAGTGAAGTGTTTTCTAAAAAACAGGTAAATTCTCCTCTAGAGAAAAAATAGGTTAGTTTTCTTCTAGAACTGGGAAGCAACCAAAGAAATTACCTTGGATTTCCTTTCTTGCAATTAATTAAATTCTGAGGAGAAATGTCCACTGTTTGTGGACAGGATGGATAGCCACAGTCCTTGACTTCTTCACCATCAATGGATTTGTGCACCAGTGGCGGCATTTGGTTTTTAGGTACCTGCTATTCAAAGAACTAACCAGTGGTGCAGTTGGGAATTTCACCCTGAGCCCACCTACAGAGAGTGCCTGACTTAAGTTTCAAGTCAGGTTTTCTTTCCAGAGCAATAACCATGAAAAATAATGATGAATAGTTTGAACCTGAATTTGAGATTGGGTCCTGTCCCCATACTCCTTAGCAGCACAGCTGGGTAACTTCAGTTAGATCATTAAAGACGCAATTAACATCTACTGAGTCTGGTGAAGACCCACCTTTTCCCTATCCTTCGGTTAAATTTGTATGTGGGCAGGAGAGTGCTTTGAACTGGAAGGGGCTCATTTTGTCATACTTTTTTTCTGGGTTTTGGATGGTTTTTTTGATTGGTTGGGGTTTGTTGTTGTTATTGGGTTTGGGAGGTTTTTAAATTTGTTTTTATTGATGTTGTTTTCTTGGGGGTTTTGGTTGTTTGGTTGGGGTTTTGTGGGGGGTTTTTTTGTTGTTGTTGTTTTGATGGGTTTTCTGGTGTTTTGGTTTTTCTTAAATTAACATCCCCACTGTTTTAAGCAATATTTGAGACATCAGGTCAAAGAAACACCCTTTACAGATGGAGAGAACATCAGGAGACTTCTGTCAAGAAAATCCAACCTTATAGTCCTGCTTTGTCTCTTGCAGGAACAACAAGCTGTGCCTTTGCAGTGGAGGTCTACTAGTCTACTAGCTCAAAATCCAGGCTTTTAGGCAATCCTGCCCTTCAGTCTTAGCCTGGACAATACAGCTCCAGCTCTGGCAGAAAACTTGCATGCTGGTCTGCATTGAACTGCATAAATCTGGTGCTCTGGTGGCTTGTGCAGCCAGTGTAGTGCTCCCAAAGGCAAAGTCCAGGTCCCAGTTGGAACAGACCTGAGCTAGGTCCTTAATTTTAAGCATGGTTACTTCCTCATCCTTTCCAGTGCAAAGCCATTCTTGGTGAAGACAGCAGCCTTTCAGGAGAAGCTAGTAAATGATAGCCAGACACTTCCTGTCCTAACATGTTGCTTGACCCAGGAGTGAGTAAACACTGAATCAGGACTCACAGCAAGCCAACTGGCAAAGGCATTGCTGGCACTGTACGCAGAGCTGTGTTTACAGGAGAGGGAGAAACATGAGAGCAGGAGAAGTAAGAGTATTGCTAAACTTAGCTCGAGATGACTATTTAACACACGTAGGAAAGTACATTTTATCCTTCTGAGATGGGAAGGCAACAATTTGAGTTGCGATAGTTTCAGCAAACTGTAAGGATATGCAGCTTGTGCTACTGGATCAGCAGCCTGCACTGATCCATCAGAGGTGCACAGAAATGCCAGTGGCTTATTATAAGGAATTAAAATAATTATAAGGAATTATAAGGCCTTGGAAAAACTTTTGATAGAGATATTAATAAAAATAAGGAAGTTCCTGAGAAGCAGCAGGCTCCTTCCTTGAGCCAGAGAGAGCAGACTTTTTTCACGGTATGGTACTCTCCACTTGGCAAATGCTGGCTAACATCTGATGATTTATTTTTCCCCCATCTCTTTTTCTGTCAGTTTCCACTGTCAATAACAAAAAGGTTTAATTAAAAGAAATTACAGCACTGGGGTGGATGAAACCCATGTAAGAGGTTCCAACACTACTTTAGCATTTGCTTAACCCATCACTTTAGCAAGATTTGAATGCCCTTTGAGAGATCCTGCTCGATGTCCATGAGAGTCATTTCCAGCTCAGAAAGGTCTGAGCAGCACTTAAAGCTCCCAGTGCAGGTCCAAAGTGGCACTTGGCAAGAAGACTGTCTGCCCTGCGTGCACACCACTGCACGATGAAGACTCCTGCCACATGAACAGGAAGGTGGTACACTGCACTGTGCTGAGGCTGAGACAAGAGCTGCCCTGTGCCCCTGTACCGGCTGGCATGCAGTGCCCCACAGCTGTTGTGTAGTTTATACAGTTTTGTTCTTGTTTCAAGCTCAGATGCATTCGGCCATCCAGCCTAACAATCAATCACAGGCTAAGCATCTGTGACTTTCCCACTGCGTGCCCTTTGAACTGTGTTATTTTTAGCTCTCTCTGTATTAAACAAAAGTATGCCTGCATTTCTTCCATTAGAAATAATTTATCCCTTCATTAGAAAAATAAATCCATCACAGCTATTGAAACTTCTTCCCAGCTGTAATACATTTAACCTGAGCATAGCTCATTTCCTAGCAGATACACTAAGAGCATAACTATAAACATTAAAAAACCTGCATTATGACTGCTTTTTGCAAGGGCAGTCCTTTGTCTTTGAAGTCAACAGAAGTAGTTTCACCAGGCACATCTTGACCCATGGTGGGTTTCTGATATTTCCCTGGGTTTTTTTGAGGTCATCACAGACTACTCCTAATATAGCTACAAAATCAGCCACATCCCCTACTTTTTAACCGTAAAGAACTCTCCTGAGTAAGCATGAAACTAGACAGTCTGTACACTTTCTTGCAGGAATTTGGGGATGAGACTTCATGAGGAAACCAGTCCAAAGATTGTCCTGCAGAAATTATGGATTCTGTAAAGACTATCAAGACACCTTCCATTCACCTCAATATAGGAAGGATTGGGTTCATGTTTGGGTTTGTCAATTAAAGATTTTTCACATTTCAAGAAGTGCACGATCTCACCTCCCGTGAGACTTAACAGAATTGGAATTTCAGCTAATACTTTAAATTTAAAACAGGTAACAATGGCTGCAAATTCCAAAAAGGAAAAGTGAATAACTAAAGAGAACACTTTAGAAGCCTAGAAGATATGGTGATTAATTTGTATGTCTCAAATAACGATAGCCAGATGGCTATGGAGCCAACCAGGGATTGTTGTGGCTGGAGAAGGGGACCATATGGAGGTAGGGCAGCATTTTTCTCAGACAAACGTCCTTGTCTGGCTCCTGGAGATAAACACAAGACAGTACAGCACAGACACAGGAACGAGGTCAAGAAGCAGACATGTACTGTAGGGTGGGATCAAAACCACCCAAGGACCCCAAAGCCCTCCGACCCATTTCCAGAAGAAAGAAGAAGAAGAAAGAAGAAGAAGAAAGAAGAAGAAGAAAGAAGAAGAAGAAAGAAGGTCTAGAATAATGGACTGTACATGCTAACTCATTTGCATAGAAGTAAAGAACTTATCTCCAGGGCAGGGAAACTTATCTATAAAAAGGTACCCCTAGAAAGCCTGTGCGCATGCGCCGTAAGACTCTAAACATCCCATCAGCTGAAATGATGCTGGAGCCAGGGCTGGTGATGTCTTTCTTCCTTTCTTCCTTTCTTTCTCCCTTCTCCTCTTTAATCCATATCTCTCTCTCTCTCCCTTCCTTTTCACACTACCCTTTTATTCAAAACCCACTGTGTGCTTATATAAACAGTCAGGGACTATAACATACCAATTTCCATGCCAGGTGTGTAATTTACTCGTAAAAAATTGTAAGCTTTTGTGGACCCTCTGACTTTTGTTGTTTCTTTCAGCCGCAAGCATCTGCAAATCATAGGTCTGCCCTTCCGCTTAAGTTTGGGACACCATAGACACACACAAAAAAACCCCTATTAGCCTAGGTGGAGTTGGTTTTTAGGGGATTTTTGGTTTGGTTTGGCTTTGTCACTGAATTAAATTGAAACTGGATTAGGACTGAACTGTAGCATGACACATTGCCTTCTGTGGTAATTACTGTCCAGTGTTGGTGTTATAATGGAGGTCACCACACACAATTTGCAAATACGGGGAAATGCAAGAATTTCACAATAGATCACATGTCACAGGCAATACTCTTGGCAAAAACAGTGATGACAAATTTAGCTAAACTTTTACACTACACTTTTGTATGTGAGTGAAGCATTACATTTACTAGAGAGTAGGACAAAGGAGTAATTTGTGACAGAAGTTTAACAAATATCAACAGATAGCAGAGGACGACAGAAACAATTATTCAAGCCTGAGTGTACCATTTGGTACACATGCATTTGATCTTGGTTTGAGTGAAAGAATGGATGAATGAATGACTTCCAGAGCCAATTTTTCAGAGGTACCTCCAGATAAAGAAGACTCACACAGAGACTGCTTACCTGGCTTGGAAGACTCTCCCAAATGCTCCTTCCCCAATATCTCTCACATATTCTATATTGTTCCTGGGATACTCCAGGCTAAGCAATTTTGGATTGAGGAGAAGGGGCATGCGCTGGTACATTGGGTTGGGGTGCAGCCGGTCCAGAAGTAGTTCAGAGGGCAGAGTGGTGAGCGTTGGTGTCTCAGACTCTCTGAAACAAGGGAGTGGTTTTTGGTCAGTGTGTGCACAGCCCTCAACCAGAACATAACTGGCTGCCTCTCTTCCTCAGCTTATTTCTTCCAGGATGGAAAAGGAAGGTACAGAAGGGCTACTGTAAGAGCCTGGCAGAAATGTGTCATGCCATGCTCCCAGTCACCAGGCCACCTTCAGCTCTGGCACGGCAGTTCTCCAGAATTTGCACTGGGCTGCCACAGGCAAAGAGAGCTGCTCCCCACTATCAGGCTTTTGCAGGACTTTGCTCTCAGAAACAGGCAAACCCTCTTTTGAAGCATCATTTCTTGCATTGAATTAATTCTCAAGCTTTACCTTTTTTTGGTTTTCCACTGCTTTCGATGACGGCAGCAAACCAGGGTGACAACAGCAAAGATCACAACCAGAGCAAAGCTGGAGATAATCGAGATGATGACAGTCATGGAGTACGTAGGGGAAAAGGGAGGAGAAGGGGGGAGATTTAGAGTCTCTCCATTTGGTTTTCTTGTTCCTAGTGATAACAATGCTGTAATGCAAACGAAATCAGAGGGTTATGCCTCTGCTAGTTTAGAGAGCTTTCTCTAAGAGGAATATATGGAGTCAACCTAATGTCCTGTGAATTACTGACACTACAGATACATCCAAATGACTGCATGAGAGAACCATACTATGGAAGCCTGGTTTGCAGGAAGCAAAACTCATTTGTGCTTGCCAAATGTGAAAATGCAGGATCTGGTAAAGAGCAAGACGTGGTTGCTATTAAACTGGGAACACAGTTTTGGTATGAAATGTTTGCAAGAGTTAAAGATGGGAGATCCCATTTGATGGTCTCAACAGTATTCAAATATAGTTATGTCTGCACTGGGAAAGATCAATGGTCTACAATGTGAACCACAATGTATCATGTGTCCTAAAAGGAATGTGCAGGGAGAAGTGTAAGACCAAGTAAGTACACAGTGATACTTTCCTGAAATATCCTCTTGCCTCTAACAATTTGCATCTCAGTGTCTTTATGGGGCAAATATGAAAAAGACACTTGGCTTTATCACTAGGGGAAAAAAATCACATAACTATCAGCTGAGTACTTTCTGAGATATTCTAGAAAATGCTACTCTGTACATGCAATGATTGAGAACAGAAAGAAATTTAAACTCTTCTTTTTAAGGCCTGCTAAACTTAAAATGACCTGTGTTCACTTATGTCCATAAAACCCCTGTTCTCCATGCAAGAAGAATTGTCTTGTTTCCAAGCACTGAGATTCAGAAACTATGAATCTCAGATGAAATATTTTTCAAAAATTATTCTGTTCTTTGAACAAGTAATAACAGAAACAGTTTCAACATCAGAGGGAAAAGATGTTTCCATCTTTTTCAGTCTTTTTTTTAGTTAAAATTGGGTTTTATATTATTGAAAAAAAAATCACCCAAAATAAAACAACTTTGAAAAATAGCCCAAAACCCTACCTTCAAAACACAGTGTGGCAAATCCATTTTTCAGAATACCACAGGAGATTTTATTCCATCCTTTGCCATTTATATAATCCAGGGCAAGGTGTTCAATATGTCTGTCTTCATTTTCCCCTCTTTAAGGGGCACATTATACCTTCTGGTCGAAGATCCTGAGTGAATCTTTGAGGAGACTCAGAACTAGCTGAATCCAGAAGTCAGAATGGATCGGTATACTCAGGATGCAAACACCTTGCATGGCCCAAAAACAACCACAGTGGTAGAAATCATAAATTTGAGTTGCCTACCATCTCCACAGGGAGACACGCTGCAGTATTCCCAGGTCACGGCTGGGTCCTTTGTGTAGCACCAGGGACGTTCATTCTCACCTCCTGGATTGCGGCAGTAATTCTCAGCATCAGACAGCTCAGGAAAAACCTGAGGAGTCCTCCTGTGCAAGTGGGGAGCCTTGGGGGAGGAAGAAGATTGGATTAGTGTTTAACTATAATTTTTCCTGCTGTTATTAGTGAAATACAAGCAAATAAAACAAATGAGTGAAGACAGGCAGAGCCTTTCTTGAAACAGCCTGCCAGAATGACAGAGAATGCATTTTGGCACAGAAAGGGGAACACGCAGATTGAAATATGATGAGATTGTGAAACACCAGTGAACTCAAGAATGAAGGCAACCTGTCCCTTGCTCAGCCCTTCCACTGAGACTGGGCTGCCTAGCTCTGGGAAACACGTTGGAAAAGCAGACCTTGAGCATAGCTCTCAATTTGGTGGATCTCACACCAGTGTGTACCTGGTCACTCCACTTCTGGCAGGGAATGCCGGAGGCTGTGATGTTGGCCCAACCCTGGTAAAACTGGCCATTGCCACTGTAGCAAGTCCCTGTGAGGGGAAAAAAAAAAAAAAAAAAAAAAAAAAAAATAAGAAAAAACACACACACAAAAAAAATGGGGTTAAGGACTCACAAGAATTAATTTCATATCCTTACACGAGAGCATGTGACAATTAACATCAGATCTGAGGCACGTAACAGGACAAGATAACTGCAGGCTTGGCACTGCTTTGCCTCTTGTTTACACTTAAATGGATGTGGTAACTTTTCAAAGACTTTAAATATTTGGAGACAGCCTATGGTTTCCAGCATATGTGGAAACCACACACTGAAGGCAACTATGATCTGAAAGAATAGCATCATTATAAAAACAATGTTCTTTCTAATGAAGAATGTGTAGTTCACTTTCCATACACAAGGCTTGTTCTAGCTGAAGAAAAATTAAGCAGAAAATCTTGAGAGGATTTTACTACAGGAATATGGATAAATGTAGACACCACATGTCTTCATATGAGAATTTAATGCATGCTGGCATAATCTAGGAAGCAGGACAGCATAAGAGATGCAGCCTTATACACTTCAATACATGGTAATATTTTGTAAACTCGGCTGAGCAGGGGCCAGCATTCTGATTAATAGCATGCATTAGAGTCCACTGCATTATTAACCTTGTTAGACAAATTAACAAGCCAACAGATACTGTTGTCATAATTTTATTTTCTACTAGGTTCATAAAATTGCAGCTCAGAAAAAAAAGAAAAGCAAGAGGAAAACTGCTGTGTTCTAAAATAATGATTTTTAAGCAAATATTTTTCAGTTTCATGAAAGATCTTTATAAGTTTTCATCCAAATTTGAGCCAAGGCTGTGTGTTTTAATTTATCCTTCCAGGCTGTCCTGTTTCTCCTGTAGGAGGACCATAGTCAACGCACTATGATGACTATCTGCTCTTTTCTTGTTGCATCACCCACTGCACTCAGGATTGCAGTTCTATTTTGTTATAGACCCTTAGCTTTCTGAAGTTTCAACAGGCATCAGGCACTACACATGAGTAGGTAGAAAAACCACCATTCTAGTGTTTGCTCCAGGTGAGTGAGCTTAAACAAAGGATCAAATTCCTGTAACCCAAGACATCCAAACATCCCAGTATAGGAATGACTGTGGACTTCATGAGAACACTTAAACCCATCACAAATACAAAGTAAAATGCTCTAACATGGACTTCTTTGACTGGTATGTAAATAACATTTATAGCTCACATCTGCAGCAAGCTAGCAGCCCCTACATGACACAGCTCACCAGAGGTGTAAAACCTTGTTAAGCTGCCCTGGTACATACTTGTGTGCCTGAGCCCAGCATTTTACATGTCTGACATTCAAAGGAGAGGAAAGCAATGCCTGGAACATGCCTCATGGTGAATATGAAAAAGATTTCTGCACAGATCTGAAATAAATGTCAGTGTGACACCTTAGAGGATAAATGTGGAGAGTTTTAGGGGTAACAACACCACTAAGGAAGCACCCCTGAGTCCTTTGTACTCTGGAAAATGTAGATGCTTTCATAGGTGGTCTTGCTACAATGAGGACAGGGGGAAGGGCTGGCTGCACCTGAAGGCTGTAGGCACTGGGCAGCACTGATGGAGAGATTCTTTTTTTTTTTCCAGTGGGACAAATTCAGTGGCTGAGCTTGAAACTGCAATTGCATGTCAATGGAAGAGCTAGATGTGAGTGTTTCAGCCATGACCAACAGCAGGGTGGGAGGCTGGCAGAAGTCATAGCAGCACCGCAGGAGATGTCTGGGTCTCACCATTGGTCATGGTGGGGTCACACGAGAAAAAAACAGACTTTAGAGATGATTTGAGGGGAGTGCTGGGAACTTTTGGGTATTAAGGTCTTGCCTGACATAGGAAACCCAGTGGGTAACAGCATATAAGGCTAGGATTATCTCAGCAGCAGTATCAGAAATACCAAATATGGGTAAAGCAGAACTCTATAGAAGCAATTGGTAGAGAGAAAAGGTAACAGCTGGAGTGGAATGTACCACCTAAAACCATCATTCCACTCCCACCGTCTTCAAAAGTTACCAGCCCACATTCTCCCCAGCCTCTGAAGAGCTGGAAATGTTTTTCCCCATGCCTTGGATGTGGAAACTCAGACATTGCCTGGTAATCACCTAAATTCAGCCAGCCAGACCAGAGAAAAACACAGAATCACTGTGCAAACTGCACATTCAATGAAGAATATCACCTCCACCTTTGAAAATACAGAGCCTGGAGCAGTCTACTTACTGGTTATATTCTCCTTCTTAAAATCTGTAAAAAGACAAGACAAGATGTAAGGAGGGATTGTCCAGGATGCTTACTTAGGAGCATGTTATAGGAAAAAGTTTTTATCCTAGCAGTGCTTAAACAGCTTGTTTCTTTGCAAAGGCACCTGAATGGCAATTTTGCCATCATTAAGACTGTTTTATGAAATTGTTATGATCTCCTCAATAAGGATCCAGGCTTTATTTACTTGAGAGGTTTTTCCCATACCCCAGTTTGGATGAGACAGGCAAACACCCAATGCGGCTGTCACAATTCCATGCACAGGTGCTGACAGGATGGTTCTCATCATTTGCTTTTACTTTAGCTGTAAGTTATAGATCTCATCCTTCCCCCCTCCCTTACCAAGAACACAGATCGCTGGGCAATGGGCAGCATGTGCCATCTTACCAAAGAAAGGGATGTGGGTGCAGGAGCTGGGGTCCTCATGCAGGCTGGGCAGCCTGTTGCATTCAGGAAGAGTGAGCAACATCAGCCCTGGCTTGTAAATCCCCTTCTGAGAGTTTTCCTCCATTGAGAGCCATTCCTTAAAGCAGTAGAGATCCTTTACAGCAAGGCAATTCTCTCTACATTATTTTGCAAAAAACAGTGAAATACAGCAGTCAATGGCTTGATAACAATAGCTGCACTTAGCAGGGATGTGCAGGAGTTATGCAGGCTGACAGAAATCCATTAATGAAGTCACACCTCTTTAAAATCAGTCTGTCTGGCTCATAAACCATAAAAGAGGGGAAGGGAG
>JAWWLV010000100.1:22496917-22519296 GCA_035041135.1 Platyrinchus mystaceus | reverse complement strand
CATTGAGGCCATGCTGCTGAGAACACAGCTGTGCTGGGCAGGGCACGTCTCCAGGATGCAGGACTACCGCCTCCCTAGGATTGTACTCTATGGGGAACTTGCCACCGGCTGCCGCAAGAGAGGAGCCCTGAAGAGGGGACTCCCTGAAACATTCTTCCAGCCTTGGCCTTATTGATCCATCACCATTGGTCTACTCTGGCCTCCAGTCAGGAGGCCTGGAGAAACACCATCTATAACGCTGCTGCTTCTTTTGAGAACACACGCAGGATCACTCTCGAAGAGAAAAGACAACGCAGAAAGAATCGCATCTTGTCGATCTCACCCAGGGAGTCTTTCTGCTGTGCCTTTTGAGGCCGGACATGTCTATCTCGCATTGGCCATTTCAGCTATCAGCGCGCTTGTAGCAAGCGTGGGTAGAGCCCTTCCCAAATCTTCGTTCGCGAAGCCTAGCCATGATGATAAGTGGCTTTACCATCCATAACTTCCCTTGCCCTAACCTGGTCATCACCAAACCAAATTACATTTACAGACTGTGCATAGGCAGGAGTTTAACTTGCAATTAAGCTTTGCCATGTAAATTTATAAGGTCAAGTGAAGTTGTGGATCTGTAACTGTGAACAGAATTTACTACAAAATATTCTGCCCACTACTGTATTCCAAACACACTTACTGTTGTGTGATCCACCGCTTGATACAAAATCATCCTTATCTACCTGATCTCAGTCTCCGATTATGTCCTCTGTAAAGGAGCTCAGTGTTCCCTTCAGGTTAACCTCATCTGCATGACTGGCATCCAGAAACGCTCTCCCTTCATTTAAACCAAACTAACCAAATCCCCTTGGTTCATCATTCTTCTTCTCCCTGGTCCAGAAAAAACCTCCATAAAGCCACAGAAAGTCATTCTTACCTCCACTCTGCCGAGAAGCACCAAATCCAGGAATTGTGATGAACCAGGAGAAAGAAAAAATGGAAAAGACATCAGTGACACTTCATTGCTCCATCTGAGATGTGTAAGTTAAGATTTCCATGACAGGAAATCTGTCTGAGAGCCATAAGCTGTCTGAAAAATAATGCATCTAAATTCTGTCCTTTTTTTTTTGTACCTTCTTGGGGGGAAGAAATGTTGGGCAACACTGGACGCTATAAAGAGAGAGGGAGTGAGGAGGAGGAAGTGCATTGTTGACTGCAGTGCCGGCTGAAGTGGACTGTTGCACTCTAAACCCACATTTTTACTCTGATCCTTTGGGTCCTACATAACTAGCAGGTAGCACTCTCTGTTTAAATCACCCATGTACTCATTATTTCAGGAAGCAGCTGTAATAGGCAGGAGAAACTAGGGCTGGAGATGCAGTGCTGTCACATGGTGGTGCCCCTATCTTACCAGTGCCACAGGGAGCTGTGCTGTGCCAGCACAAGGAGGAGATACAGAGCACCAGCCAAGGACCAGGACACCTCTTCCCCAGGACCCTTGTGAGATGAGACAAGTCTGAGGCAGACTCCTGCTCAGGTCTAGGGGGCTGTTCCTCTCCTGCTGAACACAGACAGCCCAGAGGAGAGCAGTGCAACTTCTCCCATCAGCCCAAAGCACCTGCCCTCCCCACTGCATTTGTAGCTCTGCTTTGTGGGACAAAGACTTGCCTGGGCTAAAAGCAGAAGTTGAAAAATACAAACAGATACAATTAAAAAATACAAAAAATACAGAAGTTGTGAATACAGCACCAAGTGCTGAGTCTCTTACAGGGCAGAGCTTGCTGCTAGGTTTCAATGCCCAGTGTAAGAAAGGGCATGGTTATTTTCTCAACAAAGAAGCGGCTAAGGCACAGAGAGAGGAACAGGTGCATGCCTGGTTATAAGCAGGACCAGGGCTATCATCCTATGTCCTGTAGGATTGCTCTTTCCTCTAACTATACCTCCCTGACTGTCCAAAGAGGGAAGGCACAAGATGCCACCTTTTTCTTTGAGTGCCAAATGTTGTTAGCTAGCTCTGACCTTTGGTATTTCTTCCCTTTGGAACATCCTTTTCACATCTAGGAGATATCTCTGGAAGCAGAGATTACTCCAGGCATGGCGGGATACTACTCTGACAGCAACATCCCTGCTTTCTGGATGCAACTCCCTGTGAAGCTAAACTGTTCAAAGCTATTTTCACTTTGCTGTTAGGTGATACCAATGCTGGGTCATGGCCACGACTTCCTTCACATGGATGAATTTACCAAGTGCACTTCTGGGACACAAAGTACAAGACAGCATCAAATATTCAGGAAATGACAGCTGTGGCAGTCTCCAAAGGGTAAGAATATATGAGGAAATAGCCTGGTGGGGGATGCACTTGTACTCAAATTTAAGCCCCTGCACGCCATCAGCTCTCCAAGGCTTTCCTTCTTCCTCCAGAGTACTTCACACCCCTTTCTTCTCTCCCAGCAGAAAAGCTAAGACTGTGATTGCAAGTGTAAAAAATTAATGACCCCTTCTTTCCCTGCCTACCTGAAATGCTGATAGTTGCTGCTGCTTTTGCGGCTCCAAAAGTTTTGCTGTGTTTGTTCGTGGCAAGGCAAGTGAACAGGCCAGGTCGGGTGACATACACCTGCAGTCTGGAATCAACCACTCTGTCCTTGACACTTTCCATTACAGACCCCGCAGAAACCTAAACGAGCGGAAAGCCCAGTACAGTGATATTTCCAACAAAGGGGCAAACAAGCAAACTAAGGTAAAATCTAAGAGGTACAGCCCCAAGCATTTAAATTAGCGGAGAAAGATGTGGCAAACAGACAAAGGTGTGAGAGAACTAAAGCTTCTGGGGTTACTTTCATGCTTTCATAGCAGCTGACTTCACAGAAAAAAAAAATGTTAAAAGTCTCTCCTATTTCACACTTCCGCAATATTTTTGCAATTAGTTGTCAGTTCCAGAGGGCCATAGTCGTAATTTGGATCATGTAATTTATCTGGCTAATTACTCCAGGACTTCTTGTAGGAGGTTATTTGCCTTTTCATGCCTTAGCAAGGAAGGGTACAAGGTGACTTTGTGGACATCCGCTATACAGAGGAAGAAAAGAAAATAGTTTGGAAGTCATTGATTCTGGATTAATATAACCACTGCCACACTCTCAAAGCAGTCATGAGCAAAGAAAGTGCTCTGGCTCCAACACTTCTACAAGTATCTGGTAGATTTTTTTATCTCACAACTAGAAATATGGAAGGGGCTGCAAATGTGGTGATTTTGGCCAGATTAGAAATTCCCAGGTAAATAAGCTTAGAGCCTGCTAATTTTGGCTAGTTGGGCCTGATTTTATCAAGTGTTTCCTGCTCATATGGAATTCATTAAAGTAGGAGGGCATGGTATATCAGCCTTGTATGGGCAGTAGGAAGGAGCAGCATTGCCTGCTTTAATCTTCATACTGAAGGGAGCATCAAATGTAATTCAAGTGAGATGTGGTTGACTGTGGATCCCAGAGGTGCTACCTGACTCTAAGAACAGTGATAATTGTCTCCCTGGATCCATCCCAGCAAAGCACTCTACCTATGCACCTAATTGAGAAGACAGAGATATCAATCTGACCTCCAGAGGGTTAGTAGAAATGTGCTTTCAATGAGATCTTTCAATGAGATGAAATACCCATATGTATTAACAGATATAATTGAAAAAGCAAGAAGGAACACATCAGTGCTGTATCACATCTTTTGTAAGCAGGTTGGATCCTCTCTGAAAAGAAAATGCTGAAAAGTATATATTTGTTTTCCCTCACTCAAATTCAGCTTGGAGTTGTGGTTAAGAGAATGTGCATGGGAAGAAATCACTAAATAACGAGACCAGAACAGTTTGTAAGTTTTGCACCAGGTATGCCAGTCACTGTGTTAATACAGGGGCCAGGCATGTTTTTACCTTTATACTGTGACATCCATTCAAGTGGGTGGAAACTCAGGGGGTATTTTTTCACAATTTTTTATTACAATGCTGACCAGATTTAGCATTAGAATCTTTTTCTCTCCAAAGATCATTCAGCACTATAATAATGTGGAGATTTTCCCAGTAGAAAAGGGGAATTTCTTATAGGCTGCCCATGCCTCCCAGCATCCTCCTAGGATTTGTGGCTGCTTGCCCTGAGCAGCTTTTGCTGATCCAGTGTTCTCTCCCTGCTTGCCCTTCAGGCCTTGGGTGTACCATATCTGGCAGCATTGGACTGTGCCTGGTGAGCACAGAGGACTGGGATTTTTCATTCCAGCTTGGATGCAGAAGGAAGAGGTTGCTCAAGTAACAGCAAGCAGTATGAGCAGAATGCACCATGTACCATGGAAAATCTCAGGTGAACATGTGGGGTAGTGGTGCCTAGGACTTCCACACTGGCCAGCTGTACTTTTCTCTACTGGGAACCTCAAGATATGGCCTTGTGTTAATTGATTCCCTTTCCTTTTCAAATACATTTCCTGAGATTTTGTTCCCAGCAGGTCTCTTTTTAGCCCTTAAAATACCCCTTCAGCCACCACCAAACCAGAGACTTCTTCACATCTTCACACCTGGTTCATTTATTCTTTGGAGTGTGGAAAACCAAATTATAAGGCCCATGATGCCCTGTGGTGTGTAGCAGGAGGAAAATGAACTGTGTTTCTATTTAGGTAGGCAAGGCAGTTGCTGCACAGAGGAGTTCCCATCCTTCTCTTCAAGGGCAGTTCAATAAGCTCAGCAAGAATCCCATTCTTTAAGCCTCAGGACAATTACAGGTCAGTGTTCAGAGACCATAATGCCACAGGAATGCTGCATCTTCTAATGACTCACCGTTGTTATGAACCAGCCTTCAAATGTACAATCGCTAGTCCACCCACTTCCTGCTGACTTTCCCAGAAACAGGCTCTCATTAAGGTCTCCTTGCCATATTTAAAATGAGGGAATTTGGACCACTACCCTCCTGGGACTGGGCTATGCTTTGCAGAGCAGAGATGGGGCAGAGCAGATGTGACCAGCCAGGCAGTGGCCCCAGGCAGGGATTAAACATCATATCACACACAGAGATCCATCTACACAGAGACATCTTGGCAGAGCAGAGGTCTGTGCCCTGGAAATACTCCTTCCAAACCCCTGCCAAAGGTTTCAACCCCAATGGGGAAAAAGTCAAATAAACACTTGCAGTTGTCTCAAATTAACTACTGTCAGAAACCATGTCAGAAACCACTGAGGATCCACACGTCTCTGCAAAGGCTGATCTGATCCCTTTGATGTTCTCCCTACCAACCTGAGGAACTACTAGCCCTAATCAGACTGGAGGACACCATAAAGTTTAGAGGAGGTAAGGAAGGCAAAACAGCCTGCTGAGTAACCCAGGGGCCTTAATAACATTAATACGTGGAAAGAAGAGATACAGACCAGGATGGTCATAGCCTCCTGAAGTAAGGAACTTGAACAAGAGGATTTATTGATCCTGTTGGACAAGCAAGTCCACAGGAATGGTCATGACCTGCCTGTGGTCAGAAGAGCAGAGGGTCAGTGAGAAAGGGCAGATGCAAATTGCCAGCTTGTGGTCAGAGATGCTCCACGTGCCTCCACAGCATCACACCCTGGGGCTCACATGCTTAAAAAAGCTGTTGAAAGACCACAGAGAGTATAAAACATGTTCACCCTAACCATATGAAGACTAGAGAAGACACATGGCAGGCTCAGGCTGCGGAGCTGCTGTGACTGTGGTGCACTGTTCACTTCTGCAGAGGTACTATTGGATGTCAAGCAGCTCTTCAGTTCAGCTGAAGTGAAGACATTGCGATAGCCTCCACACAGGCATGAAAGCCATACAAATTCAAAGCAAGCACTTATTTTAAATGGTCACAATCATTAGATCATGGAACAATTTCTTATGAGATATAGTGGTTTTGCATCTCTTGGTGCCTGCCACTGAAGGACCATGCCTTTTTTGATGACATGCTTCTAGCCAGAAACAAATTGGTGACATACTTCATTGCGTCACCTAGGTCAGGCTAGAAAATTTCAGGTCTATTCTCTTCTGCAAATATGCTGTGGAAACATGGGTATTTTACCTCATGACAGTTGGCCCTATCTAACTCCTTGGTTTCTGTTATTTTGTAAAATAAGCAATTTTGCCATATTTTTGTTACCACATTAGAAAAAAAGGAAGATAGCTGTCCTAGAAACCCTGGCTTGGAGGAAGTTTGAAAAGGTCTAAAGCACCCTCCAGCTTGGGCTTTCCAGATCCTAACAAATTCACTCATGCGACAGCCTGAAGAAGGGGGAGAGTGTTTTTCAGAGGAGAAAGCTGCAGCAGAGAGGTGAGGGAGACTCACACAGATTGCACAATAAGGTGCTAAGTAAGGCAGGCATAGAAACCATTGGTGCTGGCTCACAGCCCTGCATTTTAATCCCTGGGCTGTGTTTCTGTCTGCTAGCAGTCCTCTAGGGCCAAAAGCATGCAAAAGAGGCACTTACAGCTTTCCCATTTTCCAGCCAGGTGACAGTAGGGACTGGAAGGCCAGTCGCTGTGCACCGCAAGGTCACCACAGAACCAAAGGTGATATTTTGGGATTCAGGAGCCTTCAGGATTCTGGCAAACACTGCAAGAGAACAGTAGTTGAACAGTAATGTAAGGCTGAGGCTGGTGCTGGCATGGTGGTGCTCCCTCCCCATTATGTCTTGCTATAAGCCACAGCTCCATGAGTAAAAGAAAAGAATAGCACAGACTTCCCAGTGAGTTTCGTGAGAGGGATGAGAAGAAGAAAGAAAATGACCACAGCAGTTACATTATAGACCAAAATTTTACCCATACAAATTTCTACATCTATTCGATGTAGAGGAGGTAATGTGCCAGAAAACCAAGGGCAAACTCCTCAGTAGCATGCAAGTGGAACAGCTTACAGCGAACACACAAGTTACCATGCTGCCCTGCCAAGGGTCAGCTCCTGCAAAATTTGCTCAAAACCATCAAGGAGGACCACCGGTGTGGACGCATACCATGAAGGTTAAGGGTGAGATAAACTCCTCAGTCTGATCACAGTGATCAGAACTTGCCATGGACTGCCACAAACAGCAGCATTTTCATTGCCACAACAAGCTGCCCTAAGGGGAGAGAGTCTAACATCGAGTTAAGAAGGAATGGCTGGCAAAGACTTAAAGAAGAGGAGATTACAGTAGGAAAGTAGATTTTTAAAGCAACTTCTCATTTCTACTGCTATTACTTCTTTTGTGGCAATAGGATTACTGGGCAGTTTGAAGATAAGTGCTCTCCTGTCCCTGAGAAATTTTATTTTTTTTCTTTGGTGGGGTGGAAATAACAACTGAAGTATTTTTGCTGAAAACCTACTTCAATCTAGAATCATAATTCTGATAGTCTTCACAAGCTGCTGTACTTGGACCACATAGAGGAAAGCAGAGAGGAGATATTTCCCACCTGGAACATTTGAGTTTTGACCCAAAATTTTTAATGGACTTACCATAATGTCTGTACAGAAGCAGGCTGAATAGCTCTGCCATTTCTTACTCCTATTTCTCATGCTTAGTGAGTAACACCAGCAATGACTAAAAGTCTCCATCAGAAACTTTAGTAGGCAGAGGAGTTTCTCTTGAAGTTGTCAGACAAGCCTGATATCTTGTTTGCCACTTTTTCTATCAGTATGTTATCAACATATCTGATCAAGTCACAGTCTTCTGTGTCTCTCTCTGCCCTATTCAGAAATAGAATATCTGATCCTAATATTTGGCATGGGAAGGCTTTACAAAATTTTAGTTGGAATGAAAAAGATATATGCTTTCCACATAGTCCTTTCACCCAGTTTTGAACCTGGGATGGGACTGAGATTTGTTTTAACAAAGAGCCTAAAACCAGCTTTTCCTCATGGATAGATAACACTGGGAGTTAATTTCAGCATGCAAACTTTTTCGTCTTAGGAGCACAGTCATTCAGTAGGCTCCTGGGCAGGGGTTTTTTAGGAAGATTAATGTCATTGAAGTGAAAATGGGGAGAGGATAAACATTATATTGAGGTTTTTAATTCTTCTGTTTGTTCCAAGCAGCATCACTGTCTATGCTCAGTGTCACTTGCTCAAAGTCAAAGCAGAGCAGCATCAGGCTTCTGCACCCTGCTACACCTCAGCAAGACAGCAGCTATGAACCTCCATCGTTAACAAGCAAAGCTGCAGTCACTGGCCAGGGACTTTTCTGATGAATATTAAGTAAAATGAAACCTTTGCCTGAAGTTTTTCTTCAGGCCATTAGCACCAGATGGTTATGAATTCGGACCCGAGTGTTGCAGGCCAAGCTCGTAATTACTTTTATACTTCATTTGGAGAAATACTAAACTTTGGGCCTATCCCCTGCCAGCAGTTACATTCTCATGGCTCCTGCCGAAGCCAGCACGTTAGCTCCCAGAGTGGAATGCAGCCCTTAGTGTTTTTCTCATGCTGCTTAGTGTGCTGCTGGGACCCTGCCCACATTATGACTCTGCTGCTCAGATCCTGCCCAGCTTAGTTAATACCAAAGTGACTAACTACCAGCACTCAGTCACGCTGGTACATATGCCCTCCTCTGTACTAGCTGCTCTCCCAAGATCTGCTAGGATCTTTAAACCAGGAATAAAAAAGCACACTTTGAAAATGACAATAGTACAGGCAGCACGCAAAGCCACAGTGAGTGTTGTGGCTGCTCCAGCTCATGCATGGCATGGCGCCTATAGAGAGGCCAGAAAGCCGCATCCCACTTTCCAAGGTCCTCCCACCAGCACTGATCACAGCACTTCCTTTAGTAACCTAGCATGCTGCTGGCCTGAGAGCTGTCTGCCAGCATAGGGAAGGCAAATTCAATCTTAAAATACCAGATACAGGGATAAATAATCCAGTAACAGCTGCTAAACATTCACATGTTTCTTGTGGGAAGTACTGCATGGAGGAATGGCTAAATAAAATTTGGCCTATAAGGAAATAAGGTGATTTCCAATGTGTGGAGAAATTGAAACTGCTTCTATCCCCAGTGCCACGATGTTTACTTTCAGGACCTTCAGAACTGAAGTTACACATTTAATTCCTTAACATTTCAAGTACTTATATTTGCATATTTTCAAAAAGTATTTTACTTAAAGTTTAGCTATTTAGCTTAAGTACTTAGCTGTAGATACTATTATTGCAATGATCTGGGGGCCGGGGGGGTCGTTACCTTATTTTATTTTTAAATGAGAATTTCCTGGGATAAGGGCTGGACTCCCCAGGTCCCAACAGGGACAGCTCTATGGCATGCATAGGGGCACATTTTCTAAAGGGCTCTTAATCGCTTAGGGAAACAGTATTAAAAATAATAGTATCAGCTACTTCTCAGCCACATCACCTATGGGTGGACAATCAATGCACTGCCATTGCTGTCAGACTTGGGTGCTGTGGGAGAGCCAGGGCAGGTTGTGCAAGAGCAGCCAGTGTCACGTTCCACCAGTGCAAAATAGGGTAATACCCCCAGGATGAGCTCAGGGTCCATTTTGGTAGCTGCATCAGCAGGGAGATCTGTCCCATGGTTAAATGGCAGAACCTAGCCCCCAAAACTCTGACTTATACTTTTTTTCTCTCCACTGAATTATACAAAGAAAGAAAGAAAGAGGCAAAGGCAAAGAAGAAATAGCAAATCTGATGGTGCAGCCAATGGGAAGAGGAGGGTGAAAGGCAGGAAGAGGAAGGATCAGGAAATAGCAATAAATGTTCGTAAAATTCACATTATTTGGTGGGCTCAGGACATTGTTTTGTTCTCATTTTTTCCTCAGAGTGAAAATTCCCAAGAGTCAGGTGATTTTTAACAACTCCATTACTTGTCCCCCTTTTCTTTGTCCTCCTGAGGGTGGATTTTGCCAGGACCTTTGCCTGTTTAGCTACATTATCACAAGTTAGCAACATTCACATCAAGACTCCCAGGCTCTCGGCACCGGATTTACCCCAAAGGCATGCCAAAAAGCAGTTGGGAAAGGCAGGCAAAGAGGGCTTTATTTATTTATTTATTTATTTAAGCAGAAAATAAAATGGAAGAGCTGTAAATGAAATCCAGCCAGCTAAAAGCCAAGCCAGCATGTCAAATTTCACTCCCAAGCCCTTTAATAAACGTCCTTTCTTTTACAGCCCTGGTAAATAATGTGCTGTGCACTGCAGGGCTTGCTAGGAGGTATCTGTACCGCAGCCAGCTGCTCTTGTTTCTGAGAATTGCGTAACATCATCCAGTCCAAACAGTAGGACTTTAATTCAGTCACAAAATTTTTATATCATGAAAATGTTAAGGTAGCACCCCCTTCCCCTGGGCCCTCTCCCCCCTTCCCCCACTTTGAATGGCTAACTCTTTCCAGGTGACTTTGTTTTCCCATTGCCTTAGATTGAGCTATGTTTCATTTCCCGGGTTTGGGGCCTGATTCTGCAATCCTGCCAGATGCCTGCCCTCTGTCTGGATATGGCCTGGTTTTTTGTTAAAGCAGGTTGGATTGAGTCAGTCACAGCTAGACAGCTGCTTAGGTGGCCTGGGGCCATGCTGCTGCTTTTGGGAAAGGACAAAGTGATGGCCAGAGCACCCAGGACCGTTCAAACATTTGTTTTGGGGCACGGGGCAGGTCATATTTTTAAAAAGCCTACTGTAGCTTTGGTGAACTCCAGCTTTCAGAGAACATGAGCAACACTTACTTATGTACATGAATTAACCCAGCCTGTCAACATCCACATGTGTTCTTGTCCAATAATTTGTTGTTAGTCCTGGCATGGAGTAAAGCATCCCTGATAGTCCAAATCAAGATAAGACCACCAGGAGCTAAACTTGTGTTGGCAACCACCTGGCAGCAGGTGCACACTCCCTTCCCACTACGGCCCAAGCCTTCCCTTACCTGTCAGCCAGATCCAATTTGTCCATATTGCCAGATCTGATATCTCAACCTGTTCCGCTTTCCCCAGTGTTTCTTTATATCATGAAAAATGGCCTTTTGGGTGACTGCAACCATGTTTTTTGCCTTTTTTTTTTTTTTTTTTTTTTACAGCTAAGCTGCAAAACACGGTGGATAAAGGCAAATTCTCTGTGAAAAACATATTTTCCTCCGGTACAGCTGGTGCCATGTTGAGATCCAATATGTCTACATTGCTGCAGGAATAAGCTACATATTTTCTCAGAAACTTTCCTGGTATAAATAGCCTGGTAAAGACTTTGCACTGTGCAAAATTCATATGTAAGCACTTAGGAGCAGAACTGCATGCATTTTTTTGTTTGTGCTTGCCAGTGTTCCCGTAGCTCTATCATATCTGAAGCATGAGAGATCAAAATTACTTCTCTACAGAGGAGAATGTTATCTGGGCTGGGACTTTGCTTACTAATCCGTAAAAAATCATTTATGCTTGCCACCTATATGCTCTGAAGAACCATGAACTTGTGCCACTGTGATTGCAGACTTTTGTCAATGAGAAGTCCAGTTGTCTAAATCCCATTCAGATTCATTCATCTCATATCCATTCACACCTCCTGACAAGTCTAAACTAGGAAGTCAAGGAGAGGTAACAAGTAGAGGGGTTACCATTTCCTTTCCACTGAAGGTGAGAGCTGAGGAAAGGTCTGACAAATATGTTTTTGAGCACATAGAAAGCCACAGCTTTCATATTTTCTGACATGAAATAACCTGTGTAAAATCAAAAAAAATCCTTGAAATATCAGGGCCAAGAACAGGCCACACACCATGTTCATGGATCAGAGGTCACAGAGACAGACGTGCCAAGCTGTGCAGCAGCTAATCACATTCCAAGAGCCAGGGCTGAACAAGCAAGACACAGTCTCTGCAGCTGACATGACAGGACCAAATCCCAGCATGGTGAACAAAGAAATTCTTCAGTAAGGATGGTTAACAACTCCCTTCTCAGCAGCAGCAGCAGGCTCTGCACATGGCTTACCACTTCCCAAACTGATAGGTTAATAATTAAATCCCAAGATAATCGCAAGGTCAGTTTCACTTTGATCTCCAACTATTTCTTACCAAAATGGCAATATTTATCTTTTCTGCAAGTCTACCAAGTAAACATAAAGAGGAGCAGAATGGCTCAGGCAAAGCTGATATGAGACACTTCAACTTATCTCTATCAAATTGCTTACCTATTTTTATTTAGTCCATGTCCAAACATGCTTATTGCTAGAGAACCGTGTGTATTCAAGTTATCAAAAGAAAAAGAAATGTACAAATGCAATAGGAAATGCACACAACAACTGTATTATTTCGTAAGGAATAGCATTATTAGGTATGGGCCCCAAAAGAGCAAGCTGAGGAAGAGCTGTAAGCAAGCAGTACTTCATCATTCACTTGTCCCTCACCCTGTTATCATGGTTACCTGGGAGGATAACCTTCCAGAGCATCTGAAATACCCACATTTTGTACAAAACCTCAAAATTTCCAAGGTCTTCTGGCTCCTGATGCATGATATGGTTGGCCTGAGGCTTGCAGTAGTCCTTAATACATCATGCAGCGCAGATCAGACTGCACAGCAATACATAGATACTCAACCTGGAGCCTGAGGCTGTGAGAGACACAGCAGGGACAACTTAAGATCCATGTGGAAGGAAAACAGAGCAAAGCACATCATCCCCATCCTGAAGCATATCCCTTCAGATTCAAAGGCCTAGTGTCTAATATCAAAGCAAATTTTTCTTAGCAAGGCAATAACTTTTCAAGGTAACTATTCTAGGATGAACTTCCAGATTTGTGGGTGATGGGACAATTTGCATCAGCAGAAGGACTCATGTTAAACATAGCAGTCACTGATTTCTCAGCTGTGATAGACTTTACATTGCATGTAAATGTCTCTGGAATCCTAAAAGGAGACACCGCAAATATGGAACGATATAATAACCAGGAGTAAAATGTAAATAGATAGCTTATATCCTGTGTGACTATATAAAACCTGTTCTGTACAAGTGTTCATCTCTATATACAGAGCAAATACCATATTCAAGGACAAGTGAGGATAGCATGTTCAAATTACTTCCCAAGGAAATGAACAAGGAAATTCTTCTCATGTCAGTACTGGTTTTATATATGTGTTTCGTTTCTTTGAAGGAAAGACCCTTTTAAGCCTCCCCATGTCTCTTCTACAGTACAGAGGCATATCGTGTGCCATTTAACTCTGCCATTACCCATTACTGCATGTGAAACTGCAAAGGAAGTTCCCAGCCTCCTGAGTCAAGGAGCAGTTCCTTTGCTTATTCCATTTGTGATCACAACCCATCATGACTGCTGCCAAGGCTACCAGTCTGTCTGCAATACTGAGATATCCATAGCTATACACAAGTCTCTCTCTCCCTCTCTCACTCTCAGGAGTTGAGCAGGCCACTATGGGAATCACTGGGATACCCAAAAATGAGATAAGCCCTGCCACATCCTGACATCTGGTCTCCACCAAAGGCTAACAGCAATGCCATAAAGCTAATTACATTCCATATGAAAACTACTTCCTTTCATCTGCTTTAAAGTGCTGCAAGCAGTAGCTGCTAGGATGTTTCTTGTTTTGTGTGACAGCAAGTAGCCTGTTCCCTGCTCACCTTACCCATCATGCATACTTGATTTTCAATGTTGAAAACACAGCTAGTCCCCCCTACCTCAGAGATCCATCTTTTTCCAAATTCTCAACTCCCTGTTGGATATGCCCTTTTCGTGAGGGGCTACCTAAGGCTGCAGTCACTTCAGGATAGTTGTCTGTTTGCTCTGACACCCTTTATCTGATAGCTACAGGTACTCTTTATCCTCTACTCTTTTGTTGCTATATGGGAAGCATATGCTTACCAGCTAGCCAACAGTTTAAAACACAGAAGAATTTTATGTGCCATATTATTTTTTTTCTTAAAACCACAACTCATGCACTGATGTGAGAACTTCATATATTTTTTAAGTGCTTTTCCAAACCCTTTTTTAGGGGAAAGAGTTTTTGCAAAAGGAAATAGCAGGCTCAAATGCTTCTTAAAGACGAATTGTGTGTTTATGCCTTGTCAGAAGCCTCATGCTGCCAGGAGGCCTGCACTGCAGTGCAGGAGACCACCCTGTGACAATTGCTCGAAGGCAGCATGCGCCTCCTACCAGTGTCACAGCAGAGCAAGACTCAGGAGTAAATTGAATATCTCACGCTTGTTTGTTCATTTGCTGAAGGTCTGGCACTGTTTTCTTTCTCCTGCAGCTTGCCCTGTTACCCTGTAATTAGGGATATGGTTGTATCTGCGGCATCTGAGATTCTCGGGATGACTATGGTGAATGATATAGGTAGGAGGAGAAGATTTAATGAAATATTCTGGGCTTTCAGTTACACCCATGCCAGTCT
Organism: Platyrinchus mystaceus; assembly: GCA_035041135.1. Classification (NCBI taxonomy): domain Eukaryota; kingdom Metazoa; phylum Chordata; class Aves; order Passeriformes; family Tyrannidae; genus Platyrinchus; species Platyrinchus mystaceus. The sequence goes on along the minus strand of JAWWLV010000100.1, from coordinate 22,505,010 downwards.
GCTGAGGCCAGTCAAATACCTTGGTGTAATTATGGGCAAGCTTGTTCTTTCCCTGTAATGATGCCTCCCCAAAACCCCTTGCAATTTTCAACAGCGAACCATAGCGTTCACCATTTACTGTTGTAAGACACCGCCTGCAGGTACATACACCACCATCAATGCAGATAGGTAAAGAAATCCTGTCCCAGGGTTTCTTCCTCTATTCACAGGAGAGCCAAAGACTCTTGCTCAGTGTTGGCATCAGAATTTCCACAAGGAAATTTCACCCAATACTTAAATGAAGATCTACAAACTTCCTTGCCAGTCTGCTGTTTGGCAATTCATCTCACCCAAAACATCCAACCTCAAAAGATGGCATTGATAAAAATTCCAATTTCACCTTGATATTTAATCTATGGGAAATGTGGCAAGAATCAGGGTAGCAGTGCTGACGGGCTGCTTTGGTGGTCTCTTGGTATCTCCATTTCCTACATAGTCTATGCCAAGTACAGACAAGTTGACACAAAACTGTAAAAATATTCTGGATAGCACATCAGGAGTCAGCTGATTGTTAGAAATTGCAGTGAAGATTTGGTCCAAAAATGTTATTAAATCCATGAAGAATCCAGTTTGTTTCTTGTTAAACATACTAGATATTACAGCACCTTTTCCTGGCTAATTTGTTTGTTTGCTTCCTTACACATTTATGATTGCTAATTTCTAGACATATCTCTGTAGAGTGGTGGCTTCAAAACTAAACCTTATCACACTGTATACTCCAAAACTCCTGAATTCCACAATTCTCTGGCGCCACAAGTGCATCAAGCTCAGTTCACGCAAATCACAATATGAAGGTGCATCTAATTAAGTCCACAACCAACAGGACTATCTGTGCAGCCTTTCCTTTCACATTACAGTTCATGTATTTATGGCTTTTTTCTTTCTTTTTAAACATTAAAAATGCATCACTGGGCAAACTGGGATTTCAGAGGTTTCACTAGCTGATTACAACACCTAAAAAGGCACAACAGGAAGGTTGTTCTTCATCCTGGAGAAAAAAAAAAAAACCTGTTGCACACGAAGTCCCAGTAGATTACTGACTGTCTTCCTGCATCAGAGGACTGCCTCGCACATGTTTCTGTCGTATTGAAAGGACACCTCTCAGAAGAACATTCTGCCTTGAACTGTGTTAGTGCCCAATCCATCACAACCCTTTGTAGACTTCAATAACAATAACTCCATCAGTTTCCAGAAAATGCTTTTTCCATAGCTGAAGCTAAAAATAAGGCTAAGGATAAAACATGTGGCTCATGGCTTTATGACTCATTTTTTAACAGTTGTTACTTCTAAACTGGAAGAAATTGATGATCAGTTTTTCAATTTCTTTTGTGACTTTTTTATTTTGAAGAATGAAGAACATACAGGAGAGGAGCCCATTCTACTAATTCACAAGGTGGCACTTTCCTTCTCCCAAGAAGAGAAGGAAACATTCTCCAAAACAAAGCAAAGAATTGAGCATAGGTCAGGCAATGAAGCCTGTAAATCATCACAAAATTTACTGGTCTATGATTGTTGTATAGATACTTCTTATTTGATGCAGGAATGACATATACTTTGAATACTGGTTATAAGCACAACATCTGAAAAAGATATCAAGAGATTAAAGCAAAACCATCCAGTGGAATTTATTTCCGTATTCAGAAAAAAAAGTACCAGGCAGCTTCTCTCTGTGTCTGAGTGACAAGCATGCTCAGAACTGGCATGTTCCCCTGCCTCCTACCAAGAAAGAGTTCATGGCTTTAAATTTAGTCTTTCAATATCATATAATTCATACATAATGGATATGAAGAATATCATTGTTACACACTTCAAATCTTGGGGACTAGACAGGATGTGCAGTTTAAGGCAGAAGACCCAGAGGCAGAACCTGAGGAGCTCTTTCACAGTGGAGTGGATCAATGTCACTGGAAATACCAGTGAAAACCAAAATTCCTCCTGTTCTACAGCCTATGTTACATAAACAACTGTAAAATGCATGAAGGAAAAAAACAGACAAAGGTCTTGCAAACACTACAGATTTCAAATGCTCAGACAAGGTCCAAAAAATACATTCTTGGGACAGCTGAAAAGTCTTTACCCTGCCCTGAATTTTTCACTGATATCAATGGGAAATTCTGCATTTGAGGATGACTCTCAACACTACTGAAGGCAATAGCTGCTCTCATATTTATTCCTAAAGGAGTGATCTTCAGGTGAAACTGGATGGAACATCTTAGCCATCTCAGAAAACATCCTGTCAATAAACTTCAGCCTTCAGACATCTGTGTGAGCCACAGATCAGGTAAGCCAGCAAATGATTCTGTCCTACCATAGTCCTGAATGTTGGATTCATCCAGGAATTCTTCCGCCAGAGATTTATTTTGGGCATCAGTACAGCAACCAACAGGAAATCTGTAGAAATCCTTTGGCAATGTACTATTTCACTGAGTACATAAATGCTCTTCTGTGGTTAGCAGAAGTGTACATTATCAAAACTGATAAAGTAGTGATTAAACAGCTAGTTAGCAAAATCCTTAAGGTGATAGAAATTGAATACAAAGCTGCAGGTCAGAAATGTGGCCTCCAGGAAATTAAAAACACATTTCTTGGCAAACAGCCAAGATTACAATATTTTTCCTTTATCTCAATGCATGTATTACCTTTTGTAGACCTCTCTGTATGCACATTATCAAGAACAAGTCACATTGACACACTAATTTTAACTGACCCAGCAGACTGATTGTCATTTATCTGTTTCACTTTGCTGAGTAGTGTGGAGAAGGCTTGTTTCTGCCTATTGCACTTCTGCATCATGCCAATACTTTTACTAGTCCTTTTTTTCATAATTTGAGTGGCTTGTAAGTAATGCAACCAAATGGGGGAAAGACGATCTAATACAATCATACAGCTTCTGCTGAGCTATAAACCAGAACACTAGTGGAGAAGCACTTCATAGTGACTTCTTTCTCTCATCCACTCTTAAATCCACCTCTCTCTCTCACTCCCTTCCCTTTCATTCCATCCCTTTATCCAAAACCCACTGCTGTGCACTTACGTAGGAGGTCAGGGATTAACAAACAAATTTCCATGCCAAATGTGTAATTTACAAATAAAACTTTTTAAGCTTTTAAGTTTTGCAAACTCTCTGACTGTTGTCATTCCTTTCAATGAGGACTATGAATCTTGGGTGCTCCCTTCCCCTTAAGGGTGGGACACTACACAGGACTGATGCTGGACCCATTAAAACGGAAGCTCACAACAGAAATCAGATTCTGCATGATCTAGATTTAGCTAGGCATAAATATTTGCACTGCTCTTTGAATGACCACTGGCCTTGGAATTAAACATTCATAGTTATCCAGCCATGCTTAGTCATTTTATTTTAATATTAAACCACACTGTGCACTGCAGTGAACACTAGCACCAAGATTTAAGGAAAAATATTGTAGTATTATTAGAGAAGTAATAAACAGCAATTTTCACAAGTTTTGTGAACACAGTGTATGCTCAAACACTACTATTGGAGTGTAGTTTTCCTCCTTTGAGTAATTTTAGTATATTATTTACTTGGAGTTATTTTATGCTGCTACTAAGGGGGCAGGAGAGACAGGATGGGAGTGATACTAAAAGTAATAGTAAAAGAGTTATGTGGGAGTGATGCATAGGGGGGTGTGTGTACATCTGCATGTGTACACAGGTATATGTATGCATATGTGTGTGCACTAAATATGCACAAGAATTAATCTAAAGTACCATGAGAAGAAGGGATTTGAATGCACAGCAAGCTGCAGTCAGAAATAAGAGGTTTGAATTTTGGAAGACAAAAATGTAAACCAAACATGCCTCAGTCTAGTTTGGGGTGACAGCCTGAAATTAGATATATTATATAGGTGTTCTACGAGCAAAACCAAAGTAAGCCTGAAGAACAGCATTTCTTTGTTCACCCAACACATGCAGGGAATACGAGGGCATAGGTTTTGTGGGAGCATTGGAGTCCCATTGATTAATTAGGAACTAATCTTGCTCATTTTAAAAAGAGTACACATGTGCACTCCTTTTCAAGCAGGATATTAGTGGATTATTTTGCCGTTCCTTGAATTAACAGGCCACTGCATAATTCTGGAGATGGGGACAAAACAAGGTATCTACCTTAGCAGCCTGGACTTCTGGTGCAATTCCAGCCTGCTTTTAGGTTCCCTAACTGGCTCTGGTAGGTCTAGAGCAATAAAATCTCAGTGCCTGAGGCCCTGGGAGGGATGTTTGTGTGCATGGACCAAGTATTTGCCATTTACAGTTTAACCCTTGATAACCCTTTGTCCATTGCCTCAGTGATGGGGGCAAAACCCCAAGCTGTTCACGTCAAGATGCAACTGTTTTCATTTTGTCTCATCACTTTTAGCCTGGGAGAAGTATGGCTCTGAATCTAGATTAAGAATAGCTGCCTTCCTGATTTAAAGCTATTTAAGGAATTTCAGACACACTTGAAGTCTGTATGTATAAATATTAAAAAGACAGGAAGAAAAAAAAATGGAAAAAAATAATGCATTCTTTAGGGAAGCAGCAGACCTAGAGTAATTTGTAGTTATATCTAATATACCTGATCCTGCTACCAGGTGTCAATGATCCTCTAGAAATGAGATTGCACCCAGGCCAAATGTAACCTACAGCAATCTTCTGAAGCTTACTAGGCAAATGGAGACCCTTCTGCACTTTCTACAGTATGGTCATTCTGAATCAGAAATAAAAATTAGTTCATATACTTAATCAGTCATTCCTCCACCCACTCTACAAACCGTTGCACAACAGAAATTCTCTTACAGGATTCAGGAAGATAGAATGCCTTTTTGCCCATGTTTGGATTTCCCTGCAGTCCACAGATCTCAGCACTCTAAAATTGGTGATGATTTATACCACAAAGCAAATATCTTCTGTACATAAGAGATGACCACTGAGCACATAAAGACTGGAAACTGAAAAATCAATCTGGTGTTCAGTTTAGTGTGCAGAAAATGTTCAAGTCCACAACAAGAAAAGCTCTCACTCTTCCTCTCCTCTCCCTCTCTCTTTCCTTCTCCCTCTCCCTCTCCCTCTCCCTCTTCCTCTCCCTCTCCCTCTCCCTTTCCCTCTCCCTCTCCCTCTCCGTCTCCAGATGTTTTTTTGACATCAATGTGATACTTCAGGTTAATTCAAGTTAATCAGGTATGATGAGGAGCTGGCAGGTGGAGCTGTGGTGCAAATGTTACTCACCTTCCACTACAACAGTTGCAGGTTTCGAATAAGCTGTGCCCAGACTGTTCTTGGCTACACAACGATACTGTCCTGCATCTTCTCTCTGAACATTGTGTATCCTTAAATTCCCTGAATCGAGGACAGCAATGCGAGCAGTCTCCTGCCAGAGGAAGGAGCAATGGAGGTGAGGCCTCTACATGCAGGCTGCACACAAGCAGCATCAAATATCTATTTACAAAGATTAGGCTTACATGCATAAACAGTATTTGTGTTGCCCTACAACCAAAGGATTTGCAGCCAGCTCTTTCCACTCAGCATTATCATGACACACTCGCCCGCCCTTATTTTTGCAGATCTCTGAATTATAGCTTCAAAAGAGCTCTTATTTATGAGAACACTCACAAGTGCATTCATCAACATTTGTCCACGCTTAGTAGCAATAAGGATATGAAATATAAGATATAGATATCCAGAGAGATGAGCCCTGGATTTTCCAAATGCTTGCTTTCTAGCAACTGGAATTTACAAATACTATAACTTATGGTAATATTTAACACAATACCTTTAAGACATAATTACCTTTACTTAAAAATCGTTTTCTACTCACCTTTACAACTGTTTCTCCTTTGACCCATGAAACAGAAGGTTTTGGATTCCCCATTGTAGTACATGGAAGGACAGCCTTTAAGCCTTCTATTATTTCCACATTTACAGGTGGTCGGGTTATTTTGGGTCCTAAAATTTTAGAAGTCTAAAATTAAAGTTGAAATGAAGCTAAGAGATACTAGAACAAGACAAATTCAGAAATTACACGAAAAATTCTGATGCTTTTTCTGTATATTGCTGAAAGGTAGAGCAGTCTTACTTTATCATGAACTGCACTGGAAAGAAAGAACTTTCTTCAGCACAGCATTAAGTTTCAGTTTATGAATGCAAAAGCAGTTAACTTACATGGGTTATTTGTTTTCCTGAGTAGAGTTTGATGGTCATTTGAATTAGGGCCTGGGCTAAAATCCAAATTCAGATAAGAGTATTTCCAGTATTGAAGAATGTTTGCATTCCAGGTTTTGACATTCTTTACTGTGTAAACACTGTCTTATATGAAAGTTCAGATCTGGATTGAATTGATTTTGAAACAGTTTTAACCCAGGCTTGCCTCTTGCTCAACAAGAAAGGCATGTAAACTCAATTAATATCCTAAACTGAAGGATTTATAACTATGCCAGTGAAAAGCAAAAATGATCTTTAAAGAAAAAAACAATCAAACTCCCTTAAAATTAATAAGGGATACATTTAAATTTATTTTACCGAAGGAAATATATGGCCTAGCTTACTTTGAGCAGGGAGTAAAAAAGATTGTCATCTCAGTATTTTGGGAGACCTAACATTTTGACTCCCTTGCATGATACTCAACCAGCAGAAAAACAAGCTTCAAGAGAGCATCACCTCCTGGCCTCCACCTGCAAGTGACTGGGGTGCTGTAGAGCTCCAGAATTAGCAGACCTGGAGGGTCACGCTCATTAGCACAAACAAGTCCTTTCCTACAAACAGATGCTTTGGCCAGACTATACCTCTGCTGCCCTTTAAAGTGTTTGTGTTAGCAACTGCAGCCACATGAGTTCAGCTTCACTGAGTTCAGATCATACATAGCCCTTTACAAGAACAAGTACTTTGCCTTACATGTAAGATGATGGCATTTACCTCATGGTGCTTCAAAATATTCCACAGTACTACCGAGAGCACCTGAACATCAATTACTCACTTTTGCCATCCTCAGGCAGAAATCTGCTTAGTGAAATCTTACATTTAATATTCACAAGGGATTTATGCAATATTGCCAAGGAGGTCTAATTTGTCGAACTGTGCTTCTTTTAGGGAATTTTGCACAGAAGGCATTGTTCAAAGTATTAGGGTTTATCCCCTGATCCTAGCACAAGTGTGTGTTACTAGAAATTAATAACCAGAACTGCATTAAGTTAAGATATGACCCAATATGGTGTGTCTCTGCCTCAAAAGTCTGCACCCAACCTCATAAGAACATGGGTCTGCCCTGAACACAGATCCCCAGGGGCCATACCTGGGAGTCTTCTCAGGCTTTCAATTAAATCCTCACACGGTGAAGAAATTTCATTCCCACTTACGCATTTTCACCTGGAGAGCCCCACAGCTCTGTGCAGCTGCTCCAACGCCGTTATCTGCTGTGCAGCAGTACACCCCATCATCACTGTCCTCCACACTCAGGATGGTCAGGAGCTGCCCATTCCTCTGTATGCTGTACCGCGTGTCGAACAGCCTGCAGGGCACAGCACAGATCGTCAGGGCTGGGAGAACAACAAGGGACAGAGAGGGGGAATTGCATTTGAGTCTACAGACCACTGGCACTACTACAAATAGCAATAAGCGTTACCTTTTATTTTCAACCTGCAAGGGGAAGGAAAGGTGATGAAAACTTTAAGTTGGGCTTTAAGATTCACTTAGATTTTCACTAGACCATGCAGCTCCTGACTGCCACTGGTGTAATGGCAATTCTTATTCCATCCAAATATTGGTTAAGTAAGTAGGTATCATGTTTGGGTTTCTGACTGACCAAGGACAGGCATGAGCACAAATAGTCTTTTCCTGCTGGTCCTGTCAGCTATAATTGTTCAGTGTAAAGGAAGGGCTACTTATATAGGAACTAGAAGTGACTGAAGTTATTTAAAGAGACCTTCTTCAGAATAAAAAGAAAAGGTTTTTCACTAAGCAGATAAAGTTACGGAAAGATTTATTAACGTGGCCAGCCTTCGCGAACGAAGATCTGGGAAAGGTCTTTTTACCTTTCAAGCCTGCGCAATGGATTTTTTAGG
>JAWWLV010000100.1:22475845-22490460 GCA_035041135.1 Platyrinchus mystaceus | reverse complement strand
ATCCTTCTAAAAGCGGTGAAGTAACCAATAAAAGCAGAGCATTTTTGTCCTTTTTGGGAACACTACAGCACCACCCACCGTACCATTACTAGAGACCCCCTCCCCTTTGCAAAACCTCCTTCAACAAGTGATAGAAGAAGAAGAACAGGGCAAAAGCCCCTCCAAGCAAACCTTTCAGGAGTGTCTCAGCCAAGCTGAGGGCTGCCAGGGTGAGGACATGCACCAGGGGCACCTTCAGCAAGTCATTCATGTTTGATCCAGAAGGCATCCGGCTCCTTCAGGCGAGGCGTGTGGACCTTCCAGCCGGCTGCATTTCGGAAGCAATGCGCAAGCAGAGCTTCTCTGATAGTGACAGAGTGGGGTCTGAGGGATCTAAGTATAATCAGGAATTCTCCCACCCAGCGGTGATGATGGACGTGGCCAGCTGGTGTGTATCCACTTTGGTCAGTGTGAAAGCGTGGGGCTCATGAAACAAGAGAAAGCAAATCCCTTCTGAATTCCTTCTAAGCAAACAGAGAGCAGCACAATGGTCAAATGCATTTCCAGGGCAGTACCCTACCCCTGCGCTGCAAAGTCAGCAGACCTTCATTCCAGCACCATGTAAGTGCAGTAGTGGAAAAAATGCTTGCCCCTAGATTTTCCTTCAGTTTAGTCACTCTCTTTTCCATTTTTTCTCCTCTCTCTCTGTCACACACACTCCCTCTTATTATAACCTTTCAAGATTGGCTGCAATATGCCACCTGTTGTCCTGCTGATAGCATTTCTTTTCTTAACAGATGCATTTGCTGGAGCAGGAGAGGTTGGCATTGGTGGCTGAAAGTGCCTTTCTTTGCCAAGAAGGTTATCAGTCTTTGATAAGCAGTGCAGCATACTGAAAAAACAAAGCCTTATTCTGGAAATAGACCCCATAATAAGTAAAAACCCATGGCAGAAGTGAAATTTATAGTGTAGGAGAAAAGGACCACTCCATTTCAACATCAGCAGCAGCCCAGGGGAATTGGGCATGGATAAAGGCATTACTGTAGGGAAATATGACTGTTGGATATTGATACTAATTTTCAGAAATATCCTATTAACCACCAGGTATCTGACTAGGGTGAAAGACTGAAAAGTAGTTCTCATTTTCTAGGAAGATTTAGAGGGTATCAGAGTCAAGCAGATCTCCTGACTGACTCTGTCTCCCCCCATCCTAACACAGTAGTTTACATGTCACATTCTTTTTCCAAAATATCAAGTCATTTGTGCTGCCTGTTTTTCCAGCACATATGTATTTATAAAAAGAGTGTTTGCAAAGAGGCTTACCACTGTGAAAAGGCTGATGTGGGGGCAACATCTGCATGAGCACAAGTGAAAAAGATGAATAATCAAGCTGGAAAGAACCTAATTGATGATGATGCTCATTGAACATGACTCCAAACAGATTTCATCATGTTATCAGCAGAGTGCATGACAGCTTTACACTAAATTACATGGTTTGAGGAAAGGGAACGCGTAGTCATAACATACCACAGTAAAAGGTACTTTGAGATCTCTGGAATTTTGTTTATGTGATGAAACTCTTCATTTCAACCACTTCTTAACAGTCATTTCTGCCATGAACATACATAGTTCAGCAGTGCTTCTTCTGAGGAGCAAATGGAGTAAAACTGGCCAGTGCTATGACTGTGTGAATCCTTATGATTTAGCGTGGCTTGATAATGGCAGTGTTACTCTGGGGACATGCTATGGCTCTGAAGATGAATAAAGCCCAAAACACTCACAGAAGATGTTAAAGACATTCCAGGAATACTGAAACTAGCAATGACAACAAAGAAAACAGAAGACTACAACTAAACAACAATATTCCTACCAGAGAACAGAGAAATCCTGATTCATGGCTGAACTTACAAATATTTCTTTTGTTCAAGTCCAGATATAACCAATTAATCTGCTCCATAGAAATGCAACTTGGTCTTTTAGGGTAAAATTCTTCAAGTTTTGCGAGGCTGCCTGTATCTGAGAAGCCAGCAGCTTTGAAGAGGGAAGTAACAAGGGTGCACTGGGCATCAGGTTAGTGCATGCACTGACATATGCATGCATGCATGCATGCATCTCAGGGAAAGACCACACAATATATGCTTTTGGGCTCTCTGCTGGCTGGAAGTAGGCTTGGAGTCATGATATGGGAGCTTGGGATTTGAAGGCCACTTGCCTTTTGTGTCTGTACACAAAAGGGTGCATTCTTTTTTTGACTTAACTTCAGCAAGGCACAAACAATATGGATGGTTCTTGGAAAGCATTTACCTGCCTGACTTCAGACTGAGGTGAGGCTGATTGTCTGGTGGTTCCCTGGATCCTCTTACTTGCCCTTTGACTGAGTGACATTTGCTTTCTTCCAGTCTTCAGGCACCTCTCCTGGTCACCATGACCATTCAAAGATTTGGTATGAGGTCCAACACCACACCCTTTCTTGCTGGCTCCTCCACCTCTTGTAGCAGAAAGTTATCATCAATGCTCTCCAAGAACCTCCTAGATCGTTCATGCCTTGCTGAAGGCAAGCCAGAAAAAGAGTGCACCCTCACCTGCTAAGGTAGCAGATGTGTACAGACACAAAAAGCAAGTGGTCTTCAAATCCCAATCTCCCATATCATGGCTCCAAGCCTACGTCCAGCCAGCAGAAAGCCCAAAATGTACTGTGTGGTCTTTCCCTGAAATGTATGCATCCACATGTCCCTGCATGCACTAACCTGATGCCCGGTGCATCCTTACTGCTTCCCTCCTCAAAGCTGCTGGCCTCTCAGATACAGGCAGCACCACAAAACTTTTGACAGTGAAAACCACTGACCACTTGAGGCTGCACACAGGCCTTCTTACACAGAAATGAATCAAGGTCACATTGCCACAGAGTTATGCTCATACCAGTCCTCCCCGTCCACTCTGCCCACTTTGCCAACAGTACCTAAAGGCAGCACAACCTCCTTTGTATGCCATGGAAAGAGCACCCTTGGCATGCATGCCAGGACTAGAGGAGGAGATAAACATCATTTTAGCTCTTTTATTACACTTTGTAAATCACTTCTTTACAGGGATCCTGAGTGGAAGCAGCTGTTACAGCCACTGGCTCCAAGGGATTTAACCCAGCCTGCAGCACACATACAGCCAGTAAGGTATTGTTGCTTGTGTCAGAAGAGGGAATGCTGTACTCAGTGTAACATGTAAAGGAATAAGCTGTGCTGCTGCTGTTCTTTACCCTGCACTTGAGGCTTTTATGTTTAGTGTTTTGTTTTTTTAAATGAAGGAAAGGCTTTTCTGTACAGTCTTTTAAGAAACACAGACTCATCCCAAAGCCCCACTTACTGTGTTTAAATTGGAGGGTTTCAGGCACATTTGGCTTGGCCTCTACCCTCAGCCATCTGGACCAGTCTCTGATCTCCTGCTAATATTTCAACACTTACTGAGCTCTGATGCCTGAATCTAAAATGGTCCTCCTTTTTTCTCTTGAGATTTTGTGGCAGTTGGGAAACCTAAAATTTGCATTAATTTCTTGCTATCATTTTGCTATAAAGTTTCCTGTAATTTTTCAGCTCAGAGGATCTGACAGTACTGACTAAGGATAACCTAAGATGCTGTTCTATGTTTTGTGGTGGGGCAAAATTTTGTAGTGTTATGAGACATAATTACTATAGTGAAATGGTGTAAATACTGTAATGAACGAGGAAGATCCCTTGTCATGAATCTGGCTAACTCTGCACAGTGTATATAACACAGAGGGCGCATTGAATGAAGCTATTTCATAGTATATAGAATTAATTTCTCTTCTGGGGGACCTGCCTGCTATTTCAGCTTGTTGCCCACATTATCCAGTCCCACACCACAACAAGGAGAAAGATCCCACCCTCAGTAATCCTCTCCTCCCTGAGAAGATAACTGTGACAGTGCTGAGCTGGGCTGAGCCAGAGATGCCCCTGTTTCCTCAAAAAGAGATGCCACAGGAAAGTACAACCCTTTTTCTCCAGCCTCTGATTTCAGTCTTTTATCCTCTGCTTGCCATCAGAAAAGTGCAGTCAGCGGGGCCAGGACAGCTGCCGACACAGAAAACCTTCTCTCCATCACATGGTACCACAACCCAGCAAGCGAGAAACAAGACTAGTTAGAGCAGATCCCTGGCTGAACCCCCCAGGGAACAGCGGGAAGGAGGGACTTGGTGGGGATTCCCAGGCCATGGGAACTGCATGAAGGACAACATCTTCCTGCAGAAACAAGGAGGTGCTTCAGGACAGCAATGCATTAGGGATTTAGTATATCCCATTGATTTTGATCCCAAAATACTGCATGTTGTAAAATCTCACTCTCAATAAGAAGTAAATTCAACTTCAGCTTGGTTCAAGAGTAATACTGGCAATTAACTGCACAAACACAGACACTACAAAATAAATTCTGGCTATTTAATAATAGAACTCCTGTGACTAATATTTTAATTATTGTCATCATCTCTTTAAAACAATCAAAAATAAAACCAATGAAAAGGACAATGCAATAAATATAGGTGCAGTGATGTGTCATGTGTCAGATTAAAAACTGCTTAAATTTTGAATTTTGCCTGTAATTATTTTTTGATCTTGTTTGTTGTCTTAGATTGTGAAGTAGCAAAAGCCAAGAAGCAGGAGTTTATAGGCATGCCACAAGCAGCCAACCAGTTTGGTTTTAAACATACAGCTTCTAGCACAACTGGTTTCAAGTGAAGGATTATGGTCCTGTATGCAGTGTAGAAATCAAATGTCCTGAGTGATCATAGAATCACAGTCATGTAAATACCTTTTCCTTCCATAACTATGGCATCTCTGAAACTCACAGCATCTCTTTGCAGCCAAATAGGATCCAGGAGATGTTACAATGTATGGATGTGATATGAGGAAACACTCAAGTTTCAAAAGTACCTGCACCCATGCAATAGCATGTCTGCCAGTGGAACTGGACACCTGAAATGGAGATGCTGCATCCTGCCAGCTGATGGCGGGTTGCCATGAGTGGTTGCAGGAGGTGTGCAACACCCAAGTCCCAGGGGCATCCTATTCCCTTTCATTTCACTAAATTGTAAGCAGCGTGCTGCGACATGCGAAACAGCTCCACGAGCTTTTTCCAGACAAGATAGTTTTTTTTTCTGTTGCTGTGACAGGAAAAAGAACTTTGCAGCATGTGCAGCTGAGGAGTAACTGGTGACATTTTTAGACACTCTACCATATGCTGAAAAACATTTTGGGGGGCTTTGGCTACACTCATTAAAAATGAGGAATTAAATTCTGCTCTAAGTTAACCCCAGGCAACCCCGCTGACGTCAATGGAGTGTAACTGAGAGCAGAAGGTTGCCTGTGATCTTTATTTCTTAGAGCTCACCTGCTGCTCATTTGAAGCCATAATCCTTGGTGACATCCCAGTCATTTCTACAGGAGGGAGTCTTGCACTGCAGAGATTGGGTCCCAGTGTGAACTTCACTTAATGATGAATTCTTGGCTATAGTGTTTTGGACCATCCCAATATCTACCTGCTACAGGAGTCACACTGGCTGCTATTTAAAAACTGTTGTGTATCATTTGGAAGCACCACAATTAGCATAGCATATATAGGTATGTCTCCTTAATTAAATGGCACATCTTTATCCAAAAGATGCATTCAACACATTCAGCACATTTAAGAGCAAGCACTGTAATAATGATATACACCCAGATGATATGAGGCAAGAAATGGGAGAACCAAAGACACAAACCTCAAGGAAATGTCCCTTAGCAATGCACAGCTCCCCATGGAAAATAGGCCCCGGTATCAGCTGCAGGGGGACTGCAGACTTCTGCTTTCTGCAAGAACCACAGCAGCATCCTGTACCCCAGTGAAGCTTTTGCAGCCCTGCAAAAAAGCTTGTGGAGCACTCAGAATGAGAGGAGGGAGCGCAGAAGCCCCTAAGATGCTACAAAAGAGGGATAGGTATAGGATTTTTCATATGTTTGATGAGCCTAGGGGAAAAAATTAGACAGTGAGAAGAAAATTCTGCAGGTTCTATATAACAGGTGGCATTTATGACATGCATGAGATGTTATCTTCAGACTGGTGACCTGTCACTAGTGGAACCCCATCTTGGGCCCTGTGCTCTTCAACATCTTCATAAATGACTTGGACACAGGATCAAGTTTGCAGATGATCCAAAAGTAGGAGGAACTGTTGACTCCCTTGAAAGCAGGGAGGCCCTGCACAGAGACCTGGACAAATTAAAGGTCTGGGCAATCACCAACCACATGAAGTTCAACAAGGGGAAGTGCTGCATTCTGTACCTGGGATGGGCCAACCCTGGATGTTTGTACAGACTGGAGAATGAGATGTTGGAAAGCAGTGCCATGGAAAGGGACCTGGAGGTCCTGGTTGATGGCAAGTTCAATCTGAATAAGCAGTGCCCTGGCAGCCAGGAGGGACAACCATGTCCTGGGGAGCATCAGGCAAAGCATCACCAGCCAGTCGAGGGAGGGGATTGTCCCGCTCTGCTCTGCTCTGGGGCGACCTCACCTTGAATATTGTGGCAGTTTTGGGCACTGCAATATAAGAAAGATATTAATCTATCGGAGAGTGTCTAAAGGAAGGCAATGAAGATGGTGAAGGGCCTTGAGGGGAAACCCTATGAGGAGTGCCTGAGGGCACTTGGTTTGTTCAGCCTGGAGAAGAGGAGACTGAGAGGAGACCTCATTGCAGTCTACAACATCCCCGAGAAGGGAGGAGGAGGGGCAGGCACTGATCTCTTCTCTGTGGTGACCTTTGACAGGACCCCAGGGAACAGTCTGAAGTTGTGTCAGGGGAGGTTTAGGTTGGATAATAGAAAGAATTTTTTCACTTCAACCACCAAAGGCTGGTTGGGCACTGGAACAGGCTTCCCAGGAAGTGGTCACAGCACCAAGCCTGACAGAGTTCAAGAAGCATTTGGATGATACTCTTGGGCATATGGTGTGACTCTTGGGAATGGTCCTGGGCAGGTCCTGGAGTTGGACTCGATGATCCTTTTGAGTCCCATCCAACCTGGCATATTCTATGATTCTGTGAAAATACTGGCATATCCACAGGATTAATCCTTTAACTTGGACTAGGGTTGAGGGTCCTGTCCCTGCCTGTTGATGTAGTAACATTAAATATGTTTGAAATAAAGGCAATTTGCACAGTTTGTAGGCCTGCCCCTACAGCCCAAATGTTTGGCCAGCATGATGCACTTCTGTCATTTAATGCGATGTAATTAATTAATTATTATTAATTAATTGATTGTGCATCACCTGTACTGCTGGTCAGGAGATAATAAAGATGAGGGTCAAGGGTTTGCACCTAAGCTGAAATTGCCTTGTAGCCAACTAAACCAAAACACTTTCACTCGAATATTGCACAGGGCAGAAGCTACCCTGGATAACTCTGCAAGCTGAGACTCAGAAGGTAGGCTTAGAGCCCTTTCCAAAAGCCAAGGAGCTGCCAAGGAGCAGTGACTTCTCCTACCTGCACCTGCCCTGCCTGACATGCTGTTCCCACAGGACAGGTAGAGAGGAACATTTCCTGGGTGAGGCTCCTTTCTCTCCTCCACCACCTCCATCCCAACCCAGATGGAGAGGGGTTTTCTGGTCACTGATTCAGCACATTTCCACCTTGGACCTTCTTCCCCCACCAGTGGCAGATTTGCTGTGGGCAGGTGGTCATCAGGAGAGGTTGTGTTAGGGAAACCTATATGAGTTCATAAGTTCCCCAGGAGTAGCAAGATACTTGAGCATCCTTGCAGTGGTGCCCAAGATTTCATCCAGTCCTAGAAATCAAATTTGGCAAACAGCACCAAGCATTGTTTTTCTTGGTCCCCAAAATAGCTTACAACTCAATCAGTCAGTTCTTCCAGTCAGTGGTTCCACAGAAAGCTTTTGGCTGGAGCATTTTTGTAATATTCTCCTTTCTTCTGTAAGTAGTAGTGGCAACTCTGGAACATCCGGACAAATAAAAAATTCACCGAGTCAGATTCATCTCCTCTGACCACTGCAGGAGGCATGCATCCCCTCCCCAACACCATGTTTAATGCACTGCAGCTGCTGAACAGTGTCTGATGGCATATCTGGAGGAGGCAGGGTCTTTTCCATGGCAAGAACCTTGGGTGGTTGCAGACTATGGTCTGCCAAACTGCAGAGCCACCCGTGCTGCTTGGACAGGCCACACAGCTCCACAGGGTGCAATCATCCGTGCCCTGGGGCCCTCTCTGCCCTACAGCAAGGGATGGATCATCACATTCTAAGTCCATGACTCTTCCCTAGCCACCTGGGGATGTGGGAGATGACAATGAGGTATGCACAAAGACCCACTACTCTCTTAGTAGGAGCTGGAAATCCCACGTCCACTGATACCAGGGGCCCAATTCCTACTGGTACTGATAAGAAAGTTGAAGATGGAAGACAAAAAAAGCAGGATGAACTTGAATTTCAACAAAATGCCTTCAAACTTCCAACTGGTGTAAACTGTTCTCATTCCCTTGACAATAGTGGAGCTACATCAGTTTGCCTTTGCTTGAGAACTTCATATTTTATTAGCATCACTGAGACTTCAGCTTTTTGTCTTATCTGCACATCAGAGTTTCCCTGTGCAGCTGTTATTCTCTATGAATCACTCTGCTCTCCCGTGCCCTACTTCCAGCTGAAAAAGAAGTGATTTAGCTCATGGATACATTTTAAATCAAGTCTCTGTGAAAACTCATGCCACAGAGACCATGTAGAACCTAAATTAAAATTGATGTATCTTCCTACTTTAAACCAAATCAGACCAGGAGTCAGATTCTGCATTTTTAATTGGAAGCCTCTGTTAAAAGTCTGAATCTTTTATAATGTGCCATATGTGAAGCAAAATGCAGTTTCTTCTCACCAGGCCTAGAATAAGTGAGAAAGCTTTATAACCACAACCACCACTACCAGTCTACATCCGCACTGTTGATCCACATGAGGTGGACAGCCTTCCAATCGCCTGCTGGTGAGGGCCTGTTCTAAAATGCAAACCACCCCTGAGAATTGTGTTAACATGGCCCAAAAGTGTGCCAAATAGCTCATAAGCCGCTCAGTACTATGGACCTGGAGCTTCTAGCACTGGGAGCATTTCCTGCTGTGCAATCTACAGGTATACATGGAGCTACAACGTCCAACCAAAGTCAGGGAGCCCCTTTTAGTGCAGTAAGGAGAGCCTAGAATTTTAGTCCAGACCAAAATAATGTCTTTGGGATATCTGGGTGTTAGGCTCTTCTTCAGCTTACATGGACCCCAGAGCTGCTCTCTCCATTCATGCCAGTGTGCTTTTCACACCAGTAGGAGTACGCAGGACAGCCTTTCACAAATGAGTCACTTTCCTTTCCACACCCAGCTGAGTTGGGCACTTATTAGGCAACTACCTATAGCTCTCTGTAGAGACCATAGCCCTAGCTCCAGGGGCTGCTGTCACCAGATGGGGATGCTTGTCCCATCCCAAGTGCTTGTCCCAGTAAACTCCTCTTAAACAATGCTGCCTATCATCTTTAGCTCAGAGTTAGAGCACAATAACTCACCCACACTTTGGTGGAGGCATTGTCTTCTTTCCACTCAGTTCTCTCCTTCTCCTCCTGTGAGCAAGGAAAGCATTGCACAGTCATGGAAGAGGCAACATCACTCACCAGCATTGTCAGAGTTCACACAAAATGGGATGCATTTCTTCCAGAAGTTCCCTGGGGGGGAGGAAAGCATGCTCCTGGGTAATGCACAATTTCATCTCCCCACAGAGAAAAAGGAGGAATCGCTCATACCTGTAAAGTCACAAAGGCACACAGGAAGGCTGCACATAGAGTCAAGGTGCTTTGTCTATGGGTGCTTTACAGCAGCGATCAGTTTGGTTTCTGGGTTTTGTTGTTTCTGGGTTTTGTTTTCTAGGTGTTTTGTTTTTCTTTTTAACAAGCATGATTTTGAAACTGTAAATGTGTGGTAGCACACTTGTTAAGGCATCTCCAACAACAGATGCATGACAGAGGCTCCTGGGGGTTTGCTTCTGACATGTCAGAAATGCATTAGAGAGCTACACTGTTCAAAACATTTAGAGAAACAAAAATCCCTGAATTAGGCAATTCTGTCAGGCTGAGGAAATAAGAAATCAAGCTGAAAAGCTGAAAAATGTATTTTTGAGAATAGTCTAGTGTCCCTCAGGCATTCAAAAATCATGAGTCAGGCCTTAAAAAAAATCATAGTTGGCTTAAACGTAATAGTTTGGGGGGTTAGTAACCTCATGTTGTCTGCGCTATTAACGGTCACACTTTTAAATTCTTCTGGAAAAAATGGAAATTGAACTGTATTTTGTAATAAAAGCAGAGATTCTTACATAATCTAACAGCCCTAGGGGCTGATGCATTAAACAGAACACCAGACAATGTGATAAAATCCCAATGGTTCTAAATACTGGAGCTAAACTAACTTGTGTAGCTCTGCAATAGGTTTGGGAGGTGGTTCGAGAACCCACATCCACAGGAGTAGTGTTCTCTGGTGGAGTCATTCACAGACTTAATTTTTGCAGGCTGCAGTTTTTTGATGGTGGCTGTCAGAAATTACATGATAGTTCTGTTTCAGTCAATGGAAAAAGTCTCTTTGAATAGGAGAAAAGAAAAGCCCCTGAGGAACACACTTATGCAGTGACAAATGAACTATCAGAACAAAGTGCAGAATTTCAAAGGATCTTCTGAGGTTTTAGGGGCTTTGCTTAGGGAGAATGTGTCCCACTGTATTTGAATAAATGCACCGTATTCCTCTAAAACTTGTCCCCTGTGTATCTCATTGTGGTGACATTCATGTGCAGCATTAGGTTTGGCTAAAATACGTTTATTTATTTCCTAACAACTTTTAAAGGGGCGTAAAGTTTGGTTCAAACACCAGAAAAAATCTAAGCTTGTGACACTTTTTTAACTCACAGAATCAGAATCACAGAATCACAGATTATCCTGAGTTGGAAGGGACCCACAAGGATAAACCTTCAGGCTGAACAGACCAAGTGCCCTCAGCTGCTGCTCATACGGCCTCCCCTCAAGGCCCTTCACCATCTTCATTGCCTTCCTTTGGACACTCTCCAATAGCTTAATATCTTTCTTATACTGTGGCACCCAAAATTGCCACAGTATTCAAGGTGAAGCCACCCCAGAGCAGAGCAGAGTGGGACAATCCCCTCCCTTGACCAGCTGGTGATGCTTTGCCTGATGCTCCCCAGGACACAGTTGGCCCCCCCGGCTGCCAGGGCACTGCTGACTCAGATTCAACTTGTCATCAACCAGGACCTCCAGGTCCCTTTCCATGGCACTGCTTTCCAACATCTCATTCACCAGCCTGTACATCCAGGGTTGGCCCATCCCAGGTGCAGAATTGAACACTTCTCCTTGTTGAACTTCATGTGGTTGGTGATTGCCCAGACCTTTAATTTGTCCAAGTCTCTCTGCAGGGCCTCCCTGCCTTTGAGGGAGTCAAGAGTTCCTCCTACTTTTGGATCCTCTGCAAACTTGGTCCTGTGTCCAAGTCATTTATGAAGATGTTGAAGAGCACAGGGCCCCAGATGGAGCCCTGCAGAACCCAACTAGTGACAGGTCACCAGTCTGATGTCACCTCATTCACTATCACTCTCTGTATTCAGCTTGTGAGCCAATTGCTCACCCAGCCCATGATGTGTTTATCCAGCTGTGTGTTGCACATTTTGACCAGAAGGATCCCATGAGAGACAGTATCAAAAGCTTTACTGAAATCCAAAAAGATTACATCAACTGGCTTCTCTTGATCAACTGGGTGGGTTACCTTGTCATAGAAGGATATCAGGTTTAACAAGTAGGACTTTCCTCTCATGAAGCTGTTTTGGCTCTGGTCAACAACAGCATTGTCTTTCGGGTGCTTTTCAGTACTTCCCAGAAAAATCTTCTCCATAACTTTACCAGGCACTGAAGTGAGACTGATAAGCCTGGAGTTTCTGGAGTCTTCCCTCTTGTCCTTGAAAATCAGGACAACGTTCATCAGCTTCCAGTCAGATGGGACTTCTCTGGATTCCCAAGACCACTCAAAAATCATTGAGAGGGGTTTTGCAATTACATCAGCTATCTCTTTGGGAGTTTTGGGATGAATCCCATCAGCCCTATAGAATTGTAGGGATCCAGCTGGAGCAGCAGATCTTGCAAAATTTCTGGCTTGACTGGGAGTTGATCATTCTTACAGTTATGGTTCTCCAGTTCAGGGCACTGAGACCCCCTTGATCCATCATCCATGTTGAAGACAGAGGCAAAGACAGAGTTAAACCCTTCTGCCTTGTTCTGTCACTGCACAGGGACATCCTCATCCTGGAACAGGCTGATGATATTTCTATACTGCCTGTTGCCACCTTTCTTGTCCCCCACAGTTCTGGCAGCTTCAACTCCAAGTGAGCTTCGGCTGTATGAATTTTTTCCCTACAACACCAAGCAACATCTCTGAATTCTGAGGATGGATGTGGGGTGGGTTCCCAAGTCTTTAAGGATGTTATCATGCACTTTACCCTGAGAGAAACACTTCCCATATTTGACTGAGGACAATTCCATATTTAGAAACAATTCCAGAAGCATGGACATACCCTGAATGTCATATCCTCCACCTGGTTTGTTGTTTTTTTTTCTGGAACACAGTAACTATAATTCTCTGCCAGACCTTTTATTCACCCCCTTGGATCCACCCATCCTTGGTTTGTTGTCTGATATCACACAGTGACCAAATTTACAGCATATTTTTCAGAAATCTTTTACTGACATTTCCAACAAACATGCTTCATCACAATCTCTTTGCCAAGTGATTCTGCATCTGCCATGGCTCCATTACAAAACACAGAGCAACACATGCACTTGCTAAGGAAAGGAATGAGGCTCTTCCTCATCATCCTTTAAAATCAGAGGTGCTGCCAGTATAGCACTCTGTGCTGAGACAATCCTCATTGGCTGCTCCCTGCCTCTCAGAAGCACAGAATTATGCAATCCTTTCTGTGCAGCTGCTGTTTGGTGGTAATGTCTAGACTCTCTTCTGTTTTGTGTGAGCTCAGAGGCATCACTTTGCCCCAGTCCAAGCTCCCACAAGGCTTGATAAGGGGTCTGTGACCCATCTTGTGTGCTGGTCAAGAACTTATATACAACAATCTGGTCCTCCAGCATAGCAGGGTTTAGGCTGTCACATACAGTACCCCACATTCAATTGGGTAAGAGACTAAGGTTAGGTGCAAAGACTAATGAAGAACTGCTGTTTTGTGGTGATGACTCTGGTGTTCTCTCTGAGGCTGTACTACCTCTCTGTGAGTATGCACAGCCTTCACTGACGTCCACCTAGGATGGGAACATTCCTTTGCCTCCATTCTGCAACTAATGAGCCTCAACATCAGCACTGGGGGAAAGGAAGAGGGACATGTAACCAGAGATGAAATAGCATGGCATAGCACAAGTTTTATGTGTCTGATATGTGTAAGGAAGGAATTAGCCCAGCCAACAGTAAATAAAGTGGGAAATAAGCCCATTCACAGCAGGCAGAGAAGGGGAACGAACCTAAAGGATGTGGAGTTGACGAGGGGTGTGGGGAGAAGTTGATTTTAGCCTTGGAAGATGAAGGCACTCAGTGGGATGGATGAAGGTGTCAGATGAAGGGCATTGTGCTAATGGAAAGCATCAGTGCTTAGTGATATCTGGCTGAGTGAGACTTGATGCGTTTACCCTGGTACCACCAGCATATGCAACCAACCTGCCTGCTCTGTTTGGGAAGGCCATCTCTGCAACCCAAGCAGGCTTACCCAGGCTTTCACGTTGAGTGGCTGCACATCACATATTTCCAATGCTGCCTACACTGGGAGAGATCAGAAAACCCACTCTGAACACCACTGCAAAAATAAGCAGCTTAATTTCTTCTCAGCAAAACTTCAGAGGGTCATGTTTGTGGCATACAAGCTAAAAAGCATAACCTGGGAATCTCATACTGAGAAACTAAGGACCAATCAAGGGTGCTTGAAGTCAGTAGAAAGTCTGTTAGGACACAACCTGTGTCCTAACAACAATACATCCTGTGGCTTTTTTGCCATCCTTGTGCTGGCAGTCTGAGTCTGCTTCCAGCCTGCTGTCTTAGGAATGCTCTTTAACTCCTTGCTTTAGAATGGAGGCATTAATATGTAAGTATCCACATCAATCAGTGTGCACCACCAGCAGCCAAGTGACTGTGCCACCAGATCAAGAGGCAATGATTAAATCTTGCCACAATAATAGCTTCTCTACTTATTAGCTACTGTCCTGTAAGTTACCTTGTGAGCAGACATTTTAGCACTAGACTGAGAGTGTGGGAAAAGAAACCTAGCCAGAAAATCCCTGACTGTTGTGGCTGAAAGTGTGGGAGCAAATCCCTAGTGGTACCCAGCACCATAAGACAGCAGAAAGAGAGCACAAGGCTCAGACAATTCTGGGTGGAACAACAGAACAGCAATGAAGAGGTCTAGTATATTTTCACCCTGTTGTAGGTAGCTGGTGACGTGGGAGCCATGTGCATGGCTGGTGCCTCTTGCAGGGTCTTCTAAAAGACACCCTTTCCCCCAGCACTGTGGACATTAAG
>JAWWLV010000100.1:22429863-22470976 GCA_035041135.1 Platyrinchus mystaceus | reverse complement strand
CCTGCGACCTCGGCGGTGAGAGTGCCGCACCTTAACCGCTAGGCCACCAGGGGACCCCCAAGTATTTAATACATGTATTTAAATACACATTTAATGTGTATTTAAAAGTTGAGAAGAAACAGAACATTAACAGCCTACATGGTGTATTGGTCTACAACAAGGCTCTCTCTTGCTTCAGGCAGAACAGTCTTATTTAAGAAGGAACCGAGGAGGAAAATACTGACTAGTACATGCCAAACAGAGCTGCTCATCTTGGGAGTTAGGAGGGGTTGTTGGCATGACTTCCTTCTATCCCAGTAGAAGCTTCACTTAATTCAGTTCTCCTGGAAAATTATTGGACCTGAGAGCTTGTTCCCAAAACTACACCAAATTTCTCTAACCACTGCCTGAGAAAAGCATGACCATCATGCCAGTATGTTACCCACAGTTTTCACAGTGCCCACAAATTAGGACCTGAAGGGCATTTTCTCATATTTACTGAGCAAGATTGAATAGACATCATATCCTGGCTGTTTCTTATCTCTTCTTCCATCTCTCCAATCTTCAGTCTCTTGACCCATGACTTTCACTGCATACACCCACATACATTTTCCTAAATAAACAGATCACATCACTAGTTAAAATAACACATAGAAGAAGTGAGGAAAGCTACAAATCTCTTTCAGTAGATGTTGCATGTTAGCATCTGGACTCGTGACAGGTTGAACACTATGCTGCAGAGCCGATGGAAACCAAGAGTGTGCTTCCATAACAACTGAAGATTTGCTCAACTAAGTAAAATGAGAAAACCTAAATTCTTCTTGTAAGTCACAGATTATTTCTGCTGACTTGCCATGAACTACAACAAAGAGCTTTAAAACAAACAGGATTTGACTCCTAATAGATTATTCAGGAATACATCATCTTATCTCCTTCAACTAAAGAGAGGTTTAGCCATCCTTACAGACTGAAGCAATAGAGCAGAGCACATTCAGCCTGAGACAGTTCCTAAAGCTCTTGAGACATCTGTTTTTCAGAAGTGCTTTACTATTTTGTGGGTGCATAGGTGCTGTCACTGAATGACTATGGAAAGCTGTTCAATGTGTGATTCATGTCGAGGAGAGCTCTCTTGCAAGTTGACAAGGCAAATAACTAGGTCTTATTTGTCACCTTTTATCTTATCGACCTAGTAAATGTTCTCCTGGGTGGGAGAAAATGGGAGGACTGCCTAAGATATAAATAAGGTCTGAGATCATCCCTATTGCTTCCTCATACTGACTTTAAGCAGGCATCTTGTTCTTTGTGACCATTACTTTTTGGCTTCTTTTGCATACTTGCTTTGCTAGCTAGAAGCACTGATTTATGAGATAGGGAATGTCTGTCCATGAGCAATTCCACAGAGATCATTAAAGCAAAGGCACAAAAGACTTGTCAAATGTTAACAGTACTCAACCAATAAAATCTGACACAGGTGTGACTCAGCAATCTAGATACCATGAGCATTCTCAGTAAACACCAGCTCTGATTTTCATCTCTTCTGGTTTCTCTTTACTTAGAGCCCTTTCATGGGGTATAAGCTATGGGGGGGGGGGGGGGGCCGGAAAACTGTTATATTTTAGAAATAGATGGCTGCTGCCTGACTTTGTGAGTAAAACACAGCTGCTAGTAGCTTGCCCGTGTGAATACTGAACAATTTTAATTCTCCAGGAGGAATCCCTCTCCTAAGCCATGTCATATATAGAAATTATATAATCTAAATATTAAGTTCTTAGGGGGAAATAAGCATCTATTCCTTAAAGTGTCCAGTACAGCTTAAAATCATCACCACCATATTCTTTGAGAGCATGGTGACATCTCGTGGTTGAGCCTGAAACTGTGACCAGTTCATGTACACAAATAAAGTTTCTGCAAGGGATAGTCTAATATTTTTACATAAGTTGCATTGTTTTGGCTGATTCCAGGAAAAGAGAACACTGGTAGAGGAAAAAAATGAAATGTTAAAGTTGAAAAGGAGAAGGCTGGGTTTTAAAACAGCTGTTTCTAAAGTGGCCAAACAGACTCTGAAGCCTGAAGCAGGGCAGTTCAAGAAGTCAGTTTCTGGCAGAGCCACCAAAGGTGAGGCTCAAATCTGTCTCTCCCATTTACTGTACTGTCTTCAAATAGAGGTAGGTGAAGTTTGTCTGGATGCTGACACAATGTGACTCTGCAGACCCCTGCAGGGGCACTTACACATGCACTGTCCTAGACTACTGGTGTGATCTTGCATGCCTAGAAGATCAGTTCTGGTCATGCCAGAGAGCATTTTCAAATGTTGGCTAAATCAAGAATAAGGACAGCTGAGTGACATATGAAATTCAGACCACAAATAATCTCTTTTGTCACTAAAAATCTCAAATTGCCCAAACAAGGAGTTTTAACAAAGTATGTGTTTAGTACGTACATGCAATTTTCATAGTGGTTTTGGTTTTCGGAGGCTTTAAGCAAAACCAGACCTCCTGACTGTGAACACTTGAAATATTTCATTCAAACGTACTGGAGGAAGAATGGTCTGACGTTTTATCCTTGCTTTTCTTTCTCCATTTTCTCACAACAGAGCTCTCACTGATCTTTAATTGCTTTTCTGATAAGAAAAATGTCCAGATTTTACAGCTGCTGTGTTGTATTGATTTTTTTGATCAGTAAATACACTCAGTGTCTTGGGAAAATATTACTTAGTGCTAAACGTTCTAACTGTGTCTGACTTGGGTACATTTTCTGTGATTCCAGCCAATGAAATCTTGTTATGCAACAATTTATTGTGAGAAGAAAGTGAGAAATGTTATTAAAAAAAAAAAAAAAAAAAAACCAAACCAAAACAAAAAATGAAGCAAAACACACAAAAAATAAACAAAAACCCAAACAAACAAAAAACCCCCACCTCTCTGCATGTAGGGGTAAGTCATATTCATGTAGCTAGTTCTCAGCCATTCTGCATAAGATATAAAAAACCTAGAGCAGGGGCTGAGTCTGAGCTCACCAAGGCATGTTGTCCACCTGTCTGCTGAAGGATATTGTGGAAAATATTCTTGCATCTAACTTCTGTTAACTAATCTGTTTCAAGAAAATTTGGAATTTGGTCCCTGATCATCTTCTCCTGTATTTCTGAGTGGGGATTGTTGTCCTTCTTAGGATCACAGTGATGCAGTAGGCTTGTGGAGAATGAAGGAAGACTGAGATGGCTATATCTGCTCCCTCCACAAAGCCAGAAATAAACAGAACTGGGATGCTGGAGAAGGCTGAGGAGGACAGTGGAAGTGATTTTGAGGATGTACTACAGGAAGCTGGGTGAAGGGTTTTTCACCAAAGACCTGAAAATGAAGGCCTTGCTAATAGGCTGTCCAAAAAGTAAACTTGCGAGATTATAAGATCTGGGTTGTTGCTGACCCTCTCCTACATGTAGTGCTGAGAAGGGCATTCTCACTGAGCAATGATCCCAAGAAAGAGTCCCATGGGGATGGCCAGACTTCCCTTTCCTCACCCCTTAGCAGGAGATGAACTCTTGTGTCAATCAGGAGAGCCAAAACAGCACAGTGGAAGCTGTCATGAAAGGGAATAGACCAGGACATGAATAGGAGATTATTAATTTGTCACAGAGCTATCAAATCAGCCATACAAGTTGTCTCTTATGGGCTTCACAGAGAAAGACCTTTTTTCCATGAAAGTGGTACTCACAGGAAGCAGGGGAAACAAGAAACAGGAATGCTTTTAATACCAGCAAAGATGATGTCATCAACTTCTACCTCTGCCAAGCAGTGAAGAGTGGACCAGGTGTTCACAAAACAGCCATATATTATGCATGCAAGCTACACATAACAGTAGCTGCTGTGTTCATGCATGGACCTTCTGGCTGAACAGAAGCACTTGGCAAAGGCCAAGCCCAGGGATCCTACAGTCCCTCACCATGGGGCACAGTGAAACCCTCATGGGTCGGTGTGCCTTATGCAAACCGCAAACTGCTGCATAGGCAGCTGCCCTTCCCCTTCCCTGGCTGGCCTCCATCACTGGCCCCTGGGGAAGTAGCCTTCAAAACATATAAAGCCAAAACATGCTCAACTCGATATAGGCTTACATTTCTAAACCTTCTCTCAGCTTGAGACAGGAGGAGGGTAACTATGTTAGGAAGGTGACCATCTCAGCATGCAAAGAACTGCTGAGTCAGAGGAAAGTTCTGTCCCTTACAATCGTCTTTAGAGACTCAGTTTTTCCTTTCCCTTAAAACAATCATATTGATGTCTCTTTTAGACAAATTATCTAGACTAATTTCTGTTTCGAGTCAGCATGATTTCTTTATTCCTTTTTCATATAATGTCTAATTTATTCTATCATTGGCATCAGTCAGTGTGCAGGGGAGCAGATCCAGTATTCATCTTTGGCCATCAAAACATGCAAGAATGTTTTGCCTAGAGCCGAGGAAGCCTTTGTGGATAATTAGGTATGAGGCTTAGTCTGAGGCTCAGGCTGTAACTGCCATCCACATCCCTGTAGTGATGCCTGTTACATTGCAACTTAAATTCCCTCTGAGACACCCTTGTTACTGTTGGGGATATGATGCAGGAGGCAAACTACATGAGGCAGAGGGGCTGTACAGTGTAGTACAACAGGGGAAAAAGTGTTGCCTCCTCACTTCAGTGCCTCCTGAAAAAAAGAAGAAAAAAACCCACAAAACACAAACCAAACCAGGGATCTTGTGAGGGAGACTATTCCAGTTTTTGTATGAGCTCACAGATAATAATGCATTGAATGGATAGTTACTTCTTTCACTAGCCAGAGGACATTGCTTTCTTCCTCTAAAAAGAGCACTCCAGCTGAGCACTGCCAAAATTAACTTCCTGGCTGGAAAGCTCAAAGTATTTACCCCAGAGGAAAAGGCTGGAGACTGTACTTCTGATCACTCCTATTAATGCTTAGGGTGAGTTGCTCTCAACACCAGCATTTCAGGAGCTGTGGAGAGTGTTTTACTCTGGCTTGTGCAATGCCTCAGCTCATGCTGGGTCTGCTGCATTTTTGTTATTTTGGAATGGGTTCTCCTAAGAGCACAAGAACTTGCAGGCTTGGAGAAATGTGAGCAACCTTTAGAGGACAGGAAGGTTTCCCTCAAAAATATGTGAGACTTCACTGTTTACAATCTGCATTTATAACGTGTCATAAAATCCATACCTGCCCTTCCTGATGGCTTTTCACCCCAGCTTGGCTGAACCTTAATGATGCCCACAACAAGAGGCTCTGGCAGGGTGCAGGGCCACCCACAGCAAATGCTGCCGTGTGGGCTCCTTTGATCTGGATGGCAGGCGGACTTTGTGACAGAGGAAGCAACAAGCAAATGTCAAGCTGTCAGCCCTGGCCAGAACTAAGCTTCTAAGATGAGGAATGCACAGCCGGGTACAGAGGCTACCCTGCAGGTTTGGCCACTCTTGGATCT
Source organism: Platyrinchus mystaceus (assembly GCA_035041135.1). Classification (NCBI taxonomy): domain Eukaryota; kingdom Metazoa; phylum Chordata; class Aves; order Passeriformes; family Tyrannidae; genus Platyrinchus; species Platyrinchus mystaceus. The sequence goes on along the minus strand of JAWWLV010000100.1, from coordinate 22,465,539 downwards.
CTCTTGGATGCTCTCCCCACTCTGTAATGTAGTTTCTCATCCCTCACTAACTGATCTTAAGGGCATGTGGGGGAAGGAATCAAAATAAAGTTACTGCAAAATGTTGTTTTAACTCATAAAGTCCCTTACAAGGGAAAAACAAGAGCATAAAAAGAGAAGTCATACAAAATTGGGGCTGGGAAAAGATCTTATCTACCAATGGATTTTGGATTAGCCCTTCAAAGCCCTTCATAACTAGATTCTGTCCTCATAACTTTCAACATCATTCTCTGTCCCTTCACCTGAAATATTGTGACACTAACAATTCTGATGGATAACTCTTCACATGTATCTACCAGGGCCCCAAATGCAGGACCATTTCCTGAGGCTTAGCTGTAGTGGAAGTGATAACATATGCTGCAACCAGGTAGAGAGAAGAGGGGACAAGAAAAGAGAAGGACAAAGTATTTTCCTGTATCTTCAGCTGACAAGATTGTTTATTCTTCTACCATCCGGAAATGGAGAGGAAGAAGTCTCAAAGAAAGAAAGAGCAATATTGGGCTGAAACAGAAATAAATTCTTATTGATCTTTAAATGAAACTGAGTATTTATGGAGTCAGATTCTCTTTGGATAAACATAATTTCAAAGTGTTGAAATGGCACAATTTGATAGCTCATGCTTTAAAACATCTATTTGCTTGCAGTTTTAAAACAGACTAATATTTCTGGAAAAGACTTCATGGGGAAATGCCACTTCTTGCTGCCTACTCTGTAGTGCATGACTTTACCCTGCCTCCCAAACTATGAGGATATATGAGATTATGACAGCAGGCAGAAGTGACTAGCTGCTTGTTTTGTTGACTTCCTTTGCTTCATTTGTGCTGCTTATTTCAAATCACTTGTGGCTGGTATAAGAAATGTTTAATGATCTCAGTGACTGGTAGTTGCTCAGATGCTGCTCAGAGCCCTTGGGCACAGCAGCAGCTTCAAATGTCATGTACAGTATGTAAATACTTGAATATTTGTAGTCGTCATAATTACAAATCTTTCTTGTATCTATCTCTGAAAAAAAAAAATCATAAAACATGCAATAATATCTTACAAAATCCTTTCCCCCCCCCCCCCCAAGTATATTATAAAGCACAGCTCTGACCTACTCCTTACATTTAATCAATCTTCACCAGGCATGTTGTGTTCAGCAGAATCAGATGGGCAATCATAGAAATTGGTCTTCTTCAGGTTTGGATCATATTTTTAAGAGAGCATTTGTGCTAGGACTGTCCGAGAAACTGCTATTGCTTATGATCTGTCAGCAGTTTCACCAAAGCATCACCAGAGGGTAGCAGGATGCTTTGCTGCAGCCACTGCTGCTGGGTTGCAATGCTGAGCTTGTACAGACACCCTTGCCCTGCATTTGTTCTCTGGATGCACAAGAGATATTAACCTCCCAAAACAGTAAATGTTATTTACTGTCTTTATTCTTTTGAAAGACAGCACAGAAAATTCAGACTGAAATCCCCACCAGAAGAGTTTAGGTTGTCACTCTTGCATGGCAAGCAATGTGCATTGGGGCTCAGATTTAGTGGGAAGACCAGACTCACTCTTCTCACACACTTCCAATAGCAGTTACCATTCTCTGATCTTCTAGATTCAAGGGAAAAAGCACTGAAATAGTAGTACCCTGTCTTGTACACTTTTCAGAGTTGCCTCTATGGAAAGCAGTTGCTACAATGCTAGTTTCCAGGATGGATTTTGCACAACTTTGCATAGTTGCTGCTTATTTGTGACTATTTGCAGGACCCAAGGTGCCTGCTTCTTCACAGCAGCTCAGACTTGGGGTTTTTTTTGGCATTGATGGTGTTGAAAGGGCTTCCCAGCTAGAACCAAAATTTAGTTCTTGTCAAGAAAGAAAGAAAGTAAGGAAAAGAGAAAGTCATGGATGTCTCCCAAGAACTTCAATGCACTTAAAACAGTTCCCACTCATTGGCATAGAGAACCACAGTGTTCATAGGTGCACTGGCATGTTGATAATGCTGCTTTTGCAGGCTTGATTTGGGAACACCTCGGAACAGCTCTGCAGAAGGAGAGGACCACCCAGGGTGGAGATACTCAGCTGATCTAGCAGCTACTACACCAGTCTATGTGTGGCTTGGCAGGACCAAGTCCTTCCTAGGTAACCTTTTCTCCCTGGAGGAAAGGGGATATTTTCTGCACCGAGTTAAAAAAAAAAAAAAAAAAAAAAAAAAAAAAAAAAAAAAATCCATAGGCATTAGTTGATGTTCAGCAACTGAATCATACAACCATGACCTGAACGATTGTCAGTTTCCACTAGATGATGCTGTAGCCCCTCCAGGGAAGAGGGGCTATTGCTGTTAGAAGGGAAAAAATACATTTTTAACTACAAATTTAGCTGAAGCACTGTTTCTGCTCATCCATTCACATCCAAACCCTAGTCTTCCATCTTATGCTAAGGGTAGTCTAAGCGAAGCATTTTGCATAAACAACAAGATGTTTCAGCCCAGATGACCACCCACCTATTCAGAAGGATATTCAAGCCTGTGGCAGCAGATTTCCAGTGCTAGCCTGAAGTTCCAGCTCTCTTCTATCATCCTACTTTCTTCTGCATGAGACATTATCTAGGGTATCCTAATATCAGGGTCTGGTGGTCTATTTCCAGCATATGTCTGCCACAGTCAAGCAGGGCAAATGTCCAAAAATCCTGCTCCATTTAGCTGGAAGCTGAAATGACTCTTCTGGTAAATCTATGAAGTGGTAGCAATGGGGATCACAATTTTAGGAAAACAAACCTAAATTGTCATCTTTCATGCTGTAGTCATAGGGGGAAAAATGAGAGGGAGGGAAATTGTGTGCACATCCTCGGTGACTTTCTTAATGACACTTTAATTGAGAGTAACTTCTGCCAAATGCTGTTTACTTTTTGCTGTCAGATCTGTCTGAATTAATCACAAGCAACTCGACTGAAAAGTGAGACTTGTTATCCTCTGCTTGCTAAGTGACACACAGACTGAGTGCAAGAAACAGCCTGCCAATGGCTCCATCAGGAATCCTGTGTCAGTACAACAGCTGAAAAATAGAACACACTTTGCCAAGTCTCCATCTTAGCCCATGATCTCTCCTACTGCTCTCCCATGGGTGCAGTTATATGGCCAGAGTATGGAGAAGACTTTGCTCTATAGAATTCTCATCTGTGTAGCTGTTCTTGCACTGATGAAAGACTCAAAACAGAAATAAGGCAAGAATCTTATTTCAGCACAGGCTGGTCACACACATCTTAGGACTGAGAGAAATTAAGCCTGAATGGCAAAATATATGAATTTGAGAGGGAGTGGTACATGAAATTAAATTAAATGTGGTAATTGCCAGGATCCTAAAACTGATACAGGCTTTAATGCAGTCTTCATGGGGTAGCTGGACTCTAGAAGAAGCAGTCCTCAGTCTCTCATCCTGTGAACACCTCCTTTTCTACAGTGATCTGTTTAATATAAATTGGTGGTATTTTTTCTGCCCTTACAGATTAAATAAGGAATTCTTACCACACTTACAGTTATGTCACAAAAATAAATGCATTCTGAAACACAGTTTTTGTTTACTCTCTTCTTTTCTCAAGACATCTAAGTCAAATGTGTTGACATTAAAGTTAAAATACCTGATTTGTCCTTGGCCTTCCAGGTACTTCACATGGAGTTAGATCCATATCTGCCAAAGTCACATGGTCAGTACTGCAACTTTGAGGGGCTGGTTATAGCTGTGAAGATTTTTAGCTGACAATTCTTGATGATGTGCAAAGTCTTTTGAACTTGACCAAAATAAGTGACTTCTCAATGCTCCAATTCACACAGTGGCAAAAAGTGAAGAACTCAAGTGAAAGTGAACCACCTTCTCTGAGCTCGCTATTCCCAGAAAAACTGTGGACAAATGGGAAGCATAAATAGTATTTTTTAACTGTAAGCATAAGAAGAGAAAATTGTCACGTTAAGTGATCTCAGATGCTTCCACACAAACAGCCAAAGCAGTGCTCAGGAAGCCCTTCGTCTCCCCTGTGAGTTACATATGTCTTAGGCAACCACTGTTGCTTTTTTATCTCCACATGCACTTTTTACAGGACAGAGATCTGTATGAGGATGAATTGCAGGAGCCAAAAGCTTTGTGGCAGCTTTTCTCCACTTGATTCCCACTGGGGGGACATTATTGTCACTGTGTTGTTTCTTCCCTAGCTGTCCAGCTCCTCTATTTAAGAGAAAGGAACCAGGAAACTTCATAAACCAACATCCTAAGACAGAAACACTGGGGATTAACTGTATCACGGTCTTAGAAATCTAGAGGATTTTGCACAGCCATCCTCTGCCTTTGCACGGCTAATGCTTTGTCTAAAAAATCCTAGTCAGTTTGACAGAAAGAGCTAATTCTCTGCAAAGATACTTTCTGATTCAACTGACACTAGCATGTTGAAAATCTGTTTGTTCTCTGTACCTCAAAAAGTATAATGGCTGTGATCCAGACATACACTCTGCATGTACATCAACTTATCAGATGCAAGCTCTAGCATAAATAAGAGCTACCATAACAGAAATGTTCTCTGTATTGCATATGTAAGAATTCAGCTCATCAAAATGGATGCTGAATATCCGCTTTGCATGCACTTTGCATTGCTCCTCACTTGAGCAGAAAGCTTCAAGAATTTTTTTGCAACCAAGCAAGTGGGAGCAAAGGGAAACAGATTAAAAAATGCCCCTGCAAACATATACAATGACAATTTCAAGTTACCATGAACCTGTATAACGTCTGCACAAACCCTTCCCAAGTTACCATAGTGAGGTTTGTACTGCATTATTTTTAGAAGCTGGGTGGGGTTCCTCCACTGTCATTTCCAAATGTCTTCTGCTGTCTGTACAGGCCTCTAAAGCTATCCCACCTCTTGGGTGGTATATCCAGGTCTGTCTGCTATTCCAAGGCTCTGACCTAACAATTGTTATGTTTAAACAACGCCCCTGGGAGTAAGCTTTCCTTCCCTGTCTGTCTTTAGGATGGGTGGGAAACGGACTTTCAACTCTCAGATATGCACAATGCCCTGTTCTTCTTGACTCTGTCCAGGTTCGCAGGATGCACAAACACACTCAAGAACACAATTTCTGCAGTGACAAGCTAAGATACGGCTTACAACAGAACATGTCCTGCTGCATTAGTAAGTGGCTTGTTTTATGATAAACCGTAAAGCTACTCTATCACATTTGTTGTACTTTGAGGCACCTGAGTGAAACAAGAGTTTCCACTGTTGAACAGCTGTGCTAAAAGTACTGACCTGCTTACAAGCAGGGAAACATTCCAGTTATGTAAACAGCAGATAATTGGTTTTCTCCTCTGCATTCCTAGAGTAAGCTGACTTTAGCTGAGTCCATAACTTCTGTGTGTGCTGTTCCCTTTGCTGTCTCCACACACATAAATTGATCTCTTTAGAACCACAGATTGTTTGCCACTTAAGGGGTTTCAATGCGTTCTTGTAAAAGCCAGCAATAGATTTTGAAAAGACTTTGAGTGACTAGCTCTAAAATGCATTTCCAAAACAAGCAAAAACTGCTATGCTGGATGAGGCCAAATGCTGCTTTGAGCAGCAATCATTTCCAAAAGCAGTCACTAATGAGAGTTTAAGAAAACCTTACAACAGGACAAGTTAAAACTTCTTTGTTTTCTCCTTCTCTTTCTCCTTTTCCTTCTCTCCTCTTGCTCTTTCTCCTTCTTCTCCTTCTCCACCTTCTCCTTCTCCTCTTCCTCCTTCTCCTTCTTCTGCTTCTAAGTTTAGGCTTGAAGTACTGAATTCAATAGAGTTTAATAGCCATACATAGTTCTCTTCCTTGAACCTGTTGGACCTATTTTAACCCATTCACATCTCTGTCCTCCACAATGTTTCATCCTGGTGATTTTCAGAATCTAACTTGTGTAGTGTGTATAGTAGAGAAGAGGCCAAAAAAGGGGGGAAAGAACATAATTTTGTTGTTTTAAATTGGCTGCCTCACATTTCAAGTCTGTTGCCTTTAGCCCTTGAATTATTAGCTGTACTAATTCTCAATCCTCTACACTTCCACTTTATATAGTTGCATTTTCAATCATTGTGTTAGCAGAAGCAAGAGTTATTTCACATATATGATGACTTTTCTGTTCTATTGTTTTGTTTGACTTTGAGATGAGGCAAGAAAACAGGCATATAATAATATTGATGTGGCTACATAACAGGTTTATATAGGACTGCAATGCCTTTTATTCTGTTTTCTCTCTGTAGCTATGAGAGGAAGCTGAAAGGATTCCTTTTTTATTTTTACCCACAACATATACAGGAATTTGTAATTCAAGAAGTGCAAGAATACTGTCACAGCAATGCACAGAGGGCTCTGTTTTCCCTTCATTTGGATGGGACCTCCATGTGGACCATAATGGAAGGCAGATAGAAACTATGTTGAAATAAAAATACAAATCTGAGAGTCTTCTTCTGCAACTCAAGCTCATTTCTTCACTCTTCCATTTAGGAATGCTGTCTGTTGTGTACATTGCAGTCCAATTCTACATTGATGCTACTAAACTGACTCCACCCTATGAACAAAAATGTTATAAATTTTCTGGTTCATTGCCTTCATAAATTCAGCTTTAACAAGTAACACTGGTCTTCCAACCCGGACTGCAACTGCTTCACCTTGTCTTGACTCTTTCAGATGTATTTCAGGAAAAAGACAGAGCAGAAGAGACAGAACAGCAGAACACCTATTTGATAACTAATGTCTGCATGGTCCTCAAAGTAAGGCTGCTTTGGAATGTTAGAGATAGTGAAAGCCTCACACAACTAAACAAACAGCTCAGAATAATAAACTGATCCATGCAATTTCCTGTATTGTCTCTTTGGAGTCAGTGGGCTCATAAGGCTCCTAATTGAGCAGGAAAAAGACAAATAGCTCAGCCAAAAAGAGATGTACCATCATAAAACAAACACTCTGCAAAGGCTGTGTCAGCTGCAGTAGATCTTATTCCATCTTTTCAACCTGCAATCAAAATTGAGATTATCAGGAAAAAGAAGAAGTTTGAGAAGTTTGAAGGATGTGTATGTCAGGGCATGCTCAGAAGTAGCACTTCTTCTTTTGCCCCAGCATTAGCATTTATTCTGTAAATAAAGTGTGGAAAATACATTACGAAAATGCACTTTTCAGATTTCGTATCACATAAACATATGGAAATGGGGGCCATGTTCTCAAATGTTGAATACTGTCCTCTTTCTACTCATACCAGGGAGAGTTGCACTGGTGGGTACATTACTTTGCAAGATGGAGCTTATCTGAGTAGCATGTAGCATTATATATGCACCCGTTTGCAATAATTATTGAAAAATTCATGGATTTGTGGAATGACAGTGAAATGCTTTCTCGTTATGTCTCTTCTATTCATGATGGATTCTCTTATTCCAAAAAACTGCATGGGGAAAAAAAAAAAAAAGCTGATCCCTTTTCTAATCTGGAGATGAAGTCAGATGCTTTCTTAAATAAGTGCTTACTTACCACACTGTGTTTGGCATTTGGATATAAGACAATAAATCTGATGCACAGCTAAAGCTGACTTTAAAGAACTCCATACATCCACATAATGCTGCATCTTCACTAAGTTTATAAACAAAATCAGAAAAATAGCATGAAACTAACAGACCTGCAAGCCCCTGTTTCTATCAACATATATACTTGTTAAGTGTTTGGTAAGCTACTATAAATGTTGGTCTAATTAAAGAATCCAGCAATATTTGTATGGAGTAGCTAGCCAAGTGACAGGCATAGCTTTAATTCAGACTAATTCAGTGTCTGCTTGTATGTAGCAAGACTAATTATTTCAGCACTCCTTATTCATAACTCCTGCCTCGCTTAGTGCAAGTAATTTTGTCTGAAGAGTCAAAAAGACAAGCTAGCTGTGTTTTTTTCCAAGCCTCTGAGTAACCACTTTTGCAATCTGAATGTATCCCTAAAACTTTTCAAGTGGTCTTAAATATAGGATTAAGGTAGCAGTCAGAGATTGCATGTTTCCCATGGCTCTCTGAAAAGAAAAAAAAGGTGTTCTAGACACAATACAAACTTTAAAATATTTGGAAGGCAAAAGCAGCAGAGCTTGCCAGAAAATGACTGTTTCACAACAGCTTTCTAAGGTTTCAAAACTTGTTTTCAGTGTGTGCTAAAGGAAAAACAAAGCTCTTCCAATGTTTTCAGGAGGCAGAATCATAACAAAATGGATCTTCCCAGACACAGAAGTTCTCCACCTCTCAGCAGCAAATCTCTCATGTTCAGCTCAAGAATCCTCTCAAACTGTATGTAAGACTTTATCCAAAATCATGTTTTGTTAAATGAGGACATTTTTAAAGCCTTTGGGTACATCTAGTGGGTCTATCAGCTTTAAACCAAGTGTCACCTTGTGGATCTGACAGAAGTTGAAAATTCCACTACAGAAGCCCTGACCAAAAGGCAAAGGCGACAATACAAACACTCTGGAAAACTTTTCTAGGATATGATTTTTTTTTTGTTATATTTCTTAGTCTTTTCTAAGTTCTACATTTATTGCCTGAATACAATTCCTGTTTCTCTTGAAAATAGATTTTAAAAAAAAAATCCCGTGGTGAGAATAGCATGCAGAAAAATCATGTCAGAAGAGCAGAGCCATACGCTTTCCAGAAGGACACATGCACATGCTGCTTTTATTTGTTCTCATAGTGTAGGAGCACATTTTGTATGTTCTGCATGCTCACTCATGGGATGCCAGAACCTTTGCTGATCAACTTATCATCGTGCCATTTAACCTTTTGCCACAACTATGCAGACTATTTAACAACCCAGGCCAAGGAAGTTAAAGTTTTTAGGCATACTTGCATAGTGATCTTAGCATTTTAATGTGCAAGTGGTCAAATTTTTCTATATTCAAAGCCCAGAAAAATAAATGAGCTTTCCCTTTTTGCTTCATGTGACTGTTAAAGATTGTTTAATGAAACAACAATCATTTTGACTTTCCAAGGTCATGTGCATGTTAGTGACAGAATTCAAATATAAAATGTCAATGCACTCTTAATTAGGTCAAGATGTCTGAACAAAATTCCTTCTGTCCAAAGCATCCTCTTATTCCATGTGTAGGATAATTAAAATAAATTACGTCCATGAGAAAAGCCATGCTCTATCATCAAAATCCCATATATCTAGATAAGTTTCAAATCCCTCCTTGTTTTGTTCAGATAAGGTTCATCTGTCTTTATTTGCAATTGATCTGGCTTTGCTTAAGCTTAGTGCAGTGGGTTATGAGGTTTTTTTGCATTTGAACCCTCCATGATTAGGTTTATGTCATTGAAAATAGCAATCCTTAGCCCCTTCTGCTTTCTAGCTGCCCTCATGCTCTTCATCTTAACCCTTGCAAGTGACCTTTTAGGCCTCCCATATTTGCCTATCCTTAAGAAGCAACAATCCAGAGTCATCAACAGGTCCATCTTCACCCTGAGCTTATTAAGTGAGGCAATTACTAGATTACAGGGAAATATCACGCTTTCCTCATCGGTAGTATGGACAGTACACTTCACCCCATCTGTACTCTGGGGAGATGGCTTGAGACAGGCAGTTGTGCCAAAGATGCTGGAAGAGGATGAAATGCTCTATTATTTATTTTTCTAATAGATACTTCATTTCCTGTTCTTCCTTTTCAGTGTTTACATTAGAAAGCACCTCCAGCTCCACTGCATTCTGTGGCATAGTTCACAAGTAGCAATCATGTGCACACATAATGGTACATTCAACACCAAAAAGAATAGTTGACCCTAGCCTTTAAAACTGGAAAAGCACCTTCCCTTCTTTCCTATCATCTCGAGTAAGAAAACTAGCCTCCACATGTAAGAGCAACTGTTTCCCTTACCCCTCACAGCTTTCCAAGAGTTCATCATCCCTCTTCTAGTCTGGGTCTTTCTGAACAGTTGTCTGAGAGGGGGAGGTTTGCCATAAGTTTTAACACTGTAGAAAAATGTTCCCTTACTGTATACTCTTAAATGTGCTTGCAGGAGAAATAAGCAAAAGTAAACAATGAAGGGGAAAGAATGAAATGAAGACAAAAAGCTTTCTTCTTTCCATTTAATGGAAAGTTACATTTATTATTTTAGAAGGTTCTTACTTGCTGGTTTGTAACATATGCAGCTGATAATAAATTAACAAACTTCAGTATAAGAAATTAGCAGGTTTTAAACCTCACACTGCTTTTTTGTAGGAAGAAACATTTTTGTATTTTTGCACCCTTCCATTAACGACAAAAAGCAATTTCCATTATTATCTCCACTTCAGTTCTGCAAACTTTACTTTTTGAATTAAATGTTGTATTCCTTCTCTAAATACAACTGTTTAATGACTTCAGAGTGAATTTTAGCTGTCACTTAACTTGGCTTCGATTTTGAGTTTTTTATCATGCATGTCTTGCCTGACCAGGATTACATATCTGGACAGGGGCATTAAATGCATGTATGAATATCAATTTCTTTATGACTTTCTGTAGGCACGCTGGAAACTCTTGCAGCTGTGAACTTGAGCTTGCATAGGACAACACAAAGGAAAGAAGAGAAATTGATAATTTAGGTGTTCTATGGGAGTTTAAGAAACACACACAGTAGCATAACTAATTACTTTTTTAAGGATACCACAGTAGTAAAACTCATTTATAGATTTCATGCAGCATTAGGCTTTCTCTTACCTCTTGTCTATATAGACTTTCTTTCAAGGTTCAACAAGTACAGGGAAGTTTAAAAAAAAATAATGTGAATGTACTCTATGCTTCATTTTCCATCATTAATACTTTCCCAAGTTGTAATAAACAATGTGGATTAGTAATATACTGTATTCTTTTTTCTTATAATTTTTTAAAATACAATAATATTATACTCCTAAACAGTTTATTTTTACAAGTGGAATGTGAAAATGTGCAAAATTCCTGCTCATGGAAACTGGAAAACTCTTTGATGGAACAAGACACCATATCTACTTGAAAGTTACAAGTCTCATGAACAGTGACCAGAGAAAAAGAAAGTAAGCTTCTAGCATGGACCTAGCACGTAGAAGCAGAGGAAAAAGATGATCTTACTTAGCAGGAAAAAGCATCATTTTATGTTTGGATCCTAGTGAAGATGGTGTGCTTTAAGGTGACTAATTACAGGCCACTTGCTATGAGTACCAATTCTGTCATTTATCTGTGAAGAGTTAACATATTCTGTTTATTTGGAAGGGCAGGGCCAGTCATTGCTGGGAGCTTGTCCATTCTTGAAGATGGACAGAAGACTATGTGGCTGCCACTACTTTCATCAAGTCATAAAATTGCTTCTAAAAATCTTACTCTTTCCTTTTTAAATGATGTTAATATGATACAACCTGTAAACACCTGAACCAGCTCTATCAAACTAGTGTGACCCATGGGCTGACATTTGCACATGCACAAACAAAACAACACAGCAACAAAAGGAGAAGCAGTTCTTGTACATCTGGCGAGCAAAAAATGTGTTCCCTGTAGAATGGTTTTGCAAGTATGTGTAATCAATTGTAAATAAATAGGAAAAGTTTGTGTTTATAAACAAGAAACTTTGAGTGTAAAAGACAGATTAAGCTGATGTGAAAGAAGCCATTGCTTTCATTCACAAAGGGAGTTTTCAAACCAATTATGTGCTCTTATGACACCTTTGCTGATGTCAAGGAAGACATTTTAGGGATTGTACCTAACATGGAATTCTGTCATTTTGTTGGCTCATTCTGTGAATAACGGTGTTTTAAAGTTATGAACAGAAATTGTCCCCATTTTCTTGGTGTATATATAAAAACAGTCTGTGTCTATTCCAACTTAGAATTTAGAATCAATTTAGAAGTCTATGGATGCGCCATCTGCAACCTGGTTACTAAACACTGATATCACGGTACTGCACTGATATGTTCAAAAGAGGGAGCAAAATCAAGAGCATATGTTTCATGTGTACATTCAAATGATGATGAGGAAAAATGCAAATGCTAACTTTGGAAGAAGAGTTGAAACCACCAATGGGGAGGAAAGAAAATAACAAAACAGAACCAAAGTGCCTCTACATACAACTCATGATTCAGGACCTTCAGTTCCTACCTAATGGCTATTAAAAAGCCCTGGAATTTCCCTCCCAACATGTGAGTAGGCATGATTTATATCTTGTTGGATAACTTCTGCACACTGTCCTAAGTGGTTCCATCCCATGTTTCTGGTAAAAATGTGTGCTTAAATCTTCAACGCATATAATTTTAAGAGTCTTGATCTAAGCGAACTTGAAGTTGATTGATTCTCTTAGAGGTCCATGAGCCATAAGACTTATACCAGGATCCATCAGGCTATTATATGTCATCTAGAAAATGGGCTTGTAGCATCCCCACTGACAAAGAGTGCTGCAAAAAGCAACAGATTCTAATTGAAGCTGAGCTTGCTTATGCAGTGCTATTTAGTGCATGGCCCTGATAACAGCTCTGTTAACCTGGAATGTTTGAGAAGGAGACATTGCTGAAGCAGAATGAAGGTCTGCTCTGCTAGCTATCCTCACCCAAAGCTCTTCCCTCCCTAAGCACTTCTTTCCTTGCCCACAGCACTTGGTATAGAGAAGGCCTTTGTCTTCACAGATGACAGAGACTATATCATAGCAAGAGAATGGAGATCCTTAGACGAACTCTACCCAAAAACTTGGTGTTTCAATGCACAGTAAAAAAGAAGTTTAATCACATGGACTTCAATGAACATGGGACTTAAGGGCAAAATGAAATCATAGTTTCTTTAAAACATAGTTTCAATTACCTATGTCTGGAACAAGAACAAAGCACAAAGGTACACATGAGTAGCTTTATAAAATGAAGGAGTAGTACCACTGAGTTAACTAGACATGGCTTTTCCACGCAACCTAATTCTTGCACACCTCAGTTAATTTCAGAGGAGAAAAAAATCATTTATTCCTGTTTATGTCAAAATCCCTAAGATTTGTTAGTGAGTAGTGACAGTACTGACACATAGAGCAACTTTTTCAAAGTATTACATGAGTTTTTAGTACAAGTTGTCCATTGACAAAATCTGCACAACTCATCTGCTACCATACGCTTTGTAAAGACATGGTAATTAACTTTACTGATGGTTTTTCTGGTCATAATCATCCTTTTATTTCCTACTTGAGGATCCTACTTAACTTGTTGAGAAAGTTCATAAAACGGCAAACATCAAAAACAATAGAAGTGGGAGCGTATGCTGACTGAACTAGACTCATCTAACTCCCTCTTCCTCTACAGTCATGCAATACTGATCTGCTGACACATATTCAGGAAATCTTTGTGAAAAGTAGATAAAATATAAGACCATGGAAAAGGTAAATAGCAAGGTATAGTTCCAGACATGATTACTGTACAGAGACTGAAGCGCACAAAGCATATAGCTCATCATACTGATGTGTCTTCATACACCAAGCAGACAGACTTGGGGCCAATCACTCACATGGACACATGTATGTGAAGACAGAAACACAATTCTTTCCTCTATGCAACAAAATACAGATATAACATTTAGATGATTAGCTTCAGACTCAAATCTGAGCTTATGAAATGGTGTCAACTGCCATGTCTCCATGATTTCACTGATTTCCAGAGTCAGTACAAATTTTGGGGTGTTTCTTAGACCTTACTATGACAAAATTTCCATCAGTAATAAGGATGAATTATGCTTGAATATGTACAGAAGAACTAGTCCCAGAACATTCAGTCTCAGTTTGAGTTCCCTGATGTTTTGCTGAAATTTTAGTATTATCTAGTCTTTGTTAACCATGCAGGAAAGGAGACACTTTGGGCTGTTAACAATAGGATATAACCTGAATGTCCCTTCAACCAGAAAAAAAGGCACATGAACCAAATAGGTCGGACTGCTAAAAGAAGTACTAAGGTTACTCCAAACATTTGTTTAGTTTAACGGCTGCAAACACATAGACTTCTAGTGTGATTTCAAGTGGGCGTGGGAGCCAAACACAAAACACAGCTCATCCTCCTTTACATTTGCTTTATCTTCTGATGGGCTGACGAAAGGGACATGGCATAGCTGCGTGACTTCAAACAAGGGTTTGTAAGCTCTTGGGGTGCTGAGTGTACCTGCTGTTAAGGACAGAAAAGATGCAGCAGATATCTGGAAGAGGACAGGATGGAGGTTGACACTCTTTCAGCTGTCCCAGTATTGTGACATGACTGCTGGCTAAGATGCCCCAATGCTGTCCTCATTAATGTGTAAAAGAGGTAATTGGACCTTTCTGCTGCTCTAGCTCTCATTTCAGTTTTTTGCCTGCTCCCATTTTAACATCTTGAACTCAGTGTTAATTATTTCTGCTGTCCCTGAAGTTAGCTAAGGAACTCATACTTTTTTCTGTAGAAGAAAAAAGAGCACATTCTCTCCCCAACCATGGATATTTTCCTTCTCTTGGCACTGTGTTTTGAAGAGCTCTTTGTCCTGGATGTGTATCACAGTAACTCTGAAAGCATTTCCATTTTTCATGTCTTCAGTCCTGGGTTGGCTTAATTTCAAAATAATATTTTGTGTAACTTGCATATGAACTCTCAGACATAGGAAGAATGAATTTATATGAATATAATACGAGCCATATCAGACTAGACTAAGGATCTAGGTTTGAATCTTCTTTTTAACTAAAACATTTTAGGAAACAGTTGAAAGCTAGGCAAGTGTAGTTTATACTCTCTTAAAGTCTGGGATAAACTACTCTGAATTTTCAGAGATGGAAGAGATACCTTTGTACTGTCTTGGAGAAACTGACACTGGAAGGATTTTTATTCCACAGTTTTTCTGCACACAAACTTGTAGAATCCACTGCATTATTATATGGCTTGAGTTCAATTGCTCAGGTACACACCAATGTGGGAAGCACCTCCTTTTGGAAGAGGCCCCTGGCATTTTCACTTAATGACATGTATTTTTTTTTTATTAGAAACAAAAGTGAAGTTTCTCTGTATGCATCACCTCTGTTTTCCCTCATAACATACTATCTATCCTACTCTTTTGCCTGTCACATCTCTTTTCACTTATCTCTACCAGGATGGAGATAATTTCTTGTCTGAGAGCAGTATTTTCACCATAATATCATAAATACACATCTAAAATATGTTATATTCATACATGACACTAAAAGTTGTGTGAATTTTAATGAGGAAACTGTATCCTTGGAGACTGGAGTCCTTTCTTATCCACAGAGAAAAGTCACATTTCTCCTGCCTGTGAGTTTCTGTTGCAATAAGGGAGAACTGCTCCACATGCCCCAAACCTTCTTTCCTTGACTCCTTAAAACTGCAGCACTTTTGGAAATTACTGAAGTCCTCATTCAGAAAAGCACTTTCCAAACATCCTTGTGAAGACCATTTCTTAGATTCTTTGGGGCCCATTTGATATCGTGAAGAGAGTTCAGAAATTTACTCTCATTCTCCAGAGCACCATCCTGCTTTGCTGGATTAGTGCAGAACATCTTATGAAACACATATGCACAGTGAGCAGTACCTGTGCACTGTAAGGAAGCAGAGTGAAAGACTGCTGGTGTTTTTGTATTTCAGCTCTACAATACACAGCAGGTTTAGAAAAAGCAACCTGGAACAGCCTGTCTACCAAACCTATTTTTTAATTGTGCCAGCCTATTAAGGAGCAAAAAAGGCTGTAAACAGGCTTCACTCTAGAGACCTTATTTGTATCTTGTCCTGCCACACTAGAGCCTCCAAAGTCTCCAGTTACCTTGAATATGAACCTGTCTTTTATGATCAAAGACATATTCCACATTTTTCCTACATTCACTGTCTGCCTAGATCTTTACAAAAATCATACAGCACATACTTCAAGGTGTAGACTATGACAAAATATACTCACTTTAGCATGAATGTACAATGTACTAGGCCAAAGACAGACTGCCTTTGTGCTTATGAACTCTGATGAGCTTAACTTTAAAAGTATAGTCAACATCTGCTGTGCAGACGGAGACCAGCAGATGTTTTGATTTTGCCTACCTTTTTTTTAATCTTGGAGCCTAGCCATATGATATTCTTATTGTGCACTGGGCTTGTCCACCAGTAAATACAAAATTCTTATGACTAAACTTTGTCATTGTCTGAATACTAAGAAGCAATATGAATCTTGTTTTTCTTTTTTTAAAGCTTGAACTAATAACCCATAACTTGGCTCATTCAAATGCTTGTTCGCTCTGCTGAAGTCTAAAATGCCTAGACCTCTGCCTGAAAGGAGAAACTTTTGGCAGACCGACTCTTCTCCTCCTACGTAATAATCTTTTTCCAAAGTCATGTGGACAGATATTTTGCTCTCATTTAAGGGCCATGTATTCTCTTCAGTGTGTGTCAGAAGTCCCAGAGGTGTCAATGGGATTTGCATGTATAAATCAAAAGTGACTGCCCTCAATTTGTTTTGTGTTTAAACAGTGTTTATGTGGGAAATCTGAACTTCAAGTTTCTATTCCTGAACAATTTATCTTAAAGTAAGTAAAGCCAGTGAATAACTGCTATTCAAAAGATTTGCAAAGTATCTATCCCAGCTTTTAAAAGCAAAACTAATTACAATGTAAGAGATTACTCTCTTTTTTTTCCTCTTTAAGAGTATTCTTATATTTACAGAAAATTCTTTGTTTCTTCAGTATGTTTCTTCATGTTCTGTTTAAGCTAAGAGCAAAAAAAAAACCAAAAAACACTCAGTTTTTATGACTAAGATCTTAATAGCCTAGCTTTGGTTCCTCAATACTGAATGTATAATGCATCCTGATCTCTCCTCCATGCTCCTTTCACTACTGCCACTTAAAAAAAAAAAATTAATCGTCAGAAACTGCTGAAACAGTGTGTTCCAACAACACACTTTAACCTAGGGAGCTCCTCACAGCAAACCCTGCTTTACAACAGGACTGCAGGCTTTCCTGGTCTTTGTCATAGTTTGAGGGCAGTGAACGAAACGTGTAGCTAGAGCTGCAAGCAGGTAACACACTACAGTGAAGGTTCTCAGCTCTGAGGAGAGAACACACACTCCAGAACTCAGGAGCTGGACCTGTTCTTTCTGCCTTTCCTCCCAAAAGGCACAGGAGGAAATAAGGAAGAAGCAATTTCCCCTTCTTTCTCCCCCTTTCCTAGAATAGCTCTGCTGCTTTCACTTAAACCACCAATACATAAGCTACCAGGTAGTGGTGCTTTTCCAATACTGCATCAATGGCTCCCCTGTGGCTGACTTCAGGGGTCATTTTTTGAGATTGGAAATATTTCTACTCTGTAAATATTACTCCTGAAAGCTTTGCTCCTCATATAGAGCCGTAACACCCCCTGCTGAAATACTGCCTGACATCTGCAAAGGGAAGTGGACAGCACCAAGTAATCCTGTACCCTGGCAATGGCTGAAAGCAAAGAAAGACTAGTTCTGCTAGCTATGTATTGTGTGAGGTTTCCTCAGATCAACACTGTGCACTTAAGCACAAAGAGAGTCTTAGAAGCTTAAGTAACATCAGGTTCTGACTTCTGTTCTTAAACTGTCATTTTATCTCTAGCTAAAATTTAGAATGCTGAAAGCTTTCTGCAGAAGACTTAACATTCCACTTGTGGCTGTGTTTCCAGTGTGGCACTAACAGAACATCCTTACTGTAAAAACAAAAATTACCTGCATTCCTTCAAAAATTGTAGGGTATGGGATATTGCGGCGTTGTCTCTGCAGGCACAAATACTCTGTGGGTTGAGTACAAGGATGTGTTCTGTCCAGCTGTATTTGGGGGAACACAAAGGGGGAGGAATACACTGCTTTTCTTCTCCATATTTGGAAAGATGCTTGGCCATGTTTCATTGAGTAATTCAAGTAAAAAGCTATTTGGCTGAAGGACAGCAATCCTCAGACTGTTTGTTTGCAGAAGGGTTTTTAACTGGGGGTAAAGATTTCCCTTTTGTTTAGTAAGCAGGGTGGTATTAAATGACCATATGATCTTGTGGGGAGACAGTAAAGAATTACTGGAATTCATGAAGTCAGTGGATTTTAATAAGACAATTAAAGAGATACAGTAATGTGATTATAGAAGCAGTTTAAGTGCTGCTCTTAACCTTTCCCTAAGACCAGTCAGCCCTCTTCTGCCATATGACAAAGGCAGTTTATTCACAAGATCTAATTTTTTTTGTTACCTGCTGGTTTGTAACGGAATAGAGTCACAGTCCAGCATCACCTTCTTATGCACACTGTCATCAGAAGCCACATGAAACCTTGCATTTTCTGTTCAAATAATGAAGCCCAGGGCAGATATTTTGACCTTCAGGGACACTTAAAGTGGGAAAAACTCCTTCTGGCCTCCATTTCCCCATCTGCTACAGATAAGTATGAACCAAAGCACAAATAATATGCATGAATACAACAGGGAAAAGACCATCAAAAGAAGCGGGCTTAAGCGCACAAACATGGAAAGGATTTGTAAAGAGCTGGCAGGCAGGCTCAAAGAAGGCAATTTCATTACAACAGAGATTTCCCCTCAAAATGCTGCTTTCAGAAAAGCTTAGTGAACATAGAGTGAACAGAATGACTGCTGTTTACACACACACACCCACGACCTCCACCAACTGCAAGGTGGTTTTCTTCTCTTGCAAGCACAGCCCCATGGAAAAAATTCTTTCTTGAGGATTTCACTGGATGAATTCAAGCTTTTAAGTGTATACCAGACATTTTTCTATAGTTGTCTTAAGTCACATCAGGAACACACTTGGATACTTTGGCTGCCCTCACTCTCCCTCAAACCATTAGATGGTGTTTGCTACAGATGTTGACACTACCTTCTCAGAGCGTCTTGTAATGCTTTACTGTCTCCTCTCTGCACAACTAGACGGAATGTCAATGAATGTAAAGGGAGTTACCTGTGTTATATACAAGGGAAAACATATGAGGAGATTTATTAATTATATACAGGTCACTGATTCTTTTCAAAGTCTTTCTCATGCTAATTATTCATGGACTGAAAGGAAATTTCTCCTCACCATTCAAATTTTCCTGGTTTTTCCTTCACATCAGTACCATGCTAGAGTGTCAGTCTTGCATACACAGTCAGAAATTAGCTGTTCACCTGTTTACTCGTTTTCTACTGTGAACTCCCTGTGTGACAAATATATTTACATCTCGTGCTGATGACTTCACTCTGACACAAGCAAATACAGCTTTTCTTTAAACCAGTAAGAATTTCTGTGTACTATGCCTGCAGGAGCTGCATGACCTAAGAGAATACACATTTTCACAAATTGTACATGCACTGAGGATTAATTTATAATTGCCCTGTTATTGTTTGCATTCATAATTCTGATGAGATCATTAAGACTGAAATTAACTGCTCTCTTCTCACAGTTAGTCACCCCTGATTGCATACTGGCAGTACACGAGGTGCATATGAAAGCTGACATTAACTGTTTCCAATACATTTTCCTTTCCTTTGTTTCTCAGTCCTAAAATGTGTGGCATTTATAAATATGAATCTGGCTTTATGTAAACATGGGGAAAACAACAGAACTGGCAGCTAGTTTTCCAACAAACAAAATCAGTCTAGAGAAAAGTGCTTTTTATGATCTGAAAACTCAGGAGTAGGAGCAGTACATCATAACTGCAATGGTCCACTAGTTAGGAGCATCTTGCAGAAACCAGACTCCTCTTGGCTATACTTTTCTATTCTTTCATTCTGGTTTGTGCAGAGACCAACATGATCTACAGCCCAGTACAGTGCAAAGGAGGGCATTGTAAGGTGTACTAGTGGTGTGACTCAGAGCAGAGTAATTACAACTACAGCATCATTTCTTTAATCTTCCAAAGACCAATGGTGCAAATAAACTTTCTGAGAATTTTAGTGGTTGTAGCAATTTTCAACTACCTTTCTGAGACAAAAAGTTTGCGGAGTACCCGAGTGTGATGTTATATCCTTTATTTCACTATAACATTAGCAGAAACTGGTCTGCCCACCAGCTACTCATCCTTCAGTACCAGAACTACTCTTCATATTTGACTCCATAAGAGTGTCTGATTGCTATCTTCTCTTCAAGCACTAAGTTGAAGAAGTATACTTTCTGCAGAAGAAGCAGATTTTTGTGAAGCACTTGGACTACTATGTAAATTAAAAAAATATGTTGGATCCATATATCAGATACATCATTTCCCTAATTAAATATCTTCTGTCACTTAGTCTCTTGTCATTTGCAGTGGAATTTGAGTATTGCTGGAAAGTCAAAAGGACCATACTGGGTCAATTTTCCACCACCAGAAGCCTCGGATAATAAAGACTAAATAATTCAATTACATGTAAACGTGGGCTTTGTTTTGCAAATGTATCAATGTACCTGTATATTCCACTGCATGTGATATGTCAACAAAAGTAAACTAAAGGAGAGAGGAGAAGTAGAAAATGTATAAAAGAAGGAAAAATACCAACTAAAGGCAAAGAGTTGCATTCAGCAGGTTTACATGGCAAATCTATCCCAGGGGAACACTTCTGAAACGGGAGTTGATTAGGTAGAAAACTGTTTAATACTAAACTAAGGGCTAAATAAACCCAAGTTCTTGCCTCATAACAGTCTAGAGCCTTAAATCTGTAGTGAGGTTGGCTGAAGGAGTAGTGGGTCCTGAGTTTGGGCAGGAGGTCTCTTTGGGAGGGTTTCTCTCTTCCTAAGTGATCTACAGACAGCAAGACAGCATAAGAGCTCTTCCAAGAAATGGCTTGTAATCTCACACTTGGCTACAAGGAATTTTTCATAACAAGCACAGGTTATTGTCACTGTTGCTACATCCATGTATATCTATATATTTATATTTATGTACACATATTGATGTATATATGCAAGTGCTGTCCCTACCTTTCATGCACACACCCTTGTGGACACTCACCCCCTCTGTATCCAAACACCTCGCCGACACTTCGGTGAGACGTACATCAATAAAGTATTGGTACATCTCGGAAGTTGGAAAACTGAGTCCACAGACGGCTGAAGTGAACAACAGAGGGAAACTGACAGAGCCTGGAGCGGGACCAGAGCATTCGGACCCTTCAAACCACCCAGCCGCAGGCGCATCCTCCGCGCAAAACAAAGGACTAAATTAACCACGATTAATTCAGCACGTGTCAATGCAAGCCCTTGCTCCGTCCCCGCGAGCAGCAGCTCCAGCCCGCACGGCGGGGAAGCGGAAAAGGCTCTCCTCTCTTTTCGGGGGTGAGGGGGTCCTCACTTTTCCCCCCTTTCCCCCCCTCCCCCCCATCTTCCCACTTCTCGGAAGCCGGGCATCGCTTCGCTTCGGCTCGGCGCGTTTCCATTGACCGCCAGCTGCCAGGCTGGCCCCCGACAGCCGTGTGGGACCCATCGGGGCGGGACGAGGCGCCGGGAGGCGGGGAGGGACGGGGGAAAAACGTTACCGAAAGGCGCGGGGGGGGCAACCGAGAGGGGGGCGTGCGAGGGGCAGCGCCTCAGCCGCGGGGGAGGCCCGCGGGGGGATTAAAGGGCGCGGATACCTGCGGGGGCCGGCGGGGAGGGAGGAAGGGAGGCAGGGAGACACGGACAGGCCGGCCGCCCCTCCGAGGAGAGAGGAGGTGGGGCGTCAGGGGGCGACCAGCCGCTCTCCTCCCGCGGCTGCCGGCGTGTCCCCGCGCCCGCCGCCCCGCCATGTGGCCCCTGGTGGCTCTCTGCTGTTGGGGGGGGTTGTCGCTGTCGCTGTCGCCTTCGGCGCCGCAGGGCCGGGCGGGCGGCCCGCCGGGCGCCCTGTCCCGCGCCCCGACTTTGGCGTCACCAGCGCTGGCGGCGCCGGCGCTGCCCGATACGACGGAGAGCAAAGTGGAGAAGCTGGGACGCGCCTTCAAGCGCCAGGTGCGGCGGCTGCGGGCGCGCAGCGGGCGGCTGGAGCTGGTGTTCCTGGTGGACGAGTCGTCGAGCGTCGGGCCGGCCAACTTCCTCAGCGAGCTGCGCTTCGTCAAGAAGCTGCTCTCCGACTTTCCCGTGGTGCCCGCGGCCACGCGCGTCGCCATCGTCACCTTCTCCTCGCGCAGCAACGTGGTGCCACGCGTGGATTACATCTCCCGGCGGCGGCCGCAGCAGCACAAGTGCGCTCTGCTGGGACGCGAGATCCCCGCCATCGCCTACCGCGGCGGCGGCACCTACACCAAGGGCGCCTTCCAGCAGGCGGCGGTGAGACGGGGCGGCGGGCGGGAGCGGTGCCCTGCGCTGGGGGGCCTGGCAACGCGGTGCGGCGGGGATGCGGTGTGGGGAGGAGCGCGGTGGGATGTGTGCTGAGCGGTGCGGTGAGGGTGAGGTGAGGAGTGGTGCCGTGAAGTGCGGTGCGCTGTGGCAAGGCGCGGTCTCGGCAGCGAGGGGAAGCGCGGCTCAGTGTGCGGCGCAGGAGCGCTCGGGGTGTTGGGGAGTGACGGCTCGGGGTGTGGTGTGCTGGACAGTGTGTGTGTGCGAGTGTGGTTCTCCGTGCCGTGCTAGGGTGTTCAGCGTCAAGGGATGTAGGGCTGTATGATGGGATGTGGAATGGTGTGGTTGGGACGCAGAATAGTCTGGTCAGGGCAATTAGTCATTATCTTCCCGTGCTGTCGATGCCTGCGACTCCCATAGTTTCTGCTGCCCTTGCAAACAAATGTGCGAAATTCACTCTTTGAAGGGGCATGGAGCCCATGTCTCTATTTCAGAAGTGATATATATGAGACAACTCTGGCATCTGAAACGTCTGCCTTGTTTTATGATTGTGGGACTTGGGTACCCAATAGCTATCAACAGTCAGAGATACCAAATACTGTCGCCAGGAGACTGCTTTAATTGCTGATGACTGACAAAGGTGCCCTTAAGTATGTATACTATACCAGTAAATAGAAGCATGTCCAGGAACATTTCCAGATTCTGTAACACAATCATCTGTAGTGTTGTCATACAGACCCGTGGCAGAAATTTGCTTAAGGCAAATTTCCTGGGCATGTACTCACACTTGATCATGCTGGGGAGGCTTCCCATTAGATGATTCATGGATGGCCAGTCCACTCTAGAAACTTTTTTACCAGGTTGCTCCTTGTCATTTGCCCTGTGGGTGCAGAAGCAACCCCTAAAGCAAGTTGCATTTTCTGGTTTCTTTACATCTAATTTCTGGTAGTGTTCTGTAGCTGAGTGTTAAGTGTACTTGTCTTGAAACATCATCTGCATTCTCATTTGGAGTTGAGGAGTCAGACTGCAAGAGGTGCATCACTGCTGGCCATATGAAATTGGCAAAGCTTATTATCTTCACATTTGTCAGGAGAAAGGAATTGTCTAATGTGCTCAGAGCTGCACGTGTCAAACCTGCTTTAGGAAAACACATCCCTGTATTAGATCTTCCACTCTGAAGTCATGTTTCAATATAGATCCATATCAGGGGTGTTGTGTGAAATAGTTAAATGATCCAAGTTAAAAATAACACTTACAAGCAAAATATGAGCTTAAGATATACCATCTGTTTTCTTGATACAGAGTCTTGACTAATGGTATCTTTGAAGTGAAATAAAGAAAAATTCCCTTCAGAAACCTACAATTTAGTTTCATGAGCCCAGCTAAACTTTGTGGCTGCAACAGCATGACTGTCATTTTACACTGTGGTCTGAAAAGAATGTGGGAAGAAAAATATTCACATGGTGACAGGGAGAACTGCAATAGAATGACAAGGTTAAATTCCAGTCTGCTTGCTGGCTCTTGATTAAAGATACTGTACTGTTGTTTTGTTCAGTATGATTTCTTCATGTCAGACAAATTAACATCTTCAGGGAACACTCTCTTTTCTCGACAGTCTTCTGAAAATGACTAAGTTTAAAGTACTAGTATTGTAAGATCTCTATTTAAAGTCTAACAAAACTGTTATTCCCTCTGGACTCTTTCACTGCTGTCTTTTGTTTTTAACTGTATTTTGATACAACCATAATTACTACTTCTTTCACTTTTCTAAAATGTCACTTATTTTTTTCTTATTTTACACTTTAATGTGGGATTTCTTCTGCTTCTGACCAGAATTCTCTGCTTCTTTTCCAGACTCAAAAGTTTCTGTGAAGCATTACGAAGTCCCCAAAATAGTATCAGTTATGTGTTATAGTAACAGAAAATGAAGGAAAGTGCACTGTTAGAATAATACCAGCACTTAAATCGTCATGCAGCACTCTTGATTGATAGTGATAAAGTGATTAATTCGTGTCTGTGACAGTTCTATGGAAACTACTGTGGAGGGAGAGAGATAAGTGAATTCTGCAAGGTCATCAGGCCAGTTAGAGTCTGACCTGGGAACACCAGTGAACAGGAGAAAGATTTACATAGCAGTTGCTCAGCAGGTCTCAGAACCTGTGACAGCAAAGCCATTCATTTAACGCCATCCTAAAAACAGAGCTGCTCACTTTGACAAGCTGTTGCACAAAAATGTAATGTCCATCTTCTTTGAAAACATAAGGGAGTTCTCCTTGGCTCTGCTGTTTTGCATCCTCTCCAAAGGTGCTTCACAGAGTAGAGTTTCTGTGTTTTGTCAAAGCTGTCCATGCTTATTTTTGCCACTTGGGCCACACTTTGACATTCCTACCCAGCAGATTGAAGATAAATTTTGTGATGTTTGCAGAAATACACTGTATGTACCACAATAGAAAGTGGCAGGAGACACCACCTGGATCAGGAGGGCTGATCCAGGTGGTGTCAGTGTTTGGTTTTGACACCCTGTTCGGGAATTTCATACCACATTTGAGCCAGCAAGTGCTCATGTTCATCAGTCTTTTTTTAAGGCACATGCAAACAGTCTAAGAAAGGGGAGAGCACTGAGCTTACTCACGCAAAAGTCTTTGGCTTCAGTTTTTCACAGCATAAGTTCATGGGACAGCACAAACTACATCCAGCTTATGTTAAGCAGATTGCTCATTGCATTATGGAAAGCTACAGAGCTGTTGTAACAGCAAGAAAGAACCAGAGCAGAATTGAAAATACAAACAGGTTTGAGCAAGCATTGGTGCTGATGACTAAGGAATACATATAAAACCCAAATATCTTAGTACTCATAACTTACGAATTTCTGAGCTGTAGTCACCTGTATTGGAGCTTCTGATCTTGAGAGATAACCACTGCTAACATCACCCATTGCACCTCATGGGAGGGATATGCATTTGTTGCCGGATGAGTTCTGAAATAGAAATGGAGGGGTCATCCTACAATGTTGGAAGTTTTATGGGGTGTTCTTGTCTTAGCAGCCAAGACTCACAGTTTCATATATGCCAGCATTGATGTACCAGCTTTATTGATGAGCAGTTTAAACATCCTGGAGCTGCACTGGTTTTTGTGGGCTACTCCGTGTTGTAACCTCTTGACAAAAGAACATCTGCTTCTAAGAGGACAGACTGTTTCTGTCTTTCAGTGGAAGTAAAACAGGAAGCATTTCTCCTCAAAACTGAGCTAGAAGTTGTAGGTATGCATTACTATTGAGCAGAAGTCATAGATAGCACTCAGCCATCCTTAGACAAGCAAATTGTTCTAAACAATCTGGCAAAGCGGTAGCTGAGGGAGGCTTTGGGATTCATTCTGTGTTAGTATAATAATTGTTGCATTAAAAAGTCTTCTTGCTTTTGTAATTCATCTTCACTCTATTGTAATTGGCGGTATATGTAAGCAGAAGGTTTGTCACAGCACCTACAGAATAAGGTGACACATTTTTGAGTATATGGTCCCTGAAATGTGGTTTTGAATCTAACGTGGAGCACGACAAATAGCCAACCAGCATGTCAAATCCAGTGTTCTGTTGTTGTCCAATTAGAAAACATTTTAAAAAGTTCCTCAAAAGAATGTAAGCACTTATCAATTGAGAATAAACAGTTATAATGCTTATTTAGTGCTTGTTTAAATAAGTTGTGGTGGCTCTGTTTCTTCTGCATGTCAAAATCATGAAAGTACAAGATTATTCTCACCCACTAGGAAAATTAGCCTTTAATTTCTGTGCATTTGCAGATCCAGAATCCCATTTTCAGAAAAAAAAAAAAATAGTTGACACAAATGAAATTGAAAATCTTTTCACAGAATCACAGAATATGCCAAATAGGAAGGGACCCACATGAGTCATCGAGTCCAGCTCCTGACCCTGCACCAAAGAGTCACATCATGTGCTCAAGAGTATCATCCAAACACTTCTTGAACTCTGTCAGGCTTGGTGCTGTGACCACTTTCCCAGGAAGTCTGTTCCAGCATCCAACCAACCTCTCAGTGAAGAATCTCTTTCTAATATCCAACCTACAGCTTCCCTGACACAATTTCAGGCAGTTCCCTCAGGTCCTGTGACTGGTCACCACAGAGACAAGATCAGTGCCTGCTCCTTCTC
This sequence comes from Platyrinchus mystaceus, assembly GCA_035041135.1. NCBI lineage: Eukaryota > Metazoa > Chordata > Aves > Passeriformes > Tyrannidae > Platyrinchus > Platyrinchus mystaceus. The sequence goes on along the minus strand of JAWWLV010000100.1, from coordinate 22,439,145 downwards.
CTCCCTTTCTGGGGAACTTGTAGACCACAGTGAGGTCTCCCCTCAGTCTCCTCCAGGCTGAACTGGCCAAGTGATCTCAGCTCCTTCTCATACAGCTTTCCCTCAAGGCCCTTCACCATCTTCGGTGCCTTCCTTTGGACACTGTAATAGCTTAATATCTTTCTTATATTGTGGCATCCAAAACTGCCACAATATTCAAAGTGAGGCCGCCCCAGAGCAGAGCGGGACAACCCCCTCCCTCGACCGGCTGGTGATGCTTTGCCTGATGCCCCCCAGGACACGGTTGTCCCTCCTGGCTGCCAGGGCACTGCTGACTCAGATTCAACTTGCCACCGACCAGGACCCCCAGGTCCCTTTCCATGGAGTTGCTTTCCAGCATCTCATTCCCCGGTCTGTACATACATCCAGAGTTGGCCCATCCCAGGTGCAGAATTCGATATTTCTCCTTGTTGAACTTCACATGGTTGGTGATTGCTCAGTCCTTTAATTTGTCCGGGTCTCTCTGCAGGGCCTCCCTGCCTTTGAGGGAGTCAACACCTCCTCCCCGTTTTGTGTTGTCTGCAAACTTGCTTACCTGTATCCAAGTCATTTATGAAGATGTTGAAGAGCACAGGGCCCAAGATGGAGCCCTGTGGAACCCCACTAGTGACGGGTCTCCAGTTTGATGTCACTCCATTCACTATCACCCTCTGTGCTCGACCTGTGAGTCAATTGCTCATCCAGCCCATGATGTGTTTATCCAGCTGTGTGCTGGACATTTTGTCCAGAAGGATCCTGTGAGAGACAATATCAAAAGCTTTACTGAAATCCAAAAAGATTACATCAACTGGCTTCTTTTGATCAACTGGGTGGGTTACCTTGTCATAGAAGGAAATCAGGTTTGATAAGCAGAACTTTTCTCTCATGAAGCTGTTCTTAACATGTACATAGTTTAAGGTTTTTTTATTTAAAAAAAAACCAGTGCCCTCACTGATAAGATGAACATTCAGAATCATGTATGTTGCATGTTTATCAAGAATGTGTTTATGGATTTTTATTCCTATTACCTATGCAAAATGAGCAGCTGATAACAAGAGAGCAGCAGATTCTAGGCGGATGATCTTTGGCATCATGCTCTAAATATCTTAGGTCAGTTAGAGCTAACTGATTAGATGACAGCGTTGGGGCTCTCTAAGTTTTAATATGGCCTTGACAGTCAGTATTAAAGATATGGTGGAAAAAACTGAAGTCAGCCTGATTTACCTCTGTGGTCACCTCTGAAATTGCAGAGCTGAGAGGTAGGGGTTACTAGTCAAATTGAAAGTAGAGTTCCTGTCAGCAGTCACTAGTGTCAAATCTAAATCACCACTTTTAATCAGTTTAGTGTTTGTGAAAAATACTGGTCCTCCGTACTGCAGCCTTGCATGAGATTTGTTCACAAGATTAATGCATCAGGGTGAGCGGCAAGATGCACATCTGCACATTGTTCGTTGTCTTTAGACCTAGCCTGAAATGTCGCTGCCTTAAGAAATTATTAAGTAGTTAATTTTTTTTTCTGACTTTTTGGCCATGACAAGCAAAAAGTTGTCTGCTTAGCATCATATCTGGGCCTGGCTAATCGGGATTAATATTTTCTTAGGTTGAAAACCTGTTTTTTGGAAATTGATCTGTTTGTGCTTCCAAAATTGTGTCCTGAATTTGGGTCTAAGCAGAAGTTGTTATTTGGAAGTCTGGTATTTAGCAGATTAGCCACTTATTATCTTCCCTCTAACTTAAGTGCAATTTGTTTTTAAAACGCTAAAATATGTGCCTTACAAGAAGCACTGAAGGATTCTTCTACATATCCTTCAGCCCCTTCTCTTCATTGAGATTAACTGAGTTTATCAGTTTGAGGTAGTAAAGGAAGACAGCCTGGCTTCAGGCACAGACTGAAATGCCTCATCCTGTGAGTCTGTACTCCAGTAGAGACCACTGGTAGTATCATCCACATGTGCAGTGCCTCTATATGGCAGTTCTGCATTAGGTGTGCTGAAGCCCTTTATTCCGGTGCTGCCCTCTCCACCGAGTATATAGGAAGCTACACATGCACTGATACACCACCTGACTCTATACCCTGCATTAACCACCTGCTTAATCTCACTAATTTTTCATGTTCTTCTTTCTCCTGTATCCCTAGAAGCAGTATACTTGGTAGTTCTGATGAATAACAGGCAAAAAATACTAGTGCGTGTTCTGTTCTTCATTGCTTTTTAAAGCATTGTTTTTCATGGCTTGAAAAAGTCACTTGCCAGTTCTCTTTAATGTTTTGTACTGCATGTCCCCCCCACAACATGGGCTTTATACCTTTGAACATACTCCAACAGTATGTTCATGCTCGTACTAGGGATAAGTAGCAGCACTGCAAAATATTGTATAAAAAGAATTGTTATCCAGTGGAGTGATTTAGGCTACTTTCATGCAAAATTTATGGCTTACTAAAACCTGGCTTGACAGCATTCAACTTACCATCTATGCTTATACTTTTGCACAGCTCCTGGCCAAGGAACTTGCTCATGCAACTTGGTGTCTTTGAGAATGGCAAATCAGCCCACAAATGTTACTGTTCTCTTGTTGTTCATTGATTTCTGAGTGTTTTGTTATGGCATATTGTTTATTGCTTGTTGCACTGCCGTGAGTTTGATAAGCAGTATTCAGAGATGCTAGTAAAAGAGGATTGGGTTTGCTTGTGCAGCTGCAGCCCCACACTCTTCTGTAGAAGTTTAAGAAATATATGAACCTGAAAGCTAGGCAAACCAATATGACACCTAAAGAAAGTAATCCGTTCTGGAAGCTTTTCAAGATGACAGTTATAAGAGCATCAGCATCCACTGTGCTGCATATCCACCAAGGCAGACCTCCCTTAGAAGGCACACTCTTTATTTACAATGTAGTACCACAAAGCCTTTAGACATTTCCCAGTGTAACATACAGAGACAGAAGTGAGAAACTTGGGATATTGCTGCAGGAATTAACACAAATCTTGCTGATACAATATGCGAACTAGCTGCATAACAAATTAAATTTTTTACCGCTGTGGTATCTGGGTGATATCATCCTTAATGTTTCAGGAATAGAGATTCTTTTTTAGAATAAAACTATTTTTTGTTGTTGTCTCAGAGCCTTTGCTGGAGGGGTCTGATTATAAATACTTTCTGATCCCTAGTCCTTAAAAGTTAGCACCTTCACAGAGAAATCAGTCTTAGCATGTGCTTTGCTCCAGAGATATGAAGACAAACCGGAAAAGCTACAGAGTGATTTGTTCTGAGAGAAGGAAATAAATTCCCAGCATTAAAATTTTGAAGAAGTCAGGACAAAGTCAGTTGGTTTATATTTAATTAATTTTGTAGATTTACGAGAGGTCTTTACTCCAAAATACATCATATTTAGCAGTATTTCCTAATACGAGCTTCAGTGTTAATATTCTGTATGACATTTATTTTGCATGTTCTGTGATACATATTTTTTCCTTTGTCCTCTCGTTCCACATGTTACTGAAATTTTTAAGTTGGATTTTGCAGTGAGACAAGATGTTTGTGGTCGTCAGAATTTTCTGACTTTTCTAGGTCCAGAAACTAAAAGCACTATTGCCTTTAGCAACAGGTAGGCTCTTCATATAACCAGGTACCTATTCAAATCTTGGAGCTACTTACTTTTCTATGATGTTAACACAATTCAAAACAAAGGCTTTTGTTAAAATTATGATGCTCCCTTTGATTCAGGGTCTCACTGGTAACTTCAACCAGAGAGACAAAGAGCCTCCTTGAATGTGAGCAGCAGTCTGTAAAAAGCTTTAGCATTCAGAGGCGTGGTGCTCTGCTGGGCATATCCAGTATAAACAGGTAATCAGGGACTTTTATTTCTCTCCCCAACACCCACTTGGTCTGGAACAGCTCTTAGGCAATGATAACTTTGTGTTAATGTTGCTCAATTCTAGCAGTCCTGGAGCAAAAAAAAAAGTATATATATATATATATATTTATAAGATAATTGAGCAGTGGCAGCTGGCAGTAGATGGGCAAGGTTATGAATTGTGTTTGTCCTTTTGGAATTAATTTTTTTGTTCAGCTTTTTTTTTTCCCCTGCTTTTTTTAAAGTAATAAATGGTTAAAGCAAACACAAAAGAAACGAATATTTGGCAGATGTACTAGTCAATAGTGTTGTGAATACTTGGTCTGAAAATACATGTAGATCAATTACATATTCAGTAAAATATTTTTGAGTCCCAGTTTTTATTATTAGCAGAAGACTAGAGCAGTACTAATGAAATCAAGTCACATCTTTGTTATTTTAATGATGGAAATTGCTCACAGACAAAGAAAACTAGGATTTTTAGTTTTTCAAATCAAAATGAGATCTATTAGCAAGATGATATTTTGAATATGGCATACAACATAGCAGCATATAAGGGTCTCCTGCAATTTTTTGAAGTCCTGATAAAGTTGTTAGAAGGTTGTATAACACCAATAGCTCAGAAAATGGCTGTATACATAGCATGCTTTTTCTTTTAATGTCCTGTTTAGAAGACCTCTGATAAATGGTAGAAGATGAAGGATATGTATGTTAGTTGCTTCTTGGAAACTAGGCACATTCTGTTCTTTCTAGTTCAGTGCTCAAACCTGCAAGCCACACAATTTCAAGTCACCGGATCCAACAGTCGTAAAAGAACTGCGTAAGCCAAAATTCTGTGTAGTAGTACCTGTTTTGCAAAGCCAGAGGTGGTCTTGGGTTATTTGTTTTTTTCTTTAGGTTGCTCAGGACTGTGTCCAAGTTGGGTTTTGAGTATTTCTGGGGATGGAGATCTCATAAACTCCCAGGGAAACCTGTTTCAGTGGTTGATCACCTTTGTAGTAAAAATGTTGTTTCATAGGATCACAGAATCACAGAATATGGTGAGTTGGAAGAGACCAACAAGGATCATCAAGTCCAACTCTTAACCCTGCACAGGACCATTGCCAAGAGTCATGACATATGCCCAAGAGTATCATCCAAATGCTTCTTGAACTCTGTCAGGCTTGGTGCTGTGACCACTTCCCTGGGAAGCCTGTTCCACTGCCCAAGCACCCTCTCAGTGAAGAATCTCTTTCTAATATCCAACCTACAGCTCCCCTGACACAACTTCAGGCCATTCCCCCAGGTCCTGTGACTGGTCACCACAGAGGAGAGATCAGTGTCTGCCCCTCCTCTTCCCCTCATGAGGAAATTGTAACTGCAATGAGATCTGCCTTCAGTCTCCTCCAGGCTGAACAGACCAAGTGATCTCAGCTCCTTCTCATACAGCTTTCCCTCAAGGCCCTTCACCATCTTCACTGCCCTCCTTTGGACACTGTAATAGCTTAATATCTTTCTTATATTGAGGCACCCAAAACTGCCACAATATTCAAAGTGAGGCCGCCCCAGAGCAGAGTGGGACAATCCCCTCCCTCGACTGGCTGGTGATGCTTTGCCTGATGCCCCCCAGGACACAGTTGTCCCTCCTGGCTGCCAGGGCGCTGCTGACTCAGATTCAACTTGCCACCGACCAGGACCCCCAGGTCCCTTTCCATGGAGTTGCTTTCCAGCATCTCATTCCCCGGTCCGTACATACATCCAGAGTTGGCCCATCCCAGGTGCAGAATTCGATATTTCTCCTTGTTGAACTTCATACGGTTGGTGACTGCCCAGTCCTTTAATTTGTCCAGGTCTCTTTAAGTGGAATTTTGGTATTTAAATCTGTGCTTTTTGCCTCATGCTACCAAGATTCTTTATACATCTTCTCTACTCCCCCACTCATTAAATATTTATATATATACATGCACATATGTATAGGGAATATTTATGTACATAAATTATATATATATATATTTATATATGTAATTCAAGTATTTCTATATATATACATGGATGTGTACCTTTTGCCTTCTTCCATCTGAACAGTACTAGATCTGTCAGTCCTTCCTCAGATGACGTCTCTACATGTCCTGGCCATGAGCATAGCTGGCTTTTTTATCTGCATGCTTTCATCCACAGAGTGGGGATGTCTAACAAAGTTGTAACATTTACTGAGGTTATACTTGGCAGTTACTTGGAGCACTATTTAAATATCCAGATTATTTCTATAGATACATTTTTTTCTCTGAAATATGAGTACATTTTTTGCTAGGGAAGTATCTAATGAAAGCTTTAAAATTAGTTCATTTTTTTTCTGTGTAGGTAACAGCACTGGAGTGGCTCTAGAGCTTGTGTAGCATTGCAGAAGAAGGTAGTGAAAGCTTGGAAACCAAAACCTCTGACTGTGGAATATCTTTTAGTTCATTTGATTGGAGCAGTGAAAATAGCAGTGTCCAGTGACCAAAAGAAAAGGTGGTAAAATCAGAATTTTGCTGTTTTAGAGAGGGAGCACAAGAGGTGTAGCTAGCTTTTTTATGTAAAGGAGTCACGACATTTGTATCATGATGAAAGGGAACTGTATTTGTCACCCCCTGGTGCATTACTCCTGTGAGTGACCACGTTCCTTAGGGTTGCTCTGGATTCAGTAATAAGATGCCTCATCTCCACCAAAAGCTATGGTTGATTCCAGTACTCATTATTCTTTTGTTTATAGAATATTTATTCGCATAAAATTTTCCGCCAGATTTGGATTTTTTTACCTGCAGGAATGATGAAAGCAAAGAAACCTTGAAACAAATGTTGAGCTTTGCAAAGAGATTTAGCATTGCCATTTTCTTTGTGAATGACATGTAGATCTGCTTCTGAAGCCATCCATGATAAATTAAGACATATTGTTCTAATATTCAGATGAATATATAGGTCAAATCTGTGCAGTGAATAGTGAATATGTTGTATTATATATAGTTAAATTAGTTCTGTTATATTTTAAAGTGGGAATTATTCCTTTTATAGTGAATAAGTGATCCTCTGGGGAAAAGGAATAACCTCATTGTATTCAGAAATCATCCCCTAGGCTGTACATTTTATGTTATTCCTAGAGTGAAAAGAAATTCAGTGTAAGTGGTCAACTGTTATAATAGTCCTGAATGGCTCGTTAGTGGAGGGCTTTCTGTTTTGCTTCTGAGGTGCAGTGGTGGTTCTTCCTGAGCTATAACAAAAAACATTCCCTTAGGTAGTGTATTTTCTACAAGGTGAATGCTTGGATAATGTTGTTTTGAGGGCTGGGTTCCAACTTAAGGCTTTTAAGGCAAGCTTCTCCTAGCAAGGATCCTGGGGCTGTCTAACATTACCTGAGGCTTAGTTTGTAAAGTGAGAGAGGTTAACTCATTTCAGGTTGTTTCCCTGTAGACAGATAGATTAATAGCCAATTCTGTATGGTCAGAATATGGTGAGAATGGCTTTCTTTAAAAGCAAACCACAGAGTATGGACAGGGATCAGGCCCAAGATCATATGTTTATGTATTGGATGCAGGTAATGTAATTGAGGCAGTAACAAAGAATCTTTGACATCATCATTGCTGTGGCTGTCAAGTGACTGAAGAAGTCTTTGCCCTTGGATGCTCCTTGCCTCCTAATTTTGTATTACAAACTCCATGTTAATGTTAAAAACTCTGAATTTAGAGGTTTAGCTGTTTTTGTGACTGTATTAATGGGATTTAACTTCCCTTACAGTAGTGAACTTCTAGAGGAGGATTTTGTACAACTCTTTTATTGCACAAGGCTTCATTTTTTAATTCTAAGGGCTGTTATTGGCATAAAAAATTAGGCAAGTCTGCCAGATATTTGTGCACACTAAACAGACACTGAACACAATACAGATGGTAATAACTTTTTGCTAATGTGAAAAGAATGTTTTAGATCTGGAAGGTTTACTGAAACTGACTGATCTACCACTCCTGTAAAAGAAGTGTAGACAACAAAATAGTTACTAAAATGGTAAAAGACAAGGTATTTCTAGTGACCCCACACATTTCTTGTCAATCATTAAGAGCGCTAATTGTTTTGTTTTGTTTGTACTTATGCCTTATTAATTTATAACATTCTCCAAATGGGCTGTGTTCTCAATTAAACATGTCATTCAGCACTGTATTTTGAGTTATGGCTTGTGCTCAGCTTCATTTGATGGTAAAATCAAAAGCAGATGTGGATATTCATACCAAAGAAACAGGTTCTCAGGATGCTTTTAAATTCCTAGTACCGTTTAGTGGGCTTTTAAACTGTATTTATGGAAGAGCATGACAATTTAAGAAGGGACTGCAAAGCCTTGTCATGAAAAAAAGTCATCTTTATGTAGATACAATCCATGAAGTTGGGAGGGACTGGTGAAATACATGGAATGATCTCTCTGTGTGTTTATAAGTTTTGGGGTTAAGTGAACAGACATTTAAAAATATATGATATTTCTGTTGGGGAAAAGAACAGCTTTCAAAACCACTTTCTGGAAAGGGAAGGAGAGAGGTTTCTCAGAATAGAGGAATGTGAGTCAGGGTTAGAGGAAACAAAAATGATCTGAAATGCCACACAAATATTGGGGAGAAGAGGCAGAGTAATGTGGAGTGATACCTGGATTGTCAGCAGATCTGAATGGTGGCCTGTGTCACTGTGCCTTCTCAAAAAGAAACAAAACACTAACTGGATCACCAGACATACACAAATTATTTAAAAATAGACTTTGGTATCCCCTCCACCCCATGCTGAATGTTTCTTTCCTTCCCTTGTTATTTCCCTCTGCCATTATACAGCAGGGATTCTGTGTCTAGAGTTACAGCTGCAAGACATGAGGGCCAAGCTGTTCAGTGGTTTTGTTTTGTTTTGATTTCTAGGGGCAATATGTAGCAATCTTGTTTGTCTGTCTGTCTGTTTCGCTACTCAGATCCCCTGATGCCTGAATATTCAAGTCCTCGGGTAGCAGGAAGACAGCTTCATGCTCTTTTACCTGTTAGCTCAGTTTGTGTCTGTGTGACAGAAGTGCTGTCCTGAAGAGGTGATTGCTCTTTGAGATGCAGAGAACAGAAGAGCTGTTTGCTGCTTGTCTTGTCTGAAGGTCGTGTAGCTAAGGCATATTTTTCCCTCTGAAACAGTCATTTACTCCTCAAAAATGGTCTTTTACTGATGCTTCCCACTTACTCAAACCCGCATCTTTTAAGAGGGCTTAGTAAGCATTTGTTCATGGGATCAGGAACTTTCTTGATCTCATGGAAAGACATGGAGAGTTTATGTTTCAACAGTTTCAAAGGACATTTTTTGAAGTCTAATTTTGTAAAACAGAGATTCCTGGTAATTTACCTAGCAGAATTAAATTGTTTATGAGATCTCTGTTGTCCTGGCTAGACTACT
>JAWWLV010000100.1:22402740-22419747 GCA_035041135.1 Platyrinchus mystaceus | reverse complement strand
AAACTCATGCTGGCTGGCTCTGATCCCTTGTCCATCCTGTAGGTGCTGTGTGATTGCACTTAGGATAATCTGCTCCATAACCTTGCCAGGCACTGAGATCAGGCTGACAGGCCTGTAGGTTCCCAGGTCCTCCTTCTGGCCCTTTTTGTGGATTGGCGTGACATTCGCCAACTTCCAATCATCTGGGGCCTTCCCAGTGAGCCAAGACTGTTGATAAATGATGGAGAAATCTTGATAAACAAAAAGAAGAAAGCAAATAAAAATGTTAAACAAGATGAGTTAGAAAAACTTGGATTACAGCTGAGCAAGGAAGTTTGGATGTACATACTTAATGAAGCATTAATGTAATGCTTACAAAATCTGATCAGTTTGGAAAGACTTGGAGGTTAGACTCACCTACTGTAGGGACAGAAAGGCTTTATTGGAGAGACCTTTTTCTGTGTACAACATCTGTCAGTCAGTGATTCACCCCTTTTATTGAACAGCTCTCTAATCAGGAACCCATTTCTATAACCCTTTGGGAGATGAGATAATTTGGTATAATTTACTCTTTAATTTGTAATTTATTTGTTTTTTAAAAATTATACTCCCAAATTTAGTCTTGTTTTGTTAAGGCTTCTATTGAGTTTGTGTTTTTTTTGTTAAGGCTTCTATATCACAGACTTCTTGTCTGTGATAATGTGCAGAGCTTCTGCTGTGAATATACTGTGTTAAAATGACTGGCTGTCATGTAAAGAGGAGGGATCTAAACCAAGAGGAAGGATGCAAACTACCCATGACCAAGCAGTGGTGAATCAATGTTTAATTAACACTAGTAAAAATATTCCTTATTGCCATTCTATGTATTTTTTTCTCTTTCTTATAAATCTTGTGCCTCTTTATGGGTAACAGTTTGAGGATAATGTTATGATGATTAAATAGAGAAAAAAATGTAAATGTGTTTTTCTAGTGAGGTTATCTTTTTGTGATTAAACTCTGTGGTAATATGATAGGTGATTACAGGAGAAATGTAAATCAATCTGCTTTTCCACTGAGAGTACTGGAAGACAAGTGGATGAGAAAGGGGAATATAAAAAACAAATGCTATACACAAGGCTATGGAAATTTAGTAGGTTAACTGTATTTTTAAAAATCTTTCAAAGACTTAATAATGCAAAACCTTTAATAATTATTGTTTTCACAAAGACTGAAGAAAATGGCTTTTACAAGTATTTTGTGTGTAAAATAAATGCATCTAGAAGCATGCATACATGGTCTTCCAGATTTTTTGCATTTAAATCTGCTTTCTCAAGAATTTGTTCCCTGACGCCCAGTATTTCCTGCTTTGCTTTTGTGAATTCAGGTAGAGGTTCTCCTACTTGTTGCTATAGTAAGCAGAGCAAAGGCAGAGGGAAAAAATTATTATTTGATCGCTGCAAGATTTTTCAAAATTAAGCACACCATAGAGATAAATTCCTTTGGTTTGATAATATAAAAGCATAATGTCATTTCCCACCTTTACAATGTGCTTTATGAAGATGGGGTTGGAAGTTTCTTCTGCTGAGTCCTTCAAGACTGATGACCTTGTACCCATGAAGTGATATCAAAAATATTCCTAAGGCACGGTGCCTATGAAGTGATAACGGGTTTATCAATTACTAAAGTGTTTCTTATGGTACTGTAAAACCTCTATGATATGCTCTTCTTGTGAGAAGTCTGTAAAGGGAAAGAGAAGAAAAACAAGTGGCTTTTTTTCCAGAAAAAAAAAAACCTGCTGAGGTTGGGATTTTATTTTCTTTCTTTTGGAATCTAAATACTCACAAGTCAGGTGGGACAGATCACGCAGATTTTCTTGAGGGCTTTCATTTGTTTTCGTGGAAGATTGTTGTTCTGTTTAAGGTAATGTGAATCCCGTAATTTCCAAGGTGGGATTTAAATCCAGATTCAGTCCATTGGTAAAAATCTTTAAGAAACTCTAGAGTCACTGAGCTCTGCAAACCATAATGAAAATGTCAAAGTTCTATTGTCTACCTCAAGTGCTGTGCCTGCAAAATTCTAAAAAAAGAGCTTTTCTTAGTTAATTGGTACAAGTGTTTTCTCATAAACAAATGGCACACGAAGCTACTGGTGGTTTTTAAGCATATTCATAGCTTTGATGAGCCAGTTGAAGTGAGTAACAGAATTTCTAATAGTTTTAATGAGTTCTGGTCCTTGGGAGTGACTCACTTTACTCTCTTAAGCAGGCCTTGTGTATCAATTTATATACATCTTCTGTTGCAAAAGCAAAAATTGTAAGTAACATGATAGCTAATATGGGTAACAATGTTTCTATGGTATATATTTTTGTAACTCTGTACATTTCACTTGTTTCTTTTGAATTTTAAACCTAATTGTAGTGTAGAAAACACAAAAACTAAAAAATAAACAAAAAGACCCCAACAACAACAACAAAAACTATCAACACAAAGATTTTCTCTGCATTCCTGCACCATTTCTGAGGAAATCCTTTTAAAATTAAGTTGTAAGATGAAGGTGAAAACAGACCATAAAAGCAGAGGTGTAGTTTTACATCTGTACAAGGTATTGAAAAACATCCCATCCTTTCATACTGGATGCCATCTGCGGCTTTAGAAAATAAATTTCAATGCCCAAACTTCTTTTGTAATAAGTACAGAGCTCTTTGTGAAATAAATTTATCGAAATAAACTTGTGATGCACAACTTAGTTTTTTTTCCTTATCTTGAAAGTGACTTGTCCTGGTCCCCTCGGAATGTCATGAAATAAAGCCTCTAGACAAAATACATATGTGCTGTTTGAGGAGAAATATCAACCATTTGCAGGGCTTAAGAGAAGCAGAACCAGGCCTCTGATTAGAAATACACCTGACATAGAAATAGCCTCCAGCCTTCTGTGCCAATCAGACTTAGACTCTCTATGGAGCACTCAAGATGTCCTTTGGCCACAATGTAAACATTACATGCAGGCATCCTAATGAAGAAGGCTCCAAGTGTAAATACAGCACCAGCTAGGTGTAGCCTTTGGTAAAATGCCTGTAAAACCTTTGCTGTTAAGCCTGGGCTTTTCCCTGAGACTCTAGACAGGATAAAAAGCAGGTTCTTGTACCTTTTTTGAGATTTTACATGGTTTGAAAACATTGTTTTTCAGCTGTGCAGTCATGGGAGAGGTGATAGTTTACAAAGTTTGTGCTGAACACACCTTTTTTAACTGCTTGAAATGTTCGTCAGCCAGCTGTCACCGATTTTTAAACAGTTTAAGCTCATTTTAACCCAAGGACCCAAGGGAATGGCCTGAAGTTGTGTCAGGGAAGGTTTAGGTTGGATATAAGAAAAAGGTTCTTCATGCACAGGGCAATTGAGCACTGGAACAGGCTCCCCAGGGAAGTGATTACAGCACCAAGTCTGGCAGAGTTCAAGAAGCATTTAGATGGTACTCTCAGGCACATGGTATGACTCTTGGGGATGGCCCTGTGCAGAGCCACGAGCTGGACGCGATGATCCTTGATGGTCCCTTCAAACTCAGCATATTCTGTGATTCTGTGAACAAGGGCCTTCAATAAGCCTTTGACTGTTTCAGGATTGGGCCTTGCATCATACCAGGCACTTCTTGGAATAGTTGTCCATTGAGCCCCTTAATGAAAAGTTTTCTACTGCAACATTCTTTGGTTACCTCTGTGGATCACATGGTGACATCTTACCTTCTCTACCTTGTCAGAAACACATAGCCAGGATGCTTTCATAGACATGTGCACATGTATTATTCCTGAATTTGTGCTCTCTCACAAATTAAAAGCAGACATCTTAGTTTTCTGTGAGCTTTTAAGTAGCTTTTTTGTTAGTGAAAAAAAAAAATTAAATTCTTGAAAGAGTACATCAGTGACGAAATAATATAGCAGTATGCAGCAAAGACTGTTAATTTTTGAAGAGAGGAGAGAGATTAAGAAACTTAGAAGTTTTTTTAATTAACTTTTTTGTCCATAGTGGCTCTCTAAGGCTTCAAAGCTTCACCTATAACTACTTAAGTCATTCCCAGGATGTAACTTACTCTACAATTAACTTGTAATGTTTAGTCTTAGTGCCGGTACATATGAGGTTGTGAATAGGTATCAGGATTTTTAGCTCATAAAGTTGCTCACAAAGTCTTGTCAAAGTTGATTCATTTAACTAGACTGGAGCATAATGCTCTTAATGTGATAAAATCAAGCATCCCCTGTGTCTTTGCATTTGGATTTTGATGGATTATACGGAGTGTATTTGTCACTTAGTCAAACAAATTTGACTCTTAACTCTCAGAATCAATTTTGAATTTAACATGGAGTGTAGGAATATTTTCATTTTGTTTTAAGCCCTTGTCTGGACTTATGCTGTGCAATTCACTCTACCCAGGCCAGTGAGTTCTGTTCCTTCCAACATTTTAAACAAGATTGTCTACTCTTCTCCCAATATGAAAGAAGTATTTTGTATAAAACACAATTTACATCATTTGTAAATGTTTAAAAGTGGTCATCTGTTATTCGCCCTGGTTTCACTGAGAGGGAGAAGAAAACATAGAAGCAAAGGTGCACAAAGCTCATTGGGTCAAAATCTGTTGTTAAATAAGAAATTTGTTTGCAGATTTTGCAAACAAAGCCTTTCGAGGGATATGTACCCAAAAGGCAAGAAGTGGTCCTTCCACTACCTTCTGTCCACTTGGCCACCACCATCATAAGAAAATAAGCATGGTAGTGAGAAGGGTTGAGATGGCTTTTCTGTTGCCTCTTCTATGCAGCCCTGTCCCACTGACTTCTCTGGGTGCTCTGTGCAAAATTGTCTGGCAGGTTCCTCAGATCACTTCACTTACTTCAGGGTAGAACCCCTCTCTGTCTTCTGCAGCTGTGCTCCTTACTCCCTCCTGCTGTGCACATCCTCTGTTTTTTTGGCCATGGGGATCCAGAAGTACCTCAGGTACTCAAGCAAAGGCAGTGGGCAGCAAGAAGAGTATGTTGGAAAAAACATCTTGATGAAAACAGGTTAAAGGCCTACTCAATTTAGAGCAGAATTAGGTCATGTAAGGTGCAGATATTCTGTTATAAGCTTAATATATCTGCTGGAAACTCAACAGCCAGAATGGAGCAGTTTAGTTGACTGTCATGTAAGCAGCCTTCTTTTCTTCTATCACTCTAAAAACTTCTCACCCAGAAACAATACTAACTGCACAGTGGAGTGTGGTCTGGTCCCTTGGGAAAGAGAAGGCAGCAGCATAGATCAGTTTCTTCAAACAGGAAATTGGTTTCTTCTGGTTCTGTTGGTGTTTTGATGCGAAGAGAATCAGGACTCTGCACATAAATGGGAATCTTTTCAGGCCAAAACCCTAGGGTTTAATTTGTTACCATGCAAAACAAAGCCAGAACAGCAACTCATGCTTCCAATGCAGTTTGAGAAGTTGATTTTTTTCTCCCTAGTCTGAAATTTATTGAATAGGAAGTGTTTTAGTCAACAAGAGGGGGAAGAAATAATGGAGCTTGGGGTGGGTGGGGAGTTGAGAAACATTAATTTTTCAAAGTGTGTATAACATAGTTAAACATATAATCTAATTTTAGCCATGTCATTTAGATACAATTTGGACCTGACAAATTTGAAACAAAACCCAATAAAATTAAGCACTAAGTTGCAAGTTTTTAGCTGTGTAAAGTGTAGAGGAATAGCAAAAATGTCCGTGTGACTGATTTTACACAGAGCTGCGCCTATTGTAACAACATAAGATGTGGCTCCTTCTCCTGGCATTATAAAAATCTGCTGAGTTGTTGGGGGTTTTTTTATGGTATCAAAAGAACTATTCTGAGGATAGCTAAAAAATAAGTGGAGTTTTGCCCCAAAAAGTTCAAAGAAAGAGTGTTCCCTTGTAAATGCTAGTAAATACCCATGCAAAGTTTCCATGTCCTTGTCGCATATAGTTTGCTTCTCAAACAAAATTGCCAGAAGATAAAGTACAAGAACTTTTCTACATTGTGGGTATTAATGCTGCATGTCTTTTTCCACATGTTATTGCCATTAATTCCGGCCTGTTTTTTTGTTAGAGCTTCACAGATTAGTCAAGAGTATAGCATTTCTATGACTGTTGTTAGTCTTCACTTCAGCTCCAGATTTTAGTTTTATGGCAGAAAAGTGCTTGCTACCTTCTCACTGTATTCCCCTTAAAAAATGCTTTATCCAGAAGTACACATAGGTAGTGTTTAAAACTGTGTCAAGATAGAGACAGGAAATAAGAGTGTTCTGGTCCAATCCAGTGTGGAGATGCTCCAGGAATTTTAAATGCGGCAGATAACTAGTTTAAATCTTCTGTATCTATTTTACCTCTGTGACACAGCGGTGCCATGAGTGTCAAGATGGCAGGTATGAAGAGGGGTTTTATTGCAAGAATATGAAGTGCTGCAAAAGTCACTCAAGTAACTCAGTTCACAGGACTAAGTTTTTCTAAATACAGGGAGGAGGGTGGGGGGGCTGAGTAGCCTTATTCTGAGAAGTCATGGTGTCATGGAATGTTTGATAAGCCTCATGGTTGTACATGAGCTACATGTAGTGAGGCTGGTGTTTCTTTTGGACTTCTATTATTGTCTGTCTCATAGAGACATTAGTATGTATACCTAAATATATACTGGTCCTTCAGCCCTCTTGCTGTTGTAAGCTTGGCAAAGAATATCCCATGAAGTGCAAATGCTGAGTTTCCCTCTTTTTACAGTCTAATCTTTTCCCTCAACTTTGTGAGTATCAAAATATGCTGTCACTTGCAAATCTCTTCACTTGAGTTTTTGTATCACTGTGAATTGTACAGGAGTAAAATATATATATTTTTTCCTCTTTTATTTCTGAATGGAAATTCAAACTGCAATGCCTTAGGAAATGCAACACCATTTTTAAAACATGGTACTTCTGTGAGCACTCATATTCTTCCTGATAGGCCAAAAACACTTCAAAAAACTGTCACAGTGGCAGCTCAGAGGTGCAGGTTAGGTCATGGTACAGGAATACACAAAGGCAAGGACACTTGGTCTTCATTAATGACTTGAATTCAGCAATGACAGTAGCCAAGCTGTATTCATGTATAGCTTTTTTGGTGGACCAGTAGCCCACCTTGTGTCCACAGTCCAAACCTGTGAGAACAGAATAATGTGATCACAAAAAATTGGACTGAGAAGGACCATTCCGGACTCAGACACTGAGGCACCCTGTGGCAGCATCTCTTAAATGTAACAGTAGCTGTTACATTAAGTAAAGAAAGTAACAGTACTTTCTTTCCTACCTTTTCACTACTTAGCAGTGATGCTCCTTTTCAGTATTCATAAAATCATAAAACCATTTAGGTCAGAAAAGACCATCAATTCTGACAGTTAACATAGCACTGCCAAGTCCACCACTAAACCATTTCCCTCAGTACCACGTCTACACCTCTTTTAAATATCTCTGGGTTTGATGACTCCACCACTTGCCTGGGCAGTCAATTCCTTTTGGTGAAAAAATTTTCTTAATATCCAACCTAAACCTCCTCTGGTGCAACTTGAGGCCGTTTCCTTTTACCCTCTCATTTGCTACTTAGGAGAAGAGTCTGACCCCCACTTCACTACAGCCTCCTTTCAGGTAGCTGTAGGGAGTGATAAGGTTCCCTCCAAGCCCTCTTTTCTCCAGGCTAAACACCCCCAAATGCTCTCAGATGCTCCTCATTACACTTGTGCTCCAGAGCCTTTTCCATCTTCATTGCCATTTAGACACACCCTAGCTCCTCAGCGTCTTTCTTGTAGTGAGGGGCCCAAAGCGCATCCATGACAATGGCCCTCCTAGCCTTGGTGCCAGAGGAGTTTGGCCTAGAAGCAGTACTAAGCTACACTGTGCCCCCAAGAATGCAGTTTGCCTGTCCCTCAATTCCAGCTGAGAAATGGGGCCTCATGCTCTGCCAGCCTCCAAGATTCTGTGGTCTTCACTCTGTTGATAATGTTTCAGCTTCACCAGCATTTCTTCAGGTCCTGCCTGGGAATTTTCCTTTCTGTCACAGACAAGAAGGCAACTTTACACCCTGAGAGCATATGAGAAGCTCCTTATTGCTGTCTGGTTCCCTTGTTTCTTTTCAACTACCTATCTCTCTCCTGTAACAGATGGAGGAGATGGATTACAGCTGTTAGTTGTCTGGTTTTTGCCTCAAGGATGAAGCACAGACAACTACTAAAGGTATAAGTTCAAGGTCTGTGAACGTGATACTTCCAAAAGCTGTCTGTAACATCTTAAATTTCGCTCTCAGTGGTGTTAGAGATTGATTTATTCTCATTACTTTTAAAGTAATTTTTGGGAGGCCTCCTACATTGAAGTAGAAAGTGTGGTGCCTCATACATTCCTACATCAGAGAGTTTATAATCTGTCACTTGCATCTCTCACTGGTTCACAGTCTGCAAAAGTGCAAGAAACTAGCCAAGAACTTGTCTCCAACTCAGGAAAAACTAGGATACTTTTAGACAGCATTAATTATCTTGTGATAACTAACTAATTGGAATCAAGTGCTGTTTAGAAATAGATTTTCTAGCTTAAAATCTGTGTTTTAATAATAAAAGTCTATGGTCCATTAAGCAGTGATTTAGTAATTATTGCTGCACACCTTTTTTTTTTCCTTTCTGCTTCAGATGGCAGTTAAGAGTGTTCCCTTCTTCTTATTCTCCATCTCTGCAGATGTAGATGGTCTTATTTATGATGAAAGAGCTTAGAAAAAGTGCCTGCAATTTAAGGAGAAGGTAGGACCAGAAGTGTGGCAGACCTTTTGTCTCCCAAAACGTGTAAAGAATCTTGCTGCCCTTTAGAAAGAGAACAAGTGATTCTGCCTCTTCAGGGTGGAAAGATTACCTTTGAAGCTGAGAAGAGGATGGAGAAGTGGGACACACAGCACAGTTTCACTTAGATGTGCAGGGAGTTTGAGCACCTGATAGTTCTTGAGACAATCTTACTCTGTCATTTCCCTGCTCCCTTTCTGGCAAAGGCAGCAGGGTATTTCATTCTAGTATAAACAATTGCCCCTCAGTAAAGCCCTTGGATGTTACAGGTTGCTTTAGCACATTTGGTCAATACTGACAGCAAGAGGGGGCCTTAGAAACGCATGACTTGCTACCTAGGGATTCCTTCTTTGTGGGAGAACTCCTGCATTGCAGAAAATCTGGTCTTTGCAGAGTGGGTAGGGGATGGAGACCCATTTTTTGGCTGTCTAGTGGGGGGTGCAAAAGTACTGTTCAGAAATGTTTTAATGGAAGTTCTTCACAGAAGGAAGCTTCTGAGGTCTGAGATCTGAAGACTAAGGTCTGAGGGGGTGTGTTTGGTTGAGATACTGCAACATAATCTTTTTTATCTCTCATCTTTTTTAGTCTAGTTTTCACCGTGGTAGAGTTCACTTTGTTGGCAGCCACAAGACTTAGTACTCAAAAACCATTTCTTCAATTCAGATCTGAGGTGACACTTTTGCTTGCAGCACACATTGTTTTAGAAAGGGTCAGATATGTTCTTAAGGACTTCCTTTATATCTTGCAAAGAAGTGAGAGGGGAGAGCAAGGCAAAATGGGGAAAATGAACTGAGAAGCAGTCACTTTTCCAAATGTTTCTTGAGCAAGCAGCAGCTAATAGTGAGCATAATGATTTAGTTATCTCAGTGCTCTTGCTTTCCACAAACAAGACCTTTTTTTGATCTTCATATTTAGATAATATTAAAATAATTCAGATGATCCTGTCACTTTTCATAAGAGTTTTGCTTGAGGAATGGAGAATGGGATTTATGGCATTTTTCACAGTAAATCATGGGTATCAGTAATGATTCCAGGAATTAAGTAGAAACTATAACATCAAGATTACAACAGTTTGCTGAACTCTACGCAGGGATAGCTGGGCTAGTTTCACAATATCTAAAAAAGTAATTGGCAAAACCACCACTTTTTATTGCCTGGTTACGGGCCTGAGCCATTGCATGTGCTTTAGCCGTCGTAAGTTAACCAAAGGCTGTGTTTCCTACCCTGGGCTGCTAAGTAAATAAACATGGAAATAGTGACATATGTTCTCCATCTGCACAGTCACGTGCTATATCTTCAGTGCTCAGAAATGTTACTTAATAGACATATAATCACTGTTGTTGAAAAGCATATTTAATGATAAAAATAAGGGATGTGGAAAAGAGGCCAAGTTTGGCACCTAATGCAGTAGTGACAGTTTATTAAGGGTCTGGCAGAAATGGCTTCACTTTCCTGTTTATAATAACTTTTACTTGCTACATTCCCCATCTGTGATTGAGCAACTGGAACTGCTCTGATGTGCAGAGAAAAGAGGCAGAAATAGGTATCTGGTTTTGGGATTTTTTTATCTCTATGATCATATGAACCAGCAGCTGTGGGGAATGATGTTGGAGGCAACAGCAGAAAGGGAGTATTTCACATTAGACTAGTGGAAAGATTCAGGAACATGCAGGGCTCTGTTAATATTTTGCCAGAGAGAAAATTCACAATTTTTGCCTGAATGAGAAGGAGAAAATCTGAGGATGTGGAATCTCTCAACTACTCCAGGATTCCTCACACAACTTGCTGCTGTCAGGAAAGCCACTTTGCTCAGAGTGTAATTTTTAGTTACAGTAAGTCCCAAGAATCCCTGAACAGAAAACTGTTCAAGTTGCTGAGTAGGTGAACACAGTGGAAATGAATCTTGAACCACCAGGCATGTTCTTCACTGCAGAAATCTCCCAGTACTGCGAAGCTTCAGATGCATGCTTTACTGACTTCTGAACACCAGTCCCTTATTTTGTTTAAATTGAGGAATCCCAGGAGAAGGTGATGTGTAGAGTTAGCTGTAACATGAGCCTCTTGCTCCCTGCTTCTGGAATAATGTGTAGGCTGTGCTGAGCCATTGCTGGCTGTGTTGTGATTTCAGCATGTCCCAAAAGTCCTGGGCAGTGTAGCAGATTCTCACTTCTGTCCGGATTCCTGATGTGCTACACACATCAGGAGTTGTTACAGAACCAGTGTTTTCTAAATAGCAGGAAACTACATAGAGCTCTTAGAGCTCTTAGAAACTCTGTTTAGAGTAGCATGTGCTGTCACATCAGCAGTGTTCAAGGTTTGCTGAGGAATGTGTATTTGTGATCACGATAAAGGCCATGCCCAGAGGAGCCTACTGTATATTAGTGCTGCTCTGAGCAAAGCATTTTTAGAATTTATTTCCCCTTTTAAATAAGAGTCCAATTGTATGTGAAGTTTTATACACAAAACCTTCATTTGCACATAAGTAAATTCATACGTAATCTCTATTTGCATAGCAAAATTTACACAGTTAACTGAATTCATTTCCCAGAAAGACATTTTTGTAGTTTTGAAATTTGTTTTGCACTTTTAGAAATACTCAGGAACATGAGGACATAAAGCAGTATTCAAGCTCTAAAAATCAAAAATGCTGGCATGAGCTGATATCCTCAGTTGATAGGCATGTTTATGTTTGCTTTGGGTATCCCCTCCAAATGTATCACCAAGGCTGGATTTTATGTCTGTGCAAACAGCAAACCTGTGAACTGTCCAAAATGCCACTAAGACTTAAACCAAAAGAGTTTCATTTCACTACATGAATGCCATTTCTGTATATACATATATATATATAGCACAAGTCATCAGGATCTCTCTTGTGAACATGTAGCTTGAATGAAACATAGATAGGCTTCTTCCAAAGTTACAATACCAGCATTTCTTTTTCTATTCTTGAGTAAGCCACATGCTTTGAAACTACTACATAGTAGTCTTTGTTTCTATCATTGTAAAACATTTAAAATACAGCTAACAGCTCTGTGTCCTTGCAGTGCAAGTGTGGTACAAGTATGAATCTGTTTAAGGCACTCATGTAATAGTTGGTCTGCTTTTTAAAAGAGTCTTAAAACTGGGCATAAATGGATTTTCTATAAATTCTCAGTACTGCTGTGACCGAAGAGGACATTCTGCAGACAGAATCATTGCTTTGCAATAATGCTTTTTAAATGTGCTGGCCTCAGGCCTTCACGGGGATGCTCAGCACAGTTGTGGCTCACAGCTGGACCTTCCTGTAGAGAAGGTCCTTGTAGGCTTCCTAACTTTTACAAGCAGGGATAGCTCCTGGGCTTACCGTTCTTCAATCAGGCAGATTGTTCTCCACATTGCAGATACCTGTGGTACTGGGACAGGATGTTCACCCAAAGGACTGCATCTCCTTCCAGGCAACTTTACAATTCTTTTGCCCCATGGGAGAGGACCCAAGATCCTTATTTTCATCAGGAGTGAGTTTTTTCCTCTGAAAGTTAGTTATGACTGTTTAAAGTGCTTAAAGATCTAGAGCTAACATCATTGCAAATTCTGCAAATTCTAGTTGGTATTTGAATATTGCAGTTTTAATGTCTGTAAACTCAATTAAAACATTTGAATGAACCCCTCCCTATCATGTATAGAAGTAGCTAAACTTCTGATTTGTTTCAGCCTGATGTCCTTGAGAGGAAATTTGTAAATCTAATAAAGAGATGGATCAAAATGCATCTAATGGGAACAGAGACGACATCTAGCTTGTTAAATTGCTAATCATTTTGTTGTGAGAAGGATGCTTAAGGAATACTGACAAAGAGCAGATGGATGAGCAGGTTCAGTGCTGTCTGAAATTAATGCAGAGCACATGCTGGGGATAACAGGAGATATTAAAGAGTTGGAGAACATGCTGAGACTTAGCAGAAATCTTTCCCTGATCCGTACACATAAACACAAGCTCCCCATTTTCCTTTCCTTTGTACAAGTCACACATGTCAAATGTTTGACTAAAGCCACTTCCTTGTGTATTTTTTGTAATCGTAGCGTGCTCCTGCCTTGTTATTTTGAGGGTCTTTTATGGCATCGTACATGTTGCAAACTGCAGAATTGTGAATTACAGTATCTCTAAATGGTTTAGATTTCTTTCTCCTTAGCTTTCTAAATGCATTTCATGAGCACAATGTGGCCAACCTGACAAACCTACAGTATAGAAGATCTTAAGAAAAACCGCCTTCCCAGATAATTAAATGTGTCAGCAATAGCTGTAGTTTCTGGAGGTGATCTCTACGATAGAGACCCAGCGTGGGGAAAGTTTTTGAGAAGCAGGCTTAAAAGTCTTCATGTGCAGGTCCAGTAAGATATATTTCAGAGGCCTTGGTAGTCTATTTTCCTGCTAACCTAAGCCAGGGATGGCTTGTAAAATAATTACAGCAACAGCCAAGAGATACCCTGTGAAATACATGGAGATGGCAGAGGACTGGGGACTGTCATGCAGTCATGGCTTCTGTCAGTGTGCATCCCATGTTATTCATCTTCCCTTGCGGAGGCCGTACACAAATGAACGGTGCAGCAGCAGCAGGATGGTTTTTGGAGACAGGAGGGAAGTTTGAGCAGCACTGCATGCTAGTACTAGAGGACATGCCAGACTCATCTTCTGCGGCAGCAGGTGTGAAAGTGTCAGGAAGTCTGTGGCTGCATAGTGTGGAACAGGGATCTCCATTTCCCCCGTGACAGCATGCCTTATCCTTATAAAGCATATATTCATTGTGGCAAACATAAAACATAACTAATGGCAGATACAGCTACCACAGCACTTGTTTCACACATATGAACGTCAGGGTGACATATTATCTAATTTTCTAATATGTTTGGGGGGGGGGGGGCATTGGGGGTTTTGGGGGGTTTTTTTTGTTTTTTTTTTTTTTTGTGCTGTTGACACGGCATAAGATTTTTAGAGGAAGTAAGGCAGTGGGGTAGAGACCCCACAGCTTCAGAATGCAGTTTGCCTCCAAGGACATAAATATGAGTTACTTTGAGGTTTTGGTTGTGGATCTTCCACATAACTTTCAATAAATGAATAAAAATAGAAGGCAGTGTAAGATCCACACAAACAAAAATCTCCCGTCTCTTTATGTCCAGTAACAAAAACTAAGGAAACACGGAAATAATGGAACACAAACATCCAGTGTTCATTGCTTAGAGATTCTGTAACCTATGAGTTGCATCATTTTTTGTGGACACCAGCAAACCAAGTAAGAACAGGTATTCATGGAATACTGATTCTGGGACAGATGTGTTGAATATGTATGCATGTAATCAGTGTCATAAAAGTAATTACCATAGCATAAAACCAGTTTGATTAAATGGAAAACTAGGCTTTCTTTCCTCAAAAGTTTGGAGGATGAGTTATAAGGACTATTTGTGATTTGCATCAAGGTGTCATTTCATTTAGGCTTTGCACTTATGGGGAAAAAATGAGAATTATAAACTACAGTCATCAGAGTAGCAGTGTATGAATAGAGCTCAGATTGCTGCAGGAGAGAGTAGAATATTGCCTAGCTGATTCCTGCTGTATCCCGCAAAAGATAAACTCTTAATCGGATCCTTCATTAGCATAAAGTGTGGAAAAAACGGCTCGTGTCAGGGATTACTTAGTAAATGTAGTTAGTGGGAGAAATTATGCATTGAAGAAAATACAAAATCCCTCAAATTAATCTTTGAAATATATGGAGTTTTACTCTCCTCTCTCTTAACACTGGGATAATTGAAGAATAATTCCATTTCAGTGACTTAGAGCACTAGTGTAGTTGGAGAGGAAATTGAGTTTGCCTGCTCTCCCAGTATTTTAAAAGTCTTACATTTTTAAGGCAGAATTGTTTATCCTAAAATTTTTACATGTACCTTCAGAAGAAGAATTGTATCCTGTATCACAGAGTAGAATCCTTTGTCGCATGATCTCCAACTGTTTAAATCCAGACTGCAGTCTTTATGCCATCGTGGGGGTTCAATACCGATTGGCTTAACTTTGCTGCTGGCTTTAGTATTTGCAGTTTTAAAAAAGCCAAACTGGATAATAATTGTTAATTGTTTGCTAAATCTCTGAAATATATCTTGGTTTATGTTGGTTTATGTTGTCACTTTTATAATGTTAAATTCTTCATGCATGAAGATTAAAATGTCAAATATTTCATTACTGTAGGCAGGAAGAACAGGATTGCTACTGAATTTATAAGTCTGTCTTTTAATTTTTTTAGTGGACTTTCCTAACATTCCATGTTCATTGTTCACCTTGAAGCAACATCTTGACATACAGTTATGCTTTCAGTACAGTTGACTGAAGTGTTTTTATGTCTGCCCATGGGTCTTTGTTTTCTGGCAAACCCATGTCATATTTCCTTTCTAGTGATTTCTTTTCTATGTGCAACTTAAACATAAGTAAGGAAGTGTGTTTCATTGGTGGCCTAAGGTTTCATCAAGCCCATTAATGTTCAAAACCAGAAGAGACATATTGGATTTTCTTAGAGGTTTTCAGTTATTTGTATACCTAGGAGAATGTAACTGAGGAGGAAAATGCAGGAGGCATGCTGAAGTAAGCATGAATTATTTCATTATCATTTCTGATCAGAAGGTTATTGCACTGTCACTACCACAAACAAGAGAATCTGCATGTGAATTGTTGATGAATATCTACCATTTTATGAAAGCAGATTGTTGTTGTTGACAACTTCAGTGTGAGCTGTCTTTGTACTGTTGAAGAGTTTGGGCCTTGTGCTTGTTTGAGTTAGCACACTAATCCTCGCTTCCAGATATCCTGTAATGAAGAAGTAATGTTCTGGTTTAACTCAGCATTCACTATTCTCAAGAGGAGAATTAAATTGAACAAAAAGAATTTCTTTGCCCCTCCCCTTGCTTCTGGGCAAAGAACAACATGGTTCAGATATAGAAAGTAGTTAAATCTTTTGTTGAGCAAATCATGTCTGCAGATGTGCACATAATTTTCCTCTCTGTTTAAAGCTGATACTGTTAAATTTTTTCCCCATTTTTTAAATTCTTACCTTTTTTTTGTCACTCTTGACAGTGCCAGATTGGTGCTTATTTATACTGGGGTTCATTCACACACTTTTTGAGTCTTCTTGTACCATTGTTGGAAAGGGGAAGCAAACCTTGAAAAAAAAGTTTAAATTGTTTTTACAGATTAGCACTGGAGAATATGATGCCTCCCTACAGTCAGTTTTTGACTGTGTAGAGTTGATGGGTGCATACTGGTGGACTAGAATGCAACAAAAATTTTTCGTTGCTTGACTCTTGGAGGAAAGCCCAGAGAGACATCTGTATGATCAGTCATGGACTGAGCCACATGTGCTCCTCAGATGTCCTTGCCCCTCAAGCTCTTGCTTAGCTTGGAATGCATCAATGTGTGTAGACTTGGGCCATGCTGTATTGCTGTCTGGAGCAGGAGGGGTTGGGTCTGCAGTCTAGCTGGGTCTAGTATGGACAGTTTAGAGCAGATGGCCGAAGCTCTGCTCATCCATAACTGATTTTGGATGGTTTTAACATGAACTGTGGCCAGGTTAACGTTTGTGGCTGTGATGGAAATTCACAGCGTGCTTATGTTCCATTCTTAAACCATCTCTTTGGCATGACAGGATAGACTGTGTAATCTCACACTCTTGGAAATAGCTCTGTAACCTAGTGTTTGTTATCTTGTGAAAATTCTGAATGTAACTCATATGGAGTTTTGTAGTTGAAAACATCTAGGGTATATGTGGGATCAATGAGTAGTTCAGGGACTCACACTTGAAGAAAATTCTACATAAAAAGCTGAGATAGGATATAGTTCAACTTCCTGTAAAGCAGTGATAAGCATTTGAAGTATTCAAAAAGAATCAAGACGTTTGGGAAAACATGTTTTTCTCAGTAGAGACATTAATAACCATGTTAACAGTGTTATTTACCTCCTGCTACTTCAGTGGGAAGAGCAAATTGTAAGTGTGATTTCAGAATTAATAATTTTCTTCAAAGCCAGACTGATTCAAAGCCCTAAGCAAATTACTGGGTTTATTGTTAAAAATGCTCACATCAGAGAATGGGTGATTATTTTCATCCCAGAGTTCTCGAAACAGAAACAGAAAATTGCTGCTGCTTCTTTATCTAAGCTGAGGTTGCAAGAAAGAGAGAAGTTAGGTTGGGGGGTTTGTTGGTTTGTGGTG
>JAWWLV010000100.1:22374665-22395619 GCA_035041135.1 Platyrinchus mystaceus | reverse complement strand
TTGTTTCAGGGAGTCCTTGTATCTCCTCTTTGGGGCTCCTCTCTTGCGGCAGCTGGTGGCAAGTTCACCATAGAGCATAATCAACAACGCATAAAACAACCTGAGGATCACATTCTATGCCCTGCTTCCTTTTCTGCACACACATATTGCACAGGACTGCATTCTCCTTGGCATCACACTACTTTCAGTGTTTGCGAGACATTACAGGAGAAAAGCCTCTGTGCTGAGCAGCAGAAAGGACTGTCTCTGTGCTCAACACCTGAAAGGGTCTCTTCTGTCTCAGCAACAGCCTGATTTGTTGCTTTTCATCTCTCATGGACCTGGTGTGTATAAATGGCTTGCATTCTTTATTCCTCTCTCTGTCCTCATTCCATGTCTGGTATGATGAGTGTCTTCTCTTCTGATTTGCAGAGACTTACATGTGTCTGTGTCTATCAATACACTCCTGGAGTGCCTGAGAATGTTCCTGGGCATTTGGACACTGTCATCCGACCTGTTAGTAAGCTCTTAATTTCTTCCCTGGTGTGCAGTCAGCCCATACCAGCCTGCCAGATGGAAATCCCCCAAAGAACTCTCAGACATTGTTGCAGACTAGAAACTTCCAAAGACACCAAATTTTCTACAGGATTCCATTTGACTGCAGCTGTCCCATTTTGAAGGCTGATAGACATTACTAGCACAGGCCACAGACTTTGCTTCAGATGTACAGTTGGTTTGTTAGCCTGGACTTATGTCAGAACTTTGATAAGCTTGGAGGTGTGTGCCAAATCTCATATATTCTATGTAAGACTGTTTCAGGAAGAGGAAGGCATCAAACCTTTGAAAAAATACACTCTGTTCTAGCTCTATTCCCTAAATTTTTACGAACTACTGTAACTAGTGTACAAGCCAGTACTTCCCCACCCCTAAAAACCTGGGCAAACTAGTGTAACTCCAGTAATTCTCAGTGCTGCAGAGTGAACTTGTGGGTTTTTTCTCTTTGCAGTTCGAACATGTCCCAGACTTCGGTCTCTTGAAAACGGACACATCAATTGTTCAACGGCTGATATCTCCTACAAGACAGTATGTTTTGTGACCTGCAATGAGGGCTATGAAATTGAAGGAAACAGCAAACTCACCTGCCAGGGAACCTCACAGTGGGATTCAAAGGAGCCAAAGTGTGTGGGTAGGTATCTGATCTAACTCTGTCTGTTACTGTCAGAGTTCAGCCTTTTCTGAGGTGCTGTCATGGGTGAGAAATTCTCCATATTTTGATAACTGATGAAGCTACGTTAGGAAGGAGAATTTGTTTAGGGATGTTTTATACAGGTCTTTGAAGTTGGGGAAGGACAAAGGAATTTGTAAATGGAGAAAGTGGGCAGATTATCATTTAAATCCAGCATGGACTGGTGATAACTGAAAGGTTGTTGTTGTTGTATCTGGTTAGTGTAAAGGCACTGTCACACAATGTGTTGTAGGAAACATATAAATTGTAGGTTTATACTGTGGATTAAGTGTGAACAAATGGGGGTTTGAGTTACTATAATAAAGCTGAAGTTGATCTCCAACAAGGACTAATTTTTGTTAGCCAGGCACTGTGAGTGCAGAGTAAAGGTGTGGTGGTTGTCATTCTGCTGAACTCCCAGAAGGAATTAAGTGTTTAGACAAGTTAGGAACTAAGCATCTCTACATCAGGATTCAGAGGTCACACCAGTTGTGCAGGAGTAAGTAAGCATATATTGCTGTTCCAGAAGTAAAGGACTGTAGACAGAAGTACATTTAGTCTAGGGACAATTATTAAATTAACTTAGAAAAGTAAGATGATGAAATACAGTTGAAACACCTTGAAGCGTAGGCAAACAAAACAAAAAAAAAAAAGGCACAGGCTGAAAGTCCAGTAGTTGAGAAGGTGATCCAGTGCTGACTAGTCAGGCTGTAGTAGGTGAAGTATATATCACCTGGGTCCGGTAAATGTGATTCTGGGAGGGTGACTTGGCTTGAATGTGTGCCTAGTTTTTTACTGGGATTTTTTCAGTTTTAAAAATGTGGGCTTTGCATGAGGCAAGAATAAATTCTAACTGTGGGTACATTCTTTCAAATGATGAAAATAATCCACAAGAATTAATTTATCAAGACAGTTTTTTAAGAGATCCTAATCTTTCTTCTGTTAAAGTCAGTGGAAAAACTTCAATTAACTTCAAAAGGAAAGGACCCTGAAATCCTGCTGGAATATTATAATTGGAAGATTAACTGTATTCATCGCTTGAATTCATCCTTCCTAGCTTAGCATTTTGATTAATAAAATCCATCTCTACTTCGTATCAGAAGATTCCTTCACACCATGCAATATTGCCTCCATTCCTGGATTACGCATGGCAATATCTTATTTTTGCTGAGTCTAAAAGTCTAGTATAAAAGTTACTTCTGATTGTCACAGAGGGAAGAGTGTTAGCTGGAAAGCATCTCTGCTGCTTCTTGTGACTGGTGTTTAGAACAAGCTTGCTGAGATTCTGGTTCAATAGCAATGTGTGGAGTTTTATTCGGGGAAGGATGCAAATCAGAAGGCTAATATTGTGTCCTCCTCAAAAATTATTCTTTGTACTCATTTTCTGAATGATCACCATTGTCATGGAGGTTGTCTGTTTATTTTTAGTCTGAACAGCTCCTAACTATTATTTATCATCTGCTACATAAAAGCTACCAGAAATTCTGCTGTATTGAGGCATTTGTAATTGATAATTTATTTATTTCAGATCCTTCTGTTAGAAAAATGAAATGGAACTGCCTTCAATCTGTTATCTTGAACCAGATTTCTTGGACCTCAGGGTATTCTTCTAGCTCGTTTTCTGAATGCCTTTCAGTTTGACTGCTCCTCTGTGCAAAGTCTGCCGTATCTGCAAGTTACTCGCTGAGACTGTACCACAGCCATCTGTAGCCGTAACTGACACTGTACCATAACATTGCCTGGATTGTTTGCAGTCACTTCTGTGAAGTCTGTTCTCATGCATCTTTTTCCAAGAGACAAGAAGCTAATTAAGCAAGTTTGGATATACATATGTTTTAAATTTTTGCCTTTAATGAAAAAGATTGAAGATACTGTTAGCAATGAGCTACTTTTGAGTAGGCTACATATATTATAGGTGGCTGACAAACAAAATATCTGCTGAAAAGGGAAGCTTTGTCTTTTGTCCAATTTGGGGGGAAAAAATCCACAGTCATGTTCTTGTGTTTCCTTCCATTGGCAGAAGTTGAATATCCATCATGTTAAAATTAGTGAATTTTGCAAGATGCTGTTCTTCTTGCTTTGTTCAAGGTTTAGTGAAGAAAAGTAAAAATCTAGATGGCATCCAGGGTGTTGATGCCACCTAGTGTTGAAAGAATTACTGCCCCACACTTCTGACTGAAGCTGGCCAATTCTTTTCCCTGAAGCAGGGCATGCAAAGCAATTGAAGGAAAGTGGCATGATTTACTTTGTAATCTTTTCATTTGTCACAATATTGAAGTTCCTTTTGATGTTAAGAATCATAATGCAGTGTTTTTTTTCAATACAGGTGGTTGCAGGTGAAAGCAGATTCTTGTCTCTCCTTAGAAGTACTTTTCTATTTATTAATTCCCTATCAATATGACTAATATCATGGATATCACTCTGCTTCTCATGAATTCCAGAATTCTGGCTCAGCTTGATCAAATTTTGGAATTGAGCGCAGATAAAAGAGCTAAACAATACTGTTACAGTTGTTTTTCTGGTAAAAACCTGCCCCACTTAAAAGAGATTCCGTTTGGCTAGATATGCCAAAGTTTATCCTGAATGTTTATCAAACATTTCAGGATTGTGCTGTACTAGGATTTTGCTAGTGTAGCTGGAAGTGTCTCAAGCAAGAGACAGGGCTGTTATTTCTTCCGAAAGAGCTGCAGTTTCCTCTGGTTTTCATGCTTACGCCTTTCACAGTGGTTCTTCTACTAGTTCCCAGAGTAGTATACATTTTAATACTTTTAGCTTGTGCTGTCAAATACTGCTTTTCTGATTTGTGATCTTTTTGCCATTTGTCAGTTACCTTCATGTGGTGAGCAATCAAAAGATAGGGTTTGTTGTTTTTTTTGTTTTTCTGATTAAGTTGTTCCACTTTGCAGAGCCAACAGTATCTGCCTAAACTGCACAAATGTGTTAGCATTTGTGACCTTTGCATTCTGTTGAAAAGAAGCACAGTTATTAATTGCTGGCCTTTAAACACAATTTCAGTATTGAAGATTTAAATTTCAGGAAATATATAGAATTTTTCAAATCTTTAAATTTTGTTTCATGCAGAAGAACCAGTTTTCAGTTACTTGCTGCATATTTTGGGAAAGGAGACGAGAGAAAGGGAGGGAAGGGAAGGGTAGGCGAGGGGGAAAGGATGTGAAGTGTTTTGAATGTAAATCACTTCCGTGTCATTAAACCATTGGTAAGAGATGAGCAGAACTTCCCTTCTGTATAGCTGGGTTGGGTTGTTTTTTGTGTGCCCTTGGTCTGCTTTCTTCACTGATGAGCTATAAAGAGTTACAAGTCTTGTAACTACGAATAATGGAGACTTTTTCTTGTGCGTTTGTCTGCTGTCTGTTGTAAGAAATACTTCTGAAAGTCCATGAACTGCATTCATTTTGCTCTCTTTGTTAATGACTCCATATTTGAAGTAAAAATGACATCACACAGAATGAATGAGGAATGAAACCTCAAGAATGAAACAAAGCTTTTGTGAACCTGTTTACGTACATTATGGTTTTTGCTTTGATGCAACTGATCTTCAGAATTTTTAGTGAATCCTAGTAAGAAGATAGTTCAAACTTCCATTTTAAACCTTTAAGCAACTATCAGCCCTTCCTGATTAGAGAGAGAACCTGTAGAGGCTTCACGGCAGGGTATCCTTCTGCCCTCATTCTTATTTCAAGATAGCATGTAGAAGCTGTAGATGGCTGCAGACACATAACATTCCCTCTGTCCTGCTATGGTCTGGTTTTCATAGAAGGCAAGGAAGTACAGGGAAAAAGGAAAAAAGAAAACAAACCTAGAGTGTAAGGTATAGTGGATCTGCATGAAAAATACCATATTTCTATTCCAGTGAAAAGCATGAGCAAGAAAATAGAGGAATTAATATCCTGGGTACTGTTTACTTCAGTCAGTGCTGGAGTACAGAGTATGTAAGGTCTTACTGTTTTCATGCACTCATACATGTACAGACTCTTAAAAAGACTGTGTAGTTTGTGTTCCCACTAAGTTTACGTATGATTTTATTTGCAGATTTTTTTGAATGTGTATTTTGTGTATGTCAGTTACAAGTCACGTTCTACTTGTCTCTTGCAGAAAAGCGTTGTCCCATCCTCCAGAAACCAGCAGGTGTGACAGTTCTCCCTCCCAGTTGTGGGCTGGAGCCTGCCGTTTCTGGGACTGTGTGCCAGCTGAGCTGTCCCCAGGGATTCATCTTGTCTGGAGCTAGAGAAGAACTAAGGTGCATTTCATTTGGGAGATGGAGTGCAAACATCCAGGAGGCTCTGTGTAAAGGTAGAGACCAGCACAAAATCATGTCTGTGTACACATGTGCAGAATTGAAGGGAAGCACACAGCAAATAACTGAGTGAGAACAGGTTTGAACTGGGAAAGCGTGTTTTAAACGAGTGTTGCCTGTAACTCTATAAATTGGTTGTCAGATTTAATTGTAATAGAAATGTGGAGTTCAGAGATTGCTTAAGTGTCACATTATAGTGTTCACCATCAGCTGCCTTTCCTGGGATCCATCTCATGAGTCTGCTTTTGGGAAGCTGCCTGCTGAAAGGCCTGATCTGCAGGGAAGTTTCAAATTTCAAAGTAGGAGTAAAAGCTCTTAGGTTAAGAATAGTCAAAGTGGAACCCACACTTCTAGTAAAACAGTGATAATAATAATATTACTACTGGTTTAGCACAAGTTTATGCAAACCCTCTAGTCAGAGCAAAACTGTGAATGCTGTGTAAACCCTGGCTGATAGACAGACTATGGAGGAATGTTCATTTCAGTTATCTGTGATCTGACTATGTCTGTTGACATGTCCCAAGCCACAGTGCACAAGAGTTAAGGCCAAAATCATCTAAAACAAGAGTATTGGCTGACACAAGTGTATTGGCTGAGCAGGGAGTATAAAGAAAGGCTGAAGATGGTTATGTGCATTTCAGAATGGTTCTGCCATGTTTACCCACCTTTCTAGAAATGTTAGGCTGTTTATTCCCTTTCACACATGCACAACTGGATTGGAAGGATTCTGGTTTTGGATTATAGCAGAATAAAACCAAAAGTGCAGTTTGCCAGGGAATATGCAATTCACCTCTTCCTGAAATGTTCTCCTAGAGTTATTGCCTTCACCCCCAAATGAGGCCCTCGCCAGCCACTGGGTCAAAGAACAATACAGAAAACAGTTGTAGCAGTCATCATGCCAGGTCACTACAGAAACTGAGGCTTTTTTTCCATGTAAAGGCCAGGAAGATTTTTATCCCCCTCTTTATACATACTATTTTCCACACTGTGATGTGCCACATTGTTTTCCTGAATTTTTTGTGTAAACCTGTGCCAAACCACAGCTTTTAATATTTGATGGGATCCCAGCACAAGGTTACAAGCTGAAGTGTTTGGATCAAGGTAAAGCAGCATGGCTTGGGTTCAAGCTTTTACGTATTACCAATGGGTAAAGCCCTAAAGTAGGAGGCACTGAGAAGCTATGAAGGTTATTCTTTTTGAGTAAAAATGAACAGTTGCATTTCAATTGCTTTCATTCTTGCTATTGTCTTTCTCTATTTTACTGGCAACATATTCGGCCAGTTCAAAGTAGCCATTTTCATTTTTTTTACCATTTATTTATTATTAGTCTTTTTATAGAATTTCACTTTTAGATGGAATTTGCCCTAGCCTGGAGACTGTGGTCAAGGGATTGTGAACCATAACTGGTAGTTACTTATAAGAGTGCATTTGTAATGAAATTTTCATCTGAATGACTTTAGAGGAAGACAAAATCACTTGTATTTATTGCTTGCATTCTTAATTATGGAATTTAATTGCCTGAGTTATGTCTTTACTGGGACTATTTAGTAATAAAAACGTAAGTGATATCTGTTCTGAGTTGTTTTAAAGCCTACTGGGCATAGATGAGTTCAGAGCCAAATGTGTCCTTGTCTCATGAGTCTAGAAACCATTTATCAAGCAGCACTACAGCAATGAAATAACCTGACACAAATATTTTGCGAGGCCCTGTGCCAGGGAACTGAAGAAGTACTTCAAATTTGTCAGAGAAACTTGAGGCTTAAATGTTGGTGGTGATGTTACCTTTATTGTATCTCCAGTCCTTCAAAACCATCCAGCATTGTCACCTGTCACCAGAAGACTCCATTTGTCCTACATAATGCCATGTAACGGAAGTTTATTAGGGGCCATTTCCAGCAGATGGTGCCCAAATTCCTGCCATTGGTTCTTTCAAGTCAGTTCCATGCCATGCTCCAGAGAATTTCAGAGTCACTGCTGTCTTGTTCACAGTATGTACATATGTATACGTGTATACATATGTATATCATGTCACAAATCCTTCCGAGTTTTTTTAAGTCACTGATTATCAGAAGCAAGTATTTTTGTCTGTATGTGTCATGAGTGTGGATAGTGAAAGGATAGAGGAGGAAGGGATGAATAATAAAAGAAATTAATTAGTTCTTATTTATTCCTTGGTTTTTGGTTCTATGTAGAAATCAGTCTCATTGTGCTCAGTGATGTAAAAAAATACAACAAAAACCAGTCCTTTCCCCAGGAAAATTTACTATTTAGGTATGAGCCTATAGGCAAGAATTAAGAAGGGACAGAGACAGGAAGTTTGCAAAAATATGTGCATTTATATTCCAGGCAATACAAAAAACAATGTTTTTTAACAAGTTTCAGTCTAACCATTACAGGGGGTTTACTTCTGTAATCCCACATATAAAACTATTTTGTCTTTTTCTGGGTCAGATATTGAAGCGCCTCGGATCCGCTGCCCAGACAATATTGAGACTGTGACTCTGGAACATCATAATTCTGCTAATATCAGCTGGCAGGTACCAACAGCTGAGGATAACTCTGGAGATGAGGCAAGTTAAAATCTGTATCTATTTGACTGGAGGCAGTCTTCCTGATTTCAATTAATTTTATGATTCACTAGAATTTTTTCATTCTGATAAATAGAAGAAAAACCTGCTAGAAAGTTTGTATCTTAAAAATTCAGCATTTTCTGTCTTGATTAGAATTATGCAGTACAGGACACTGCATGGAATTTCAGTGCATAAAACCTCATATGGTTAATTTATGTGGTTAAAAGAAAGAATGTGCCCTTGTTTACAAGATGGAGACATCTGCTTTAAAAATGAGCACTTAGAATGTCAAGAAGTTTAATAAACTCTTCTCAAAAGGAAGCAAACCAGTTCATTAATCTAAAAGGTTAACGAGTACACTGTGTGATAAGTAAAAACTCATTTCAGCTTTCTGAGTGAGAAAGAGAAACCTCATTTTCCTATGCAAGGTTCAGAAGTGGGCCTTTGGTTACTATGGGTATCAGAGGTCTGGAAATGGAGTTACAGGGAGAACTTGCTCCAGAGCTGTTTCATACAGAGTAACATTTCCTACAGGCCCATACATGATTCAGTTACAGCAACTGAATGCTTTATCAATAGTCAGTAGAGGGACAGTGAGTCTGTGTGTGCTTACTGCAAACACAGGAGTTTTTTGCACTAAGAAGTTGAGCTATTCCAGTAAAAGAAATTTAAGTTCACACTTTTTTTCTGTAGCATAGTCATGGTCAGGTGCTGTAGCTCTGCTGATACAGAGTCATTCATTGAACTGTAGAAGTCAAGTGCCTTAGCTCTTAGTTGTAAGTGATTTGTCAAAATCATGGCTGTCAGGTGAACTAACTGCTGTTTTACACATTAAACCATTTCTTTTAAAGACAAAGTCCTTAAGACAGTTCTAAGCCATATGAAAGAGCCATAGACAGCATCTAAGTGTCATTTACTCCAAATGTAGGGTTCCTTTGCTGTACCAGAACATATTGAAGCATGTGAGGGCTGTTGACTCATACATGTATGTAGATCAAAACTGGATATATAAGTAACTTACAGCCCATGACTGTCTCCTCCACTAATCTCCCAGCTCTGCTGCCCTTGCAGCTGGAGAACTGAAACGCAGACAGGTGTAGTGTGTAGGTGCAGCTGATGTAGTGTGTGTTCAGTGCAATTAGGCAAACAAGAGTTTTTTTAATACACAGTGCTGTAAACTGCAGCTGGTCAGGGTCCAAATCCTGACTGAGAAAATCCCCGCTGCTGTACAGAAGGCAGACTTAAGAAAGGGCATAGAGCACTCCGTTGCAAAGTCCATCCTCATTACTTTAAGAGGCTATTTGCATTAAGGATGAGTAGGCTTAACATTGAAGGATACTATTCTGTCCACTTTTTGAAACATGAATATCATGATTAGTAACCAGCTTTGGTTTATTAAATAACAAGTGTTTTCTTGTAACAGGTCTCAGTTCACGTTACCCCAGCTTTCATACCACCATTTCTGCTCCCGATTGGCAAAGTTGACATTACTTACACAGCAACTGATAAGTCAGGCAATGAGGCAAGCTGTACATTCAGTGTCATGGTTATTGGTAAGTGCTGTTAGAAATCACTGGGGAAGTCTCCCTGTCATGGTTGAAACCTTCTGATTAGTGCAGAAAGAGACTGGGAGTCAATGTGGCCCTTATGTGTACAGTTATTAGCCCTGGAGCATTATCATCTCCATATATCCTTTGCTGATCTTTGGTCACCCTTTGCATAGTGTGCAGTCATTGCTTGCAGTGTTTGATTTGGGTTGTGTTTCATTCTGACATTCATTCTGAATGTTAAGATTTCTCCTCACACTTGTATATTAAATGCTTTCTTGTGTTGTTACTTACTGCCTTCATCATATATCTGTATTTAATTCTTGAAATACTCCAACAAGATTTCTAAGGTTTGCACACATTGCTGATGCAAATCATGGCTAAAGTGTTTCTGTCAGACAGTTGTGTTATTCAGCAGTCCTGGAGGTAATCCAAGGTTTGCTCTGTAGAAAGCAAACACTGCAGAAACCATGAGTTCAGCAGAAGAATTAGTCTTGTTCATTCACTCAGAATCTTCCTATTGCAGAAGCTTCCAGGTGTGCACCTTTGTTTTATCTTCTGATATGAACTTAAAACTGCTGCTTACCTAACCTCTTCTGATGATGGATGCCATTTGAGTGTGACAGTAGTTCTGTAAGCTAATGTCATGCTATCCTTTCAAATTCTGCAGATGTAGAACCTCCTGTAGTTGACAGATGCAGATCTCCACCACCCATGCAAGCAGCAGAGAATGATTACCCAGTGACATGGGAAGAACCAGAATTTTCAGACAATTCAGGTGAGGTAGTGTGCCCCAAAACAATCATGGAACAGTAGAAGGCTTGAGAACCTGTTCACGTGTTCGAGATTTTTTTATGTTTCTTTTACTTATTTGTTTTCAAGAACACCTAATTTTGAAAATGTGCTGCCGTTTGCTTTTCCGTTTGTCAGGATTGGGTTTGAGTAACCCTTTTTTACTTACTGATGTTTTAGGTTGTCTTTTAACTCTTCTAGGTGGTCCATTGACTGTCACTAGGAGTCATGCACCTGGAGATCTCTTTCCCAAAGGAGAAACAACAGTTCAGTACACAGCTGTGGATCCTTCTGGAAATAACAGGACATGTGAGATCCACATTGTCATCAAAGGTTTGTTGTCTTCAACTCCTGCTCAAGACCATATGGTATTGATCTAACTGATTATCATAAAGGATGCAGGCATACTCCACTTTTTCATTTAGTCTCCACTTTTTTCATTCAGTTATTTCCATTTTATATTGGAGTCACTTGAAGGCAGTCAGGATATTTGTTAGTACCAACAAATAAATTGTCTAACACTGAAACATTACAGCAGTGAATTTGGCCCTATAAATTCAAATCTGAATATAAAAGCATTGAAATTATGATTCATTAAGCAGTAAAACTTACAGAAATGGGTTCCTTTCTTTTTGCAGGGACAGATACCATGTGAGCTATATTAATACGTAGTTACTTCACTCTTGTTTCAAATCTGTAGTTAAAAAGGAAAACTTCCTGCCAATTTTTCTTTAGTCACCTACAACTATTGTAGCAGATAATAGAGCACTCTTTAGATTTTAGAATCTGTCTGTACCGATAGATATACTACTGCATTTTGTGTACTGCATAGACATCTTTTCCTCACAGTTCATTTTCTTCTTTAAGGTCCAAACAATAATTTGGCAGATGAAGTATTAAGGATGAAAATTCTACTTCATATCTGCTTTCTAGTTTTTATGTCTCAGTTGGATATCT
This sequence comes from Platyrinchus mystaceus, assembly GCA_035041135.1. Classification (NCBI taxonomy): domain Eukaryota; kingdom Metazoa; phylum Chordata; class Aves; order Passeriformes; family Tyrannidae; genus Platyrinchus; species Platyrinchus mystaceus. Next base: position 22,384,234 of record JAWWLV010000100.1, on the reverse strand, counting down.
GTATAAAAAGATCAGTTAGTGAAGAGAGAATTTTAAATCATGCAAACTGGAATTTTGGTTATAGCTTTTAGAAAACATAAGTTGCAAATTGATGTGCTAGTCTCTAATTTGCTCTAAATCTTAGCAAGAGCAAGCCAGTGCTTAGAATTGGCATTATTTCAAGTTCTCTACCACCTTAGACTTTTTGTGGTTCAGTGTCTGTGACGTAATATTTTCAGATGTTCACAATCTCCTTCACAGTAGGCCTGAAAATTGAATAGCTGAGGTTTTACAGTCTATTCCTTCTAAGATTATTTTGACAAGTTCATGTGTTGTTGCAATGGTGCAGGATGGATAATGTTTAGTTTTAGAATTCAAGATATAATTTAGTTTACTAGAATTCATTGTATGTAATTCATGTTAAGGTTTAGATTAATGTTCTATATTATTTTAGTAAACAGTTTCTAATATGTATCACAGCTTTTAAAGTCTTCATGTTTCAAATTCCAGTGGCAGAATTTGAGAATTATTTAGCAGTAGCCTGGTCCTGACTTTATGGAAGTAACAAGTAATACTTCAACAGAGGCAAAATCAAGTTAATACTAATACTTTTGGAAACCCTGTCAGTGCCATTTTCCTGCAGGATCACTTACTTCACCACATTCATCAATATATAGATCTTTGTATTGTTTACAGGTTCTCCCTGTGAAATCTCCTTTGAGCCTGTGAATGGGGATTTTATATGCACATCAGATGAAGCAGGAGTTAATTGCACATTGCACTGCGCAGAGGGTTACAGCTTTTCAGAAGGATCGAGTGAAAACTACTATTGTACATATGAAGATGGTCTCTGGAAGCCACCCTACTCTCCAGAGTGGCCTAGCTGCTCTTGTAAGTCTTACTGTTACTAAAATAAATCTGCAACTTATCAAACACTATGTTTAATGAGAAAGTAAATAAAAATGTTTTAGAAATTTTGACTTCTATTTCATTATAACAAGTGTTTTCTGTCCTCTGCCTCTGAATTGTTACAAATATTGTGAAATAATGCTTAGAAGTCTGTAAATGTGTTACTTCAGAAGCTGTCTGAAACACAAGTATAGCAGTGAATTTGAATCCCAGGAATCACAAAATAGCAAAGATGCAAAGCAGACCGGTTAATTGAAACAGTTTTTTTACAAATACTAACAGGGTCTTTTCAATAAGAATTACAACTTATTGATCCAAATGCATAGTATGCCCTCTATTTATGTATCTGATTACCACCAGATCAGAAGAGTTTATGTGTTTTCTTTGAGCTGGACACATGCAAAACTTCAGCTATGCAATTTTCCACCTTTGATGACATTTTTAAAATGAATGTATTAGAAATACATTTCAAGCCAGTCTTGCTACCATTTTGCATCCACTTGGTTTCAGCAAAAAAAGAGCAGTATTTCAGCTGTGAACAAACAAGAATTATGTTTCAGAGCTATCTATCAATTTAAAATCAATAACTTGGACACTTAGGAACTTAACTCTGGTTGAATTCTGGGTGATAATTTTTCATATTTAGCTAGCAGCATTAGTAATAAGAGTTTTTTTATTTATTGCTTCTCTCTCAGTAAAAAGTAAGTATGGAGTTTGTTGACAGCTAACAGGTTTCTTCCCTTAAGAAAATGCTGAAATACATAAACAACCTTTTTTTAATGTCTTCTAACTTTTCCAGTAAATTTGATGCCTGCCAAAGCGTTATATTAACTGCATTGGCTGAGGTATGAGTGATCCACTTAGGCTGCTGATTTGAAGACAGTGTTTCTTGCCTTATTGTATTCCAATTTCAGCCTGAATTGTCTTGATTTTAGCTATAAAGCTCTTACACTGATCAGTAAAAATTTGTTTCTCCAACATTTTTCAGTAAATCGTTTTGCAAACCATGGGTTCAAATCCTTTGAGATGCTCTACAAAGCAACACGATGTGATGACAACAATCTTCTAAACAGATTTACTGACGCATTCCAGAGTGCACTTGGTAAAATGGTAGGTTAGTAAATACTCCTTCCCTTTATATACTTCTTAACAAATAAACAAAATTGTTATTTTTTCCAGTTAACTGATTTTGGATAAGGAAAGTAACTCATAAATAAATTTATGCTTTTTCAGAAGATGACAAGTCATCTTTAAAAATAAAGATGATTCACTGGCATTTTAATGTAATTCAGTGTGGAATTATATGGGACAGCATATATGTCCAAGTAGCTTAGGGACCTGCAGCTAGATTTTCAATAGACTTCCAAATAGAACTTGTGCAGTTTTGAAAACCCCACTCAATTGTCTCCTAACCTCGGTGCTGGTTTTGACAGTTGGATGTGATAATAAAATAAATGCATTTTATATAGCATATGTATGATATATATCCATATAATATGAATAAACGTACATATATACAAATGGATAAATTCCACATTTGGTGTGTATGTCCAGGCACTTAAATCCAGCAGTAGTGATTTGCTCAGGTTTCTTGAGTTCCCAGATTCTTAGTCTTGTCATTCAGAGCTGCGTGGCCCTGAATTTGAGGAGGTGCCCTGTTACTTCTCTACCATATCTCGTGTTCCACTTCAGTATCACAGTCTTCCCTCTTAAACCACAAATCTGTCCTCAGCTGTAAAGCAGAAACAACAGAACTTTTAGTTGTGGTCTCAGGAGTGGGTGTCCAGGCCAAGTGTGACAGCATTGTTCCAGTAGAGAACACTAGGCATTTGCAGGCTTTTTGCAGAACATGGCTCATATGCTAATAAAAGCTTTTCTCATAACTAAAAAATATTGTTAGCACATACAGCTAATTGTCAAATTCCTTCAACTTTGGAATATATGCCAGTAGCCCCTCTCAAATGGCTGTAAATTTACATAACGTGTCAGGCAATGTCTGATGCTTGGTCCTAAATGTCTGTTAATCTCTTGGCTTGATTCAGGTTTGTTCTCTTCCAGTAGAGAAATCTTGACAGGTTTTACTTCTGTTTCTTTTCCCTAAGAGCCCAGTACAACCAGGTTCCAGTGCTGAGACAGTTACTATTGGAAAGTAAAAGATAATAAGGAAAAAATGCATAGTGACCTTCCAAGCAATTACATCAAAATGCAACAGTCTGGGAAAACATTCAAAAAGGCTGTTTTGAATATGTGTATTCCTATTCCCAAGAATTTGAAACTCTAGCAGAGATCTGAAAGAGGGGAAGGAATGGGCAAGAGCCATCTTTTCAATGAAAGTTGATATGGAAAAAACAGAATAATTTCAAAACATGGCCTAGGACCAACTTGCTTCAAACCTTTCTGGAAAAAGCAAGAAATACATACTGTATCAAAAATCATGCGTTCATCTATTCTTGTCTAATCTCCACTGCTTTTATGGAGGGAAGAAATAAATTATACCACAAGGATTTCTGTTTAGTTTTGTGTTCTGTGATTTCTGTCCTCCTGAGATTATTTTCTCTGTCCTCTGAGTTTTTTTGGTGCATGGGTCCTTTTCCATGGATAGGTAGAGGTGGACATGAAGAAATAAGGTTTGAAAGCTAGAAAAAAGTGACAGTATTGTTGTCAACCTGACAGAATTACAAGTAACGTTGTTGGAAAAACCACAGATGCTTTTAAACACGTGAGCTCACCTGTCATTTTTTGTAGGGAGAAACAAGCCTGAAATTATTTCTCTATTCTGGGATTTCACATGCAAGAGTGGTTAATTGAATTGACATCTTCTCTTTCAAAAAAAAGATCTTCTATAACAAAGAGTTTGCACACCTGCAAGTTGCCCTCTTATTTCCCAGTTGTATCAATAGAATATACTTCTTTCAGCTGACCTTGCCAAGGTAATAAGAGACATGAAAGGGAAAATCTGGTGCCAGTGGCAGAAGCAGTGCTTTACATTGTAACTAAAAGGTTTTATAAGTTAAGGGAGAGGCCTATGTGGTTTTATGTTTTTAATGTTATTCTTCTTTATCTTGGAAGGTCCCATCGTTCTGTAATGACGTTGATGATATTGACTGCAGATTGGAAGATCAGACTCAGAAACATTGCTTGGAATATAATTACGATTATGAAAATGGGTTTGCCATTGGTAATTATTGATTCCATAGATTTTTAGCCACTCAGGTTTAATGCAGCGTAATTCCTGCATGAGTTACTTTTTTAAAAACATTGTGTTTTCTAAATAATGTTTTTTAAAAATACTGTGTAACTGTTTGATATCTGGTATTGATGCTGCTTCCTATACAGTGTAGAGGTTTGCTGAGATGCCTCATGGTGGAAAGGAAAAAAAGTGCACACGCACAGAATCTTAGAAACTTGCTTGGTTAGCCTAGAAGAAAGAAACTTTTTAAAAACATGCAGTTTCAAACAAAAGACTGAAAAGTTACAATAAATTGTTTTGGAGATTGTTATGAAAATGAGGAGCATCTATGATGCTGGTTTGAATTTGCACAGAACCCTCACCGTGTAAAGCTATACAAGCTTAAGTTTGCCCATTAACTGTGAAATTACTTCCTGTACACAAGGGCAGATTTTGCACTATTCCTGCAGCTATATCAGAGGGAAAACCGTGACAGTCCTTGTGTCTTGTGACAGTGATTGTTCCCACTTTGTTTTATGACAAGTAAGTTGTTGTTTTCAGTCCACTGTCAGACAGGTTAGTGTCCATGTTGTACTACTGTTATCCTTGACCTTTCTGAGTCCCATGGGGGTGCTCAGGGCAGAAAAGCTGAAGATGGATAACTTACATTACCTATCTGAGCATAAGGCATTTTGTCAGATCCACATCAGAATCTGTCCTGTACTCTGTCACAGGACTGCGTCTCTTTTGCACGTTTATAGTAGAGTTACTTGGTAGAGCTTCCTGCTTGTGCTCACCTTTCAGACATGCTTCACTCAGTCTGAGAGCACATTTGTTTGTGTTCAGACATGGGGCAGGGCTTGGATGTTCAGTCTGCAGTTGTCATCAGGGTAAGGATGAATGCTGATGACAGTTGGAACTAACTTGTAAAGGTATTTGGAAGAAACAGTGTTCAGGACATGGAATGTGGGGTCCTATTCTCTTCTGGTTCATTTCAACCTCTTACCACAGTAACCTTGTTGCCTTTTTTCAGGAATTTCTCATGATTTACCCTGGGGAGGCAGGAGAGAAGTCTCCTCAGGTCATAAGAGACAGCAGTTTAGAAAATTAGTTGTGGAATACTCATAAAGGATTAACCTCAAAGTTGTGGGGTTAGCTTGTCCTAGTTTCCACTGTAAATTGAGCCCAATCTAGTTGACTACTAATAGGTAATTGGTGGATTTTTTTCCTATCTTTATGTTTTTTAAAAATAAGCTAGATCAAGGAAATAGACCATGCTTCTCTAGAATTAGTCATTATGCAGAGGTAGAATATACACAGAAACAATTGTTTGTTTCTGATTTTTAGCATGTTACAGGTGAAGGATATTTGGCTGAATTTGGCTCTCTGCATAACAGGAAATGCCTGTCTGGGGGTAATGAACACATAAGGTGATGCCTTTTCTGAGAGGCCAGACAATGTTACAACTGTTGAGAAGTTGTGAGAAGAAGATGCAAAGGAGACATGACATAGGCTGCACTGTCTGTAATTAGGCAGAAAGAGGAAGAAAGAGCAATATGGAATTGTTTAAGATACTGTTGGCAGGTGAGGGTGAATGCAAGACAGAGGAAGAGATAATTGCAATATGTAACTTTTGTAACTATTTCTCTAAAGCTGTGGCTAACTGCAAAAGACTCAAGATCTCTACGATATCATTTATGAATGAGATTGGTTTTTCTTTTTCATTAGTCAAAATGAAGGTACAATAAGCACTTGTGCAGAGACAAAGTCAAGTCATCATCTGAAGTTTCAAACAGACCCCATTCTGTTGGGGTTGTATTTTAGAAATAAGTGCAGATATTTATTTTCCACATGATATTTTTTCTCTTTTTGTTCTTTCTTAATGTCCTGCAGGACCTGCTGGCTGGGGGGCAGCAAATCACCTTGATTATTCCTATGGTGATTTTGCTGATGCAGCACAAGAAGAAGACTTATCCAAGCATCTCTCTGCCTCTGTAAAAGCAGCACCTACTCGAGTCAAAAGGCATAAGCTGAATGTTCCAATGACTGACCAAAAAATCAAGTTAATATTTAACATCACAGGTGAGATAAGTCAAAATATTGTCCTCTACTTCCTTCTTTTTAAAAATCGTCTTTCAATACATTCAGTAAAACTTATTCCATTCGCAAAAGCCTGGTGAAGATGCAGGTGACAGTTTTCTGGACACATTTATAGCCCTATTTCATCACAGACTTTCTGCTTGAGGGAAAAATCAGAGCCTCATATTCATGGAGGGCTTTGTGCACATGGCCTGCTTTCCACTTTCCACTGATGAGCTTGAGTGTTGCCCTCAATATATTCCAGAGTATGATGGAAGTGCTGTAAAATCTATGTGCTTTTCATGTTTGCTGTTTATATTCCAGCTAGCGTGCCACTGCCTGATGAAAGGAATGATACATTGGAACTGGAAAACCAGAGGCGGCTCCTTAAAACTCTGGAAACAATCACGAACAGGCTGAATAGAACTCTCCATAAGGAACCCATGTATTCTTTCCAGTTTGCATCTGAACTCATTGTAGCTGATACCAACTCACTGGAGACGGAGAAAGCCTTTCTTTTCTGCAGGCCTGGTTCTGTGCTGAAAGGGAGAATGTGTGGTAAGCCAGATGACTTGTTTCTTAAATGTATTTGGAATCCTTTTGCAAAGCAAGGTTTTAGAGGATTTTTGCGGAGGGTTATGATTTGACACAGTCCAGAGATTGTGGTCTCTCATAACAATAAACTGCAAAAATGCTGTGCACAGTTTGACTTCCAGAGAATGTTTATGTTCCTAACCAAGGCCTGTGGAAAAAGGATGCTTTTGTACCCAGGATTCCAATCCCATGGGGAAATCAGGCATATCCACGCTAAGTCACACACAGAAAACAGTGCTTGGTATGCAGTCTTTCAACCCTGTTAGTCTTGTGAGTGATGCGTAGCTAAGATAGGGAATTGGATTCCATTTCCTGTGCACAGTTAAATTTTTGCAGTGTTCCAGAAAGATACCACATCTGCTGAGGAACAGAGTCACATTTTGTATAAACACAGTTTGACTAAGTGGGAACTCCAGGGGCAAGAGGTATGTGTGATTTTTCACTCCAAGGGGAACTTATGTTTCCAACATTTCAGTCAACTGCCCTTTGGGTACCTATTACTCTCTGGAGCATCTTACCTGTGAAAGCTGCTGGACTGGATCCTACCAAGATGAGGAAGGGCAGCTGGAATGCAAAAGTTGTCCATCTGGTAGCTATACTGAGTATCTACACTCTAGGAGCATCTCTGAATGCAAAGGTGAGAACTTTTATATTATTCAAACAGCCACTTCTGAACGCCTGGTGACATCCTTTTGGTCCCTATGGTGGAAGTACTGGGGTTAGGTTACCCTGTGAAATGAAGAGCAGTCCTAATTGCACCTTGGTGCACATGTATAGAGAAAAATCCAAGTTTTCACTACCGCTGTGGCCTGCAGGATGCTTGAGAAGATGTTTTAAGAAGAGTTGGCCTTTAAAGATTTGCTTCATTTCTGTCTTCCATTTCTGAGATTGTGAGACCATTTTTCAGGTACTAATAAACTTAAAATAATATCATTCTTGTCCTTGCCAGCCCCACTCCACCTACAGCGCTGAGGCACTGAACAGCTCAGAACCACTATCTCTTCATGACTTGTTCTGAAAAAGAAGTTACTAGTTTTATTTCCTTTTTGTTGTGTTATTGTTAATTTTTTTTTATTAAAATGAGTTGCAGTAAATTGTCTGTGGAGCTGATTGGAAGAGAATTCACTGGTTAATAATTCACAAATCCACTATCAGTATCTTACCACAATTGTCTTTTTTTTGCTCTTTGTACCCATGAAGTCCTTCAGAGTAGAGTAAGCTCCAGAAATAAAAGTCCTTGTGACATGTAGTGTGATTTCAACATTATTTTCAGAGATCTGGAACCATCTTTCCTGTTGGAGATATCTTAATATTTCCAAATTCTTCTGCCTTTATAGCTCAGTGCAAGCAGGGAACGTATTCGCCTAATGGTCTTGAGACTTGTGAAACATGTCCACTTGGAACATACCAGCCAGCATTTGGATCCAGGAATTGTATCTCTTGCCCAGAAAATACATCAACGGTAAAAAGAGGCGCAGTAGATGTCTCAGCTTGTGGAGGTTTGTAACAAAAGGGGCAGTGACATTTTTTTAAACTAAATACTAAAAATTTCCAAGTTGCTGTTACAGCTAATGTAATTCAATTCGTCTGCCTGAGATTGAATTCCTCTTCTGGTTAAGTGTGGACCAAGCAACATTTCCCAGCAAAATGATATGTCATTTCCTGATACCTTGATAATTTCAGTTGCCCTCCTTCTGATTTCCAAGGTGGATTCTTATCTAAAGATGAATAAAATGAGATACATGATGGGTACCTAAATGAAAATAAAACCTTCTTTCTTACACAAGAGAAAAGGAGTGATAGGATATTTGTCACTATTATCTCTGGAACTGCTTCCATATTTTCTGTACAAAAATACTGAATTTTAACAGAGTTTGTTCCATAATTTATTCCAAGAAATTCTCTTCATCTGTCTTGGACAAGCTTGGCCAGAAGGATTCCCAGGGGAAATAATCTGCAGGGATTGATGGTACAAAAAAGTCTTTTCTTCATCCTTACTCCTTCTCAAAGGAAAAAAAAAATAAAACGGGTGTGAGAGATAAAAGAGAAAGGAAGTTCCATTTGAAAGCTGCCCATAGAGCAGCAAAAGTAGTAGAATTAAATATTTCTCTGATATTTCCATAGTCCTTTCAGAAAGCCATGTCACCCCACAGAAGAATTTAAATAGGCATTTCCTAGAATTGTGAATTTCTTGCATGTTTCATCCTATTCCTTTTAAGTCTAAGGAGGGACTATAAGGGGAGGAAAGTGATCAAAAAGAGGTGAGGGGAGGCAGGGTGGAGGTGCAAGAGATCAAATTGCTCAAAAAACTGGCTTTTTGTTCTTGCAGTACCATGCCTTGCAGGCGAGTTCTCTCGCACAGGTTTGACACCTTGCTACCCTTGTCCCAGAGACTACTATCAACCAGACCCAGGAAAGTCCTACTGCTTGTCTTGTCCCTTTTATGGAACAACTACTGTCATCGGTGCCAGATCTATCACAGATTGTTCAAGTAAGCCAAATTATCTCTGCTGGGTAAAGTGAATAAAGGGATCATCTAAAGGAGAGCCATCAGTAGTCTTAATAGAAAACATCCCACTTACTCTCTTGACAAATGTAGGCCTTTGATTTCAACCAGTGAAGCTCACAGCTGGTTCTTCCTACTGATGTTGCCTCACAGTCATAGGAGTGACTGTGTGAATTATACCCAGGTCAATAAACAGAGTATACATATACAGAGAGTGAGTTTGTGTGTGTACACTGTGTATATATATATATAAACGTGGCCAGTCTTTGCGAACAAAGATCTGGGAAAGGTCTTTTTACCTTTCAAGCCTGCGCAATGGATTTTTTAGGTGAG
>JAWWLV010000100.1:22344180-22355647 GCA_035041135.1 Platyrinchus mystaceus | reverse complement strand
GGATGGCCTTAGGGGCTGACGAGCTCCATCTACCCGGGGGACCCCGGGATTTGAACCTGCGGCCTTGGCGCTGAGAGCGCAGCGTCTTAACCGCTAGGCCACCAGGGGTCCCCCAGGCTCTATAATATGTTCACTATTATGACAGTGCACATCACCAGTATCTGGGAATGAATGTGTGGGTTAAAGTCAGCCCAGACTCATTGCTAGTTGTCTGACATTTATACTTTATGTTGACCTGGGCCGCGTATTCTGTTGCCCCCACAATGCACATCTGGCTAACTCAGGGAGACATTCACACTGTTCTGATGAACTTCAGGAGAAGCATTTACACCACCAGTTGATGCACTCAACTGCTGATAGCTGTTTACCTAAAAGAAAGGCCACCTTCCTGTCCCCTTAGTCTCTGAGCTTCATGGGCAGATCACCTTTTCCGATGTCCTCTGAGCCTTCTTTCCATTGTGAGGGTGTTTTGGTCAGTCAGACACGCCTGTCAGCAAGCAGCAGTGGCATTGAGGGGACTGGGAGTGCACTCATGGACACAGGTCACATAGTTGCCAGACAGTAACTTACCTGCTGGTGAGCCGGGTCTGATGTACCAGGTGCAGTGGCACAAACTGAAAAATGAGACAGGCTGGCATGGTACTGTGTACAGGGGATTAGGTGTCACTGGTCTTGCAGGGCCATGTCTCCAGCAGATCCCTGCTGGAATCCACTAGCTAGTTGTACTTGAATTGCTGCTGTCTTAGTCATGCCTGAAATGGGATTTGCACAGTAAAAGCCTGGCAAAATGTGTGTTTGATTTGACTTAAGTCTATGTAGGTATAGCACCTAATTTTTTTAGTCTAGATAAGAGAAATAAAAATGTCGAAAGAGTTTATTCTGTCAAAATTCACTTTTCAGTAGGTTCCATCTGGTTTCACAGCATCCTGTCCACTGGCACTCCTTCAGAACCTACAAACAGATCATCCAGACTGTTGTTCCTCTCTGCTTTTCTCCTTTGCACTTTATCCCAGGGTCTAAAGAAGAACAAGTTCAGATCAGGTGCTGCAAGGCTGTCAGTTCAATCTCTATGCAGTAGGAGCCACTGTGTTGAGAAGGAGAAGGCCTGTGTACCACCTTCCAGCTTGCCTTGCCTTTCATAAAGCATAATGAGAAAATGAAAACAAGTGGCTTTGGCACGCTGATCCACTCTTTTACTTTTCTGATTCACACTTCAGGCAGGTACTAACAAAGCCTAGTACACCTATGCCCTGGAGCATTCCTTTTGCTCTGTTATGGCTCTGATTCACAGTGTACTTCTACTTCATTGCCTTAGAACACATTACAGAAGCAGCAGTCATTCCAGTTTGCGTTCTCCTGGTGCTTGTGTAATGGGCAATCGATATTAATGTGCATTTGTCATCCTGCATGTCAGAAAGAAACTCCTTTTCAGAACATCGCTGTGTTCTTTTCATGCTGGTCAGACTCATTCAGCAGTGAATAAACACACCAATTCAGCAATTGTGTCACTTTTTTAACCAAGTTGCCTTTTTTGCTGGAAATTGGCAAAGAACCCAGGCTGTGTGTCTGCATGGTATACTTAGATCAACAGGTGTCCTCCAGCAGGCCACATAGATGAAGAATTGTTCTATCTACAGTCTGATTTATATACAGAGTAATCCCTGTTGCCAGCAGTTTTCAGTTAGATACTTTGAAACTGACCCTTTGCAATGTTGATTCATTGTTTACATAGTTTACATACTGAGGAAATTTCTTTGTGGTTAAAGACCAAAAGTTGATATGAGGTATTCTGGAGAGAGGTTTTTTTTGGTTGTTGGTTTTGGTTTGGTTTGGCGGTTTTTTGTGTGCCATATCAAACCACATGGATCATAAATCATCACTTGTCATTTTTAGACATTACTATCATGCAAATAGTTATTTATAACTCATTTTAACTTTTCTGGCAACTGCAGGCACTTCTTCTGCCTAGTCTAATGCAATGCTCTTCAGCAAAGATGGGGCTCTAATGTTTTATGTTCAGAACGTTTCTCCTCTTGGCTAAGTTTGCCTGTCTTACAAGTAGGAAGGTTGATATATAGAGGATTTCCCAAACAAGTGTTTAATGCAGAAATCCTACCTCATAGTGTATGTCCAAACTACTAGTTACAATAGTTACAATATCTTTTCTTTTGCAGTTTGGAAACTAGATACTTTTTGTGGAAGTGCTGACTGAAGGTTAATAAGTTTTATCTCTGATTTTCCTATGTTTCATGATACTGTATAGTAAGTTATAATTAAAGTTATAACTATAGTAAGTTATAAATATTTATTTAAATATTAAATCTTTTTCCCATGTGATTGCGGTATGAATGGTTTTTAATGATACTAAAGTAATTCCTTTTGACAGTTAGTGAGACAAATTTAAAGCAAATGCTTATTACAAATAACACACTACAGATATCTTTTTTTGTTGTGGGTTTTTTTTAGATGTTGATGAATGCGCTGTTGGATCAGACTGCAACGAGCATGCATCTTGTCTCAACACAAATGGATCCTATGTTTGCACTTGCATCCCTCCTTACACAGGAGATGGTAAAAAGTGTGCAGGTATGGGAAAGAAAAACATCAAGCTACCCTTTGCAAGGTTCAGTATAGGCCAGTATCCTGTCTCCCACTGTGGAAGGCAGTTGCCAGAAATTGATATCTAGGACAGGCATGCTCTTATGTCCAGGTCACTTTGGACTGGATGAGGCTGTGATGAAGTGTCTCCTTTTGTTTTTTGAAAACTCATCACTCCATACAGACCGAGATGTCACTGAGATTCTGCTCCATGACATACACACCTGAAAAATGTTCTTGCACATGAGCACAAGACCTGGGAAGGCCACAGTATGTCACTTTTCAGAGCAGGCCTGTGCAGTAAAGAAATATTTTAATACAGGCATCTGAGTAGGTCTAGAGCTGCTTGTGAAAACATTAAACAGGATAATTTGGATGAAGACAACAGGACAGTGGCATGGGTTGGGATAAAAGGTAGCTGAGCTGATTCCATGTTCAGGAATGGATATGCTGGAATGGGCTTTCCCTCACAGAGGGAAAATTTGCTGTGAGATGTGTTTCCTTCTGACAGTGAATGCAAACTGAGTTACAGAGGGCTCTTCCATGTCAAGATTAGCTTACTTTCATGAGTCGTCAGTGTCTATCACTTACATATAGAGCAGAAAAAAGCTGGTAAGGCTGTAAACTACTTATGGGTGTTTTCCATGTGCTTTGCCTTCCTACTTCCAGAAAAGTCCCAAGGATATCTCCTGCAGCTTGTTTATAAAACCTGACACCTAATTATATTAATCATAGTTTCTCTCTTCCTTCTCAGAACCAGTAAAGTGCCATAATCCAGGAAATCCAGAGCATGGCCGCTTATATGGGGACACTCACAGTGTTGGCAGTGAAGTAACGTTCTCCTGCGAAGAAGGATTTCAGCTGACAGGGGTGACAAGAGTTACATGCCTGGAGTCCGGAGAGTGGAACCACCCAATACCGTATTGTGAAGGTGTAGTTCCTGGGGAGAATGCAATATTGTAATGTGACTCTTCAGAAAGATGGAAGAGGGAAAGTAGTTGTGTAGAGCCTTTAGAGACCATGGCAGCTTATGAGAAACCCTGTCCTAGCAGATCTGGATCTCACTGTTGAAGTCTCTGTTTTCTAAAGAGGTGTAAGCACAGTTGTCATACTTGTAGTGGTGCTCTCTTATGCAGATTCACCATTGTGACAAAGTTATAGACTCATTTTAATGCAAGCATTAAAAGTGTACTTCTCCTCCACCCACCCTCCTATTTTGAAGGAACTTGTGGGAACTTAATGACTTAAAGATCGTTAACTGTATTTTAGTGGATAAAAACCATGCAGAAAGGACAGGGTGCTGCATGTATATATTCGAGGTATAATTGCAGAAATTGTTTCTTTAGAAAACCAGAATAAATGAGGTAAAGCAATAGGGTAAAATGAAGAGGTAACAAAGACTGTGTCAAAAAAAAAGCCAAAAAAACCCAATTGGTTAGTTTGTCCATAGGAAGGGGTGGATATGGAGTCCTCTTCAGAGTCAAGCATGTGATTTGTAAAGCAGTTATAACTACCTACTTCCAGCTAGTTCAGTCTCTCAGTGAGATGAATTCAGATCAAGAGTCCTAAATGTCGTTTATAGCTTTATCAAGAACTTATTCTTACCTAGGTCTTTACACCTCTTCAAACCTACTTAGAGAAAACAAAGCAAATCCTGATTTTCTGTTCTTTTTTATCTGTATTGTATCAACTTCTCTTGTATTCCCATCTTTTTAAAGCTATATCCTGTGGTGCTCCAGTTATTCCAGAGAACAGCGTCATTTTCGGCTCAAATTTTACATATCACAGTAAAGTGGTATACAGGTAGGAATTCAGTATGTTTGAAGTGCTGTGTTAATAACTGATTGAGAATGGGGCAGCAAGTATGAGTATGGCTGAACTGAGAGAGGGATCAAAATGGAGAGGAACAAGATGGAATTAAAATAGTAGAAAGACATTTGGTTGTAGCTGTGCCTGTTCATTAGCGGAGCTAAATGTTTACTCTAGTACTGCTTTTCTATGTCCTGCAGAGAAAGGTGCTTTATGCAGGTGTGGATGAAGAGAGAAAAGGAATGACTGATAGTGTTATGCATAAAAGACTCTGTGTTTGATAGCACTTCTTTTTTCCTAACTCAGATGCAATGATGGGTACAACTTGGTGGGCGAAAAAGAAATTCTGTGCCTTGCTAGTGGCGTTTGGAATCATCCTCCCCCCTCCTGTGAAATGGTGACGTGCCCTAGTCCCCAGGATATCAGCAATGGAAAATTCACTCTCAGTGGCACAGCCTATCTTTCCTCTGTGTCATACACCTGTGACAATGGATACAGGTAAATGCAGGAACATTCCTGAGCCAAATACAGGCATTGTGCTTGCTAGAAGCTCTAACTTATGTCTGAGAGAGACAAAGCTGGAATGATTGCTCAGAAAGATAAAATACTAGAACAGAATTGAAAAAGACTTCTTTGTATCTTGAAGATACTTTCTGTTTTTACCAATACCAAAGGGGTTTTTGGCATGGACTTTGGACATATAGGAAGAAAATACCACATCAGTTTTGACTCTTTACCCGTCTAGCATAGCTTGATGAGAGAGGTCTTCTCTATTGTGGTCACCATTCCAGAGGAAGCCCTCCCAGACAGTGTCTGTGCTATGCATTATTTCTGTCTCTTCATTCATGCACCTCTTAAGTGTTTTCAGTCTTAAACATATTGCCACAGGTAGATAGAGCCCACTTTCCTGACAGGGCCTGTGCCAAAGCTACAAGGGTCACTCAGGTCAGTGTTGCTCTTTTGCATTAACTGTTCATCCTGGAGAAGAGGAGACTGAGGGGAGAGCTCATCACAGTTTACAGCTTCCTCATGAAGGGAAGAAGAGAGGCAGGCACTGATCTCTTCTCAGTGGTGACCAGTGACAGAACCCAAGGGAATGGCCTGAAGTTGTGTCAGGGGAGGTTTAGGTTGGATATTGGAAAAGGGTTCTTCACCCAGAGGGTGGTTGGGCACTCAAACAGGCTCCCCAGGGAAGTGGTCACAGCACCAAGCGTGACAGAGTTAAAGAAGCATTGGGATGATACATCAGGCACGTGGTGTGACTCTTGGGGATGGTCCTGTGCAGGTTTAAGAGTTGGTTAAGTTATGTTAGAAGGAAGCCCTTCTAACTCAGCATATTCTGTGATTCTGTGATTTCAGTCAACTAAACATGGGGTCTAATACCATTTGAGACCAAGCTGTAGGCAGTCAGATAGTCATGTGAAGAATTCCCTGGTATGATGTGGGACATATGAGGAACCCAT
Organism: Platyrinchus mystaceus; assembly: GCA_035041135.1. Taxonomy (NCBI): domain Eukaryota; kingdom Metazoa; phylum Chordata; class Aves; order Passeriformes; family Tyrannidae; genus Platyrinchus; species Platyrinchus mystaceus. Next base: position 22,349,777 of record JAWWLV010000100.1, on the reverse strand, counting down.
AGCCAGCTGGCATAGCAGTTAGAGGCTGGGAGTTTCACCCAGGACATCTCAGAATGGTGTTGCACACTTCTGTTCAGACAACTGAGTCACACTCCTTGAACCAATGCATTGCTATTTCCTCAGCTAAGGAAACAAAGAAAGACCATGACCTTCAAATATATGTGGCCATTCACTAAAGTGAAGTCCTTCACCTCCTGAAGGAACTGGATGTTTTTTTTAACAAACCTGATCTGGAGAATTTCTTTTGGTCTTCTGGGTGAAGATAGTGGTGTAAGTTCTTGAGTGAAGAGAGTCTCAGATAGAGGTCTAGTTTCAAGTTTAAAGCCTGACATGGTGCTGATGGCATACAAGTAAATCTTTAAGATTAAACAAATATTAATTTCTTTTGTGCTCAAAGATGTGCAAAGCTACAGCAAAACTTATGTGTGTCTGCAGAGAGCATTGAGGGCCCACATGAAATCCACTTTCTCTTCAAAGTAATCTGGAGACCAGCTCTTTTTTTGAAGGATCAGAGTGCTCTTTTCATAAACAGAGGGTGAGATTCTGGCCTCTGCTGAAGTCAGTGAGAGAGATCCCTTGGTTTCACTGGGGCCAGGAAGCAAAACACCCCTTTCGCTCTCTGTTCCCTATCTGGGATAAAATGTAACCTTAATAATGATCTTTGTGTCTCAGCCTTCAGGGACCTTCTGTACTTGTCTGTGCATCTTCAGGGAACTGGAACAGCACACCACCAGCTTGCACCATTGTGTCTTGTGGATCCCCTCCTGCCATCAAAGATGCGGTCATCAACGGAGATAACTTCACTTTTGGAAACACTGTCTCTTACACGTGTAAGGAAGGGTATGTAGATTAGCACTACTGGACTAAGAGTCGGGACGAGTAAAACTGGTGCACTGTTTCACAAATCCTTTATAACTGCATGCCAATTCATTTTTACTACTTCTGTCTTAACATTCTGGAAGTTAAATGTGATGGAGATTTTTTTGAGGGCTGTCAAGTTAGTATGATATTTTTTAAAGTTGTTCCAGCACAACTGAATACACTCTGGAAGAGGATAATGGAGAGGAATCATGGGGAATGATAGATCAATTCACTAGGAAGCTCTTTTCCTTGGAATTGCTGCAGAACTAGTACTACTGTAAACCCAAAGCCCTGATCATAACAAGTCCCTTATGTCTCCTTAGGCTTTAAGAACACTGTTTGGTGCAGTTTAACAACTATTTGTTGTGTTATTCTAGAATTCTGCTTCTTGTTTATTGAGGTGCATTGTTTTTCATCTATGCTTGGTGTAGTGACCTTTTCAGACCATATTTCATCAATGATGAGGCTCAGTTTTGATGATATTGAGGATTAATGTATTGGAGCTGGACTCCGATCCTGCAAGAACCTTTGTACATGGTTATCTTTACAGCCTGTGAGCAGTTCCATTGAATTTCCTAAAACTGCTGTGTCTAAAAGGCAGAACACGTATGCAGAACATTTTAAGCCTGAAGTGACTGGAGAATTTTCTACTCCTTCTTGGTGTTAAAGCTTATATTGCAAGGCAGCATTTTGCTTATAAATTGGCTTTGCAATATTATTTGAGACATATACCCTGAGATTAGCTCAGTTGGTTAGAGCGTCGTGCTAATAACATCAAGGCTGTGGGCTCAATCCCTGCGTGGCCATTCACTTAAGAGTTGGACTCGTTGATCCTTGTGGGTCCATTCCAACTCAGAATATTCTGTGATAATTGAAGCAAAGTATCCTTATTCTATTTTCTAGACCATATTATGGTTTTAAAAGCTGCTTCTCTTTCCTGTGCAAGCATTTTAAATGGGATAGGGTAGCAGCATTTAAAGACTGTCACAGCTGTCTTGTCTGTGGCAGTTGGATCACATTAAATGTTGGCACATAATAGGCTCTATTTCTGGAGTCCAGTCATGAGGTGTGGAAAACAAATCCTGCAGACAGGACAAACTACTTTTACAGATGTTGACACCAACATTTGAACAACTAATTTCCATCCTGCAGTTGGAAAGTCACTGGGAGCATTGCAGTAGTTATTGTTTCTTTGCCTTCTGTGAGTGCACACCACAGAGATCAAAAAAGTAAAGGAAATAGCTGTCAAAGGTACTATGCTATTGCCTGTTACACATTTAAGCAGCAGTTTTAAGTGGTCTGATGAGGAGCATGGAGTAAGGCCTGTCACTGCATCCCAAAGACAGATGAGAGAACTACAACTACACTAACAGTATTCATGTAATAGAATTTCATTGCAAAAGATGGGGGTTTTTTCTACTCAGCATTATTTTTTTTATTGGCTTTTATTACAATTTTTACGGTGAGTTTTTAGGAAGAAACTATTATGCAATTCCCTTGTGTATCATTGGCGAGAGTATCTCTGGGTAACTCACTGAAGGGCTTCTCTTTGCTGGCAAGTGTGGTAATAGATTGATAGGGCTGGTACAGGAACTGAAAAGGCCTTTATGAGCTTTTGATCTCTTTCTTTTCCATTCAGTTTTGCTAAACAGAAATAATTTCTTGGTAGGATCATTTCTTTGAGGATTGTATAGACTGTTGCAGCATAATACTAGGGGTTTTGTGGTAGTTCCAACCCAAATGGAAGCTCAGAAATGGTAACCATATGGACAGATGTGAGAGAAGCGATATATACCAGGTGTGCCAGGATATCCATCATTGAGACACCTCACTCACACCTCACTCATGGATATGTGGGTTTTAAGATTTTCCTTTTGAAGTTGATCATAGCTTTTTTAAAGGATCCTGTTCTTCTGGGGTGCTAGCAAACAAACTCATACTGCAATGGCTTCAGGAAACCATAAGAAGCGTTTTGACAATGCTTGTCTTTTTGACTTCCTGTCCACAGTTACACATTAGTTGGCCCTGCAACCATAGAGTGCTTAGCCAGTGGCAAGTGGAGTGTGAGCCACCAGCAGTGCCTGGCAGTATCCTGTGATGAACCACCCCATGTGGAAAATGCATCACCAGAGAGTGGCCACCGCCTCTTCGGTGATATAGCTTATTACTTCTGCTTGGATGGCTACAGCCTGGCTGACAACTCTCAGCTGCTCTGCAATGCAGAAGGGAAGTGGGTGCCTCCAGAGGGCAGGGACATGCCCCACTGCATAGCTGATTTCTGTGAGAAGCCATCCACCGTCTCATACAGCATCCTGGAGTCCATTAGTAAAGCCAAGTTTGCAGCTGGCTCCATCGTGAGCTTCAAGTGCATGGAAGGCTTTGTTCTGAACACTTCGGCAAAGATCGAATGCCTTCGAGGGGGTCTGTGGAATCCTTCTCCTTTGAGCATCCAGTGCATCCCCGTCCGCTGCGGAGAGCCTCCCCACATTAGCAATGGCTATGCCAGTGGGGCCAACTACAGTTTTGGAGCAGTGGTGGCTTACAGCTGCAACAAGGGGTTCTACATCAAGGGAGAGAAGAAGCGGACCTGTGAGGCCACTGGCAACTGGAGTGGCAGTTTGCCCACATGCCACCCAGTGTCCTGTGGAGAACCACCACAACTTGAGAATGGCTTTATTAAGGTACAGAATGAGTTTTCGCCTCTGCCTGGTACCGTGGTAAACTGAATACACTGAATACACTTTCACAATTGCTGCTGTTGGGGTTTTCTTTTTTCTGTTTTGCTCTCATTATAAAATTGAGGAAGCACATAAATGGATGGAATAAAAACAGGGAAAAGTGGGTGGATTTGCAGCTGAATCATGTCTGAAAAGCATGGAGACTTACATGGGATCTGCCATCATAAGCTGGGATTTCAGTTAGGAGACTCTAGATGCCCTGTGACATTCAAATGATTCCCTTAATGTCTTATTCTTCATTTATTTGGTTCATGGGTAGCTTTCCAGTTCCTTCTGGAGACACTTGAAGTACTGTTGCTAGTTCACAAGCCTTGCTCTTTTCACTACTGTGAAAAAAGTCTGATTTGCAATAGATAAATCACCTTGGGATTTCTCTTCTTTCAATGCAAGAATACTCCTTTACAAAAGTCAGAATTTCCCTTTCCTTATCAAATTACATTACAACAATGCCTGAAGTTAAAAATTCCTCGTGGCAGCCCAAACCAGTAACAACTGCTTAACCTGTGTTTTGCTTTGATATACAAAGATAATATTCTGGTAATGAAAATCAAAATCACTATTATAAAGACTGAACTTTGAATTTTTGATTCATTTTATTTTGAACATTCCATATCCTTCCTCATATCCAACTACCAGGGAATCCACATTTGCTAAAAGCTGGAAGGGGGGCAGTTGGCATCCCAATTCCTATTTGGGTTTCCAGCAGTAATAGCAACAATTTCTCTTCAGACTCCCACACAGATAAATCCTCTAATTAATGCATATCTTTCTGTTTTGTCTTCCTTATGTGATCTCACTCTTTCATATATTCTTTACAATTAGAGACATTTTTTAGTACCTCAGTTAGAGCTCAGCCTGCAACTTTGAGGTGCTCCTCAGCTGCCTGCTCAAGGCACTGCACCTGCATGTATGGCATTTATAAACGTCTCCTAGTAGCAGTAGATTTGAGGGCTCCAACCTTAGGTACAGCTGTAAGCTAAAGAATCTTGACAACAATAGGCCATTTCATGGCAGCTTCTCCTGACCCATTTCTTTTCCATCTTCCTCTCCACACATTTTTTGGCCTCATGGGTCAGGAAAGGAGAGAGCAGAGGAATTATTTTCTAGCTTTTGCTTTTTAAACCTTGAATTTTCTGTTGTCTTCTGGTAGTGCTCGCAGATTTCCTGCCAGCAGAGTGCTTCATTTGAGGTGAGACGTTCTTTGTCAGTTATTTGCCTTCATTCCTTTTCAGACATCCTTTACGGCTGCCAGGAATTCAGCTAGAAGCAAGAGCTGGAGAATGCAAGAAATTAAGTCAGTCTCTTGTTCCCCTAATCTTGCACCTTCATTTCAGATATGTCCCTGTCTTGTCTGTTTTGCAGGAAACAACTGGACACTTCTTTGAGAATCAGGCAAATTATCAGTGTGAGTCTGGTTACCAGATGGTCGGGAGCTCAGTGTTTATCTGCCAAGCGAATCGGCAGTGGTACAGTGAGTCACCTCCTTACTGTGCTCCCCTCAGCTGTGGAAAACCACCACCCATCCAGCATGGCTACTCCAAGGGAGAAACTTTTGATATGGGCTCCAAAGTAGAGTTTTTCTGTGATGAAGGCTATGAGTTGATTGGAGATGTTTCCTGGACGTGTCAGAAGTCTGGGAAATGGAGTAAAAAGCGAAGCCCCAAGTGTGTGCCAACAAAATGTCCAGAACCACCTTTGGCAGAAAATCAGCTGGTCTTGAGGGAAGTGACTCACCAAGTCGGTGTCATACAGTTCTCCTGCAAGGAAGGTTATGTTTTGCATGGCTCCTCTGTACTGAAATGCTTGCCCTCCCAGCAGTGGAATGATTCCTTTCCCTTCTGCAAGGTTGTACAGTGTTCTGCACCTCCCTATATACCCTTTGGTGACCCCTTGACTTCATCCCTTCATTTTGGTAGCACTGTGAAATACGTCTGTGTGGATGGGTTTTTACTGAAGGGTGAGTCCACCATCAGATGCCAGGCTGATGGCTCATGGAGC
>JAWWLV010000100.1:22304418-22335791 GCA_035041135.1 Platyrinchus mystaceus | reverse complement strand
AAAACTAACATATCACTATATCTACATATCAAAGCAATAAATCCCTTATAATTAACATTTTCTGGGACCCAACCAGGTTTTGCTTCCTTTTCTGTTCATTTTTAGCAACTGTATTTTCAGCTTCTTTCTTCCTGTCTTTCCATCAATTCAGTGTGTGAACAGAGCTGACAGAGAGTGTGTAACTGACAGACAGAATAGCCTTCAGTGAGTGTATAAACCCCAAAAGTTTTCTTCTGTCCTAGAAATTACCTGTGGGCTGCATCCTTCCATAGAAAAAGCAGAGGCCATTTCTACAGAAAGCACGTATAGAAGTAATGTAACCTTCATGTGCAACTCCGGATACCATCTTGTTGGGCCTCAGAATATCACATGTCTTGCCAATGGGAGCTGGAGCAAACCCTTGCCAATGTGTGAAGGTGACTTTTCAGTTTCATGTCCTTGCACATTCCGATCTGGGATAAGCAGTAGCTCCTCCCTTATTCATCCATATCATATGATCCAGAGATCATGGTGCTAGAAACTATTCTGTAATGTAGGGTTTCTGGATTATCTGTCAGTGGCAAGAAGTAACACTTTACGTGTTCTGCCCTACTGACCCCAGCATGAAGTCATAAATGTGTCCTCTCTTCCCCACCACTGACACATTTTACTGACCTGAAAAAACATAATGCTGCAGCTTTTCACCATCACTGGGAGGAGCTCCTTCTCTAGCTTGGCTACATTCATTCCCAGAGCTGCTGAACTCTCCCCTCAATGTTCTTCATGATTTATTAGTCTGTGGCTGCTTTAAACATATTGTATGACTTATTTAGGAATTGTTGGAAGTCCGGGTCTAATACCAGGCTAAATTAATGAGACCTCTGTCTTTGCAGAGACCAGATGTGAAGTTCCAGTTTCCTTGATGCACGGGAAGGCAATTTATGAAAACAATACAGTTGGCAGTACAGTAACATATCTCTGTGAGAGGGGATACAGCTTGGAAGGAGAATCTGCCGCAGAGTGCACAAGAGATGGAAGATGGAGTAATCCCTTACCTCTCTGTAAACGTATGTGTTTGCTTTGTAAGAGAAAAGAGTCTTCATTTGTAAGCATTACAGGCTACTCTTCCTTTGACAGTAAATCAGAGCAACTTTCACAGATCTTTGTGGAAATATAGTGTAATTTTCTTCTGGACTAGCCATGAGCAGCATTTATCCTTGTAGTTTAAGAAATAGGCCTGAATTTGGCCTAAATTGGGAGATTTGTTGGTGTGCATCCCATTTTTCCAGGGGAAAGGGAACAGCTTCTATTTCTATTGCTTTTCATATGATTTGGTTTTGAAATTTTCAGAAACTATTCTAAAGTGTTCTCCTCCTTCCATCCCTTTTTCTTCCCTTCTCCTTTTCCCTCACACCCTTTTTTTTGAACAGCAAACCCTTGTCCTGTGCCTTTCATAATCCCAGAGAATGCCCTTCTGTCCGAGGTGGATTTTTATGTTGGTCAGAATGTATCCATCAGGTGCAGGGAAGGCTACCAGCTGAAAGGGCAGTCTGTGATCACCTGTAATGCTGATGAGACCTGGACTCCAGCAACAGCGAAGTGTGAAAGTAAGTACAAGACATGCGGTTCCGTAGGGATTGGTACTTTCCAGAGAGCTTGTGATCACAACTGTATCACACAGGAGCATGGCAGCACAGACCTGTCAGCAGAGCTCTCCACCGAGATGCAGGTATTCTGGACAAAGAGCTTTTATCTGCCATTGGCCTATTGAGAGATGAGTCACTCAGAGATCCAGACACATAAAGGTGACCTAAGAAGCTCTATGGAAGAGTTATGTTTTCTGTCTTTGTAACAGAGTTATTTATTTAAAAGGATCCTGAATATGTCTGTGTGGGTTGGTGCCCCAAGAGCATTCATCCTGCTATCTACTAGGCCCTTCTGTAAATTTATTCTCCATTTGCCTTTTGCAAGCCCTGGAGCTAGGATTTGTTGTTGGATACCGTAAATATCCTAAGAATGGTTCCTGGAAGATTATGAGTGATGAGACAAGAGTTGAAGGAAAGGTGCTGCCTTTTATTTTATTTATTGATACTGACAGAAGGCACAGTGTCCTTTTGCAAGCACATCTGAGAGTCTTTTGGCTTCTTGCAGACAATATTAGATTCGCGGAATCATAGAATGGTCTGGGTTGGAAGGGAACTCCCCTGCCATCAGCAGGTGTGCCGTTCACTAGATCAGGTTGCTCAGGGCCCCATCCAACCTGGCCTTGAACTCTTTCAGGGGTGAGGTGTCCACAGCTTCTCTGGGCAACCTGTTGCAGTGGTTCACAACCCTCTGAGTAAAGAATTTCTTCCTAACATCTAATGTAAACCTGCCCTCTTTCCGTTTTAAAGTATTGCCCCTTGTCCCATATCTATCCGCACTTGTAAAAAGTCCCTCTTCCTCCATTTTTAAAAGATTTGTTAAGATACTGGAAGGCCACAATGAGGTCTCCCTGAAGCCTTCACTTATCCATGCTGAATAACCCCAGCACCCTCAGCCTGTCCTCGTAGGAGAGGTGCTCCATCCCTCTCATCATCTTCTTGGCCCTCCTCTGGACCCACTCTAACAGATCAATGTGTTTCTTATGCTGAGGACCCCAGACCTGGACTCATTACTTCTGATGGGGTCTCATGAGGGCGGAGTAGAGTGGGATAATCACTTCCCTTGACCTGCTGGCGACTCTTCTAATCATGCAGCCTGGGATACAATTGGCTTTCTGGGCTGCAAGTGCGCACTGCTGGCTCATGTCCAACTTTTCATCCATGCGAACACGAAAGTCCTTCTCCACAGGTCTGCCCTCAGTGACTTCTCTCAGTCTGTGAGAAGTGCAACCCATGTGCAGCGCTTTGCACTTGTTAAATTTTATGAGGTTTCCATGGGCCCAATTCTCAAGTTTGTCCAGGTCCCTGGACACCCTTTTACTGATTTATCATCACAGATGTGTCTCTGGCTCCTGCCCGGGACAGCATTGTGTCCAGATTTAGAAACTGTATCGTGTAGTCATTGCAGCTCACCTACCTCTGGATGATTTCTTTTGTTTAGAGATATCTTGTGGTCCGCCAGCTCACATAGAGAATGCTCTGATTCGTGGTAGCTTCTATCAGTATGGAGACATGATCACCTATTCATGCTACAGTGGGTACATGCTGGAGGGGCCCCTGCGGAGCATTTGCTTAGAAAATGGAACATGGACAACACCACCTACCTGCAAAGGTAAGTCTTTTTTATGAATAGAAACACATTTTAACTTTCCATAAGCACAGAGCTTAGCTGCAATAAAATTTAAATTGAAATTTTTGCAGTTTCGGTGCAGTCATAGTTTCACTCAGGGCATTTAAAGTCCAGGTTGTTGCTTTATTTCCAAGTGAGAGAGGGCTTCCACAGTTTTGCTCTTTAGTCCATGGTAGTCTTACAGTTTCTTTTGCTACAATGTTGTATCACGCAGTGAAGATCTTTTATACTCCCATCTTTTGTAAGAAAGTGACAGAACTAGCCATCTTTTTGACAAGCTGAGCTGTTTCACATAAGCACTGCCAGTCAGTTTTTCACAGTCAAAAATCAAGAACTGCAGAAAACAAAACAGAACAAATGGGTGCTTAGTCCCTCATTATGTTTAAAGTGTGACAGCTCTAAAAATTGATTTGCAATAAAACACTTAAAGACAGATTGATACAGCTCACTAAATAATACACACTAAGTACTGATAGAAGATCCATGGGTTTAACAAAATAACAAATTATAGCATGTCTACCCTTGGCATCCAAGGAGGTATATGTAATCTTTTGGTCTATTGAGCTAAAACATTCACTTGTTTAAGTTACAGAATTAACTCTTCAGTACAGAAGATTCAAATAAATAAAAAGTTTTGAACAGAAAAGGGGGAAAGAAACACAAAACATAGGAGATGATAAACTTAACACTTAAAAATATATATAAGCCTATTCAAACACTAACTTAAAACCATGGAAAAGGTATAGCAAAAGGGTTCTGGGCTCATAGGGCTTTGGTGGAAGAGATCTTGCCATCTGCCATATCCATGTCAGAAACTTGACTAGCCTTCTGCTGATTGGGAAGAGTAGTGAGTTAGCTGTACCCTGCAATCTCATCTCAGACTGGGGAACAGCTACCATATGACAAACTGACCTTTAGGTATTTTATTTAGAAAGCAAAAAACCTTGGGACACATCAGTAGCCAGTCACAAGAAGCCCCATTCTCTAGGCTTGAGAACTCACACAGAGGAGAAAAGGTTCCACAACTCTCACCTGGGAACACTGGAGCCATTATCAGAGTTGTCAGTTTTGTATCTCCTTCTGCAAGTCTCAGCTCCCCATGTCAAAATAGAAGCAACAATTCTTCCTCCTTCAGTGATTTTCTGTTTTGGTCAGAAGCCCTTTGGAGATGGAGGGTTCTATACTGGGCTAAGCAAGAACTCCTTGTCAGTTTTTTTTGTACAAATTCTGACAGTAAAATGTTATGAATGCTAAGACCTAAGCTAATTCAGTTGCCCTACTCTATGATAATGTATCTGATAATGCCTAAAAATCACTGATCAGTAGACCATTTTGAGGAGACCCAGAGCCAAAGAAGTGGGCTTACAGCTCCTGAACATTTCAGGAATCGAGAAGCTGCTCCTGGAAACCAGGTTTCTCTTGTTTTTGTGACCAGGGCTTGCCATTGCCATTAGTAATCACCCACTGAGTAGCTAAATAGAGAAGATCTACAGTAAAAGCACCAGAGTTACTTCAGATGTCATGAGGTATCCAAAAGTCTTGTTAGAAATTTACACTCCCAAAGCACCAGGCCATTTTTGAAAAATTTGTCACGTGTCTTCATTTCTTTCTAAACTGTGATGGCTACAGAATTCAAGGGATCTCTACATAATTACTACTCTAAGATAGAATTCACTAGCAAAATTATTTGGATATTATCTCTTAAGATCGTGGCGCTTCAGATTTTTCAACTGCCCCGTTAATACCGCCAGCATTACTTTTTATTCTTATTTAATATTTATTAGTTACACAGAACCCACCTACTTTGTGCCAAGGAATGTAATTTTGTGCTAAGAGAGGTTCTTGAAAGTGGTTATCAACAACTAGGAATGGCTGATCTGCAAAGCACTGTCCTGTTTGCAAGTGTGAAGTCTACTGGGGCTGTTCAGAGAAATATGTATTAGGGAAAATTATTTCAAAAAAACAAAGTGATGAGGTGGACAGAAGATGAGGATAGAAAACAAAGCAGAATAACCTGTGTATTAAGGGAGGGGAATAACAATTTGCCCCCTCTTTTCACCTAAAAGGGGAACTAAAAAGAACTAAAAGTGTTTCTCAGAGGACTGTCCTGCATTTTCATGACACATGTCAAAGTAATCTTTCAACTGCTTTTTAGTTCATGTGAGTGATTTGCCTAACAAAAGTCCTACAGGACCCAAGCCTTTGTGGTTTACATCAGAAGCAACATGAAAGCGCTCTTTGTAATGACTCATGCTGCATTTCTTGTTTATGGCTGTGTGAGTTGATTATTAATGTGTCCTAAGACTGCTTGAAATGTTCTATCCTGGTTGAACAGGTTAGTTAACGTAAATACTATAATTAAAAGCAGACTTCGTTAGCTTCTTTGGAAGGGCTCTCACCACAGCTGCACTTGCCTGAATCACCACTGGTTAGAGGTTGCAGGCCAGATTCTGATCTGAGTTTCAGGGGTGAGAAGTATTAGCCTGGATCTGCTGATGGTAAACACCTGCAGGACTCAGCAGGCTGCGCAGATGCACACAGCTCACCTGACTCCAGTTTCTGAAGTGCTCTAAAATCTGTCTTGCCTGCTTGCCCTCTTCACATATCTTCTGATTGGGAGTGGTCAGTGTGCAGCTGCCAACCAAAAAGTTCATACCCCATCAGCAAACAAGAGCATTATGAGAGGGAAGCTGAGGCCTGGAGGAAATTGTTCACTTGCAACCATAGGGAGTATTTTGGAAAAGCTGAGAACAGATAAGAGAATTTTTTTCCCCCTTCTTACCCATGTTTGTCTTGCAGCAGTGTAACGCTTTTGTGTCCTCTGAAGATAACTCACAGGCATGGACTTACAAGGAGATCTCAAAAGATTGATACCATGGGTGTGAGATCTACTACCAGTAACTGAAGACACAATTCATGGTCCCTATTCTCTCCACAGCACATCAGGACTGCATTTGCCCTGCTTGCTTTTACAATAGCCAAGAAAAAGATAATGAGATCCCAGCTTAACTTCCAGTCCTGAGACATTCTCTATCTTGTCTGTCAAGTTAAGAATAATCCCCACAGCTACAGACAAATAGTCCAGACAAATAGTCTCTGCTTGCCTAAATTGGTGTATAACAAGTGCACACCTAGGGATGATACCGTCTCATTCAGTTTCACAACTAGGACCTCAGCAGAAATCCAGGAATAGCCTATCTCTGCCTGAGATCCTGGATTGCGCAGTGGCATGGAGTTTCTGTAATTCATAAAAATTTCTGTAGAGCAGTTTTTGTAACTCTTGGAATATTTGCATGTTCTCCATTGACAGAGAGAAAATACATTTTGGAGACCATTTTTCATGGGCTTTGAATGTAATGTGGGATATCATTTATACACAAATCTTTTATCTCAAAATCCATTATACTTTCATGGGATATTGTTTAAGTGGTGTGGAACATACAAAGCTTTAAATGGTTTTTCATTGCACAAAAGAAATCTGTTTGGCACATTATTCTGCTTTAGTCAACACCCAGCAACTAGCTGTCTGTGTAGTAATAGATGTTTTTACAAAAAAAAAATTCAAAATCACTGTTAAGATATTGCAACTTCTGCTGACCTGCCAGAGCCCAAGGTCTCTTCCCATTCTCATTATTAGCTGACACTTGATGGGAAGGCTCTTGAGATTGAAAAATAAAATGGCAGAGTTTTGGCCTCATTTCAACAGAATCCAAGATGTAACTTGTAGCTTGTAGCTTAGCATGGCTTAGGTCCAAGAGTGACTCAAGTTTGGCTCTGTGAGGGGAAGATTTGCATTCTTTCCAATGTGAATTTCAGGTCTGAACAGTGTTTCAGTGTGCTGAATCCACTGTCTATATTTAATACTAATATTAAATGTGATCTGAAACACTCAAAGCCTAAATGCATATTTTGCTCACCTAGTAACTACTTAAAGATATGATGCAATTAGCAGTTCAGATTGAGTTTCCAGAGATTACTCTGTGTTCATAACTACCACTAATTAGATGTCAATCTGATTACTTATTTGTTCTGTAGCATCATCTCGAAGCCACAGTTTTTGATCTTCATAGTGTGTACACCAGCACAAGAAGGATTGTACTTCCTCTAGTAATCTTTATGTCTAACATGTTTGTACATAGCTTGTCACTTGATTTCGTAATGTAGTCCTGGTTTCCCTGTGTGAGCCAAGAAGCTGTGAAATGTTATAGGAAAGACGATAAAGTCCAAAGTCTGTTCAGTCCAGACAGAATTGTAGGCTGTCACGATGGAGTCCACTCCAAATTCCTTCACTTTTATTATCATATGCTTATTAATAGTTATGCAAGCCAAGCGGTCACACTTTGGGTTCCAGTGTTGAACACTTAACTGTGCCACTGCTGCACCCGTTTTGGTCACTTCTCATTATGCCGGATGATAGTACAATAAAAATTGCTTGTTCTGCTACAGTGTTTAATTTTACTTTGACAAGCCCTATATTACACCAGACAGAATTATCTTGATGTTTCATACCAAAGTCAGAAGAAAGCTTGATTCTATTCTAGAGTTAAGTTAGAAGGCATGTGGGGAGAGGGGAGGAAGGTAATAGTTTTTTATGGGATAGGGTATTTTTTTGTTTTACATAGTTAGTGGGGAAAGCAGATAAAGCGTAGCATCAGCCTTGAAACACTGTCTAAATTATTTACCCAATTTTGCTAAAATCATCTACATTTGTATTCTTGTCCTTGGACAATTTTTGATTGTCTTAGTGGTTCCCTGGCTTACAGTACCTAATCAGACACACAGAGACAAAATATAGCCCTCAAGATCAAAGTCACATAATGTTTCTTTGGGAAATGCAAATGCACTTGTTTGTTCTACTCTAAGCTTTATAACTGCAAAGATCAGTGCAAGATGCTGAATGACTAAGCTTCTAATTCACCGTCTTGAGTTTGTGATGAAATTGTATGGTTTTCAGCTGTCTGCCGGTTCCCATGTCAGAATGGAGGCATCTGTGAGCGACCAAACGCCTGCTCGTGCCCAGATGGCTGGATGGGTCGCCTCTGTGAGGAGCGTACGTATATCATGCCTAAGTGTAATTTTAAGGATGTTGTAGGTAAGACAAGTGAATTCACTGCAGTGAACCAACTGGGAAAAATAAAGGCATAAAGAGCCAAAACCAGAGAAAATCATTACTGTATTCCCCTTGACAAGTGAAAGAGAACAGAAACTGATGGCTTGTTTCTATCCCCTGACATCTCCAAACCAAAATAAGCACTTTTTTAATTGATGTGATTTTGTTTGAAAAACTGAAGTAATCTGTTCTTCAACCATAGCGAAAGAGTACCAACAAAGTCTGTTTTTAATAGCAATACATGATAGTTTTGGGAAACAGGAATTAGAACAAAAGAGATGTGAGTGTCCTGCTGGTGGCTGCATTGTTCTCTTGGCTTTCTTTTCTATCAGTCTGTGGTTACAAACCCGATCAATTAATGTTCAAATATTGCAACGTGTCCCCTTTTCCACACTGTTCTTCCTGGTCTGTGTGCCTGTACCCCACAAATTCTGGGCTGGCTTTTCATGTCTCGGTTAGAGAAGTGAATCTGTTCTAGTTGAAAAGAGTAAAATCTGACTCTGAGCTCTGTCAAAGATTCTCTGGGTGACATTGGGAATACCAGTTTGAACCATGTTTTCCATTTTCTTCATGGTGGCCTTAGCACAAGGAATTTGTGTGGTTTAACCCTTTCATGTTGGCGTAGCTGCTGCGTGAGAAGCCGTATTGCTGTACATATAGTAAGACATGGTCTCTGTGGATAAAAGGGGAAAGTACCCTTACTTTGTGTGGTATTTGGTATGACCCTGACATAAAACTTTAGCATATCCAAGAACATCTGCAGCAGGGGCAGTGTCACTGTCCCTGACTCTGAGTATACATGGAGACCTGCAGATTCTCATGTAGTTCTTGGAGAAGACTGTGGTTCAGGCATTTAAGATGTATCACATCTTAAAATGGTCCTCTGAATCTGCCTCTGCAGCTTTCAGGTCTTCTCTGTGGCAGTGTCAGTTCCACGTGGCACAAAATACACATATGATATGATACAGGTAGATAGAGAATGAGGAGAAGATATTCACCAAGTTTTGTCTTTCTGCATTTACCGAAGCTCAGCCATGTGGTACATTCACACAGCCCCTCGCTTTCTGTGCCTGTGTCTGTCAGTATCACCATAGCCACACATGCAGGCTCAGCCCTGCATGTTTCAGTTTCAGCAGAAGAGGATTGAGACTTGTGTCTGACAAAATTGTGTTTGGTATCCCACAATTGAGTTTATTAGCTTACCATCAGTAATGATACTTGAAGCATTCTCCAGGACCAGAGGGCAACTTTTTTGTCTCAGTCGTTTTGATGTGTTGTCTCAACTCAGATCCTGACAGCTGACTAACCAAGATCACACTTCATGCAGATACAGACACTAGCTCTCCTATTTTTTACTTTGGCATGGGCAATTAGGAGAAGGGAAGAGAATTCCTACAACTGGTTAGTGCCACGTCAGTTTTGCAGCATTGCTTGTCAAGCAAAGTGCACCAGTGAACAGATAAGATAGCTTTAGTCTTCGGTGTTGAGAGCCTGTTCTGGAAGTCAAAGGGATTTTTGAGTGCTAGCATTGAGTATTGATCTGTCAGGATCAGGCCACAGTGAGTTCTGACAGAATTCAGTCACCTTGTAGTTCACAGTAAATTTCACAGAAAACAAGATATATTAAATCTTCCTGAGAGAGTCCTGACCACTAAAAAAGTATGCAGAGGACTGTTAGTTTAATGACACATACAAGTATGTCTTGGTGATACAGGTCAGTCCTGTGAACTCCATGGGAGTTCACTATTGTTTTCTTGTCCAGGCTGACTGTGTCTGCTCAGCTGGACCTCTGCTGTGCAGCAGAAGAGGAAGAACTCTGCATCAGTCATCTGCAGCCCCCACCCACCCTCCCAGTGTACAACTCTACTGAAAGTGCCACTCAAGTGTCCAAATTTGAGATCCAGCTCAACCCTTGCTCTTAGCAGAACATTTTCACACAAGTACTTCGTTCAGTTAGGGTAGTGGAGATGATAGTTTTGTGAAGGTACTTAAATCATAAATACATTGAACAGTTTTGCAGATGTGCTCACAGGAGCAGCATAGCTTGATTGGTGCTCAGTCCAGAGGCCATCAGCTGCTTGGTATATACTTTGTTTTTATCCCAGAGCTTCCAGCCATAGCCTGTTTCACCCAAAAATGCCTTATATCAAAGCCATCTTTCCCTGAGGATCCTGTGGTGTTACCTGTCACAGCACATTTTCACTGGCTCAGACCAAGTGCTTTTCTATGGGCAAGGCATAGATTAACTTGTTTTGGATATTATATTATGGGAGCCCAGAGAATCCTTGAAGAATCCAGTTGTTTGCATGGACTGATTTTGTTAGCCACCATCACAGAAGTGGGCAATGTCTATGGATATTACATGTGAGAAACAAGCACACAGCCCTGGCTCATTTCCTGTGAACACAGAGCCTACTAGCATCTGAAGGACTCTAGCAATTGCTCCAGTCTGTCCATTTCTTTGTCATTATTCTTTCTCATGTCTGCTTGCCATGCCAGACATATTTGCTTCTGCCTTGTGGGTAGATCCTGCTCAACTCTACTGGTACTGCATACAAACACTTCGAGGGGCAGTACAGTCTCTAATTAAACATAAGTTGTTTTCTTGAACACTTTGTTCTTTATTTTCATAGGAGATAATTCTGTCTCTTCTCTTCTCCTTAGCAATATGCATTCTGCCATGTCTCAATGGAGGTCGCTGTGTGGCCCCTTACCAGTGTGACTGCCCCCCTGGATGGACTGGATCACGCTGCCATATGGGTAAAACCTTTTACCTCCTTTTTTTTTTAAGTTTTATGACTCTACTAGCAATACTTAGCACAGTTCACTAAGGACTCATTGAACTCCCAAGCTTCTCACAGGAAAAGCCAGGCCTGCAATAACATTCCTGGAGGATTTGCTGTCCCTAGCTGTAAACTACTTTGTAGGCAGTCCCTGATGACTCTTTAAAACCCCCAGAAAATCTTGCTCCCAAAAAGGACAGACAGCATTCACAAGCAGTACAAACAGGAGATGATTTCCAAGAAGAAAAATAAAACTAGGCTGTCCGTTCAAGATGTATTTGAACTTCATCTTCAGCACATGCAGGTCACCATTAAACTCACAGTCAAGCTGCAGGTACTACAAGGGTTTTTCACCACATCCAGGGAAGAGAGCAGAGCAAAGCAAGGATTTAAGGGTGGTTGAGTTTAATGGGTACATCATATCTGGGTACCTTACATTAGGTATCACTTAAGTTCTCTGAAGAAATTTAACATGTGCTGCATGTTACTAAAGATCTTCCTTGCACCTAAACCAAGACTGAAGGGCATTTAACACACCAAAATAGTGAGGGGTAGCAAGGGGAGTGATTCTAGGGTCCAGATTTGTGCCCTGGCAAGTCAGCTTGTGTGAGATGAGGCTGACTGCAATTGTGGATAATATTTGAACTCAAGTTTGGAATATGTGGTTCCATATCAAGACTGAACAAATGTCAGTTTTTGAAAGACTTGTCCCTGTGAAAACAGACATAAAATTCAGCAACTGAGTGATCACTGAAATGTCTTTCAATCATTATTAAATCTCAAACACCAATAAATATTAGTTCTTTTCAAAAAATTATTTTACATTTTCTTCACTGTATTTGTATTGTCCAGGTACATTTTAACTGATTTTTAGCAGGGACTTAACATGAAAGCCCAGTTTTGTTTCCCTGCAAGACTTTGAAGTGGCTGATAGGGTGAGCTGGAGGAGGAATCAATGCCTGTTAATGAATGTTTGTATTATTTTTTTAACGGGTAAGAATAGCGAGTCTGGTGGATGAGCTGTGTGATGCACTGCAAACACAACTATCCTTCAGCAAACTGAAGTTCCAAAGTGAATATTTTAACTCTGAACCACTGTCTTTTGAAGGAACTCTTGCCTAGTACATAATGCATCATTTCCTCTCATGTTTCACAAGCTTTGAAGCTATAATAGGTGCTTGAGGAGGATAGATGGCTTCTTGGCTTTTGGGCCAGCAATTCAGATCTCTTCAGGCTTGACTTGTTTTTCAGTAGCTGAAGGAAAAATTGTAATGAACAACTCCATCTGCGTCAAGGCCCATTCATAAAAGCTCATAACCACTGCTTATAAAGTTTTTAAATCAGTTCCTGGTTTAGCTACTGGTATTGACATTTTGCCATAACAGAGAAATATTTTGATTAACTGGTGGTCTCACAGGAATAATTATGTGCGTAAATGAGAGCTAAAGATGTTTCAATCATATGCTTCATTCCAGAATCAGAAGTAATTTTCAACGTGACATGCTTGGTGCACTTAACTGGATAGGCACTTGTGCACTTGGTGCACTTAACTGCATATCTCTGTAACCTCCTATCACTTTCTTGTTTAGCCCAGAGAAATTAGAGTAGTGTATTTCTATCTCCTTTCGCATTCCTGTGATTACTCATTTCTGTTTCTTATTATCCATATTAATCAGTGTTTTCTGATGCATATTCCTTGCAAAAATACTACCCCACATTTGTCCTCACTGATATCTTTAGGACTGTCCTCTACATATGACATTATTGGCTTAAAGGAATTCTTTCCGCAAGATAAATGTCTGCATTTGAAGGACCTCATTAAGTGCGTCTCCAATCTGTTCTGTAAATTGTGTGCTTCTTTACCTTTCAATCTCAAAAGTGATAGGAAGACTTGAAGCTTTGACTTTTGTTTGGTTACTTGATATCCTTGGGTTTGACTGTTACACAAAAGCAAGTGCAGACATTTCACCGCTTGGTCAGCACGACCTGTAAGGCAGACTACTGTTTGTTCTCTAATTCAAGTAAGTGCCTTGTAGCACCTAATGTCACCTATTAGGGTTATCTTTCAGGAACTTACTGTCATTCTCTGCTTCCTTTCCTTGTCTCCATGCAGGTGCCATTTTGTGAAGTCTTACTCCTTACCTGCTGTGATCTGCAGAAGGCTTTCTGATCTTCAACTTCTTCTGCTTATGCTATTTCTATACTTTTTTACCATGTCTGGTATCTGCTTGCCCTGGCTAATGTTTAGCTGTCACATTCCTTTCAAAGAAACATTTTATTCCTAGAAATAAGGCCTATTCTTCTGTTCATCTTCAGACTCTTGTAGTTCTTCCTCCTGCTTCCACTTGCATTCTTTTTTTTTTGCCTAAATTTGAGCCAAAAATAAGAGAATTTTTAGACCAATGTAAAATTACACACCATTTCATCCAAGTCATACGCTCCAGCAGATAGCAAAAGTAGTAGAAGTAGTGAAATCACATTCAGCAGAGGTGTGCTTCTAAGACTGCCCTTTCCAGAGCAAAACATCTTTCACAACAGACTCAGCTGATGTTTAATGTAGCAGTTTTGAGAGCAGTCCATTCTTAATAGAATAATGTCAGATGGATTTTCAGTGCCCTGTTCTTTAATCAGCTTGTTGTGGGTGTGCTCATTAATACAACTTTATATGTGTGTATTTGTATGCAGCTATTTGCCAGTTGCCTTGCTTAAATGGTGGGAAGTGCATACGACCAAACCGGTGCTATTGTCCCCCATCGTGGACTGGACATGACTGCTCTAGGTAAGTGTTGCTGAGCACCGTCCCATAGCTAGGCTGAATCACACCCTGCTGAAGTCTAAGTATGAAGAATGTGCAATTGTTGTTAAGCATCTCTAGATCCTGCGAATTAGTGACCTTTAGATGCCTCATGATTTATGAGCGGCCTGGTAAGACCTTAGAAAGTACTCTGCAAAATAATTGCTAACCTTCTAGAAAACTCAGAAAACGGTACATTTACTTGTAAGCAGACAGGCACACCTGCAATGTTGAGACTGATTTTTCATAGTGTAAATGTAAGTGGTTTTTTGACATGTAACACAGAATGTTCTTCAGGAAATTTTGGTGGCCTATTGTTTATTAGTTTCCATTTTTATCTATATATGCCTCAGCTGGGTCCATGTTTAGGACTAGGGTCATGGAAACAGATGTTATAAATAGTAGGTCTTCTTATACCTAGTGTTGAGCAATGTAATCATCTAAAGGGTACAACACAGTGCCTCTGAGGGAAGTCCCAATTCTAATCACCTGGCAGTGCTAAGGCCATGAAACACATGCAAGCAAAAATGCTTATACCTCAATTCACACAGGCTGCTGCTGAACATATTGGTCATTATTCTGGAGAGCTAGATAAGAACCAGATTAATATTAATATTTTGCTCCAGGAGACAGACAAAGCCTGTGACATTGTAATTTTTTTCTAGTCTTCTTTCTGGACAGATAGTGACAGATATTCCCCCTATCTCTCTGATATGCAGTTTACCTTAAAGTTATAAAAAAGATGCTTGCTTGAGAAACTGTATTGTCCAAAATGAATAGTTTTCATTTGTCAGCTGTGATTATATATGCCTTAGTGAAGCAACTTAAATGTATTGCCAACAAATAGTATCCAGCTTTAGACTGAAAGGTAGACATCTGAAGTCTAATAGTATTTTCATTTAGGACATGAAGCAGAGAAGCCCATATCCAGTGAAAATAATAGCCAAAAGTAATGGAGTTTATTTCCGAGGCAAAGCAAAGTTTCAGGCTATTACCAAACTGTACTCATTTTGTTATTTTGTTGGGGTTTTTTGTCCAAGTCCATAGCTCTGTGCAGTATTGTGAAATCTGAGAGAAGGGTCATTAATCCTGCAGGTTTGCGGTCTAACAGCTTGTCCATTCAAGAGCTGTCTGAGAGGAAGTTTCCCAAACAGAGTTAGGTGAGTGAAGGGAATTAGGACAGAAACAAGCACTGAGATCTGTTTCACAATTTGTTAAATTTTGGCCTCGTCTGCTTGTGGCTCTTCATGGGGTATGACACCATTCTGAGGACTCAAAAGCCATACAGGCAAAACAGGAATAAATGCCATGAGAGCAAAGATTTGCTGTTGCAAGTTAACAAGGTACAATTTGTAAGGGAAAGCTAAAAGGGAAAAGCTAAAAGGGAAAGCTTTTATCAGCATCCAGGACAAGACCAGCTCTAAACCATCCTGTGATGAGCCATGACTTAAATTAAATGTCAGATCTCTCTATTTCCCATGCCCAATCTCTTCCCCTCTCAATATGCCATCTTGAGCTGTGGCACTCTAATCCCCGGTTCAGACACCATCCACTTGTGCTTCACTGATGGTCACATTTGGTATGTTCAGTACAGCACTGATTTTATTTTGTTTGGGTTTTTTGATGCAGGAAACGGAAGGCTGGATTCTATCCCTTTTAACATCAGAGCAGCAGTTCTACATTCCGATATCTTTCTTCAGTCTAGGCACCAGTGGAATCTCATGCATTGTAAATCAAGTCCATTGCTTCCCTTCCCCACCCCCAGCTCCCTTGTTTTGTATTTTATTTTGTGATACATTTTTACAATACCTTTGAATTTTTAAAGAACTCCTCTGTATTTTCATTTACAAAAGTATTATCAAATATATGCTGCTACACAGACATACACACATACACATACAAATGTAAAGATTCCTACAGTCCACTGAAGGGTTGTGTAAAGTGAAGTCCCTCCCATTTCTTACATACAGTGAGCTAATTAAACTGTATTGTACTGCCAACCACGATTAAACAGAATGTGGCAATTCTGTTCACCAGCTGCCAAAGCGTATTACTGTCCAGCAACTCAACAGTAAAGAAGTGTTATGCAGGGCTAACTGAGCCACCAAACTGTGCATTGGGCCTGTTTCTGAGCTTAAGTTGATAAAAACTAAAACTACATGTGATAAAGCCTATGTTGTAACTACAGTTTCTGGAAGATTCTGTAATGTATTTTGTGTGACATTAACTTAATTGGAGAGTTACTTAATGGAAGGCATCGGATGAATTTTACCTGAGATGTCTTGGTAAAATGTAAAAGAGACAAGAGAATATCATGTCATTCAGAGAAAGATGGACCAAGCCTAGCCAACAAGAGCCGTTGAAGCTTTTTGGCTTACAGGCAGTTCAGGTGTAGCGCTAAAGGTGGAAAATCTAGGATTCAGCAGTGGGAAGCTGGTGTACCACTGAAACTTGCACTTTCCATTTACCGTGGAATTCACCACTGGCCTCTAACCACCATCCCTTTCCTGTGTAAATGAAGTACATATCTAGCAGCTCTCTTCCAGGTGAATATTTTTAATACCTGGAGTTTGGGTTCCGAAGTTTGACTGCCCTTAAGATGGAAGGAGAAGACACCAGTTGCGTTTACTGGTGAAACTTCACTATTTGCTTGCCAAAAGGCTGTACTTTTGTTATGCAGAACCCTCAGAAAACTGGAAAAGGCCTCTCTTGAGTACACACATGGGCAGAAATTCTCAGCTGACTGAGAAATACTAAGCGCACACATGCTGTCAAATTTCTCATTCTCAGACTGTTGATCCCATTGCATCTGAGGATAACACACACCTGAATGCCATCTTTAAGTTACACTCTGTTAAACTGAGATGCTAAGATTTACCTATTATTAAGTAGGGTGGTGGAATTACAAGGCAGAAATCACATGCATTTTTCAAAGTCACATGTTTGGTAATCGTCAGTTAGCAAAAAGTCTGATCTATGAAAGAAGTCATTAGGAGTCAGAGCCTGAGAGTCATTGATCAGAAGCTCCATTTTTCCCAGTAATAACAGAAAAGTGTAACTTGCAGTCAGCATTTGGAAAGGAAAGGAGAAATAAATTTCACCTTCCGTAGCATTCCTGCTTAGTTACCCCTCCCCCCGGATTAAGAGTGTGCACACCTGCCCCACCCCTCCCCCCTTTATAGATGTACCTTCCTTTTATGCATGAACTTGTATACAGGAAAGTGATATGACACCAAAATGAGCTCACAGTAACAGGGCTCTAGTAAATACTGACACATAACTGATGGCTGTTAGCCCAACACCAGAAATGGGGAAGAAAGAAACAAGTCAATTTGTGAGCCAGTAAGAGCTTTCAGCCATTTAAAAGTATAACAGATAGGAAAGAATAGGAGTCATTAGGGGATCAGATTAATGTGAATGTAGATTCCTTCTCAGTGGGAGCTGCAACCAGCTGAAGAGTTGTGGTTTTAGCTCCCACAACCTTCTTTTTCTAATGGACTCTGCTAGCATGTAGCAAAAATCTTCTGTCTCCCAGCTCCACAGCCACTGATGTTTACTGCTTCAACTGAAGTTAGTGTCCAGTAAGTAATGTCCACATTTCAACCCATGATCACCACCATTTGTTGGCACTTTGTTCCTTAACCTCCTTGCTGCCTTAACAGCAAATGAAGGGAAAACGCAGTGAGCCACACAGGACTTCTCGAGGGAAAGAGCATATAAGTGAGAAAAGCAGATCTTTATATGTCATTCTCATGGTTTTGTCCCTTCTCCGGTGTGTTTCTCTGGTATGTCCCTGACTCTGCTCTGGTCATCTCCAGAGCAGAACAGCAGTGGTGAGGAGAAAGCTTAGAGCTGGCAGGACATTGTTGGAGAGTTAGGGCTGCAGGATGGCTTTTAGCACCCCAGCTTCACAGTGACTAGTAAGTACATGGAGTTCCGGGATCAACCCAATCAACACGTTTCATAAGGAGATGTGGTGTTAGGACAGAGTAGCTGAAACTAGAGACTGTTATATTAGTGTTTTGATAATGTTTTGATACTTGCTGGAATACTTTCCCCTCCCTACCCAGTACTGTATTGTCATTTATGTCACTGCTTGTTGCGTGTTTTAAACGACTTCCATGTGATGCACTTTACACTGTAAATAAAGTTGCACCCTGTTTAGTACCCATATGGAGGCAACATTGCATTCTTTTCTTAATGCCTCACAACAACATTAACCTACTCTTTAGGACCTTCTGACAAGGAAATGGAATTCTACTCAAGAGAAAAGACAAAATAATTGCCAGCAAGCTTAACAGGATGTGCTGGATTAGTCCAGGTTTGATCTTCAGATAAAAGTGTACTTAGCTGCCGACGTCCACCTATCCTGACACAGCTCTCTAACTTAGGACTTTTGGTCCCTGACTGTCTGCGGGTAAGACAGTTAGACTGTATCACTATAATTGGAGTCTTTATTCTTCTGTCCTCTTCGTCTCCACACACGCAACAGGGAACAGGGAGGTGGACAGCAGCATGAGAAATGGCGAAATGGCAAAATAATTGTTTATATTAATCATTTTTATCACCCTTTGTACATGGATATCTTAACCTACGGGGAGGGGAACATGCAGGGAACTACTTATCACATGCTTTAAAACCTTTTTTACTCCTACACACACTCCCCAAATCCCCTAATACCATCACACGACACACTGCTACTTCTAAGTATTTTTCTTTAAACCACGTCTATGTTAAGAGTCCTTTTTGTTCTTCATTCAGTCCTTGACTCCAGGGGTTTGTTGCAAGGTATTCTTCCGCAGCATAACAGTAGCATATTAGCGGCTTCTTCTCTCATTCTCACAGAATGTCCAAGGTTGTTTACTGAATTCTGCAGTTGTCTCAGAGGCCTCTTGTTGAGCCTCTGCTGCACCTGCTTTCCCAGGCTTGATGTCGGCTCGGCTACCTGCTTTTTCAGGCCTAAGACTTGCCTGATCTCCAACACTTAGCATCTAATTTTTCAAATCCTATCTGCTGCTAGGGCATATTTTAAAACCTGTAAGGGCCAAATTTACCACTGGCATAAAGAGATGGATTAATACCTGCTTCACTCACTACTTACACCTGATGGAGATATGCCTTGTTTTGTACTGCACCAGTACTGGAATTTTTAAAGCTATGGGAACACTGTATTTGTGGAGAGATGAGGTAAATTTGTACCAGAAAGAAAAGTAACTCAACCACCACTCCTTCAAACAAGGACTACACATGATATAACAGTCAAAAGATTTAGGAGTTTTTGGAGGTAATATTGTAAGCCTTTCAATGTTTTGATACATAGGCATCAGTGGAGACTTGGTAGCGCAAAAGGTGGTCCGTGTTTCAAAGCCTTCCTCTAAGCCAGCAGCCCAAAAGGTGGTGTGAGGTTACAGACAGTGCTGTTAAAGAAGCCCTGAAATTTGATGTGTATCCTATAGAAAAGATAGAAATTTACATCTCAAATTTGCAGTACTTCAAATACTGGTGATAATCCTGAGTGGGAACAGCTGGGCTGCCTTTGCACTTTGGACTCAGATCTTGTGCGTGCTGTAGAGATACAGAGCACTGCCTTATTTAAAAGGAAGTGTGGTAAGAACAGGCTCTTCTCCTGGCCCTGTACTCTTTGTTATGAAAATTGAACAAGCTAAAATGCTGAAGGGAGTCTACTGACACCTATGTCTCTCTGCTTGGAAATACATTGGGAAAGGTTTGAGTGTTGGCTCTGATCTCATGGTGGGGCACTGGACAGGGTTAACGTGTGCCAGCGATTGTTACTGTGAGGAGTTACGTCTTTGCCTTAGCAGTTTGAGCAGTGATCTCTTTTGCATCTCAGCACAGGGACAGTTTGTGCATCTCACAATTGTTTTAGAGCAGTTTGGATCCTCACTGCAGAAAGGATCCCCACTGCTTTTACCGCACTGCAGATTCTTTTCTGGGAGAGCATACCCTGACCACACATTTCCAGCAGCGAGAGACAGGCATTGCAGTACCCAGAGGCAGATCAGGTAGAATATGCAGTACCATTATTGATCTATTTCTCTAAGGTTATTTCCATTCATGTGCATGATGCAGAGCACTTCTTCACGTATCCTTCCCATTTACAGCAAGCTCCTCTCCCAGGAGCAGGGCTGCACTTCCATTAGCCTTGCTTTGTAGACAGATGTGTTGCCAGTACCTGCCAGTATCAAGATCTGCATGCTCGCCACCTCTCCATGCTGAGCCTGAAGCACTACAAAAGCTGATGCTCTTCACAAGCTGTTTGATTGGTTTTTCAGTGCAGGCTGGTCCGTCATGCCAGATGTCACTGTCCATCGAGGTGGACCAGCATGACCACTTTGCATTACAAGAAGCACCACGCAGTCTAGTGAAAAGGACACGAGTTTCTCCCAGTGGAGAGGCTGTGTCACCACAAGAAAGTCACTTCAAGCCTTCCCGTCTTATGGGTGAAATGAGCCACTCCTCCACTAAGGTGCTGCAGATTTAAAAAGACAGATGAGATTTAAGCTTGATTATCATCTTTACTTACGGTAGGTGTTCTGCAGATGTCATTCGCACACCTCATTCCTAGCTCAGTGGACCACCACTAACCTTAACGTCTCCAGTCTAGTGTCTTTGCTGAATGTAAATCTTCTTTCAAATTTTCATTTGCAACCAACATCTGCTGAACAGATTCTCCTGAAAACTCAAGTTCTCTCTTTATCTCCTGAAACTTTGAAGCTATGACAATGTCATTCAGCCCAGACCAGCACCAGTTCTGTTTGCACCCAGAGCTTGCATGCAAGACAAAGGCCACTAAAGGAGGCTGCTGTGAAGGGACACATTGTCACTGTGATGCTCCTGTCCTGCACCACCTAGCAGGCCAGGAACATGGCAAGGACTGACCCTGCATCTCCACTCAGCACTCTTCTCTCCTTGATGATGATTTACTGTGCTTTTCCCAGCAGCCTCAGGAAATCAATCTGTCCTTATGCAACCAAGTGGTAAAGAACAATCACAGCAGTCTGCCACTCCCTGCTCATCTATGCACTGCAAACAAACCCAGGGCTTTCCCAGTTGGCTCTTAGTCATGCCTTCCCCTCCTTTCCCCTCCTAACTGCTTCCACAGCACAGACCGTTTATTTTGCTTTGTGTTTAATATCCTGGCTGTAGTGCTTCCTTCACAGTTGGGAGTGGCATGATTTTTTGCAGCTAACTCAGAAGTGACCAGCATTCATTGGATATGAAACCAGCAGCCTCACTGACTGGGAGGGAGGCACAGTGGGAGGGGTGATGAAGCTGTGCAACTGCTGGTCCAGGCAGGCTGGCAACCTCTGCAACACACAGCAACAGCCCTGAGGAGCTGAGCACTCCTCCAGCTGTTGCTGCCATGCCTTGCCTTGTCTTCCTCTTGCGCTCCCTGGCCATGCTTTTCATTTTACAGATACAGGCTATGTTTGGAGCTGTAGAGAGGCGGTGTCTGCATTGTCCAGGCAGACACCAAAAGTATGGATCCGAGGCACATCCAGATAGGCTTGCAGTAGCTGGGGAGAAGATGTTGCTCCCTTCTCCCCCTGCTCTGCAGCAGTTTGGGTTTACCCAGTGGGCACCTTCCCTATTGCTCTGACTCACAACTGACTGATTTGTGTAGCATTGTCCATGGGGCTGCAGCTTGGTAGATGATGTCATGGGCAGTGTCCTGGGATGGTACACAGGACACAGGAGTCCAGCAATATGCAGAGATCCCATCTACCTCTGTGCACAGTAGGCAGGTCCAAAATATTGCTCAGTGCCAAGGGAATTATAAAGGGAATTACTGTCCTTGGCTGTTTCTGGAGCACTGTAATGTCAGCTGGGAGCCTCCGAGCCACACAAAGCACCAAAGCCAGGCTACATGACCATTCCTAGCTCAGCCAGGGAGATAGATGATTCCCCAAGCAAAGGGTTGATTCACAACATGCTCTACAAAAACTAAAACCTCTCAGTTGTACCTTGTCTGGCTCTGCTGCTGCCTGTCCACCCTGGGAGAAGAGGGGTGGAGCCAGGCACTAACACCAGGCACCAGGCATGGGAGCCCAGGAAGGGCCATAGTCCATCCAAGGGAGTAGGACATAGGCAAAAGTGCCTGCAGTCATTATTGACAGTGTTGAACAGGGACAGCTTTGCAGCTCTGTCCAGGGAGAGCCTGGGCATGACTCCAGACCCATGTCACCTGGCATGGGGCATTAGGGCAATGCCGGTAAGGTGAGGTTTTTCCATGCTGGAAAAAAAGGGATGGCAAAATGGGAGGCTGTGTGGTATGATAAGAACAGAAACCTCAATAAAGCTGCAGTTTAGAAAGCACTTAAGTATATAATCATGTCATATAACCATTAAGGGTACTTAGCTGCACCTATGCAGTTAAAAACAAGTTTAAGCATTCTTCTAGACTGCAGCCTTAGTCATTATGGGATTATAATAAATCTGAAAAACTGTGTCTGCCCTACAGACACTGGTGAGATGGTGCTAAGTGCCTGGCACTGAATATTTGCTGTCAGCTGAATGCAGAAGGTTGATAAAAGAGGTGGCTGCTCAGTCAGGCAAGATGTCTGGTTTGATTTTATTAAATAGCTTGGTTAACAATTTGTTGTAAGGGATAAACAGCTCATTAATTAATCCTGCTTATTGCAGAGAAGTGCTGTAAGCACCTATGAGAATAAATTACATGAAGCATAATCATATTAAAGGGAAGTGACATGAAATTAAAGTTAGAAATGACAAGTCAGTTCTTCCTGAGGTAAAAAAAAAAATTAACATGCCCCTGGGGAGGGAGGGAAGTGTGAAGGCAGGCTGATGTCCTGGCTATTCCCACCCACAGCTGCTTTGGGTTTCATGCTTGGGAAGAAGCAACACTGGCGAAGTACTAGGCAGGAGAGAGAACAGGAAAACAAAGACTAGCCCACAGCACAAGGGGGATGCAGCAACAGAGCTTCTGTGATTTTTGTTTAGTCTCAGTTTTGGTGCCACAAGGTTATGATTTTTCTCTGGCTAACACCAGTGAGATAACGTTGCCGCCAGCTCTGTGTATGCTGGCATATGAAGCTGGCGACTTCTGGCAGCTGCTCCCTCTCTGGGAGGAGAAGGAATGTCTCAAGGGTTGGAGTCATGATGTTCTGAAACAGCAGATAAATAGGAAAGATAAACACAGCCAGGCAGGAGGAAGCAGACCCTAATTGTGCCACCAAGGATCACACTGCAAAACACAACTGGGACAGCCCAGCATTTCCCTCCTTCTCAGAGTGTGATTTTGCAGCTTAAATTTCTAAAAGTATGGGGTTCTCCTGATTTCACCCCTGATAAGACTACATAAGCCAGACATAAGTGGATGCTGTGTATAAATACCATGTCTGAGGATACTTCAGAGAGGAGTCACTGAGTGTGGCTCTGGAGGTATACAAAAAGTAGGATTGAAAATATAGCAGATATCCCATTGCTAAAATATTCCATATGGGCTGGGCTTCCTCTGAGAAAACACCGGACTTCATCAGTTCAGTTAGTTTAAATCAAGGCATGAAATGGCATGATAAACACACGGTAAAGTCAGAGAGCTCAAAGCAGCAGGTTTCTTGTATTTCTGCTTTCAAGAAGCTACTGGGGATTTTTTCAGACTTTCAGGGTATCCATGGAAAGATGCAAAAGTGGTGAAGAATGCAGTCTGGCTGGGGATACATGACTTGTTACATGGACTGGCACTTCAAAAACCATCAAGCACTTAAGCACTGAGGATTAGAAGGAGGAGCCCTGTCCCTTCACCTGCATTTCCAAGAAGATCTATAATTGGGCCTTAGAGCAATAGAGATAAAAGCTGAGCAGCAAAAGTGAAGCATAGAATCATAGGATTGTTAAGATGGAAAATAGCTTTAAGATGTTTGAGTCCAGTTGCTAACTTTGCACTACCAAGACCACCACTAAACCAAGTGCTGCATTTACATGCCTTTTAAATACTTCCAGGGATGGTGACTCCACCACTTCCCTGGGCAGCCTAATCCAATGCTTGGCAACCCTTTCTGTGAAAAATAATTTTCTAATATCCAATCTAAACCTCCCCTGGTGCAACTTGAGGCCATTTCCACTTGTCCTGTCACTTGTTACCTGGGAGCAGAGACCAACCCCTCACCTGGGTACAACCCCCTCTCACACAGCTGTAGAAAGTGCTAAGGTCTCCCTTGATCCTCCTTTTCTCCAGGCTAAACAACCCCAGCTCCCTTGGCTGCACCTCATAAGACTTGTGTTCCAGACCCCTTCCCAGCTTCATCATTTTTCTCTGGACAGAGGCTCCTAAATGTCTTTCTTGAAGTGAGAGGCCCAGAACTGCACACAGGACTCAAGGTGTGGCCTCACCAGTGACAAGTAGAGGGGCACAATCCCTGTCCTGCTGGCCACACTATTGCTGATACAGACCAGGACTGGCCTTCTTGGCCACCTGGGCACACTGCTGGCTCATGTTCAGCTGCTGTCTACCAGCACCCCCAGGTCCTTTTCCACTGGGCAGCTTCCCAGACACTCTTCCCCCACCCTGTAGTGCTGCCTGGGGTTGCTGTGACCCAAATGCAGGACCCAGCATTTGGCCTTGTTGAACCTCATACAGCTGGCCTCAACATATTGATCCAACCTGCCCAGATCCCTCTGCACAGTCTTCCTGCCCTCCAGCAGACCAACTCTCCCACCCAACTTGATGTCATGTATGGACCACTGAGGGTGCACTTGGGCCCCTCATCCAGATCATCAACAAAGACTTTGAACAGGACTGAGCCCAGCACTGAGCCCTGGGGAACACCACTAGTAACCATTTTCCCTTGAATTTTGGGGACCTCATTGTACTCCACATCCCTGTCTTCCAGCTCAGGTACCATGAGGACAGCTGATCTTACTATTAAAGACCGAGGAATAGAATACATGAAGTAGTTCAGCCTTTTCCTCATTTTTTGTCCCTGTGTTTCCCCTGCATCCAATAAAGTATTGAGATTCTCCTTAGCCCTCTTCTGGTTGCTGATATGTTATATAAACATTTTATTGTCTTTTACAGCATTAGCAAGATGAAGGTCTGGTCGGGCTTTGGCCATTCTATTTTCTCCCTGCATAACCTCATGACATCCTTGTCATCCTCCAGAGTTGCCTACCCCTTCTTCCAAAGGTCATAAACTCTCCTTTTTCTCCTGAGTTCCAGCCAAAGCTCTCTCTTCAGGTGCAGGTGGAGGTTCAGGCTTGCACAAGAACTTGCCTTCACAGCTGTCAAGTCAGGCTCTCCTTGTCAGACCTGAAAAGGACTCTGTCACATTTGAGATGTGGTTAGGTGCTCTGTCTCCCTCAGTTCTGTTCTCATCACCAGCATATATCTTTGGACCCAAAAGCAGCTGCAGATGTCCCCAGCAATCAGTGTTCACAGTTGGGCAAAGGCCCTTCTGTGTTGTTTAATGAAATTCAAATCAAATCAAGGATCAGGATCTACCAAGGCATCAGTGGGCTGGAGTAGGCAATAACAGCTAGGGTGAACACCTGTCAGAGGACAACAAGAGCACAACTGGATTTTCCACATAGTCCAACGCCCCAAAAATTTCCATTGGGAAATTAGGTGACTTGGGTGGCACTTAATCCAGAAAACCTCTGCTATCAGAAAACCTTCATGGCTGATATCCCCATCACATTCTATACCTTTCTCATGCACATCCACGTGCATAGAGGTACCAGGGTCTGCCATGTGTGGGAAAGCAGTGGCAACTCCTGCCAGTTCCACATCTCCCTGCTCTGTACCAAGGCATGGATGGAGATTGGAGTAGCAAGGCACAACCCAGATCAGCTGCCCATGGTTAAAGTGACTTCTCCTAATTTAAAAACATCAAAAGCCTATTGGTGGGAGGTTTAGCTGTGCCCTGCCTTTGCAGACAGGCATCTTCGGGGCTACAAACCACTGAACCAGACCCACAATAGCCAGCACCCTGCAGCCTTGCCCTGCACAGTAAGGCTCCTTGCAGGGGCAGCACTACTCCACACAGCAGCCACATGGAGTAGCAATGCCCTGTGTGTTGTCTTGGCTGCTTTGGAGGACCTGTATTTGGGGTGCCTATCTCCACAGTGCAACCAGCCTCACAGAGTGGTGTTTTAAGGCCAAAAGTGAGGCCACACCACCTGCAGGGAGCAGGGGTTCTTTCACCTGGTGGGGAGCAGAGCAAATGAAACCCTGAGCCGACAACCTGATGGGTCTAATGGGGAAAGTCAAGAGCCTACCCAGGGCAGCAAAGCTGTTGTCCCTCTGCAGACTGGCAGGAAACTGCACTGGCCCCTATCTCTCAAACTAGCATGTGGCTGTTATGTCAAAATCCAGGGTTGGCCTCCAAGACCAATGCTACGTCCTTTGTCGCATCCTGTTTTACCATGATGGGGCTGCAGAACTGTTTAGTCTCCTGCACTCAAAGGCAGAGTTAGCTGCCAGGGCAGCAGTTCAGGCTTTTACATTAGGGTGCAAGAATCTCCAGCTCTTCTGCCATCCCTGCTTAGATATTGCTGGCATTCTCAGTTCCCTCTGGAACTGATGTGTTGCTGCAGCTGGTTTGGTTTGACACTCCTCTTCTGCAAACACTAAGCATGGATGTCAATTGGTATGATACCAGGCAGCTGTCCCGAGCATTACAGATCAGATCCTCTACAGGTAGGCATGAACTTGGCCTGTTTGCAGCCCACAGACACGTGTAACTAATTTCCATAGCAGGACTTGCAGGTATTGATGTCATCTACAAAGATGGGGAAACTAAAGCACTGGCATCAGGTAATCTGCCCAGCCATGCAGAGGAGATGGAGAGATACGGTTGGGCTGGAGCTGGGACTTTCCACCATTTCTCCCAGGCTGTACTGCTGCCAACCCATGACTACCAAGCAGAGTTTGCACTCAGTGGCCACTGGGGCACTCATAGGTGTGTTGGGGAGTCTGAGGATGCAGGAGGAAAGATGCCACATGTCACTACTACCACATACCTCTTCCTCAAAGGCACACAGAGTATACAAGAAACCCTGGGGAAGCCACATGACCAGTCATGTATGGGATCACCAGCACCACAAAAGCAGCAAATAACTGGCAGCAGCGAGAATTAAAAAAGATGTGCTGTGAGTAACAAAACTGAGCCTTGAGATGCAGTGGGTTTGAGCTTTCAGTCTTATTATTCCCTTTTCGCAAGGGCTTGCAAATCCTCCCCTGGTGCAGCTCTGCAGACTGACAGATGGGCCAGGCTCCGGGCTGCTTAGTCCTCACAAAGTTTCTCTAGAAAGTGGCAGGATTTCAGGTTCCCTCTGGCTCATTAGCCACTGCGTCAGCAGCAACACTCACCAGATCAGTTTGTGAGACTGATGCAACCAGATGTTAAGTACTGCAGTTGCATATCTGCTGCTGAAGAAGATGCCTGTTAGGACAGAGGGAAAAAAAAAACCCTTGAACTCAAAGTCAGCTGCATCATAAGTTTATTTCGTGATATTAAGGCTTGTCTGGAAAGATCCAGGTAAGATCTGGTGTATTCCTCCTTGCTGGGAGGAGACATTGGGCAGCAGCCACCCTTGCCCCTAACTGCCTGCCTCAGGATAGAAAGAGTGGCAGGCCTGAGAACAGGCTTTTAGCTCTGCTGATATTTCCCATAGCCACACAACCTGTCTATCTGGGGTCCCAGTAGCCTGTATTTTGCCTGTGGGTGCAGCTCTTGACACAGACCAGCCTGGCAGGCCCACAACAGAGGGCCCCCCCACTTTGCTCATGAGATTTTTCAGGGGGTTATTGGACCCTGCATCCCCACTGAGCAAAGCACTGCTCCCATGCCCATGCAGAAAATAGGCATCCAGTGAGATGTTCCTCTGCCATCCCACAGAAAATGGTGCTTGTATCTAGGCACCGTTTGCAAACAGGCTCCCCAAGCAGCCCAGGCTGAGTTGCATCAGCCCCATTGCTTGCAGTTTTGGGGGGGGCACCAGCAAACCAGCATCCCAAGGGCAGACACCAAAACACTCTCTGCCTGCAGCCCCAGTGGCTGACCCTGGAGAGGCCAAAAGAGGGACACCAGGGCTGGGCTAGGTCCTCCACATATGAAAGGGGACCCTGAAGAGCTTGCTACCATGAGTAAAACAGTCCTTGAGGGTCCTTTTCCAAGGGAATTTTGCTCTGCTTTGGGTGAAAACTGTCTGACATTTAGCTGTTGTCTTTTTCATTTAGCTGTTGTTTTTTTTCTTTTTCACTGGTCTTACTTCAAAGCATCTTTGGGAGGAAGGACTGCTTTTAACATATGAGAAAAGCAAGTGTATACTGCTCCAGCTTGACCAAAAAAGGTCAGATGAAGATCACTGTTTCCCTACCAACCCTGTGATGTTTCAGCCAGAATTTGATGCAGTCTGACTGATATGTCCAAAGAAAATTCTCCCATGATCTGGTCAGAATCTTGGATTCTACCTTCAATCTCAGTAGGACAGCGATCCTCCTGGGAGTCCAAAACTGCTGCCAGTGCCTTGCCACTCTCTGCAGAATCCTCTTTACCCCCAAACCCTCCCACCTTGGTCTGTCCGTGCCCAAGCTGAACTGGCAGACATAGAGGGGATGTCCAAGGCAAAGTTTGGCTTTCTCTGTGCTGTGGATAACTTCAGCAGTACCTTTCTCCTCAGAATCCTCAACTCCCAGTTGACCCTGAAATTGTGTGGGACCTGCTGCTTCATCTGGATCCCTACAATTCTATGGGACCTGATAGGATTCATACCAGCATCCTCAAAAAGCTGGTTGATGTCATCACAAAACCTCTCTCAATGATTTTTGAGTGATCTTGGGAATCGGGGGGGGTCCCAGCTGACTGGAAGCTGGCAAACGTTGTCCTGATTTTCAAGAAGGGCAAGAAGCAGGACCCCAGAAACTCCAGGCCAGTCAGTCTCCCTTCAGTGCCTGGTAAAGTTATGGTGAAAATTATTCTGGGAAGTATTGAAAAGCACCTGCAAGACAGTCATTGGTCACAGCCAGCACAGCTTCATGAGAGAAAATCCTTCTTACCAAACCTGATTTCCTTTTATGACAAGGGTCACCTAGTTGATCAAGGGAAGCCAGTGGATGGAATCTTTTTGGATTTAAGTAAGGATTTTAATACTGTCTCTCACAGGGTCCTTCTGGGCAAACTGTCGCAGCTGGATAAATGTGAGCAATTGGCTCACAGGTCGAACACAGAGGGTGATAGTGAATGGGTGACATCAGACTGGTGACCTGTCACCAGTGGAGTTCCACAGGGCTCCATCTTGGGCCCTGTGCTCATCAACATCTTCATAAATGATGTGGACACAGGACTGGAAGGGATACTGAGCAAGTCTGCAGACGACACAAAAGTGGGAGGAGCTGTTGACTCCCTTGAAGGCAGGGAGGCCCTACAGAGAGACCTGGACAAATTAAAGGTCTGGGCAATCACCAACCATGTGAAGTTTAACGAGGAGAAGTGTCGGATTCTGCACGTGGGATGGGCCAACCCTGGATGTTTGTACAGACTGAAGAATGAGATGCTGGAAAGCAGTGCCATTGGAAGAGATCAGGGGGCCCTGGTTGATGGCAAGTTGAATCTGAGTCAGCAATGCCCTGGCAGCCAGGAGAGACAACCATGTCCTGGGGGGCATCAGGCAAAGCATCACCAGCCAGTCAAGGGAGGGGACTGTCCCGCTCTGCTCTGCTCTGCTCTGGGGCAGCCTCACCTTGAATATTGTGGCAGTTTTGGGCACTGCAATATAAGAAAGATATTAAGCTATTGGACAGTGTCCAAAGGAGGGCAATGAAGATGGTGAAGGGCTTTGAGGGGAAGCTGTATGAGAAGGAGCTGAGGTCACTTGATCTGTTCAGCCTGGAGAAGAGGAGACTGAGGGGAGACCTCATTGCAGTTACAACCTCCTTGTGAGGGGAAAAGGAGGGGCAGACACTGCTCTCTTCTCTGTAGTGACCAGTGACAGGACTCCAGGGAATAACCTGAAGTTGTCTCAGGAGAGGTTTAGGTTGGATATTAGAAAGAGGTTCTTACCCCAGAGGGTGGCTGGGCAGTGGAACTGGCTTCCCAGGGAAGTGGTCACAGCACCAAGCCTGACAGAGTTCAAATAGTGCTTGGATGATACTCTTGGACATATGTCACGACTCTTGGCAATGGTCCTGTGCAGGGTGTAAGAATTGGACTTGATGATCCTTGTTGGTCCCTTCCAACTCAGCATTTTTTGTGATTCTGTGATCTCTGTAACATCTCATACAGGTCTTTTGTCTTTTTCCCCCTACCTTTATCCTGCTTCTGCTTTTCTTTTCCCAGGAGACCCAGCAACCATATCCAAACAGAGCATTTTGCCTTTATACATGTGGTATCAGCAGTTGTGCATTCCCACTAAGTGCTTTAGCAACTGCTGTTCAGGGCAGTGATGCAGCCCAGTGAGCTGGACTGGGGCTCCTGTCAGCCCTGCTATGGGCTCATGATGTGCTCCTGGACAAACACCTCATACCCCATCAGTTTCCTTGCAGACCTTGGACGTGCCTTTGCTGAGCATGCACAGCCAGATCCACACCAAAATATGGGTTCCACAGGGGCTTATACTGAGGGAAAAGTATTTTCTGGCCCCAGCTGAAAGCCAAAGCCTAACTCACACTCCCAGTCTCTCCCATCTCTCCCACCACCCCAGGCAGTTGCCTGCAATGATGATGTGTCTCCATGGCTGCCATGCTCAGAGCAAACAAGCCCTGGTTTGGACATACCAACTTGTCCTTAAAAGCAGCTGTAATCATACTTTTCCACTTTCAAGAGGTTTTGTTGTTTTGTTTTGGTTTTTTTTCTGCAGTACCCAGGAAGTGGTCACTACTTAAGCTGCTACTTAAAAGCCTCAATGCCCCTGCACAGTACAGTGGAAATATATCGCTGTGCCCTGGTCTCTGTGGAGAGGATGACAGACTTCCAAAATAACCTCTGTTTGCTATATTTTTATCACATGTTTATGGTCTCCCAAGTGTTTTGCTTCCCGTTTATCTTAATTTTATTCATACAGAAACAAGGTAAAAGAAAGGAGGAGGAGAGATAACGAGACAGGGAGAAGGAAATTCACATCTCTGCTCTTCCCCTTCACGCTGCTTGCCTCCAAATCCAGACATCTCTAAGGCCACTACTACATGTTCAGACAGCTTCAGGGCCAGCCAGCACCCAAGGACTTGACATCCAAAGGCATTCTTGCGTTACTGTTTTCACGGATAAGGATTCCTAACAGGCACCCTCATGACCCCTGCCTCCTTTGCCCCAGCTGCCTCTGGGACATCTCTGGTCAGCACATATGAGCAGTATGACATACCATGTTTTCATGTCCTGGACTGTAAAGCTTGGGGTTTATATTTTTTCTTCTCTACTCCGTGTGCTCAGGAGCAGCTTGTCAACCATCAGAAGGG
>JAWWLV010000100.1:22260869-22284267 GCA_035041135.1 Platyrinchus mystaceus | reverse complement strand
CCCCCCCCCCCCCCCCCCGGGACTCCCAGGAGAAAGTGCTTTGCTAATCAACATCCCCCCTTGACAAGGGGAGACAAACCGTGGCCAAGATCCTTTTTCTCCTTTTTTTTCCTCAACTTCTCATCATTTAACCAGACGTGCTACACCAAGCGTTCAAAAGACTCTGGATAATTACATCTGTAGTACATCATCCTGGGAGAGAGAAGCATGTTTGCTCTGTGACTTATGCTGGCACAACACCAAGCACACCTATCCAATTATTAAATATTTATTGCAAATTTAATAGGTTAGTTACAAAAGCAAAATACACCAGAAGAGCAGGCTGGAAGGAAAGGGAAAGTACAATTAAAGGCTGCTGCTCTTTTGCAGCACTCCCAATTTCCATTGTAAGTCACTAGTAAATAACCTGGCTTTCCTATGATAAAATCTGATGCTGCTATGCCTGAAGTTGTTGCCTCTAGCAGCTTCCTCATTTCTGCAACTCTCTGTACCACTCCTTCATGTTGGACATGATAGAACATCTGTGTCACAGCTGTAGTAATATTATCCCTGTAGCTGTCCCT
Organism: Platyrinchus mystaceus; assembly: GCA_035041135.1. Taxonomy (NCBI): domain Eukaryota; kingdom Metazoa; phylum Chordata; class Aves; order Passeriformes; family Tyrannidae; genus Platyrinchus; species Platyrinchus mystaceus. The sequence continues at coordinate 22,283,704 of JAWWLV010000100.1, read as the reverse complement.
TTTACTGAATGACATGTTTGAGTGGTCACAAGACTTAAAAGTGGTTTGGGGAGACAGAAGCTTGGAGAGGTACTTGTGAGAAGGTAGCACAACTTGCTGGATCTGGTTCCCTGCTCTTTTTTTCCTTTGTCATTTTCTTTGCTCTTTTTCCCTCTCATTTTTGTGTTTTCTCCCTCTCCATTGCATGCCTGTGGGGAAAAGGAACATGGATGTGAGGGGCATGGCACGGCATGAGCTCTCCAAAAATACAGTCCTTTTTACTGGCCTACATCTAAATGGTGCTGATTAATTCTCTTGAGGGCACCTAAATTTAGACCCGCAACTTCCTCTTCCACAGTCCTTCCACACATCCAAGGAGTGTAGCAATATAAGCTTACTTATTGAGTATGGGGGAGCACAAGCATTCATCTGTGTCTCCAGAGCTTCTGTAACAGAAACTATCTAAGGACTGATTTTTGAAGCTTTCATTGCATTTCTACTCTGTCCCTCCTTAGGCCACATTCTCTGACTTTAAGAAGCAAGCAAACCCATGTTTCTGAAGGCCAAAGACGTGTCTTCAAGTACTTCCTGGTTCCCCCTGGGTTGGTCAAGAGCCATCTACTGGCCACCATCCTATCAAGTGACTCCTCGGTATGACACAGCATATAGCAACTCATGCAATTTCCTACTTCCCCACAGTCAACTTGCGTACTTTTAACAGCCACTCTCTGGCATCTTCGGGGAGAGAAATATGTTGCATTTATGGCCATGAGGAAAGTGGGTGGGAGTGAGGGCACATGAGAAGCTGAGGCCCCCATTGTTAAATTTCTGTGTGTGCGGGACAGCTACAGTATTGTTGAGCTAAACAATGAGGCATTCCACAGTTTATAAGAAGAAAAAAAAAAGAAGGAAATAAAAAAAAAAAGAAGAAAATAGGATGCGTTTTCTGGGTGGGTAGATTTTTTTTCCCATCCAGAGGATCCACATTCCTCTGTGTCATTTTTATTATGCACTGTCATGATAGTAATTACTACAGTCTAAGAATCAAGCATAGATCACATAAATTATATTACTGTCCACCTATTTTAGGCATTCATACAACAATCCAACAGCAACATTTTGGACTTCAAACTGCTGTATGTCTAAGTACTTAACTGTAAACACAGTAGGAGGCAAACGGCAAACAGACAGGATCTGAGGAGAGAGGGGCACCTCTCCTCATAGTTCAAAAGGGGTTTACCCACCCGCATTCACCTACAGAATGCTGCAGTAAGAATTTATAATCTGGGTGAGTTGTTTCCTGCCTTTGCTTGCACTGGCTTCTGCAAGAGCCACACGACACTACACTGAGCTGGGGCATTCTGTAACTGGATTTTGAAGGTAATCTGGGCTTCTGTATCATTTTATCCTGCTGGGCAGCAGGTGGCAAAGCAAGGTGCCTTGGCTGATGAGGTTTTCCTGCTTTTCCTTGAGCCAGCAACCACAGCTGCACCTTCTCAAAACCACACGTGGCACATATACCAGCTGCCTCTGTCTGCCACAGGACACATGGACACAAGAGCAGCAGGGAGCAGCTGGAAGAAAACCCAAAAGCTGGCAGAAGCCACCAAGCCCTCACGGTGCTGCTTCTCACCCACAGACATCTTAGCCACCAAAGAAAAAAAGGGGATGCTCATGGCAACAAATAGGCAGGGGAAGAAGCAGGGAGAGCAGCACCGGAAATGCTTCAGGTAGGCAAAACCAGGTCTGGAAAGGGCTAGGTGGGACAAGACCTGCTGTGGTGCAACTGAAGTTGCACCCAACAAGCAGTGAGGAGAGCAAAGGGGATGCAATTATAGGGCCAGAAGAGAGCCTAGTGATTCTGCAGCTGTAGTACGCCACACACTTAGTAAACTTGCAAAATACAAAAGGACTTAGCGTCCACCATAAACAAAGTAATATATCAAGGCACATCCTGTTGAGATGGATTGGTACCTGTATCCAAGCTAAACTGTCTTTTGTGTTCTTTCTTCTTTCTATTCAAGAAGCATGGTTTTTATTCAAGACCTACACTAATTCTTTTCATCCTCTACTCAGTTGCATCCCAGAGCAAACCTTCCACAGGCTGCTAACCTGGACAGTGAAACCTGGAGAAACACCCCATTCGTGACACACCTGGCACCAAGTAACCCAAAACCTAATATCACCCAAAATGAAATCCTATAAGCCCAATGGAAGGAAAGAAGGACTACGGCAGCCCTGTTTTGCACTTGTGCAGTCTGTACGGGCAATGGTGCAGCAGCATGTGGTACAACAAAGGATATCTCCAAAACGGAGAGAAATAAACTAGGTAAATGGGAATTTAACGTTTCACGACAGGTCCCCTCGGCAGGGAAGGCTGAGCTTTTTCTGTGAGGACTCTTTACGGTCCTGGCAGAGTCCCTCCAAGAGGGAAACTCCTAGAGATGCTCAGTGTCTTGGCTGGATTCCAGTGTTTACCCGGGCAGGCACCGCTCCTGTCGCTGAGCCGTCTGCGCTACAGAAAGTCCGCACCCCACAGGGAAACGGCGCCGCTCCGTGCCTTCGAAAGTGGGAAGGAAAACAAGCAGGGAAAAAAGGGGAAAGACAAACTGTTCCCGTGCCTAACTCCTGCCTTCCCGCTCCACAGCAGCCCCGACGTGCCCGCACTACGGGCAGCGCCCGCCCCCCTCCTTCCCGTAAGGCGAGCGGGGCCCCGCGCCAGCCAGCCCGGTCCCGCGTGGGGGGGAACCGAGCACTTCCTGCTCGTCGTTACACAGCACTTTTCCAGCCTCCGCGGGCTCTCCTTTCCTCTGCCTCTGCCGCTGCTGCCTCTCCCAGGCAGCCAGCAGAGGTGCACTCCCCACTCCCTGCCGGGGCTCCGCCGGGTGGGAAGGCGGGCGGCACTGAGCCCGTGCCCTCCGCCGGCTCCCCCCCCACCGCCGGGCCCGTCCCGCTCCCCCATCCCGGGAATCCCACCGCGCCATGGGGCGGGGAGCGGAGGGGGCGGGGGGCGAAAGGCGGCGCGGCGCATGCGCGGAGCGGCGCCGGGCATATAAGGGTGAGCCGGGGCGGCGCGGAAGCAGCGCTGGGGCCCGGGAGCACACGGAGAGCCGGCACGGAGCCTCGGCCTCTCGCCTTTAACGCACCGACCCTCCTTCTCCGGCCGTCACCATGGTGAAGAGCGTGGGCAGCCTGGTGAGTCCGATAGGCGAGGCGGCCACGTCCTTTCGGCGTGAGAGAGGAACGTGGCGGGGCGGGCATCACCGTCCCGGCGGGAGGGTGAGCGGGGCGGGAGCGCTGCCGAGGGACAGCTCGTCGAGCGGGGCACCCCGCTCGGCTGCCCTGGTCTCCCGAGAGGCCTTGGCCTGCGGGAGATGGCAGTGAGAGCGCGTGTTCCGCCCGGGCAGGCGGAGTCTCTCTCGCCCCTGCGGCGGGAAAGCGGGGAAATCGCGGCGGGGGACTCGGCCAGACCACAGGGAGGGGTCGAGTAATTGCGCGACCCGAGGCTTTGGGGAGTCGGAAAGAGGAGGGAGATGATGTAATTCCACACTATGACCGGTTGTTGCTCATCGCCCTTTAAAATCTTAACGAAAAGATTCTGTTTTTCAAGCGAGTAATAGGGTACAACAGAAACAGACAGGGAGGACGTAGTTTTAAGCTGTGCCAAGGGAGGTTTGGGTTGGACATTAAGAGGAATTTCTTCACAGAAAGGGTGATTAGACAATGGAGTAGGCTGCCCAGGGAGGTGGTGGAGTCACCATTGCTTGGAGGTGTTTAAGGAAAGTGGACGTGGCACTTAATGCCATGGTCTAGTGGACATGGTGGTGTTGGGTCATAGGTTGAACTCAGTGATCTCAGAGATCTTTTCCAACCTAATTGATTCTGTGACACGGTACTCTAATTCAGAAGTCCCTGCTTGCCTTACGTACTGCTAGTGTATAGGAGACCAGGCGACCTTCTAGTAGAGATTGGCCTAAGTTCTAGTGCGTTTCCAGGGAGGAGTTCATGGAAAACGTGAATCCAGTTTTCTTGACTTGAAAGGACCTGCTAGAGCCCATTCCCGTACTCAAAAAACCAGGAGTTGCTGCCATGAGAAGTATTTCCCTTGCCATGGTGCTGTCTGACGTTTTCAGTATGCTAATACAGGATGCCACTGTTTGAATGGTTCTGTGAATGCAAATACGTCTGTGGCTCTGAGATACAGAATAGTAATAAAGCCCAAGCCAACACATGGAGAATACCGTGCTGGTGATGAAATAGCATGTGGTCTTGTGCACAGCAGCTGATGTGGTTGATGGACAACAACAGAGTATTTGTTAGCTGTAACTTATGAACCCAAGTCTCAAAAAATATTCTCCATGGAAATTTAGCAAACTCTTCATTTCAGGGAAAGTCTTGTTGGGCTAGTCTTGCATTTTGAACTTGAAATTTGGTTGATGTGTCAGTTTAATCTCATTTTGAGGTGTCTGGGAGTGATGCTGTGTGGCATCCAAGTTAGTCTTCTAGGCTGTGCTCTTCTACATTCAGTTCTCTTAATAAATGAAAACCATGTCAGACCTCCCCCACTGGACTGTGAAGGTGTTAACATCTTACACGTGAATATACAAAGTAACACTTGTGACCCCAGCTCAAAAACCTGTGCATGAAGAAAGCTCCTTAAAATGAATGAAATGCCTCATAATTCAGGTCCTGGACATGGAGTGGTATGTGAACTCAACCTGAAATTGTTCTGGCTCGCACCTTTCCCCCCTTCCCCTTTTTTTGTTTATGGAGGTATAGGAGGGGCAAACTTTGAGTAAGGTTGGAGGTTTCTGTTATAGGCAGGAACAGCTTAAAAATGGCAAGTCAATAAACCTGGCTTTGGAGGAAGAACCTGCTCTAAATTAACTAGGCTTCCACTGTCCCCCTAGCTATGAGCATTGATTATTAGTCTGCTGTAGTTTAAAGCATAGTTTTGTTGCTCATCCATGGAGAGTGTGGACTCAACAGTCATGCTGACAGCAAGGTTTTAACATCAGCAACACACAGAGTATTCAAGTACAGTGCAGCTGGGATTTCTGGATTAATTCTGGCTTTCAGTAGAGCAGGTTTGTATTCTTCTCTGATACAAAGGGGAAAACCCGTTCTTCTACTATCTGCAAGAGCTTCTGTGAGTGATATCTATAAAGCAGTGTGGACGTGACAGCCAGCTAGATGTGGCCCCTTTCCCTACACACCTCTTCAGAAACTGACTAGTTTCTGAAAAATGGCTACTTTCAGTGTGGTCCCTCTGGAGTCCCTGCTAGTTCATAGGAGCAGTACTTCATTTGGTTTGTATGTGTCATTAAGATGTGTGAGTACTCTAACTTGTAAGGGGATTTGCCTGTGGGACATAATTCCTATACAACAGAAGATAATGGGGTGTATAAACTTAAAAAGCTGATGCTTCCAAAGCTTTCCTCTTTGTACTAGATACCTTTCTTGTTATTTAAATTAAAAGAAATACTGAAAACTTGCAGCTTCAGCTACAGGTGATAGTTCTAGAAGTAGTTTCTGCTAGGGAGTTCAGACAGTTGAACCTTTTGTCTGTTTATGCTAGCTTCTGTATTTACAAAAAGAAAAACCATGAATTACATAGTAACCAATCAGCTGATGACTAGGTTAATCCAAGTTCAAGGGTGACTTGATATGAGTTAAAAAGGCTGTTTATAACTAAGTTTTAATCAAATCTGCCAGATAGCATGGACCTATTTTACCTGTTGCTGAGGGCAGGAGACTCCTTTCAGCACCATCTGTGGCTAGCAGCCTCCATTTGGAGGCATTACCTAGTGCTGGGAATCTCTGATGCACTAGAGGCTTTCATTATTAGAGCTTTTTCTCTTGCTTGGCCCTTGGCAACAGATGCCTGCTACCAACATGTTTGCTGAATGCAGCATGTGCTTTTCTGCTGGAGGACAATACAAGCCAAATGAGGTCTTGTCTGTGCATAGGGAGGTTATAGTTAAATGTTAAAGGAAAAAAAATAAAGGCAAAACTGACCGACTGGCTAGCTGAGGTTTCCCCCAGTAAGGAGGAGAAAATGCTGGTTAACAAAGCTGTAAGATCCTCTAATAGTGTGACAAAATGGTCTCATGGTGGGAGGTTCCTCTTCTGGTAACAGATTATTTGGTTTTTCATACGAAAACTTGTAACTTCACAGTTAACACAAAAGACAAGCATGGAAGTCAGTTGAACAGGTCAAGCATCTTCTTTTGCCCCTCTACTGTGTTCTTTCCTCCAGGGAAATTAAGTTTTCTGGCAAAACTTTCAGAACTTCTCACTAGTTTTAATACTTTTTTAACTTGGAAGGGTAACACCTTCGGACTCAGCATCTCTTTTCACTCCCACACAATTTTAGCTGACACTAGAGATGACTTGCAAGGTGACATCTGATTTGTAGTCAAGACCACCAGGTCACCAGTGGTGAATGGTGTGTGACCGACTGTAGTTATCATGCTCTCCCACTTTCTCTGTGTTCTGTGCAATAGCAAACCTGAGGTATGTGGCCATATGAAGAACACATCCCAGGGCTGGGCTTCCTTTTTCAGAATACAGTAATTATGTAGCTGGTCATAAGACTTAAGGATTAAAAGAGGATGGTCTCCATGGCAGGTGCAGGAAGTGGAATCTGTGAAGAGCTGGTGATGTTACAGTGCAGAGGGGTGAGAAGCTATACCAAAAATCAGTAGTAGGATTTCAAGGCCAAAAGAGTGAGGTTTGATTGAGGACCTTATGGTGTAAGTAGATGCAGGGAACAGCCACTGCGGATTGCTGTATACAGGGACATTAAACACTGTTGGTGGGAATGAGATGCTTTTGGAGTTAGGGCACAGGAATGCATACTATGTCAGTACAGGAGTGGGGTGATGTAGGGAGGCAGGAAAACTTAACTGTTCCCATTTCTTTCAAAATAAGAGTAGGTGGTGTGCAGTGTTACTACTCATCTTGTAGCAGAGTAGACTGTGATTGCCCAAGATGCAAGGCTGGAAGAACCAGCATGGATGGAGCCTGTGCCTCTGAAGAGAGCTGCGTGGGGAGGGAAAATGTCTGTTAACAGGGAGACATAATAATTCTGGGGGAAGTTACAGGAAGTTGTGAAGATTTTCACATAGGATTGATTATATGTAAGAATGCTCATGCGGGACTTCTGCTTGCTTGTTAAATATACTTATGTCCAGTTTGACTGTGCACTTTTGGCTCCTCACCTGCATAGTATTCTTTAATGGGAGAAGTCGCCTACTAGAATCAAGTGTTGAGTTATTGTGACTTGATTGCAGAAGCTGGCATTAATTAGTTCCTGCACTGCAAAACAAACTACTGTGTGTATCTGGGAGTAACCACATTGTTTTCAGTTAGCTGTTGCTGATAGAACTCCAGCACCTTGGTCTGTTAAGCTGGGGCAGTACAGCAGCTGTCTTCTGTATACATAATTTGAAATTAAGTTTATATGAACAGCTCTCCTGAAGCTTGATCGCTCTGAGAACAAAGTTTAAAATTGTTGAAGTGGCTTGTAATTTCTTTGAAAAAGACACTGTCAGGAAGTAGTTGATCAGCAGTTTATGCTTCTGCATGAGATACTTGTTTGCCACTTGATAGCTTATATTAAAAAGTCCACGTTTTGACGAGAAAACATGAGTAATGGCATGTAAGGATGCTGAATTCCAAGGAACATTGTCCAGAAATGATTGGTGTGACTAAGTGCAACACACAGACCTGAAGACTGAATTAAGTTTTGGGTGTTTACTTCTGTAGACTGCATGTGTAGCATTGCTTTGGCTAGTGATGTTACATGTGGGTTCACTTGGCAAAATAAATAAAATAACTGTCTTAGGAGGTTGCTTTGGAAAACATGCTGTATAGTAAACCACTCAACATCACTTTAGTGTTAGCCCTTGATTGGAAAAAAAGGTCTAACTGGAGGAGTAACTGGAGGAGTGTACAAAGGTTTGTACCTGTGTCCTTTTCCAATCCTGCAGAGGAAAGTCTGTCCCAGAAGAAAATGGAAGTCTTCCTTCCAAGGCAGAAACGAGAAAATGGATTATTAAAAACTCTAAGGATCACGTTTTGGGGATAACACAGCGCTGTCAGAGCTAAGCATTGTAACTAGAGAATTTCTAGCTTATGTTTCCACAATTCAGTGAGTTAGACTGAGCATTGTGGTCGTTTTCTAATTTAAGACTTATAAGACACTGACTGATGCTAACACTGATGAAAACAATTCTTAGTGAAGAACTTACACGATGGTACAGATAACCCAGTTAAGTGTTTAAAGACATAATGTGTTAGGGCTGAGAGTTAGCCAGCATTGGGATTAGTCTACATCTTTTAGGAAAGGAGGGGGCAATTATGTGTGATTTTTTGTTTGTTTGTTTGTAGACCGAATTTGAGGCGGAACTGAAATCTGCTGGTGATAAGCTTATTGTAGTCGATTTCTCTGCTACATGGTGTGGACCATGCAAAATGATCAAGCCTTTTTTCCATGTAAGTAGTTTTTCTGTTTTTATTTCTGCATTAAATTGTATATAAATGTCTTTGTGTTGCTTGGCAATAACATGGAGGAGAGTTCCTTTTGCCACGTGTGATTGCCAGTATTTTCTGGAAAAGGAAGAAGTTGCAGAAGTATCTACTTTTAAGACTATCAGCTTAAGTAGACTGACCTTTAATATAGCTAGGAGCTAAAATGTGGTTTAGCTTCTGCTGTCCTAATGCTTACATGAATTTCAGGTCCATAGGGACCTGCCAGTTGCATTGCCTCAAGAGTGGGATACAGAGAGGAAATTGTGCTTATCATTCTGTACACAGTTATGAAATTACTCCAGCTGTGTTTAGGTGGCAATATTATCTCCTGGTAAAGTATAAAATAAGCTGTATCATCTTTTGGTGATCAGCTGAATGCTGCAAGAGCAGGCTTTTCACCTATCTTGGGATATTTGAGTCTTTGTGGGGAGTATGTTTGAAGAAGTCTCAACGGGCTTTTCCAGAAGGAATCTGGAGCAGAAGAGATTTTTGCTCTGGTCAGTAAAACAGCTGCTTTAAGGTAACAAGGAATATTTCAGTAGGTGGATTAAGCAGCACCTGCCTTACCATGTATATGAATGTGTCTTCTAAAAGAAAGCTTTCCCAGAACCATGTAACTGCATAGTTTTTATTTTTTTCATTTTAGAGCTTGGGTGAGAAGTATGGCGATGTGGTGTTCATAGAAATTGATGTGGATGATGCCCAGGTAAGGTCTGGGGTTGTGCTAAGGGAGTTCCACACAAGTGACAAAGGAGAACTCTTTTTAAGATGTCCTCACATATATTGAAACAAGAGATTACTTAAGCTTAAAAATGAGACATAGGGCTTTAGCTGGAAAGGATTATTTTTTTTTTTTTTTTTAGAGAATACCTGAAGAGAACAAACTGCCTTGGTTATCAGCACACTTGAAGTCCTATGGCATGCGTTAGATAACTTGGGAACACTGACCTTTTACTTTAGAAGGGAGTGTTAGTCTGAGGCCTTAAGCTGCTTTGGTGCAATCTTCCCTAAACCTACTGGTTCAGAACTGTCTGATGGTCTGTCTTCTCTCCACTGGTCTTTGCACTGTTTTCTCTTTCATTAAATATGAAATTAAACCTTGAATTAAGTGCAATAAAATGTCTACTGTGTTGCAGTTCCAGCAGTATCAAATAGGGACTAGAAAATGTCATGTTAAAGCACAAGAGTTGCCATAGGGCTTTTGAGGCTTACAAATGGTCACATCTGTTTTGATGCGGAGGACTGTTTTTTTCCAGAGTATAGGTATAGGCAGTGTGGTCTTGGTACTGAATGAATTAAATGCTGAAGAGGGGATCTTTCAGGTTTACTTCAAGGAGATGTTAGCACTGCACTGGTTTTGCTAGTGAGGGACTGATAGAAGTGCTTCTGTTTTATCTTGAGCAGTAATAGCTTTGCCCAATCACCTAAACAGAAGTAAGCTAGTGGAATTTTAATTTAACATCTTTGAGAACACTGGGGTTTTTTGTCTCTTCCAGGATGTTGCTTCACACTGCGATGTGAAGTGCATGCCAACGTTCCAGTTCTACAAGAATGGAAAGAAGGTAGGCTCTTCTCTTTTGGAAATGCAGCAGGCAAGCTAAGCACTTGAAAGAAGATTGGGAATAGTCTGCTGTCCTTTGATAATGTCTCTGGGGTACCACTAGCACTTAAACACTCCTGAGAGCAAGCAAGTTCACCTTAGCACCACATCAAATGTGACATGGGCCAACAGTGGACTGGTGATCCACACTGTACTGTTCACAGGTAGTGAACTGAACTAGTGTTACGGGTCAAACTTACAGGCAGAGCTTCATTAGAGATAGTGGGGTGACATATCTTGGTTAAGACTGCTGGTCTTTCTTGCCTAGCACCCTGCTTTTTACTTCAAGAGTGTTTGTTCTCCAATGCAGCTCCTGTTCAAGCAGAGGTGTAACTACAGGTGCCTATGGAATCCCACCCAAACAAAAGTCTCTTAACCTGGTTAAGGTTATATACAGCAAACAACTGTTTGGATTATTTTTCATGGAGTCTGTGCAACCTGTGAAGGTCCTGCCCCTGTCAGGGGACTGAGGACATCTCTTGTGCCTACTCTGCCAAGAGGTGGATGAGGTGGGATGCAGATCATGCTCTGATAGCATAGTGCAGGGTAGTTTGAAAAGCTCTCTGCCCGAACTCAAAAACTGTGGAGCTAAAGGTGTTTTCTTGGGCTTTTGGTTTGCCAAGTAAGCAGAAGGTAGGCTTTTCCAAAGTAAAACAATTCTTGGGTGTAAGTTCTGTGGCTGAATGGAATTGGAGTGTGAGTGTCAGAGGTAGGGTGACTTTCGGTTTAGTATGGGGCCAAGTCATGACTAATTATGACCCTTTGACAGTTCTCTTAGGGTGAACTTCAACAACTTCCTGATGTAATTGGAAGAACTGAGATTAGTGTGACAGTCTGTGTGTGGCCTTTTGTATCAAGCAAGCAGTTTCAAGGCCTGTAGTGTAGTTCTGCTGTGTACCTTGAGTCCCTCTTGGTAAGGGAACACAGCTGCTGTTTTTGAGGCATGAATGGTGCCTTTCTCTTTTTGCCATGGATGTTGCAAGAAGGACAATTGTCACAGGAGAAGCCAGGCTGAGAGATAGGTCATTTGGAACAGTACTTCCAGAATTTGATTGGTAGGGTCCTGAGCAGCACAAGGTAACTTTGAGCTACCTTTGATAAGTGGTAACCTTCAGAATCTCTTCAAGACTCTATTTGAGTCTGACACAACATTGAATCAGGATCAATGGTAGTCTGGAAGAGGTTGTTGATAGGCTTTTGCCCCAACTTTTGCATTAATTGAGTGGGGAATAAATAGCTGAACATCTGCAAAATACTCCCTGTTTCAAGGCTGGAAAAAATTTTAGTCATAGCAGAGTTGAATAGATGTGTGTGTGACTGGATGCTCTGCAACTAAAGTTATGAAGCATTGAATGCAACAGTTCTAAAATTCAATCTCTTGTTGCAGGTGCAGGAGTTCTCTGGGGCCAATAAAGAGAAGCTGGAAGAGACCATTAAAAGTCTTGTCTGATCTCCAGCCATGGAGACAGTGAAGCATGACTGCTTCGGCTAAATTATAGCCTGTAACTTTTCTACTTTAAAAAAACAAAAACCCCAAAACAAGCTAGCTGCATTAAGTGGTGGAAACTATCCTCTTGATCTATATAAATGAGTACAATAAAGTGTAAATTCTTCACTTTTGGATATTGCCATGTGTTTCAATTAAAATGTGAGGGATTTCATAATACCAATAAAGTGTCACTTTTGCTGTGTTGAAGGAGTACTCTGTGGAAACAAAGACTTTTGTCAAAGGCAACCTGATCTATTGCTGGGGGTGGAAAATAGTGTTGCATGGGATAGCAATGACAGTTGCTTTAGGAGAAGTCTGCCTCCTTACTCAAATGGTAGTCACCAGGCTATAATCTGGTTTGCAAATAGAGAAATGGGAGTCAGGGTAAAGAGGGCGGTCACTGGGTGCAGTAGGTTTTCTTTGGTTACCTCTTTTTAATTAAAAGACTCTCTTCAAATTTAAAAATTTTTCAAGCTTATTTCAGACTTCAAAGCTAAAACTTGTCTTTCCAGTGCATAATACCAGTCTTACCATGGAAGTGCAAGGTAGGAGCTGCTGCCTTTTTGCCTTTTCAGTTTTGCCTTGTCATTGTTGTATGTTTTGGTCCTGTTAGTTACAAAGTGTGTTTAGTCTGAGTTGGGCTGCTTTATTCCTAGGCAATAGTCTGGAACAAATGACTGAAGTAAAATTTGCAATGACTTAAGATCAAGATAATTTAGATTTATATTTTCTCATATCAAATAATTTTCACTTGATTGCACTGCTGCATTCTTAGAACATACTGGACACTGTGATGGACAGTAAACTGGATTCTGTGGTCCTTCAAACCTTAATCAAGCTGTCAAGAGGAATACTGACTTGCCAGCCTTTGTATACCTGCCATTCACCTACTCTTGGGACTGTTACCAAGGAGAACTGCTGTGGTTTTTCCACTGTATCAAAATGGCTTGCTTGCTGGCTTGGGTGTTGTCCTGTACAAGAATGCAGTAAGTAGGGGAGCAGGACTGTAGCTAGCAGCTATCCTGATGCTGTGGGTAGGGCTTGGTGAGCTGTGCTGCTCACTAAGTATCACTCACTGAAAAATGAGACTTCCTGCTGCATTTGCAGAAGATGTGGAATGAGTGAGCCTCTTTGTGGTAGTGAGCTCACCTGTGACTCAGCATTACACTCAGTTCACAAGCATGCATGAATTTCTTCATGGCTCTTTAAGCTTCAACAGGGGAGCCTTCAACAGCCTATTGTATACTTTCCCAATTAGAAACCAGATTTTTCTAATCCAAGAAGTGACCACACCCTTTACTTGAGGATGAGCTATCAAGAATCTTCTTGGATGTAAGCTCTAGGTTGTGATTATGCAGTGAGAAGAACATGCAGAATGCTTCCATACAGCTCTGGCTATTTAACTGAGAGGAGTGCAGCTCTGTGTTTGTATGGCTGTTCATAGGTAAGGGGGAAGCTACTACCCCAAGTGGTGCTTGTGAGGAGGGAATAAAAGGGAGCTGGTGCAAGACTATTATTAATGTCATGGCATCTGAAAAACAAGCACTGCTTTTGAAAGCAGTTTCTGCATGGCTGACTTAGGCCCTCTGGGCAGTAGTTGGGAGAAAGAAAGGTTTAAACAATTCCTGCTGAAAGTTCCAGGTGAAGTTCAGTAGGAGGCCCCAGCACTCTGCTTCATCCTTAAGAAATAAAGAAGCTACTTGAGTGTGGTGCAACAGAAAGTATTTCTGCTGAGGTGAGGCCAGACCAGGTTGTTGCCTGTTACAACAGGGGAAAGGTGTAGTCAATGGGACATCACTGCTTGTGTGTTGAGTTTAGCATTTTGTTTACTTTCTTAATAAGATGCTACTCTCTAGTAGCCTTGGAGAATCCAGGTGACAGTGACTTGAAATTCAAATCATGATTGGAAAGACCAAAACACCTGGGATAGCTGAAAAGAGGGGTGCAAAGCAGTTCTTACAAGGGCAGTGAGTTCAGCTTCCTGTGCTGCAGTATCTTCCCATCCTGAGAACCGGCATGTCAGCATGCTGTGATGAAAACAACTTGCACAGCCTTATTTGAAAGGGGTTCTTTAAGGCTTGGCTCTTTGAGGAATATGCAGTGAGGATATCTGTGTTAGCTTTAAAGGAAATAGCAAGTACATGCTCTTAAAATACATAGTTATACCAGAAATTGTGTTTGAAGTTGATCCTTGTCATTATGGATGATGGAAAGAAAAGCCTATGCTTTGTTCTGGTTATGTGTAAGGAGCCTCACTTCCTGCAGCAAGTCCCTCTACTGGGAGGAAAGAACCCCAGTTCGGGATGGGAACTGGACTGAGTCTTTCAACAGGTAAAGACAGGGCGTGTCAGCCTTTAACAAAGCCTTGGTATAGCAAATAAACATTTTGTCCTAAATGGAACGGGTATGAGTATCCTTGCTAAAGCCTTGGGCTATATATCCTGCTATGTGGATATTAATAGGGAGCTCAGTGGGTGCATTTTTTCACTTGTTTTTCATGTAAAGATGTGAGACCAGTGTTGCCACGTGCCAGACAGTAGCACAGCATTCACTCTGTCATTAAACTCTGAGGTCTGCTGCTTGCGTGAACAGAACTGGCTGCTTCAATCATCTGAAAAGATGCCTTTTAGAGGGAAGTGATGGACGGCCAACTGACTTGAATGTTTGGAAAACTTGATGTACGTGGCAGAAAAGAAACAACATAGAAAGGTTTCTTCTAGAAGTAAGGATTTCAGGAAGAAGTTCTCCCTGCAGGCAATGACTGCAGTCTTTATCATTTGGCTATTACATGGCAGGGATCTGTGTCTTGCTGTCAAACAAGCAGAGCAAGATGTTTTTGTCTACAGGCCTGTTGCATAGCTTGGTTATAATGGGCTGGCCAACAAGAAGAGAAGTATTTCCTTGAACACAAGCAATTAGAAGATATAGCTGGAATAACTAGGCTTCATGAGAGAGTATTAACTATAATGAAAGGAAAGGCCAAGGGGTCACAGTGAGTGGACAAGTGCACTGTCTGTGATTACATTGCCGTGAAATAGGGACACTCCTTTACTGTATCCATGGCTTCTGAATTGGCTGTTGTGCACTTGGGGAAGTGCATGTCATGCACTTGAGGTGCTTAACCACCCACACATCTCTTCTGCATCTCTTGTAGCAGTCAACCTCACTTCAACTCTAGCTACCATCTGCTTTTCAGCAGAAGTTAGAATTTGATTCCCCTCTGGAATGATTCCAATAAGAGTAGTGGTAATTTTATTGTAATGCTTAAATTCTTAACTGTTCATTAATCAAAACTAGCTGGATCTACCAAGCTAAAAAATGACTTCTATTGTTTTACCAATGCCAGTAAATTGTGGCATAGGAGCTCCTCTGTGCTGTGCTCTGCATGCATCTCTCATCCACCCACGGAATTGGCCTGAGGAACGTACTGCTGAAATCCTGGCTGGACTGACTCTGTAGTACTGGTCCCTGGCCTTGGGTGAAGGGTGGGAGAGTTTGATTGATGAGTTGACCTTGGCTGGCTGCCAGGTGCACACCAAGCCCCTCTTATCACCACACACGCTGCACCACCACACCCCTCTCCATGTCCCTGCAGGACAAGGAGAGAAAAGGGCAGAAAAGCTCTTGGCTCAAAATTAGCACAAGGGGATCAATCTGCAATTAAAAACAGACTTGACTTGGGGAAATTAATTTATTGCAATCAAACAGAGTAGGATAATAAAAAATGCAAACAAATCTACAACCTACACTCACCTTCCTCTATCCTTCCCCTTGTTCCCAGACTTAGTTTCACTTCTGGGTCTTCCACCTCCTTACCTGAGTGGTGCAGGGGATCATATCTCTGCTGTTCCTTCTTCCTCCTACTCTTCTGGTACAGTGTGGGGTCCATGGGATATAGTTCTTTGGGAGTAGACTGTTCTGGTGTGACACAGATCTTGCCAGGAAACCTGTTCCAGCGCAGGCTTGTTGCCAGAAGTCCTGCTGGGAGCCTGTTCCTCTGTGGGTTCTTCAGTGGGTTGCAGCTTCCTTTGGGCTATCCTCCTGCTCTGGGCATAAGCACCTCCATGGGCTCCAGGTGGATGTCTGTTCCTCTCTGGACCTCCATGGACTGCCTGCCTCCCTATGGCCTTTACCACAGCTGCAGGGCAACATCTGCTCCAACCTGCAGTATCTCTTCCCCCTCCTTCACTGACCTGAAGGTGTCTTACAAGGTGCTTTTTCTCATGTACTCTTATTACTCTCTCTGCTGATGTAGTATAGGGCTTTTTTTTTTTTTTTTAAATTCTCAAATATCACAGAGGGCTCAGCTTTGGCCAGTGACGGGTCCCTTTTGGAGCGGGCTGTCATTAGCTCTGTCTGATGTACTGGCAGCTTCTGGTGCTGTCTCATAATATCCACCCCTGCAGGCCTTCAAGTACCAAAACCTTCCCATATAAAACCTCATACGTTGACAGGCTGGCAACAGGCAGTGCAGGACAGACTGGGCAGGGGCTTAAAAGGAACGAAGTCTGTTTGTTTCAACTGAAGCAGTAACTGTGTACCAACTCTACCCCAGCTGCTTAAGTCTTTTATCTTCCTCAGTCAGAAGACCAAGCATGAAACTATGGCAGGAATAGTGATAAGGAGCTCAGGTGTTCTACTCAGTTTAGCTGAGTGGAGGTTGAACTATACTATGGCATCCTTATTTTAATGGAGGTTTCATGCAGGTGAGAAGTATACCCAGCCAGATGCCTCTGGATTTGGTAAAGAAGCACTAGGTGAGTTTGAGGAACTTGCAGAAGTCTTTCAGAGATGATGGGTAAGGACATCCACACAGAATGCAGTTTTAATTCCTCTGGGGAGGGAAAGCTGAGATTGCCCACGCTGGTAGACAGAAAAGGTGAGAAATACATGGGAGCTGCATGAAGTCATATCTCTACCTGCAGCTGATGAACACAAATTTGTGACACGCAGACCTCCACAAGTTGGCTGTGGCTGTCTGTGGGGTTTTGTAAGGCTTGATATGCACACAGGTAACCCCGGGCACCAGGCTGTGGCTAGTTTTAAAGAAAATTTATTTTAAAAGTCAAGAACACTGCAACATATGTATCTAATGATCAATACAGCTGTCTGAAAAGGAGAAAATGGAAACTCTTTGTTGTTTTTATAACAACAACTTTCATATGTGCAATAAAATCTCAGCCTGAGTTTTTCCCGTGTGCTTTGTGGCCTGCCTGGCCCTCCTGTGGGAGCCTCCAGCCACGTCTGTGAGAATTTTATCATTTGTAGCAAGTGATAGCTCTCGGCCAGTTACCTCTCGGCAGACAAGCAGAGAGAACATATACAGCATCCCGCATGAGCACAAATTCCTTCCCATGTTAAACCTTTTCCCTGGCAGCAAAAGTTCTCTTGAACAGGTGCAAAGCTCTCCCTCCTCACTATTTCTTCAAAAGGTCTTCTGCTCCTGCAGTTTTATACATGTATATTTATACACAGGCAAGCTCTAGGAATGCCTTGTACTTGTCCCTCCCTGACAGCGCTGGGGTGATGGTAGTACCTCTGGGTAATGGGCTAGAGGGGAATGCATGGGGAACGGTGGGTTCCTACTATCCTCATGCCACCATCTGCCTGGCTCACGTCAAGTGGCAGAGGTGTGAACAGACTCCAGGGGGTGGAGAAGCCAGTCATTAGGTCCAGTTGCATACAAGGAGGAAGAGTTTTAGACCAGGCCTGGGTCATCTTCCCTCCATTTGAGTCAGTCTATGACATTTCCTCAGGGAGACAATGAAGTCTGATATTTCACCTTTCTCTGCACCTGTTTCTAGTTCCTCTGAGAGAGCAGCCTGGGGGAGAGCAAGGATCTGCAGCACTCGCAGTACATGAACAGTAGTTGGAACTGTGAAGCCTGCTGATAAGAAAAATGCAATGGGCAGTTTTAGCACCAGTTAACAGGACTGCTCCAAAGGCTTTCAGCTTCCTAGGAAGCTGAGCCCACACTGAGATAGTGGTGAGGTACTGATAGGGATAGGAGACATCTCCCAGCATTGTAGTTAATGGCTAGCAGCAAGCTAAGCTGTGAGGGACCTGTCTGGAGCTGATGTGAGAGAAATTAACAATTACAGGCAGGGGTCATGGGAGTGACATCAGAGTAAAGGATCTGAGGTATGTTTTACTTCAGTACAAGCTGCATCAGAGGTGGTGGCAGGTTTAAGGTTCAATTTGATTCATCTGGGGAACAGATCTCACACAAGAATGGATGATGTGGCTGGGCCATGTTGTCTTGTGACCCATCCTGGAGGACCATGAGAGAAGCTCAACAAGGCAGCAGCATGCTCCAGAAATAGCTCCCTGGTTTCTGCAACCATCAGCCCTTTCCAGTGAGTCCCAGGGCTCCCTGAGGCCACCTTTGGTGTGACAGGCCATGGTAAACTCCTCAAGGCTGGTCCCCACTGTGGCCTGAGCTCAGATAGGTTGTTGCCACAAGCCCCAGCTTGCCATTGCTTAGGAACAGGGCACAAAAGTTGCATATTTATTACCCTGTAACACCTCCAATCTAGAGACTGATCCATTTTGCACAGGAAAGCATAAGGCATTAAGCAGTTAAACCACTACCCTAGAAATAATGCTATGTGTAAATGAAGAGCTATTTAGCCAACAGATGATGAAGCTTGCAGCTGTTTACATTGAAGATTATTAAATAAACTCTTTCTCTTGCTCTCATATATTATACCCTCAATGAATTGGGATAATAAACAGCCTCAGAAATCCCACCGTCAAGCCTACTTGTGAAGTGTAACTTACGTAGTGGCACAAACATGGCCATGTGGACTGGAGAAAAGCAGCACAAAAAGACCAGAGGTGACTATCAGCACAACTCCAGCTGCAGGGTGATTGAAAAATGGGCACTGCACCCTGGTCAGAGCTGACACCCTTTTCGTCTTAGTAGATGCATGCAGTGGAGATCTGCTGTAGTGCTGGGCAGGACCTAGCCCCAGGCAATCCCTTACACAGCTTCTGATAGGCAGTGGGACCACCGAGAGCTCATTCTTTCCCAGAAAGCCTTTAAGCTCAGCTGCAGACTGATAGCGTTAGAGGAAGGGGTGGGGTGGTTTGGGGTTTAGAGGAAGGGGTAGTTGGCAGACAGGCCCCTGTGCAGCTGCTGGAGGACTGGCCAGACTCAATCGTACTACCCATTGCTCTGCCCCTAAAAGTACACATAGCCATGCACTGGCAGAAAAGGCCTATCCCAGCAACAGATCACTGTGCCTTTGCTCTGCACTGGGCACTGGCACCTTGTTCAACTTCAGTACAATGATTGTACTCACAGGGCTAGCAGGGAAGAGAAATCTTCATCCCACTTTTTAATACTACCTTTTTATTTTCAACAAGAATTCAGGTATTGCTCCACAAACTTTAGAACTTCAATGACAACCAAGTTTACAGGGAGAAACCACTGCAAGATCTCCAGACAGTGCCAGACAATGAGGGGTATTATTTTTGTCATTATTTATGTGGTGACTGTTCCTCATGTGTAAACAGCTTGAATTTTCAGGAGGAAATAGCTGTGTTCCCTAGAGAAGTTCAGAGGCTCAGGGTTGTGTGGTGTGATGTTAGTTTTACACAACAAAAATACATTTTGAGGGTAAAACAGCCTTGCAAAATGAACTGCAATTCATGAAGCATGAAATCTATATGCAGTGATTAATGTACAGTTCAGTATTTTAGGAGAAAATAGGCTGAGCCAGGATTATTGTGACAGACAAATCTTTCTGCAACTCTGACCAAAGGACGGGAACTCCATGTGACTATTCTTAGTTCATTTCCAAATCACAACTCTACTTGAAAAAAGAGATCACTAATTCAGTGGACTCAAAACAATTCAGTATTTTAGGATTTGTAAGCCCTCTGAAAATTCTTTAATGAAAAGCCACCAAACAACAGCAGACCTCTACTCAATGGATCTGAAGTGTACTGACAACATGTTCCTTTTTCTGGTTTACCCCTTTCCATGCTAAGCCACAGATCTTGCTCAGAGGCCACTGTAAAAACACAGCACTGTATCCAACTCAAACTGGCAATTCCGTCTCCTCAGAAAACAATATAAAGCAACCAGAACCTGTCCCTTACTTGTGCCAAGATACATTATTTCCCCAGTGGCCGGCTGACCTGTACTTCAGGACATGTTTTTTCAGTTCACTTGGCAAGTACTGGTCAATCTACAACTTGAGTAAATGATCTCTTCTTGCTGATAAACAGCATCTAATCCTGGCACTGCAAAGACATTAAGGCTGCTTAGGATCCCTGTTCACAGATCAGTAATGAAACCGTAAAAGTAACCAAGCAGTCCTCCACAGTGATGAAAATGGATCACCATCACTTTCAATACCTGTCTGTATCCCATAGTTACAGGTTCTTGTTCTGGCCTTTTCAAAACATGTAAGATATTTATTGTTGCTAATCTGTGTGTCTCCTTTGTTTGGCACCATGTGGGTACTGGACACCAATTTAACACAGCTTGGGCCATCATATTTATCTCACCTCCCAGGAGAGGCAGGGTGAACACTACAGCAAGGTCAACTCTAAGTTTGGACACCAGTGACCAAATTTCTCGAGGAAATTAATGACCTCTCCATATCACCAGTGCTGAGATCTGCTGGGATAAATAAATGCTTTTAATATTTTAGCTCCTCTGTGTTAGCCACAAGGAAGTGAGAGTATTCTACAAACAGAACTATAACACAAGCAAAGTATACATTAAGAGTTTTATTTTTCCTTTCCATAATCTCAGAATAACAGATATCTACATTGTCTGATAAAAGTGTTGTTGCCTTAAAATCGGGAGCAGAAAAATCTCCAGGCTAATTTAGTAGATAAGATAGAGAACAGCTCTTTAAAGAAGGCCTTCTACAGAAAAGACACGCCCTGCATCCAGCGGTTCTACAATTTTATGGTATTATCCATCCAATCCCAGAAATATCTGCCCCCCAGATCCTCCCCAAATCTGCCCCCTGGCACACCTCTCTGGAATTGAGTTGAAGGTCTCAAGACCCCTTTCTTCCTCATCTTCTTCATGGCACGTACTGTCTTTGAGCTTCTTGAAGGTTCCAGGCTTAAGGGTTGCTTTGACTATGATGGTATCTTGTTGTTCAGGCCTGGGATGCAAATGTTCTTAAACATAACAGGTGTTTACTATAGCCCTGCCTTGAAAGGAGCCTAAATGAGCCCAAACAAGCCTAAAGAACTTAGAAAATTCAATATGAAATGGGAGAATAGGGTTTAGTAAGTGTTAACTACTATTCTAAAGTGTGAGAGACTATACAATTATACTAAAAATCTATATTTACTACACAGCTAATTCTAAAATCTACAAAAAGCTGAAAATCCTAAAAATTCTGAGGCATCAGTCCCTCCTTAACCAAAGATGGGCTGGTCAAAAAAAAAGAAACCAGCTAGAGAAGAAGCTGGGAATCTCCAAGTGTTGTTAGCTTAGCTTGTTCTGCACCTCTTGATTCTCGTTAAAAAAATCCCTTTTGCCAAGTTCTGGCACAAATCAATGGGTAAACATTAAATGTGCCATTAGCTAGCAAAGCTTTTGAAATTGTTTTTCCTTACTACAAGCCTGCTCATACAAAGGTTCAAGCTGCTTTTAAATCTGATACAGTTCTGATGTTCAGCAATTTTAAGGCTTTTTTTGTGTAGTTCTGGGATGTATCTTTCAAGTTCTTCATGAATTGGCGTGTTCTTACATTTATTAGCCCAATTATTAACAGAAGTTACCATCACCAAACATCCAGCAAAAAGACTGAAACATATTAATCATATGTTTTGACAAGTGAGTTAAAAGTATTTAACAGAATCACATTCTCCTGCACCAGTTTCCCAGGACTATCTGACCTTCAGACTTTTACAACGGCTTTTCCAAGATTTTCTCCCTTTAACATTCCAATAAAAGCCATTGGCATGTTCTCAAATCCTTCAGTGACTTGTTCATGGTACTTCACTTTTCCCTGTCAAAAGTAAGAAAGGAAATTGCTGAACTTTCATCCACCAAAACTGAATGAATTGCAACAAAATTTTCTCCAGCATGTATGTTTCATCTGAAACATGCAAGCTGGCATGTACCAGGCTAACTCTGATAAAACTAAGTAGGCTGCTGTGAGGATCTGCTTTTGTTGTAAAACCTTCTACTTGGAGTCATAACAGGGAGCAAAAGTCACTGCCAGTCATACCAGAATAGATTAAGTGCTACTTGGTCCCCAAATAATTGATAGGTAGGGGATCATTTCCCCACAGCCAGGCCTTTCTCTACCCATACAGAAATATGGAATTGCAAATCCAGGTGATCAAAAGCTGATCCATCCCAAATCCTCATGTTTGTGAAAGCTAGAGCCTCTTAGCCTTTAGTGTTCACACTTACAAACTTCTCACAACCATGAACCAACTTAGTTACTAACTCAGCCTCTATTTAGAAAAATAAAATACAAGAAATTCTATATTAGATCCCTTTAAAGTCCATCTCCTGGTTCCATAAAAACATTCATTCTTGCCAGTAATTTCAGTGCAACACTACAGTGGAAATCCTTGCTCATACTACAAATGACCAAATGAGAAATAGAGGAATTAGCCTAAATATGAAAACCTTCATTACCAGATAACTGTTTTGAATAATTCTGGAAGCATCCTTTTTCAAAGCCT
Source organism: Platyrinchus mystaceus (assembly GCA_035041135.1). NCBI lineage: Eukaryota > Metazoa > Chordata > Aves > Passeriformes > Tyrannidae > Platyrinchus > Platyrinchus mystaceus. Next base: position 22,261,427 of record JAWWLV010000100.1, on the reverse strand, counting down.
ACATATATTCTGGAATATATCTAATTCAACAAGCTAATACCACTAGTCTCAACAAAGAAGAAGGGATCAGGCATGTTTACTATGGTTTGAGTGTTCCCAAAAGGCTCAAAGATCATGTCAGGGAAAAGAAAAGTACCATGCTGGGACCTCACCTAAATAGCTGTGGCAAGAGACCCCTTGCAAAGAGGGAAGCTATGGTGTGAGTACACCGTACAGAAAACTACCCCTCCCTTCCTTACCTCCATGACCCACTTTAGCAGTGCCTTCACACCTTCCTCCCAGCGGTTATTCCAGCGGCTCACAAGAAATCCTTCCATTCGAAGCTCTTTGAAGATCATCGAAACCTGCATGTAAGGCCCTGCAAGACAAAGGAATCAGAAAGCCACCTGCAATATGAATTTAATTTAAAATAAATCCCAAGCATAAGCTGGGCTTGTAGCAGTAAACACCACTGAATCACCTTGTTTCAGCAAGAAGGAACAGATATTTTTTTTCCAAACAGAATTTCCAGGACAATAGACCAAGAATTCATGGATAGACAGCCACACAGGGAAACAA
>JAWWLV010000100.1:22225296-22260815 GCA_035041135.1 Platyrinchus mystaceus | reverse complement strand
AGAAAACTGGCCTCAGCTTTACCTGAGGTTCTTCAGCTGAATCTCAAAAATACTGTTTTGACAGCTTGTTTGACAGCCTGCCAGGCTCTTATCCTCTTTCTAACACTCAAAATTTAAGTTATAATCTCTAAAACACAGTTCCCTCAATTACAAATGTGTGATAGTGTCCTCACTCTCAAAAGCCTGTTTCATTTTTTTAAAGTGATCTGAGAGTCCAAAGCCAGTCAATTGTCAGAGAGAATTCAGACCTTCCATTTCTTCTAGAAGGCAAATTTGGAAAACTTAAATGTTACTGAAAGTGAATATTCATCTCAGCCACATTTCTCAGCAGTTTCACTAGTAGCTGAAATCTTAAGGGGGGTGGGGTAGGGGGAATAAACCCTAAGATGCATCATCTAAAAACCTGAGGGAAATCCATTATCTCATCTAAAAGTGTGTACTACTGTGTAAATGACATCATGCACCACACCAGCCTTCCACTGATCTATACTTGCTTAGAGCCCTGTGGAGTCCTGTTTAAAGTAGTTTAGCCACTCCTTCATTTCTAATCAGCTGATGTTTTCCATCCAATGTGAGTGTGCACAAAGCAGGATGAGTGCATGTACACACGAGGAGTGTGGTCATGTTCCCACTGCCCCAGAGCAGCTGTTAGTTATCTGAATGTACACACACACAAACACTTAAATGGCACAAGGAAACAAATAATAAAATCTCAAAAGATTCCTATTATGTCTCTCTGCCATCACCAAAGAGGAAATAATTTTAGACACAATAAAGCAGGCCCACACCTTTCTGAGGCACGGTGTCATTGTATAGAGAGATGGCTCCACAGACTGCGATCCTTCCATATTTCTTCATCTGGTTGATAGCAGTACTGGCAAATTCTCCACCCACCTGAAAAAAACAGAGCATGTTTAGCTTTACAGACAGTCCAGTGTTTAGCACTGATTACCAAAATCTGCCAACTTTGCGTCGTTGCACCAAGAGGTTCAGTCAGGGAGTGGAGAGGTGAGTTGCACTACTCTAAAGATTTGGTGGCTGCAGAAATCCTTACACTTAGACAACACTATAAGGACTCAAGCTCACTCTTCTAAAAATGAGTTATGAACATAGGAAATCAGTTTTAATTCCAAATCTGCTTCACAGATATTGGTTTGGAAGTGTTCGGCACATAGATCCCTCCTCTGAAGGGCATATCTAGGGCCACTAAGAAGCACCAGCTTTTCCCACACACCAGTCTGCACTTTTACATCTTCACATCATGGTGATGTCAAGCTTTTACTTAATGATTCTCTTCTCCAAAACAGGGATATGTTTTGATCAGAAGCTTTTAATGGTGAGGAGCTGTGAGAAAATTTACTGCTGGGGGGAACTCTGCACAGAAGTTGGAAGTGAGAGGGAAAGTAATGGACGCGACCATAAAACCTATTTAAGACCTTGGCAGCACTGGACATGAAATTCAGAAGGCTAATAGAAAGTAACCAGGAGCTCCTGGAACCCTGCTCCTTGAACTTTGCATTCCTGTCAGTTGCCAAGGCAAGGCAGGTATGTTGCAACCCACACAGAACACCATGACTGTAATCCTTGGTTCACCAGGCTGCTGAGAGAAGGAGGAGCTAAGGAGGTGATGACGACTTTTTTTAAACCAGGTAGCTAGCCATGGAGTTTTAGGCCACTATATCTGCTAAGACCCCTGTGCCCAGGTATTATATTATCAGGTATAATGCATATGTTAGCTGTAGGAAAGTTAGTAGGAAATTAAAAGAGCCAGGGCTGGTTGTCCGTCTTGAAGGCGAACTGACATGGTTTAGCTGCATCCAGACTGTTAAACTCTCTTCAAAACAATATGGTCACATTCAAACAGCCTACTGAGAACAGTACACAGTCCCCGTTAATTCCAGCTATACTTGGGAGAGATCAGAAACCCTCTATGGGCCACTCCAGCAGTTTTTTGTTTACAGGCACCAGTGCAGCCCCCATGACCACATAATGTGGAGCAATCTACACTCCCTCCCCTTCTGCAATAGCAGAGAACTGGCTGTGGTCCAGGGTGGGCCAGAAATGGACTGGAGCTGTCTCTGTTCAGCATCAGTTAAATGTTACTGTGACCCTTACCTCCCCAAAATTGGCCACACTTTTCAGAGACTGAAGTAAAACTTCTTTCTCTCTGTCCACAAACACTGCCAACAATCCAGCTTTGCCTTTCAATCTTTGTCCTTTCTGTTGCTGCCCAAGTCAGCTGCAGAAATATGTGTGGAAAGGAAACAGGAAAGCAGAAAGTTCTTTTTCTCGATTAAATGGATCTCAGTATTGAGTTCCTGGTGTAGTCTGCAATTAGATGTATACAATATTGAGATCCTGCTATAATTTATGGAAAATGACAACTGCTCAAGGCCTTCTCTCTGAACTCACATTATCAAAGAAACAGTCGTAGCCATCAGGAGAGGCTTTACGCAGTGCTTCATCCAATGATTTAATAGTCTTGTAATTAAAAGCTTCATCAAAGCCTATTTTTTTCAGGTAGGCAACCTTGTCATCTGAGCCAGCACAGCCAACCACTTTGCAACCCTGAAAGGAAAGGAAAAGAACATTTCTAAGTATCCCCTGACAACACAGGCTGACACTCAAAGAGTGCTGGGTGCAGACCTCACCCTTAATGTGCAGCCTTTGTCACCATATGAATTCCTGAGCTCTAGGAAATATTTTAACTAGCTTTGTTACATCTTCAGGAGGTTGTTCCATCCCAAGATGCCACTGCAGGATGCTTGCCCTACTGATCATTCATAGCCTTGTTGCCCTGTCTCCCAGCTGAGCCTTCTGAGGAGCAAGGACGCAGTTTAAGCTACGCACCCCAATTTTAGCAAGCTGCCCAACCACAGAGCCCACAGCACCAGCAGCAGCATTAACCAGCACCGTCTCTCCTGGCTTCATCTTGCAGACCTCCAGCAGACCAAAATAAGCAGTGAGGCTGTGAAGAAAAGGAAAGAATGGCTCAGTGAGGAGTACAATATGACAGACTCAGAGATAGGACTTGACCACGTTGAACCACAATATCATCAGAACCAGAACAAGATTCAGTTTTCCTCATTCCTTATGAAATACAAAAATTAACCCAATCTTCTTACTTTTTTTTTCTTTATTATAGCTCCTCAAAGAGAGGCACCATAATTTCCAAGGCAAATCTCCTCTGATTTAGAGGATGGGCCAAACTTCAGGCCTTCTACAGTGTAAGGGCATCCAGAATCACATGTTTCTTATCAGAGTGAACAGGCAATGTGCTTGTAGAACAAGGCAAGGGTCATACAGATAGACAGGAACATCCTGCACAGCAAAATCCAGATGACAGTTGCCTTTTCATCTCAAAACTCACCCTGGCATGCCAACCGTTCCAAGAGCTAGAGATCTGGGAAGCGATTCTGGCCAGTTGGAAGGAAGGAGATGTAGGTTTTTCCCATCAGAGATGAAATGAGTTCTCCAGCCACTGTCAGCCACAACAAAGGACCCCACTGTGAAAGCAGGATTCTTGCTTTCTACAATCCTGTTTATAAGAGAGGTAAAAAAAAAAAAAAAGAATACCCTGTCAGAGACAAATCAATACTGGCTCTTCAAAGAAATATTTCACATCAGGACATTTAGCCCATACCTGCTGATGCTGTAGGTGTCAAATGCCTTTCCTGAAATATCTGCAATCTCTTATTACCAGGGAGACACTGGCCAAGATGATTCTAGACTCAGCTCTGCCCACAACACATCCAGTTTTCCCAATTGAGTGCCAACTCGTTTTTTGACTATCACCTGGTATGAGTTCAGACTAGGCTTCTGTGAGCTAGAATGCAGGAAGGAGGATGCTGGCATTAAAGCATAGAAAAGCAAGGAGCTGCAAATAGGCTGTAACAAACAATTCCCTTCTCAGACAACCTACAACCCGTTTAAAAGTTGAAGATCCTTAAGATGGAACCTCTTGGGGTAATGAAACCAGAGAAAAAGCAGTATCTAAAAAGAGGGAGAAGTTCATATCAGCAGTATCTCTTTACCAAACGAAACTTCAACTTCCTTATCTCAACAGGAAAACTATGTTGGAAAAGGGTAGGTATGCAGCTTTGCATTATTAGAAACAGTTGGCCTTCTGTTCAGCAGACTTGGTTGTTAATTTACCCCAGGCCTCTGTGTTCCTGCAGAGAAACGCAAGAGTCAAAGGCCACAGATGTTCCTAAGCAGCAACTTATAGGCAGCACAGCAAGAACAAGCTGACAAAGGGAAACATCTGTGTAGCTAAATTACCACAAGCTTGGGAAAAGGATGGACTTACAGCCCTTTGGCTGGAGCTGCATTTTCAGTGACTATGAGATATTTTCAGCTGGAGTAGATAGCAGGCATTGGTTGTGGACATGCAATTATTAGTACATCAGGTTTTAAAATGTGAAGTTGACACCTATGGCAAATACAATAGTTGGTCCTTCATACCTGTAAAATTTGCCACCATTATCACCAGAAATAATGTATAGGTTTTATCAGACACCTAAATGCTCTCCAAAAAGGCAAAAGTGGTTCTTAGAGGAAAAACAGATTCCAAACAATTACATGTAAGAATACAGTTGCAGAAGTATGTAGACTCAAGTCAAGAAATAGGTAACACAGACTGCAAATGTCTCCAACTTCAGCACATTCCTGTTGAGATCTGCCATATGCATAGACAACAAGAACTGAAGATCTTACCTGGCAACCTGTGTGCCTATCATTATGTCCCCTTCCTTCATGTCCCTTCGACTGTAAGCTCTGTAACAGAGGCAACCACAGCTTACTGTGATCAACTTTAATAATATTCCAGATACACTATGACAGTTGTAGCTACTGTCTGACTAAAAAGAGATTATCAGCAGTACTGTTGAACAGATCACAAAGAGCTTGTCACTGTAGTGGCATAACTGGATGTCTTCCAGAGCCAGATATTTGAGCATCCTATCTTGACCAGATACTGGGCGAGAGTGTTGGGGGACACCATATCATTAATCTTCCCAGCATGGTCCATCATCACAAGAAGCCTAAGACTCAAAGAACTGACACCTGCATCCACCAGCATCCTCTTCAAACTACCTGGTTTCCCTGACCTTCAACTGCCTCCTATTAACATCAGTCTATCAGCAATGTCTGAGTTAGAATATGTACTTTTAAGTAAAAGGTTGCTAAGACAAATGAAGCAGGTACTTCTACAGGGCTGCAGTCTTGTTTGAACCTGTTGCATTCCAGTGGAACACACAACATGGAAAAACAGCAGATTCAAAGAAAAGGGCAGCAGCTAAATTTTCCCAGTGTCTAGCTAAATTTGGCACAGCTCCATATTTTGAATCTTGTAATTTACACACATTTTATAAAAAGCAGACAAAGGCATTGGGACTCTGACAACAAGGGTTGTTGCTGACAACTCTCAGTACATGTTCTTTTGAGTTTTAAGTGGCAGATGGATTTAGGCATCTTAGCCAGCGATTCATAAAGAAGAAAAATATATACCTCATGTAAGGATCAACACTGAGAAACACCGATTCAAGCAGCAACTCTGCAATGAAAGACAAAGCAAATTCCTGGACATTAGCAGTGCAGTAAAGCATAGTTTCCACAAAGTCAGTCTTTCAGCTAAATTGAAAGGAATTTCTGACAGCTCAAAACATCCATCCTTTAGGGAAAACCTACTAGAAATGACTACTACATTACTTTTGATTATGGATGTGCTGTTACAAAAGACATTTTCTGTAGTGTATCTAAGAGACTGGCTTATTTTCAACCCTGCTCTTTTGCATCTGCCTCCTCTCTCTATAGAAGAAGGGTCAAGTGGTCAGAACCCCAAAGTAAAACTCTTATTTTTGACACATATGTAAAAGGTATCTCACGATTCAGCCACCAGAGGGTGCTAAGAAACCTTGGCACAGTTCAAATACAAACACTACTTCGGTGCCTTAAACGGAAAGCATTAGTTTATCTTTTTTTAAGTAGCTTAATACACCTTACTGTCTCTAGTGACAGTAGTTCTTGGAAAATATACCATTAAACATATTTTAATTTAAATTCTCATTCACACAGAAGTTCTAGCTGTTCATCTCCACCTACTAATACTTTTCATTGCCTGTGCAGCAGTGGTCTATCTAGTACAAGCTGGAAATACATTCAGATAGAAATATCTTCTCATTACTCAAGAGTGAGCAGGAAGGCTATGTAACATAACAGGGAAGGCCAACTTCTTTAAAAGTGTTACTGTAGTATGAAGTTATGCCTCTTTTTGCTGTAGGGATTAAACTGGGAAGGAAAAAATTAATCCATGTTCTTAAATACTCACAGACATGAAATTTTTAAGTGTGTCTGCATATGTAAGAAGAAATCAGTTTTCAAACATTTAAGTTGCAAATATAACTGGTACTTAAATGCAATTTCTTTTGTGAACCTTCTAAAGTGGAGTAAATTTTGTAAAGGACAAGTGGTGGGATGAGGCTCAAGAAAGCATGGTTGGTGCAGATGTCCATGTGAAACAAAAAATCAAAGTTCATTGTTTTTTCAGCAGCTCTTGTATATAATAAGTTAACATATTCCTTACCCTTTTCAAAACAGACAACCACAGGAATAAAAACTGTCCATTTTTTACTGTTTATATTCACCCTCTCTTGTTGTTACAACTGATCAAATCTAACAGGACTAAGGAGTAGGCAAAAAAAATCTAAGGACTGGCAAAAAAAAAAAGAAAGTGTTGAATGCAGGCAGAAGTCTTATGATGTTCCTTCTTAAAATAAAAAACTAACCTTTACCAACTCCAGCCTCAAGGTTTCCCAGTTGCAGGCTCATTGCCAGTGCATAGTCCCTCTGCTCTCCCCCAGCACTGTTATCAGTATTTTCCCTACCAGTATGAAAAACTCTGCTGAATACCTCGTCCTGAATGTTGTCTCCTCCACCATTTTCCAAAATAGTTTGCAAAATAATGTGGATAAAAACTTTTCACTATTAAAGCATGTTTGTAACTGTTTTACAACAGTTATCTCATTTCCTCTGTGTCATAATCAGCTTCTCTATTTCTGAATTAAGCAAATTCTGTTTTCCTTGTGGCTGTGGGTATCAAGGCTGTATCATTTTGGCAGTTTTCTCCAGTAAGCTTTATTTGTAAACACATTCGAATGCCTTTGTCATCCAGCACTAAGTGGAATTAGGCATCTTGAAACTCTGAAAGGCATGGCCTAGCTGCTGTGTCCTGGAGTTAGAAGCACTCAGCCATTGTTTCAAAGGGTATTATCAGAAGGCAACATGGCTTAAAAATCACCAAACTCATCAGCATACTTGTTCTTCAGCAATTGTCCTCTCTTAAGGTGCACGGCTTGTCCAAGCCACGTTACAGCATTTTTGAAAATATATGTATATATGTGGCCAGTCTTCGCGAACGAAGATCTGGGAAAAGTCTTTTTACCTTTCAAGGCTGCGCAATGGATTTTTTAGGTGAGACACAGCCTGCGCTGATGCAAACAGTTCTAAGATGCGCAGCCATACATCAGCAATCAGATAACCTCCAGAAAAATTAATAAGAGGTAGCGCTTCACTCACCTCCATCCTTCAAATTTGGCAGCTCTATCTTTTTCAGGTCAAAGTCGCTGGTTTTGGGGAGACCTTCAAAATGCTTCTTCAGAACCCACGCCTTGGCAGTCACCATCCTGCGCAACAAACAACACAAAGAGCACCTGTCAAAGGCATGCCCAACAGTACTGGGCTGCTCATGGCAGCTGGTTTATACTTCATGAGGCAGAACAGTTATCTTGATAACGTGCCATCACACAAGAAAGCCTTTTCTTGCTCTTATGGCAATATTACCAGATTAAGAAAATGTCTGAAAAGGTCCACACTGCCTTAGCAACCCAGAGCTTTCTGTGTCTTGCCAGACTTCCTGTCTGCTGGTAGCAAGCCCTGGAGTGGGAAGTCAGCCCTAGCATGTTGTATGACTTCCACCCTAGATACTGAAGGGAGAAAATCTACTGGTTTAACATGAAAAAAAAAACTGTAAGGAAAAATCCCTGATTACTTGGAATGAGTACTGAAACTAAACTTTTACAAGCTTGAACCAAAGTACAATTGAGAAAAGCAAAGGTAAGCACAACTTCTTTCTGTGACACTCATTATATTGAAAGAAAATGCTTCTCTGGTTGCCAGGTTCAGGGCTTGGAACTGGGAGCACATTGTCACCAGCGTTTTCCACACAAGACAGAAACAAAAAAATAACTTGCAATAATTCCAACCTCACAGCCCCTTTTCCCTTCTTATACACAAGTGCACCAACAAGAAAGAGAAGTTATACTTAGGGTAGGCAGGTGGAAAACTTTCTTCTGTTGTCTAGTCAATAACCTTCCGCACCCGACTCAGCCAGTGGCTGGACTCCTTCAGTCACACACACTTTCAACGGTGAAAATGTAGGCTTTTATAGATAGGCCTGGTACCGCCCTCAGTACACTTCTCCAGGAGTAAGTGTAAACCCTCAGTAAACACAGCATAGGACACACCCATTGTGAGTCACTTTTCTCCTATTAAGATTTGAGATATTCCTCCAGACCCCCCCAGTTCAGTGCCCAGCCTGTTGCACAGGGACGTTACGCAACACGCAAAGCTAAATACACAAACTCGTTGTCCTAGAAAGCACAAAAACTGCAGTCTGGAGACCTATCCCACAGCACAGGAATTTCTTCAAATCAGTTTTTACCAGTCCAGCCCTAGAACTCGCAAAAGTTCTCCCTCTGGAGAAAAATATCTAATTAAAAATATCAAATTCACTGTTCAATTTGTCATTTAGCATAGCAAATGATCCATATGTTTGCCACTGATGGATTGGAGGTGGTGGATTCTCTGTCCCTGGAGGTGTTTAAGGAGAGCTGGATGTGGCACTCAGTGCCATGATCTAGTAACTGTGGTGGTAGTGGATTAAGGGTTGGAGTTGATGATCTCAGAAGTCCTTTCCAACCCATCTGATTCTATGATTCTATGATGGCGTGGGCTCTGACATCCTCATTGTCCCCGGTGCACGCCCTGAAGGATCTGAGCATTTGTGGTTAAGCCTCACCGTTGCCGAGCCACCTTAAGAAAGTAGCAAGCTTTGTCATTTTGCCTCAACTATGTTGCAATGAGGCATGTAGCATGGAGGAAAACTTTGTCCAGGGACAGTCTGTCTTCAGCTTTTGTTCTTGCAAAAACATGCAAGTACAGTGTGAAGGATGAAAAGTGTGAAGAAACCAAAACATAGCAACGAGTTTAACTACAAAACACATGAAGACAGAAGTACTAATCAGGAAAAAGGACCTAAGGAAAAAAAAAAAGGCAAAACGTTTTATTAAAAATGCACATGCAAGGACCAGGGAGAACAGGGCAAACTCTCCATTATTTAGATAAAAACTTAAACCACCAAATCCAGGAACTCATTGGCACTTAACAGGTTTCTGGGATGAAATGCAGATATTCCTGGTTCCTCAATGAGAAACAAACACAGGACCAGTGAAGGGTTCCAGCACCAGAGGTGTGTGCTAGGGAAATCACCTATATCAAGACACTTCCCACAAAATGAGAAAAGTATCATCAAATTCAATGTTAAACCATCCCACACTCTGTAAGTGAGCAGCCAAAACCAGCGTTTCCATCTGCTGCTCTATTTGCTTCGGTATAATAGTGCTTAGCTGTAACAAAAGATATTGTGACACCGTAGCAACACCAAAGCAAAGCCAGCAAACGGGCTTACAGGAGCGAAAGGTGAGTTCAGAGTAACACAGAACTGATCCCACTCACTTGCTTACACGCACAGGCACTGAGAGGGGTTTGTCCCAGCAGTGTGCTCCAGCCAGGAATGACCAGGGACAAAGGGATGCTAGCTAGGCTGGCCACTGTTCGCTGATGTGCCATTTGTACCCCCGGGGAGTCAACAGTGATTCAGAAATGCTTTGTCTCCTATCGCGTCCCACGTTTGTGAGTCATCAATATTGACTCCCTGCTTTTTGTCTCTTTTGACTGTGTGCCTCAAGGCTCCACCCCTGCTCTTTACATTCCCACCATCATCTCTTAATAGCTCGAGTCTTCAAGTTTGAGTACAGGAACCTGATACCTGTTTCAGGCTGTGCCTTGTTTTCCCTACCTGGTCCCCTCAAACACTAATCATGTAATTATGATGATCTGCAATTCTAAGTGCCACGAGTACAGGCCATCTCTGTCTTCCTTCAACTGTTTCTTTTGGTGCTTCCACTCTCAGACCTCCCTTTCACACCAATCTTCACATTCCTATCAAAAATTTCTTTTTCAGAAAAGCAATGATCCTGCCTACAAACAATACTAAAAGATTAATTTCACTGAACCATTATTATTACATTTAGGCCTAATTTTGGAAATAGGAGAAAATTTCTGCTGCCCACTTCTCTCTTCCTACTGAAATCACATCATTATAGCCACTTCAAGACTAGGAGTGTTTTCTGTAGACTGTAAAACAAAAAGCCAAAACAAAACCAAAAAAACAGAAAACAGAACACAGACACATGCTTCATTAATGGATTCACAAACCAATTTCCACGTTAACAAACCAAGATTATTTTCTATGTTTAGATATAAAATAATAAGAAATGGTAAGAACTACTTTTCTTAAGCATACAAAAGGATGCTTAAGCATACTTCAAAGGATAAATAGCAGTGATGCAACATTTTTGGGGTTCTGAACTAAGTATGTGATAGCTACCATCTCAGCTCCAAAAGCAGTAACCTGCCCTTGTAAACCATAAAACTACTTTGTTTTCAGTGGCAGTGGGTTTGGATAATACATTTCTTTTGTGTATTTTCTGTATAAAGTGTTTCACAGACCATTATTACAGCAAAGAGGCTGCTATGATAAAAACTTCAGAAAGAACAGCCTATGACAGTGATAAAAAGACTATTTAAAAAATAAGGTGATGCATTTCAGCTTGATTTTCTTACAAAAGAACCACTAAAGCTTTTACTGAAATTGAAGTCCAAGATAGCATTTATTCTGATGTCCTTCAAACCCTCCTTGTCCCCTCATCTAGAACATCAAGTTATAGAATAATAAAGAACACCTAGGAAAGAAGTAATGGAATAGGATATCTTGTTTCTTTGCACTAATCAAATACATAAGAAAGTAAAGATCCTACTTGTGTTCAGACACTGCACCTGCTGCAAACTGTAGCTGAGCTGAAAGCAAAGCACTTCATGCAGGTTGTCACAGCTCAGTCTCCAAAATCAGCATTTTAAAGAAGGTTCACAATTCAGGGGAAAAGGAGAGAGAAGAAGGAAGAGGTGAAAACTGGAATCCCATACTACATACTAGCAACTGAAAAAGAAGATCAGGAGTAAAAGGGACAGACAAGTCTGAAAAAATCGAGATACTTTGACTGGAGGCTGAGGAGCTGGTGGTGATATCTGAAATCTGAGAATATTCACATTCAGGTTGAAAAGCAGTAAAGCTCTCAAGGCAGCATGAGTCAAACCAGAAAAGCTTACCTTTCTTAGGTAATCCCATCTATTATTCCTAGCCTGGACTTGCCCAAATCTAACCTTGAGGACAAAATCGTTTTAGCAGCCTGTCAGTTACAAATAAATTCAATTCAATTCTGAGGTTATCTTTACAGTTCATTTTCCTGACAGTCACAATGTGCAGATATGACTGTGGTACTTTTATCTTCATTCTGAAACAGGAACACCTCTGCTCACATCTACATTGGAAGAAAAGGGTATGATTAAAAGCTGAGTAAAGTGTATCCCTCAGACACAGTTGGTTTGTAGATCACTGCTGAGTAAAAACCCACCATCACCGTGACAGCAGTTTTTCAGGTAATCATCGTCTCATCTAGTTTCTTCCCCCAGATCCAATTTATGTCTCCTGCAGCACTTCAAAGCAATCTGCCAGGCACCAGCATGAAGGACTTGCCAAATACCTTAGAAAACAAACAACAACCTCCCCTCCCACCCCAGCCAAACAAACCTAAAAGAACTTCTTGGCAGTAGAGACGGCCAAGGGAGTAATAATACAGAGGCTACCTCAGGATCCCATGCACATACAGGATTACCAATTACCTGGGAGAGATCATGGCCTCAAATCATATGTACCTACAAGTTTTACCAAAAATTACCTCTGGCTTAGCTATTACAATGCTTTCTCAAAATTTACTTTTTTTTTTCTTGTTGTAAAAACAAAGTAAAGGCAAACCACTCCCATGTTAATTTTGGCATAGACTGTACTTCTAAGCAAGCATGACACTGCATTATGAAACAATAAAGCTGCAACTTCACTTCCTTATGCAATACTATTACATGCTGGAAGAAGGTCAAAGATTGTAGGTAAGTAGTCATTGCTCTGCTACAAGACTTTGCTACCCTGCACTTTGTTACAAGGTTGTAATTCCAACAGAGGTTCAAAAGAGCAAATTCATATGAGGAGGTGAAAAGGGAAGCAATACCTTCACTGAAACAGGTCTGCTGCCCTTCAGCTCTCAGAAATTGCATATATAGTGAGACTCTTTAGAACTATAAGAAAAAAGAAACAGGAAGTCCACAGATAGGAAGGAAGATGGGATTGAGTGCACTCTCAGCAAGTTTGCTGATGTCACCAAGTTGGGTGGAAGTTGGTTTGCTGGAGAGTAGAAATGCTCTGCAGAGGGATCTGGACAGGCTAGACTGATGGGCCAAAGCTAACTGTATGAGGTTCAACAAAGCCAAGTGCTGGGCCCTGCCAAGGGGTTCACAACAACCCCAGGCAGCACTACAGGCTGGGTGGGGAAAGAGTGTCCGGGAAGCTGCCCAGTAGAAAAGGACCTGGGGGTGCTGGTCGACAGCAGCTGAACATGAGCCAATAGTGAGCCCAGGTGGCCAAGAAGGCCAGTGGCATCCTGGCCTGGATCAGAAATACAAGCAATACAGTGTGGCCAGCAGGACTTTGGGAAATGATCATTCACCTGCACTAGTGAGGCTGCACCTCAAATCCTGTGTCCAGTTCTGGGCTCCTCACTTCAAGAAAGACACTGACGTGCTGGAGCAAGTCCAGAGAAGGACAATGGAGCTGGTGAAGGGTCTGAAGAGTAAGTCATATGAGAAGAAGTGAGGGAGCTGGTGTTGTTCAGCCTGGAGAAAAGGAGGCTCAGGGGAGACCTTACTGCTCTCTACAACTACCTGAAAGGACATTATAGCCAGGTAGGCATTGGTCTCTTCTCCCAGGTAACAAGTGACAGGACAGTACTAGAGGAAATGGCCTCGAGGTGTGCCAGGGGAGGTTTAGATCAGATACTATGAAAGGTTTTTTTCACATAAAGAGTTGTAAAGCATTGGAATAGGCTGCTCAGGGAAGTGGTGGAATCACCATCCCTGAAAGTGTTCAAAAAACATGTGGATATGGCACTTGAGGACATGGTGGTTTGACAGCTGGACTTCATCTTGAAGCTCTTTTCTTAGCAGTTCTGTGATTCTGTGGGACACTGCAGGTGATGTGGGCTGACAAATCAAGCTGAAACTTCTTGAAGGGCCAGCTGTGCTTCCCTGGTCACTGCACAGCACTCATAGGATTCTTTCAAGGACTCTTTTTACTTCTCCCTTGTTTAATGTTGATACAGGCCAAACACATGTTGCAACATCAGTAAATGTAAAATTTCATCAAAGAGGTAGAGACATACTGCAGCACACTTTCGCTTCTTGGATTTGCAAAAACGCCCCTTTGCAGCATAAGCATCTCTTGCAGTGTAGTGTAATAAGTGCAGTCAGAAGGGAAATAACAAACATGCTTTCAAGCACCAGCAATCCCTCTGAGACTCCCTCCTGAATTTCTGTAATATTGCAAAGGCAGATTGATCCTTGAAAAGTTCCTGCTCATAATATATGCACAACCAGCTTCTCTCACAAGACAGAAACTTGCTGCTTCAGCCCACTTAGCATACACAAGACATACCTGTTACCACTCCAAAAAATCTGCAATATTAAGGAGACTGAGATGGATAAATGAAAAATTAGAAGGACATGAGGAAAAAGAAAAGAGGGATGTCAAGGAAAGTCAAAGGAACTGGAGTGGAAGAGTGGAAGCACAGAGAAGTGATCAGCACAGCATCTGGAAAATGGGGCCTGAGGACCTCTCAGCTGCTGCAGCACACATAGGCTGAGCATGATGCTTTACCCTTGTATTCCACCCTGACCATGGCAGGAGGGTTGGGGAACTAGATGATCTTTCAGGTCCCATCCAACCCAAATAATTTTATGATTCTCTGATAATGTGCATTATGCCAAATGCTAGATACTTCCTAGCTCAAGTACGTATTCTACTTGTAAAGGTAAAAATATAGTATAGCTTCACCAGTTTGTGATATGAGTATTTTAAGAAAAAGAAAGTGTTCTATTTTTGTAAGTACATGATACAGTGTAGTACAAGCAGCCACCTCTAACAGAAACGAAACAGGACCTCTCCTTCAGGCAAGAAACATGCAAGCATATTTGCCACAGACAGCATATTTTTTGTCAATTAGAAATGATTCAAAAATAATTTGGGAACATTTTCAACCTGCCAAATAAAATGTGGCATTTGATGCAGCTGTATAGTTACACATCATCAATCTGATTTGTCTCCATACTTCACAATAATTTTTCTCAGTATGGTGTTCAGATGTTAGCAAAGGAACAGCTGATAAGAGATCATCAAGTTTTTCTGGCTGCAGTACCTCCAGCAGCAGTGCTGTCTCAGTGATGCCTTAAACAGCAGCATCCAAGGTAATTCCTGAAGTGAGCAAATACACGGGGTTTTTTTTTCTGTAATGTAGCCTTGCAGTCTGAATTATTTAAAAGTATTAAAATAAAATCAAACTCGGTAGTTCAGGACAGAAAATTTTACAGCAGACCTCAGCGGTCAATGATCACTGTCCAGCTGATAGTGCAACACCGGAGCCCTCTTGCAAAATTTATAGAGCACAGCAAAAGGAAGCTCAGGAAAGAGCAATTACATCCAGCCAATGTTGTTTTCACTCTGACCAATGCGGCAATAAATAGTTAGACAACTCCTGTTCTTCCAGTGACACACACTCACAAATTTTGATCAAGCTCTCCTTACTCCCCTTGAATGGAAGCACCTGTATAAATCACAGCAATAGATTTGAACAGGCATAGATGGCTTTTTCTTTTTTTAGGGGGAAGGGGGAGAGTGGGGTGGGGTGGGGGTGTAGTAGGAATGTATGTACTAAGTATAGAACCACACTTCCTTCATTTTAATACGATTTCAGGGCAGTACGAAGACACTTGCCGCCGCAGCCTGGAGCTGCTGCACTCCAGCCCCTCAGCCCCGCCACAGAACCCCACACGAACGCCCAGTGCCTTCTCGCGCTGCCCCATCACCCGCGGGGCCCCCGGGGCCGAACCGCCCTCCCTCACGGGACCCACACCCGCCATGTCCCGCCTCCCGCCCCCGCCGGGGCCCGAGGGGCCCCTTCTCGGCCTTGCCCGCCTGCCCTGGGGGTGCACGCCCGCCCTCCTGGCCACAGCACCGGAGCGCTCACCTCCCACCCAGCAAGCGCCGGGAACAGACCCAACACCCGCCGCCGGAAGGGGCGACGCGGCAGACCGTGCTGGGGCGGCCGCCATCAGGCACCGCCTCTAACGGCCCGGGCGTTCGGCGCCAAAATTCGATCGTGGTGAGCGGCGGGAGCGGCTGCGGTGGGTGGTGAGCGAGGCACCGGGATCGGCGAGCGGCACCGGGATCGGCGAGCGGCACCGGGATCGGCGAGCGGCACCGGAGGTGGGCGAGCGAGGCACTGAGATCGGGGAGGGGAGCGGAGCTGCCCGCGGCAGGGAGGGCTCGCTGGATCGGGGTTCCGGGGGGGGCCGCGGGGCAGCGCGATGCCGGCAGCAGGGACCGGGATGGGGCTGTGATGGGTCCGTGCTCTCGGTGCGTCAGAGCCGGGGCTGCATCTTCCCTGGGATTCATCCCTCGGGGACGGTGGGGCTAAGCAGGCATAGCAGTCCTGCAGGCGGGAAATGGGGGCTGCGCTTCTATCCTGTTCTGAAACACCCGGGCCTTTCCTTCCCCTTCTCTGGCTGGCGGCCAGCTTGGTGAAAAAACGGGGTTTTGCCACCAGTCTTCATACAAGGGTCGTGATGACCTTTGTGAAAAGTCGCTTCTCTTAGAAATGCTGAAGTACAGGTTATTGTGGGGATGCTGCCTGGATCTGGGGTCCACTTGGCATTTCTCGTTTTATAAATGCATGGTATTTTTGTTGTAAAAGTCATGTGTTCTTACCATTTTCTCACACGTATAACTGTTTGTTTGGCATGCAGTATGATTAATGTGCTCATTCTCATTTCTTTTATTCTTTGAAATATATAAGATCATAATCCAGATACCTTTCGGAGGAATACTTTGCCTGATCCCTTAGGACCATAGAGAAGATGTACATCAAGTCAATTGTTCTGGAAGGATTTAAATCTTATGCTCACAGGACGGAAATTCGTGACTTTGACCCATTATTCAATGCCATTACTGGCTTCAATGGTAGTGGCAAGTCCAATATCTTGGACTCTATCTGTTTCGTGTTGGGAATCAGCAATCTGGCACAGGTAAAGAGACAGGGCATTTAAGGAAGGTCTTTCTTCTGTTAGCAATGTTTCGTATTACTATAATGAATAGTCTCCAATGGAAGACCTGAAGTGGTGCTTTTTGGAAAAATAATTTTATTTATTTGGATTTTTCATTACATAAAATTGGGTCTCTGACATTCTTTCTCATTCTTACCCTAAGGTTAAATTACAATTTCATCGGTACCCTACAGTTGTGAACAGTATGTGGCTTAAAACAATAGACTAAAAATACCCATTTAAAAGGTAGCAGTCTCAAACCCCTTGCAGCTAAAGGCACTAACTTGTTTATTTGTAAATAAATTTTTTCAGTTCTGGATTGGGTCTTAACTTTTGGCCATCTGGTTCATAAGAAAAAATTTAAAAAATGGTTTTCACGCAATGGCTGCTATTTACAAGATGATATATCTGCTTTATTCTCATAAAAAAATTGACATCTCTGATGTCAATTTAAATCTCTATCTTAGGATGATTTTTTGATTTCCCTTCTTTTCCACCCTCTGCCTCCCCCCAGATGTAGACAAATCCAGATGTAGACACATCCAGGAACACTTCCTGAATAATTTCCCTGAGAACTGCATTATGAATAATAAATGCTCGTTAAATAAATGTACTGGTGACTGGTTTTTTTTTAACATCTATTCAGTGTTTGTCAGGAACCTCATGCAGAAACAATTAGCTAACTAAAACTAGACTGGCACACTCTCCTTGGGATTTTAGAATAATAGCACCTTGCAGCTGGTATCAGTTCACATGAACTCTTAAATATGCAGCTAGGTCTTCATTTTTTTCATTAATTTCTCCAAAATCTACAGTACACTGAAGCTGTGAAATTAATTTCTTTCAAAAAAGTATTTATCTGTTCCATGGATTTAGGTACGAGCTTCCAACTTTCAAGATCTAGTTTATAAAAGTGGGCAAGCTGGAATTACAAAGGCAGTTGTGTCTATTAAGTTTGATAATTCGGACAAGAGTCAGAGTCCACTGGGATTTGAAGGTAATGATGAGATCGTCATTACTAGGCAGGTGAGTCTATAATATCTGTATTGTTCAGTAACCTAAATAAATTTTTGCCATGCTCAACAGAGTGACTGTTCAAGGAAAAAAAAGGGTATTTTTTAAAGTCCCTGAGTTTCTGCAATTACACAGTGTCCTTAGCACAAACTCTAGGAGTACATCCAGTGTACTAGATAAAAATGTTCATAATGCAAGTTCTAATTTTGTATTTAGTATTGTATTTATATATTTAGTATTTTGTATTTACTTCTGCTTTCATATCTTCCACTTAATGTCTGAACTGTGTGTTAAATTTGGTCTCCAAGAACAAAGGAAGCTTTATTTTTCTGATGAAGATGTTGGAGTTTTGGTTTGGGTTTTTTTTTGGTTGGTTGTTTTTTTAAAGTAGTATTTTCTTGCAGTATTGTCCTCAATGACTAATCTTGTGTTTTAGTTAAATATTTTAAATGTCTCTTCAGGCCAACAAGGTCTGTTTTGATGTTCTGTGTAGTGCACACATACATGTGTACACAAAGATGTAGTATGTGTGATTTGCTCAGATTTTTTATTCTTTGTTACAGTTCATATTCTCACAATATCAAGTAATTTTTAAACCACTGAAAGTTTCTTTGATTTCTTTTCTTTCTCCAGGTTGTCATTGGAGGTAAAAGTAAGTATCTTATCAATGGTACGAATGCTAACAGCAATCGTGTGCAGGATCTCTTCTGTTCCATTGGACTCAATGTCAACAATCCTCACTTCCTCATTATGCAGGTACTGTGTGCATCTTTATAAAATCCAGAAAGAATAGAACTTGCACTAATTTTGAGGCAAGATAGATAGTGGGAAAACACTCGATTTCCTAATTGAAGCAACATCTTACTGAGTAAAAATGAAATGTCTGTTAAGATTTCCAGTACAGCAGTTTGACCCTAAAACACACTGGTAGCACACTGATAGCAAGGTTTTCTAAAATATATTCCAATTTTTTTTTCTTTAACAGATATGTGTTGCTTTTATTATTATGCTAAAATTACAGAGATTTTATTTCCTAATATATGTGTTCAGTGTTAGACAATATTTTGATATATGTGCCTTCTTAAGTCAAAATTAAGGAAAGAAGGCTGGCCAATTGAAAAGTCTCTTATAAACATCAACACAGGCAAATCCCTGAAATATTTGCAAGGAATAATAAAACAGATGAGGATTTACTCTGTCAAATGTAACTGTCTGAAATTGAGTGGGGGGGTGGGATATGGCGACAGTTGTGTACATATTCTGCTTCTCCCCAGTTACATATGAGCTACATCTCCAAAAGAACCAGTTTATGATTAGGAACTTATTCAACATCAGCAACCCAGTAAGACTCTGAAACAAACTGTGTGCTTTACTCCTTTAAGTTGTAATCAGGAATGTGGAGGATGGGCCTAAATATGAGCCTAAAGTACCTGTGATGACCATTTCAAGCTTGCTAACTGAAAGTGTGACATATTTGAACTTCAAATAACAAAAAATTCAGTAAACTAGATTATCCTTGTAGTAAAAAAAAAAAGTGTTTGAACTTAAAATGCAACAGTTTTGGTTGGGGTTTGGAGTTTGGGGTTTTTTTGTTACTACTGCATGGTACACAAACACTGTTCTTGTTTTATTTTTCTCTCTCCAGGGACAAATTACCAAAGTTCTAAATATGAAGCCACCAGAGGTAGGAAAGTTGTTGGGAGTTTTTTTGTCCGAAGTTTTACTGAATTGTTTTGAATTACAAGAATCCATATTTTGGGAAGGGGACAACAAAAATAAAGGTGTTGGAAGGAGATGAGATGTCCAACTGAACTGAGCAAATCTAGTGTAAGAAGAAACATCTAATTATTGCTGCATTGCTTAATTTTAGATTTTAGCTATGATTGAAGAAGCAGCTGGTACTAGGCTGTATGAATGCAAGAGAAACGCTGCCCAGAAGACCATAGAGAAGAAGGAAACCAGACTGAAAAACATTGAAACGGTACTACACTTTGGAAAGTATACTTTCTTTCATATTTGTTAGAGATAACTGAATAATTAGTTTAGTGTGGTTTCTAAGTTGTCAAATATTTAATTTCTGCACCTGGAACTAGATAGTCACGGTTACACATGTTTAGATTTTTAAAAAATCAGATATAAATGCTCTGTTATGTGTTTCAGGTCCTAAGTGAGGAGATCAGTCCAACTTTAGAAGAACTTAGAGAGGTATGGAAAAATTAAAAGCGAGGTAAAGTAGGTCTTTCAAGTACTGAAAAAATACTTTCCACTGCCCTGAACCAGTATGTGTTGGCTAAAATAATAGTATGTTTTCAAGCTTTGTAGAATCTTTTAAGAGAGAAATGCTATCGTCTTTCCAAATACAGAGAATGTGACATTCAGGACATCCAAGAAGTCCTAGAAAGAAATGTAGGGAGAAGGAAGAAAACAAAAGAAGTAGATAAAATTAGAATATAAAAACATGTCTGAGTTCTTGAAAAAACTGGGTCAAGTGATATTTCTGCTGTGCAGTCAATTATATTAACATGGAGAATCCTTTTTCTTACCTACAAATACTAACGTTTAGAAGTGCTTAGAACATTTCTATAACAGTCATATGTATCATTATTTTCCTTCAAATTTTAGAGGCTTTTGGTTTGGGGTTTTTTTTTTGGTCTTTTCAGGGACGAGCAACCTATCTAGAACACCAGAAATTAGTACGAGAAGCAGAACACTTAAACCGCTTTTGTGTAGCTTATCAGTTTTTTCGGGCTGAAAAAACAAAGGAATCCTCCAGTGATGTGTTAAAGGAAATGCAGGTTAATATAGAGAAGCTTCAGGAATCAAAGGCTGAATCAGAACAGAGGATGAGAAAACTTAATGAAGACATAGTGGAGATGGAAAAGGAGAAGGATAAGGTAAGTGAAAACAGTTGTGCTCATCTGAATACCTGAATACAAAGAATTTTATGACATGGGAATAATTTTTACAGATAAAATACCCTTGAATTTTTATCTTCTTCTGGTGTGTTGCTTAGATTATGCACTATTCATTGTTGTTCTTGCCCCTTGTCTGGAAGACATAGTTTTAAACTTTTTTTTATCTGAAATGCTTTACTTCCAGTTGCCGTAAACGAAAAATTACCAAAGCATAGAAACTATGCCCTCATATTTTCACCTGTGCATTCAACGTTAAGTTTTGAGAGACATTTTTTTCTCCTTTTTTGTTTATGTCTCAAAGAAAAAGAAAAGTAAGGAAGCTTTTGTTCAAAAAAAAATCAGTATTGACTTCAATTTTGGAGGCAGTAAATTTGGTTAGATACAATGGTCCACTGGGTCTTTGGATCTCTGAATCCAACTTCTCTACAGGTCCCATCATAAGGAGTGATGTGGGTCTTCAACAGTAGCTTCAAGTTAGGTTGAATTTCACAGGCGAGAGATATTCTGACCTGTTTGTATTGAAGTCTGACTGCATGCTTGGTCAGATTTCCTTCTACGTAAAGCTGTCAACAGAAGATGAAATATTACAGGTACTGTATCAGTCTCAAGAGGCTAAATTAACTTTCCTTTATTACTGACTGTAGAAAGTTGGAGATACACTCCATACACTGGAAGCTGCTCTTTCAGAAAATCAAAGAGTTAATACCAAAGCACGAAGTGCCCTTGATCTCAAGAAGCAAAACTTAAAAAGTGAAGAAATTAAGTACAATGAACTGGTAACTCGTATGCAGAAGGTAAGATATTTGTATATAATTTTCTTTACTTGCTAAATTAATTCAGATTGTGGGTACAACTGGTTTTTCTTGCCTGTTACAGTGAGAAAAATCCTGTGATGGGTAAAAAGTACATCAGGAAAGCAGAAACAAATGTTAAGGACATTGTTTAATTAGTGCAGCATAAGGTAGTAGGTTCTCATTAGAAAGGGACATGATGCAGATATAAAGCAAGTACAATAGAAAGTTCCCAGCCCTCTATTAACCTCAGAAGAGATCCCTATAATTCAGATTATTATGCTCTTTGGACATACTTTACTCTTAAAATTAAATGAGAAATTTCTACCTTGTGTATTTCCAACAGTTGATATTTTTTATGCAAGAGAAGCACTGAAGATCACTTTTTAGATATTGGGAAGAAAGAGATAATTCTCCTAGTTCTTGGGCAGTTGTCATCACTTCCTGTATTTCCTCTATCTGTAGATCTTTAGTGTGCTCATGGAGCGAGTACACATTTGAAAACATGCAAAGACATATTGTAAGATTACAAAATTTGACAAAGGGTCATAGAAATGTAGTTAAAACTACTTGTAGCTCCTCATCTACACCTGAATTTCAAGTTAATGGAGTTGGATTCTCTTTTCCTTTTTTGTTTTTGTTCTTTGTTTTGCTGAAGGATTCTAAAGCATTGGTAAAAAAGGAGCAAGAACTAAAGAAGAAAGAGAAAGAATTAAATGCTTTAGAGGAAGAAAGTGAAAAAGATGCAGATGCTTTAGCTGC
Source organism: Platyrinchus mystaceus (assembly GCA_035041135.1). Lineage (NCBI taxonomy): Eukaryota > Metazoa > Chordata > Aves > Passeriformes > Tyrannidae > Platyrinchus > Platyrinchus mystaceus. Next base: position 22,238,731 of record JAWWLV010000100.1, on the reverse strand, counting down.
AGCACAACAACATTTTAATGCTCTGTTTGCTGGTGTATCCAACAATAACAATGGGGAAGATGCTTCTCTTTCTGAGCAGATGATGATCTGCAAAAATGAAATTAGCAAAGCAGTAACTGATACTAAACAGGTAAGAATAAAAGCTTGGCCTGTCTCAGACCTATCTTCATGCTTCTTCTGAACATTGGCTGAAAACTGACACATGCTTAAAAGGTCAATGAAAAGAGATGCAGAATATCTATGCCAGATAGTTTACATTTTACCATATGCATTAAGGTAACTTCTTGATAAAATATAAACAAGATATCCTTGCATAGGAAAAAGCTGTAACATTCCTATGAGGAAGTATAGAAACTGGCATTTGAGATACAAAGGAGGAGTCACTGTACTCAAATGTTTGATTGTATTTGGTAAGAGAAAAAAAAAGACTGCTGTCTGTGATACATGTTCATAGTAAGAGATTTCTGCAGTAAAACTTAATGGAACCAGACAAAGATGCCTGAGACTGTGAATGAAGAGTTTAGAAGAAACTTTCCTCCTCAGCTAAATTGTGTGCTAGTCACATGACTGAATGCCATTTATTTTGTGTCAAGATAGGAAAACTCTGCTGGGATGGTTCTAACAGTGGAATTTAAATTTTCAAAGTTGAAAGTGTACCTTCCTTGTCTCAATTCAGGAAAAATTCTTCTGTGGAAAGTAACAAGAACAGACCAGCTGTATCCCACGTTATTTTACTTTGTTTCTTCTCAGGCTCTATTAATATGCTAATATGTTACTGCAGGATCTATGTTTTTATTTCCAAATAACCTGTGCCATTATTTTCAAAAGCCAAGGCTGCTTTTTGGTATATCTGCAACCAGTGGAAAACTTTACAGATTTGTTGGTGCAAGTGTTCTAAGTCTGCACCTGCAAGATTGTCTTTGAAGATCTGGTTCCATATCTGCTTACTCCTTACAGGCTCGAATGAAGTTGAATTATGCACAAAAAGAATTAAAGACAAGACAAACTGAAGTTAAAAAGGTGGATAACAGCTACAAAAAAGACCAAAAAGCATTTGAAGCAGTTGAAAAAATGAAAAAATCCCTGGAGAACCAAATGAAGGAGCTGAACTATACAGGTCTGTACAGACTTAGAGTGCAGAATTTTGGGGGAATCTGAAAAGGAGTATAGAAGTATCGTGATTTGACCCTGACTGGAGGTCAGGTACCTGCTAAAGCTGCTCTATCAATTCCCCTCCTCAACTAGACAGAGGAAAGAATATATAGCAAAAGTCTTGTGGGTTGAGATAAGGACTGGGAGAGATCCCTTGGCAATTACTGTCACAAGCAAAACAGACTTGATTTCAGGAAATCAATTAAACTTAATTTCTCAGGCTCTATTTCATTCCTGATTTTCTGTAGCTCCTCTCTGTGAGCATTGCAGGGGGACAGGGAATGGGGGCTGCAGTCAGTTCATCACATTTTGTCTCTGCTGCTCCCTCCTCCTTAGGGGGAGGATTCGCACCCTTTCCCTGCTCCACTTCGGGGACCCTCCTATGGGAGACAGTCCTCCACAAACTTCTCCAACTTGAATCCTTCTCATGGGCCAGTTCTTCACAAAGAAGACCCAGCACAGGTCCCTCCCGTGTGGTGCAGTCCTTCAGGAACAGACTGCTCCAGCATGGGACCCCCATGGGGTCACAAACCTGCTCCACTCTGGGCCTCCCATGGGGTCATGGCCTCCTTCAGGCATCCATCTGCTCCAGCATGGGGTTCTCCACAGGCTGCAGAGGATTCACTCTGCCATGAACCTTCATGGGCTGTAGCAGGACAACTTGCTTCACTATGGTCTGCACCATGGGCTGCAGGGGAATCTCAGCTCTGGCATTTGGAGCACTTCCTCCCTGTCCCTCACTGGCCTTTGTGTCTGCAGGGCTGTTCCTTTCACACATTCTCACTCCTCTCTCTGGCTGCTGCAGATTGATTTGGGTCTTTTTCCCCTTCTGTAATATGTTATCCCAGAGGTGCTACCACCACCAGTGATGGTCTTGGCCTTGGCCACCAGTTGATCCATCTTGGATCCAGCTGGTGGACACAGAAGTGAAGGAAAATAAAAGCATTTAACTCTCTGCTTCCCATCAGGAATCAGGGAAAAACATCCAACCACTTCCTGAGAAGTAGGACCTCAGTATGCATATGGGCTGTTTTGGAAGACAAAGGCTTTAAAAATGGATATTTCCTCCCCCCTCCTTTCTCTTAACTTCTACTGCTGTGCATACCTTTATATAATATGGAATATCCCTTGGGTCCCATATCCTGGCTATGTCCCCTCCCAGCCTTTGGCCCACCTCCAGCCTGCTGGGTTTTGGAAGAGGGGTTGGAGCGACAGCCAGCACCATTCAGCAAAGGGCAAAACACTGGTGTTATACCAACTACTACTTTCTTCTAGAAATACAAAGTACAGCTCTATGCGGCTGCTGTGGGAACTATTAACTCCATCCCACTCAGACCCAATGCAGGAGGGAAATGAAAAACCAAGTATTCTGTTTTCATGCACAAAGAAATTTCTCTGGTCAAAGCTCTGCCAACTCTTACCTTCCACAGAAAGTAGCTTAAAATAATTTGATTTTATAAACTTTAGGCCAAGTGTTTTGAAGTTGGATGGAAAAGTTAAATTCCAGCAAAAATTTACATGAATAAAATGACCAGTGTCCCTGTTCACTCCTATTTTTTCTCACCTAAAAGACTTAAAGTTTGTTTCTCATGCCAGGTAAAACATGTTCCAGACACTACTCAAAACTCAACTGATATTCCAGAATGGCATTTAGAGAAGCTCATTACACTTTAAACATTTTTTTTTGCACGTTTGGTATTGTGATGGTGTTAATTTGTCTAAACTGAAAATCTAGAAAGAATTTTAGAAAGTCTTTGAATTAAGTATTTGCTACATATGTAAAGATAAACAGTGTAGGATACCAGTTTTTAAGCTGACAAATTTTCTGTGCTCTGGATGTATGCCTACTGCCTGTGTTCAACTCTGAAGAAGAGAAAGAAGCAACCCTCCCAGCAAAAAAGAAGGCATTAACTTCTGAAATAACCCGGCTGAGAGAATTGTATGAAGGTTTAATGGCAAAGTTTCCTCAACTACAGTTTGAGTACAAGTAAGATCTCAGCATGATCCTGAACAATGTGTGAAAGTGCTTTTTGGGGCCTTTTGTGCATGGCTCATGGGACTTAGCAGATAATTCCACCAATGGCTTAGATGTTGCTTTCCTGTTAGTGCCAGTGAACAATGATGGCCTTACCTGCCCCAAGTGAAGGGGGAGGCGGGGCGGAAAGTCAGGAAAATTTACAGTCTTACTGAAGCAACTAAAACTTTGAAGTTTTGTCTGATAGTGTTTTCAAGTCTTAACTTCAGTAGCTAAAGCCATAGAATCCAAGGGTGTAAACTGCAAAAATATGTAATCCTTACTTTTAGAGTCCTGCCTGTGACCTCTGTGAAGGTCAATCCCAAGGTTTATTTGTTTATATAAGAGTCAGGCTGAATATACTCCCATAGCTGTGGTAATAAGAGAACCCATTGGAAAAATCAACTGAAAACTATGTGAACAAATCATAGTAAAATCAGGAAGGACATTTGTTAAATGACTATGTAACCAACTCTTGGCAAATCTCTTGCCTTGAATTATTTCATTTAACCATTTTCTGTGTATTTGGTTTTCTAAAAGAATTTATAATTTCTTACACCAATATAATAAGCATCATGAGTTTTAAATATAATATTTTTTAAGATGTGTGGAAGAAAACCAACATGATTATTTTATTTATTTTAAGACATCCAGAAAAAAAATGGAATCCTAGCAATGTGAAAGGCCTTGTTGTGACTCTTATAATTGTGAAAGATCTATCCAAAGCAAGAGCCCTGGAGGCGGTGGCTGGAGGGAAACTCTATAACGTAATTGTGAACACAGAGGTAAGTTTATTGTTTTTAGTACTGAACTCTGGATTTTGAGATGTGGTTGTGTGATTAAGGGCTTGCAAGCATGTGCATTGTTACTGGATGCTTAGGAGGGGGTTTGAACCCATGTACATGTTTAAATTGGGTCAAGAGAGTTGTGCATAGTTAGTGGCAACAACATATTTTTCGAATGCCCTGTTGTCTGTCTTTACAAAATCAGTTGTTTATTCAGGTATGCTTTGTAACTCTTCTTCATTTCAGGTGACTGGCAAAAAGCTTTTAGAAAGGGGTGAACTAAAGCATCGATACACCATCATTCCACTAAACAAAATTTCAGCCAGGTGTATTCAACCAGACACAGTCAAGTTGGCCAAAAGCTTGGTATGTGGATAAATACACTATTTACACTATATTGCTTGTGTCCTGTTTTCATTTTGTTTCTGTGTTGAAAACATGGGCTTCTTAATACCTTTACTAATAAGAATTTTTATAGGGTTTGAGAGTATATTGATTTTTTTCTTTTGTATCTTTTCAGCTGTGCAATTTTTAAATGGGTATTAATTATTTCACTAGTAACTGAAATAGTTTTAAAACGTAATGATGCTTTTAAAAAGCATCGTTATCAAAAAAAGACAAAAATTAAGTTTGAAAATTCTTACAACTTGAGGCATACTAATTGGATTTTGTTTTATTTCTAGGTTGGTCACGATAACTTGCACTTAGCCCTCACTCTAGTTACATATGAATCTGAACTGCAGAAAGCAATGGAATATGTCTTTGGGACAACACTGATCTGTAATAACATGGATAATGCTAAGAAAGTGACCTTTGACAAAAGGATAATGACAAGAACTGTTACTCTTGATGGAGATGTGTTTGACCCCCAAGGCACTCTGCATGGAGGCAATTGCTGGTTTTATTCATATAATAATATTGTGTGTCTCTTGATGTGTTCAGTGCTCTGCATGCTTTCTATAAAAATGAACAGTAACCTTTTTGTGTAGACTCATACTGGGAATGATATCATCTGTTTGAACTAAGATTGTCTTGAGCTGAAATATTTTTTCTTAATCCAATTAAAATGAACGGAAAACTATTTGCTTAAATTAATTTAGATTTTAAATACTTAAATCTTGGTTGTATAATCCTCCTGGAAGGAGAGGTGCTTTATATTCAAGCACTTTTTAAAATAATTCATAATGGATTTGAGATAATTTCATAGATTATGAAAGTTAGTTCTTCATGAATGTGTGGTACTCAAAGCCTGCAGAACTAAGTTTTGTAACAGAGAAGTCATAACTTTAGCCTTGCTGCCTTATCTGTTTTGCAGCTAAAATAAATCACCAACCGGCATCATTATTAACATTTAGAATTTGCTATTACTAATGGTGAATCCACTAGTCCAATTCCTATTAACCTGGCTTTTTGTTTTGTTTTTTTTCACTGAACAGGTGCGTCCTCACAGGCTGCACCAATATTGTCTAAACTTCAAGAACTGAAAGATATTGAAGTAGAACTCAAGGCAAAGGAATCTGAACTTGAGACTGTGGAGAATGAATTGGCAAACTTGAAGAAGGTTGCTGAAAAGTAAGGTTTGCACTATAAAATGTGTATCATTTCTCTTATGTTACAGTAAATTTAATATAAAGAAGTGTTTTGGGAGGCCACAGGGCCTGTTGAGAATGGAGAAATATGGAGAAAATTATTCCCTTCTTCTCTCCCACCACGGTTTAATTTGTAAGTTCAGCAATCAAAAAGCAAATTTAGGTTTTTTTAACATGCAAGAAAACTTTGCTATGAGTAATACAGGGGGAAAAAAAGGTACACATTGATGTCTACTTGAAATCACTTGCAGTTTTCTAAAGTTTAATGAAATCCATTGAAGAATGGATCTGTTCAGCCATATTAACATCCATACGGAATTCCAGTTTGTGATATCTCTTACTTTTCTTGCAAGAAAATATAAAGGTGCTAAAAAGGAGTATTACTGTTTAATGATTTAAATTACATAATTTTAAGTATATTTGATTTTCAGCTACTCAATTACTGAACTTATTTTTAAAAGAACGAATAGAAAAATGTGTTAGTTCTGCAAAAATGCATGAGAACTTAGTGTTGCATAGTATGCTATCTACTAGGTAGACAGCATTGTTTTGAGTTGCAGTAGACTTCCAGAAATACAGCCAAACAGAAGCATTTCCACTTTTAGATATTTTTTCTTCAGTGTTTCAGCCTAGCATCTGTCATGATGCTGGTTGAAAAAACAGTGATCTCTGAATTGCAGTTGTTTTTAATATGTCTGATTGGGGCTACAAGGCAGGAGTTACATATACGATAACTTGCATACCTACAAACCTCACAATTACTGTTATAGCAATTATATCAGACTTCCCTTTATTTAATCGTATTTGTCCTACAGTCATCACTATATCTCACATTAGAATAGGAATATAGGTATTTATCCACTTACTTCAACTTTGGAAGGGAGGTGCTGTGTACCCCTGGAGTACAGGAGTGTGTCACTGCTGTCTTCAAAGGTACCGGCAACTGAAGCAGCAATGGGAGATGAAGTCTGAGGAAGCAGAGCTGCTGCAAAAGAAGCTTCAACAAAGTGCTTATCACAAACAAGAGGAAGAGCTGCTCTCCCTGAAGAAAACCATTGGTGAGAAACGTGTTTTTACTCTTTTAACTGAAAATCAATTGCTGAGAGTGAGATGGATATCAGGCTGTTTGAGTTTGCTTAGTAAGAAAGCATTGAAAAGAAGTAGTGTTCATATAGCTAAAGAAAAACAAACATAAAACCACAAAATGCAGCAACAAGTAAAACTTACAAAGACAAAAATGGACAGAAGTGATGTATATCTAGACACAGAGAAGTGATGCATATCTAGACATAGTATTCTAGGGCTGAGGTATCTTCTTAGGTAGCCATCTGATTAATTACTTCTTGATCATGTGATTTGGCATATGCTTGCCCCTGAAAAAAAAGGAAAAAGGCATATTTTCATTAATTTTAATGGCTGGTTGTCTGTTTGGTTCCCTACAAATAACTGGTAACAACAGCACACTGTCTTAGGATAATCAGTGAAGTATCTGACTTCAGTAACTAGTGAGTGTACAACAACTTTTTTTCTGTTGGGGGCAAAGACAGATTTATTTCAGTTGGAGTTTAGGATGTAAATTTAAAGATGAAAATGGTGCTCAGTCTCAGTACTGTACTTCTTGATTCAGTGGACTGTGAAGAGACATTAAACAAAACTGAAGAGAACAAAAAGAAAGCAGAAGACAAATACAGGGAATTAGAGAAAAAAATGAAAAATGCAGAAGCAGAACGTGCAGAAGAACGAAAAAATGCTGAGCAGGCACTAGCTGTTGCCAAGAAAAAGGCAGATGCTTCAAGCAAAAAAATAAAAAATATGCAACAGGTAAAACTTCACCTTTGTTAGCAGTTTTCTCAATGATAAAGTGGTTGCAGAAATCAGAAAGTTTGATTCTCCCGAGGCTTTAATACTGTCAGTTCTGAAACTTAATACAGTACTCTGTAGTCACTGACATAGGAATTGCTGAGGTTTTTTGTTTGGGGGTTTTGAGGGTTTTTTTGTGAGATCATCCCCTTGCTGAAGAACGGGTGCTGTTAATCTTCTACAGCATTTACTACATCAAACTCAATCTTAATTCTTTCTGTTTAAATATAACTGCAATAAATTGGAAAACATCTCTTCAGGAAGTCAGAGCTTTAGTTCTGGAAATTGAAGAGCTGAAAGAAGAACAGGCTTCCTGTAAACAACAGATAGCAGCTGCAGAGGAAGCAATCAAATCCTACCAGAAGCAAGTTGATGCTATGGCAGCTGAGGTGGCTAAGACAAAGGTAAACATGAATACTGTGTTTCATTATCCATTCTGATGTTACTGAAGGTATGATCCCCTAAAACTCACATTATAATGTATATTTTGCTCTTCAGATTTGCTTACCAGCACTCAATTTGCCCAGGTAGTTATTTTTTTTCTTGGTTTTCACATGTGAATCTTTTTCTACTTGCTGTGTCTGTTCTAGTAAGGGTCTAACACCAGCCTTTATAAGAGGCTAATAAATGGCTGTTTGATTTGCCTTTCAGGAATCTGTAGAGACATCACAGAAGGAGCTGGCCAAGCAAAAGGAAGTAATCATGTTATATGATAATGCAATTAAAGACAAATCTGCAGAGATGCTAAAATACAAAGAACAAAATAATGAATTACATTTTAAGATTAAAGAATTAGAACATGACATCGTCAAATGTCAACAAGAGGCTGCTGATGCTGCTGCCAAGGTATTTCAGAATTGTACTTTTCTTTCTGTCTTGTGGCCAGGAGCGGTTATTTCCCTTGCCACATGCAAAGGAAATACCCTGTTTTTCTTAACCACTATCATTTGCAATCCTTGAAGTAAAAACTTTTATCCCAGGAAGAGGGGGTGGAAACTGTACATTGTAACAGAGCTCATCTGTAGGGGCTAACAGAGAGTAGATCTCAGTGAGAAGGTGATCACTAAGAAAAATCTAACTGCATGGACAAATTAGGTAACTAATTACAGAAGGCAATTCCAAGATTTAGTGACATTAGTGTAATCCAGATATACAGATAAAAGTGTTTCAATTAAGTAAGTTATATATGAAAGCTACCTTAAAATCTTGGCTTGTGTACAGTCAAGGAAATCACCTGAAGCAGTGTAAAGATATGCACCTGTGCTGCATTGGGGTAGAAGAATTAATGTTGTAGGGTAATTTTAAGATGTTGATTTGTTTTTTTCTATTATTTTATTCTTGCCATTTGAGAAGGGCTTGGGGAAGGCCTCAACATATCTTCTTGTTTACAGATAACCAAAATGCTGGCAGAGCACCAGTGGATAGCTTCAGAAAGACCATTCTTTGGTCAGCCAAACACAGCCTACGATTTCAAAAGTGACGATCCTAAACAGGCAGTTCAAAAGCTGCAGAAATTGCAGGACCGTATAGAGAAGTCGGGAAAGAATGTGAACCCGAGAGCTATGAACCTGTTTGCTGACACAGAGGAGAGGGTAAACATACCTGTACTTTATCTAAAAAGATTGTGTAGGTTGGGTATGTGCTGTATACATGTATATAATGTAGCTTTGTTTTCATATGCTCTATTTCTGAATACACCAAAAATAAAACTAGACTTTCATGAGATAGCAGGAAATCTTTTGCTGGATCTTTTATACTAATCTTACATCTTTTGAACTGTTCACTTGCACACCAGTTTTATAGGTTAGTCATAGTCTTGACTTTGGATGGTAAAAAGAATTATTTTATTACTTCCTACCCCAGTCCATCCTAAGCTGCAGTGTTAGGCAAGCTTTGTGGTATCTGTTAGGGTATCTGAGAACTGTATACTATCATAAAAGTTGCAGATCAAAAAATTATTCATCTTCAAGAATGATAGGTTGAAGGTGTTCCAGAGTTATCTCAAACTGTATCTTCAAGCTATTCCAGGATTGTCTCAAAACTGCCCACTGACTCACACTTGAAGTGTTCTAGTACTGTTTCCTCCTATCAGCCTCCAGAAGCACACTTTATTCTCTGCAAAAGCAAATGAAACATGATTGACTTGCAAGTGCAACTTTCAGAGTACTGTTGGCCTTCCCCTTTGCCAATTGTTGAAAATTCTGATGCTTTAATTTGCAAATAATATCCTCAGATTTACCTCCTTCATGCAGCTAAATGAATGCATTGGATTTCAGTCTCATGTTTAATGACTATTTCATAGTTAAAAAATGACATGGTAAAGCTGTAAGAGTAGCACAAAATTTATTTCAGCACAAAGTTCACTGAGATCAATCTTTTCCTTCCCATTTCTTTAGTACAATGACTTAATGAAGAAAAAAAGAACTGTAGAGAGTGACAAGTCAAAAATTCTTGCAGTTATTGAAGAGCTCGACCAGAAGAAAAATCAATCTTTAGATATTGCTTGGAAAAAGGTATGAAACTTGAAATCTAATCTTCACGTTTCAGCAGAACATCAGATTTAGCTTAGATTACTGTTTTGTGTATTTCCGTGGGAAAAAAGTCTTTCCAGAACTAATTCCTTGCCTGGTATTTAAATTACAAAACAACCACTTCATTTCTCCTGTTTAATCTCACTTTTGAGAATAAGATATTCTCTTGAGTATTGTAATGATCCAGTTAAACCTGCAAAACTACTTCACCATTTCCTTTTAGTGCCCACAAAATTTTAAGGAAGGTTACACTATTGGCCTGCTGAAATACAGGATTTTTTTCCTTTTTTTTATCTTAAAGCAGTATTTCACCAGAGTTAAAATCTTCTGGTTCTCTGTAGCCCCTACAGTGTGGGGCTGTGGACCTGGGCTACTGCTCCTGTTGCTGATAGGATACTTAATTTTGGATTAGAGCAACATCTGATTTATGTTTCTGTTACCTAAGCACTCTGCCTTCTTACTAGTTCTCTCATTAATGAAAACTATAAAAAAGTATAAAATTTTCTACATGGAAAGCTTTTGACACATTCTTTTCCACTGACCAGGAGAACTTGTACTTTTTGGCCTTTGAGAAAATCAATTTTATCTAAGATTGAATTACACACAAAGTATTGGTTTTAATTATTACTGCCTGTACTCAAGATATCACTGACAAAATGGTACCTTTTAATTGCAAAAATCTTGTTTGGCAAAAATTGGTGAACTATATTCCAAAGCATCATGGGCGGTGGAATAAGTGTGTTTTCAGATACATTCCTTAACCTTGAAAGTTTTAATCTGCATTTACGAAGTTGCATCTCATCCAATACCTGGGCATTGCTTAAGTAAACATGGGAAGAATGAGTGGGGAGGATGCCAGTGTGTACCTCTTACATGGTGATATACCTCTACTAGTCCTTTAATTAATTGGGAGAAATCACAATTTACCAGTTAATAAAACTGTGTTAAGGCATAACTGTTTCCCTGGCTGATAGCATAAAGAAGCCTTCCATACTTCTTTCATTTGATCCTTCTAAAATGCTTAGTATGAAGTGCCATATCCTTTGGCATTGCTTCTCTTTTCAGTATCGGAAAAATAAGATTCTGTGTGCTAGTATTTTCTCACTATCCTGTATGTCCTAATTTTAAAGACATGAGTCATTGGGTTAAACTGGGCAAGATGTCCTGAGCTTTGTGCAGCTTTTACCATTTTTGTTCTTTGGGCTCTTGATTCAAAGCATGTTCATACATCTTCTGTTTCTGTCTTCTAGGTGAATGAAGACTTTGGTTCCATTTTCTCAACACTCCTGCCAGGAGCCAAAGCTATGCTGGTAGCCACTAAAACCAACAATGTCTTGGATGGTGTAGAGTTCAAAGTTGCCTTAGGAAACACCTGGAAGGAAAACTTAAATGAACTTAGTGGAGGACAAAGGTTGGTGAATATATTTGTTTTCTGTTGTGGTTGTGTATATAATTGATACATCTAACTAATTATAGTTCTGAAAAGCAAAAAAATTAATCTTTTCCCTTGTCAAAGTAGGGACTCTTCCTCCTTCCAGGCTGACTCAATATTGGAAGCATTATTCATTCTTAGAACAATGCATTGCTTGGCGTAAGATAACAAGATTTTACTCCATGAAGAAGTGACAAAACAAATGAGTAGTGAGAAAACTGCAGTTAACATTAGGTAGTACTGACGTAGTGTTGAATTAAATGCTCCTCTCTTTGAACTGTAATCTTAAAAATCTATATAGACAAGATTTGCCCCAGTATAAAAGTAGTGTCATGGCAACAGTTTTCATCTCCAGTGACTACAGCTACTGTGTAGGGTTTGTGCTGCTTTGCAAGGAAAAAAAATTAACAAATTGAAAAGCATAAACAGAATTTTGGAAGAGGTGAGACAGATACAGAACTTTCTAGGGACAAAATACTTCAAGAACTGTACACTGAAAAACATCTTTGCAAAACCCAGAATTAAAAATAGACAGAGCAACAACGTAATTTGATATATCATCACCCAACTAACCTGATCTCTCGATAAAAAAAGTAAGTAACATTTGCCATTTCTGACAGAATACTTCACATTTTGAAATGGGAAGCTGTCATTCCATCGAGAGAACATTTTAGAATCATATAATTGTTTATGTTTGAAAAGCTCTCTAATGTCATAGAGTCCAACTATTAACACTGCCAGTTGACCACTAAGCCATGTCCCTAAGCGCCACATCCATATGTCTTCAAAATCCCTCCATGGATGATGACTCAATCACTTTCCTGCATAGCCTGTTCCAGTGCTTGATAACCATTTCAGTGAAGAAATTTTTCCCAATTTCCAATCTACACCTCCCCTGGTGTAACTTGAGGCTGTTTTCACTTATTCTGTCACTTGTTTCCTGGGAGAAGAGACCAACCCCCACCTGGCTACAACCTCATTTCAGGCAGTTGTAGAGGGCAATAAGGTCTCCCCTGAGCCTCCATTTCTCCAGGCTTAACAACCCCACTACCTGCTCCTCACAGGACTTGTGCTCCAGCCCCTTCTTCAGCTTCACTGCCTTTCAACAATTGTTTTCATAAGCCAAAGCTTTTCAGACAAGAGAGTAAATTATAACTTTCTTTTCTCCATCCTAGATCGTTGGTGGCCTTATCCTTGATTTTAGCCATGCTCCTCTTCAGGCCTGCCCCAGTTTACATCTTGGATGAAGTGGATGCAGCCCTTGATCTCTCTCATACCCAAAATATTGGGATGATGCTTCAAACTCATTTCAGACACTCCCAGGTATGATCTTGAAACTATTGTGGTCATAGAATGGCTGGGGTTGGAAGGGACCTAGTTCAACCCCCCTGCCGTGGGCTCAGACAGCTTCCACTGGACCAGATTGCTCAGAGCTCCATCCATTATTTCCAGAGGCAGTCTGCCACTGAGGACTCTGAGCTGTTCACTTGTGTGTTGCATTTCTGAGCTGTTTCAACTGGAAGTTGCAATGGTGAAACTTGAACATGTCTTAATGTACGTCATTGCTGCAGTGGTTAGAAGACAGATTGTAATAGGAAAGAATATCTGTGATAGAATCAGTTTCAGGCATGACCCACATCCTGAATTCTTTTTTCCTGGAGTTCTTTAACCTGAGGTTAAAAATATTTCATGTTGACCCTAGTAAAATAAGCCAGGCACTAATAGAAAGAATCTCTGTATCACTGTGACCTATACATGAAAAAAAGGTAGTATGTGTCTATTTGGTGTTAGGACCTTTTCAAATTATCAGAGAAAGGAGGGGAACATTTGTTATCAGCATGGTAAAATGATTTGAACAGTATCTTTTGACTATGAAAGATCCTTGCATTCTTACAAAATTAGTGGCAACATTTTTTTTCCAGTGTCTGATGGACCATGAACGGGTATCCAGTGTTGTAGACTGTATCCCAGGCCAAGCACTGGGATAGAGATAGGGATGTATGTTATTAGCTGCAGAAAATGTCTGGCCTGTGGGTCTGCTGGGCCTTGGTTACGTTTAATATTTTCTCAAG
>JAWWLV010000100.1:22184604-22221265 GCA_035041135.1 Platyrinchus mystaceus | reverse complement strand
ATTACCACCAAGTTTCTAGCCAAATAAAATAAAAGGACTTCTCTCTTTAGAAGCCTTTTCCATTATTGCTTAAAGTCTTTATTTGGATGGCAGCATTTACTTCAAGCTTTTCTGTTTTGTTTTAGTTTATTGTGGTGTCCTTGAAGGATGGAATGTTCAGCAACGCGAATGTCCTCTACAAGACCAGGTTTTTGGATGGTGTATCCACTATCACAAGATATGATCAAAATAGACCTATTAGGTCTCCCAGCAAGAAAACCAAGAGAGCAAGTGGGAGCCCTGAGGGACAACCTGCAAAGCGGGGCAACTATGGCTGTCACGGTGCTGGAGTAGTTTAAGTGTTTTATCTTACTTTGAAAATGCCTTTAAAAAAAGTTTTGTTAATTCTAAAATATTACTTAGTGGTTTAGCTTCATTCAAACCTCATAAAAACCTGAAATTCAAAAGACACTGTTGTCTGTACTATTGGCTAAGCTGACCACATTTATTCATTTATTCCTCTTGGTGGCCCATAAGTAATTCCTATCATCCCTCTGTAAGCATTTACACAGAAATGTATATAAAGTAGCTCTGTAAGCTTAACAGGAGGAACTTATGGAACTGAAGCTGTAGAATGGTAGTCAAATCAGATTTTCCTCAGTGTTTTACAGCATTCAGAAGACCTGTTATAAAGTGTAAACATTACCTTCCTTGCCTGTTGTCAAATTCCAGAGAAAAGTTTAGCAATTTTTGAGCAACTATAATTGTTATGGAGCAAAGCAATCATCAACCACTAACTCCAAGTTATTTTAACACTATTTGCAAATTTCTGTTAAATATTAATCTCATGGCCTCATCTTCCATGTATATATAATATACACAAAGTGTACGAATGTACATATAATATATACAAAGAATGTGTCTACATAATGCAACACATCCCCTAAGCCTGCCTGGTTGCAAACTGTGGGCTTAAAAAAAATAATAAAAAACCCCAAACAAACAAACAAACAAAAATCTGAAAACCCCACAAAAAACTCCACAGTTCCTTCTAAAACTGCAGAGCTACCATCCATGTCCATGGGGTGAGGGGCAAAGCAGAACAGTGGTGCACTCTGAGTTTGGAACACAAGGATGCTATAAAATACCCCAAGAGAAAAAAACATCACCAGTCACTTCGAGGAACAGTTCATGCAGCTTTTATTTAATTTTACGTTTTTGGTAAGCAGGAGGATTTTCGTTCAGTCAGACCATTCACATACTTGGACAGTACAGATTGCAGTGAATTTGATGGAGATCTTGCAACATTAGAAAACTTTTCTCAATGTACATCCATTTAAGCAACTTTTTGTAAGTCAGAATGAGAGTGCTAGAGTCAAGTCTGCGCACTGCACTCTGGGTATACAAAGCATCGCAGCAGCACAAGAGATGCCCGTGCTGGGCAAAGTACAGTGTGTTTTACATAGTGCAATCACTTTTAGAGGAGAAACTCTAGGAAGGCCACATCTATTTATTTTTTTTTAATCCTATCAAGTTTACAAATGCGAGGGGGGTAGAAATCAAACCTCTGACTTAACTTTTTTACAGGTAGGTTTTGTGTATAGGCACATGCTTTAGAGAGGAGCTCTGAATCTGCTCTGTAATCACGAGAAAGACGTATTGCTTTGTGATTCAGAAAGTGTCAAACCATCTCTAACCTTCCTAACACTCTTGGCCAGAGTTGTTAATCCAGCTGTTTATAGAGTTCCTAGAATACGCTCTTCCCTCTAGTGTAAATCCCCAATAGAGAAATTCAGGTTGCTGTTGACAATGATTACAGTTATTCTTCGTACAGTCATTAGACCATACCAGGCATTGCCTCTGAATACTCCAGTCCACAGTGAAAACTCAAATTACCAGAGACATGGAGGCTCTTGCTTTTCTGTTACTGTCACTCACTAATATGAAAAAACCCAAGTCAGACAATGAACTGCTACAGCAAAGCATCACTGGTAATATTCACCTAATACAAAAAAAAGAGAACTCATGACACTACATGTCACGGTAAGCAACTTGTTAAAGATACTGCAAAGTGATTTGCCCAGTAAAATCTTTAAATGTACACTGTGCTCAATAGTTCAAACTACACGTAAACAAAGAGCAGCTCCCTGCAACAAGGTGTAAATCAAAACATTATAGCACCAGCTCCCAGCACCAAGGAGTTGCCCACTGACCAGTTCTAGTGTACAATGTGTAGTGCTCGCTGAGGTTTCTGCTACACGAGAGCCACAGTGGGACAGCTCTGCCTGCCCATTTTTTCCTGACATTTTCTTCACAAATTACATTCCTCCCCAGGGAGAGCAACAGTGAGATTGTTACAGTACCAAAAAACACTGACAGGGAAATGGCACCTGAGGGGAAAGTAGGTACTGCATACCTGAATCTGAATAAATGGGCATGGAGGAAAACATGATGTCTGACATCTGAGCAACCCTCTCTCTAACAGAGCAGATCTGAAAGAAGCTGCAGACTGTAAGAAAAGAAACACACCTTCCGATGCTGAAAGCCACGGATGTGATATTGCCCACATCAATGATTTTATTTCACCATCAGCAAAGCATTTATCCCCAAAAAGCTGTACACATACTGGTCAGGTTATGGAGCCGTGCTATCTTCACACTATTAAAAGTCTGTTGCTATAGTGGTCAGGTTTGTCTTTTGTTGGAGGGCAAAAAAAAAAAAAAGGAGATAGGCAGCATGGCCACATCACCATAGAGCAATTTTACTCCCATGTTACTGCAGATATAATCTTGCTTCTTAAGTTCAAATTAAAAAGTATTTGCTAGAAACCATCATGACTTGGGCTCTGATAAATGACAGATGATTCAGTTTCTTACAAATATTGACAAGTCTAAATTGTTACAGGTTTCCAAAGCAAGAACAAGTTTACGAACAGGAAGGGAATAAAACATTACCACTCTTAAAAAAAATGTGTCATTGCAAACTTCAAACGCTCTTCAAAAACATATCTAGAAAAGATTGTTTTCAGGTTTTTTTTTAATTTCCTGGAGCTGAGGAGTGTCCATGCAAAACAATTTTGAGAAGAGCAGTGTTCCACCTGGGTACTAACTAGCCCCAACTTTGTCCCACACAGCTCAGTAAAGTGCTCTCTTGTGCATCCTTTGAGGAAAAAAGTTCTCATTTAAAGTTTGGGAGGCCGAGGTTGCCGGCTGGGGAAGGCATAATCTCGGTCAATCCATGTTGAGGTCAGAGAAGGAGGAAGGAGCAAAGTTAACAGTACTCTGCCTTTCATCATGCACAGACAATGGGCTGCAAGGGAGGAGCAAGCAAATGCAAAGGTGGGTGTCAGATGAAACCCTGCCCCTGGGAAGCCACAGGAGTTTAACACATGCCTCATCAAGGGAAGCATTTAGTTCTCTAAAGATGAACACCAGCACTACTGCAGAGTCCTGAAGATTTACTGTTTATACACCAGGTAACAGATCTCTACATACACAACAAGTGAAAATCAAATACACTTTCACTTTCTGCACTGGTGGTTTTTCAACAATTCCTTTGAAGGACAAAGGGGATGTAACATTCTTCTGCCGATTTAAAGAAAAAAAAAAAAAGCATCCTGCCCTTGCATTTTTCATGTTGCTCACTTACATTCTAGGGCAAACTGTTAGAGGTATTTACTGATAAAACAAGTAACCATCAGCTTAAAAGAGTAAAAATAACATTAACGGGGAAAAGAAATTAAGGCATTTTTTATTTTGGCCAGGACTGATGCATCCTACAGAGTAATCTTCATTTCCCCACTTAGTTTTCAGATCACTGCACTTTTTTGTTTTTGTTTTACATGGCACTTTGAAATTTACTTTTTACAACTTAATCAAGATTTTCAAGTGTTTTCTTCAATACAAACGCCCTCTCTTGTAGCTCAGGTCTGCTATCTGACGCCATTGTAGACAATGAACGAATGAGGTGCTCTCTGCTTTCTGGTGTCAGGCTTTCCCACTGTTGAGCTTCTGTGTAGTAAAGACAGATATTGGACATGAACAACAGAACACCAAAAAAACCCGAAAGGTCATCTCTTTCCCCAGACAGGCTGAAACAGCAACTGCCTTAACCTTTCCCTGGCAGTCCATACTGTGCTTTCAGGAGAACACAAATTCAACTGGACACTTGGGTGCACACGCTGCCTTGTGCACAGGGAGTCCTGCCCACTTAGGCTAGGCTTCATTGTCTAAGCCTATAATATGTGAATGCAAAGGCCTGAAAAGAACCAAGCATTTCCCATGTTACAAGTCCTTCATGAAAGTGGCATGTAAGAAGACTTGTAGAATAAAGGAAACACAAAACACATAACAGCAATTCAAAGGAAAAATTTGCTACAAGACAACTGCAGACACATATGACCTTGAGACCTGACCAGACTCATCCTCTGAAGTCAATTCTGCAAGGCTTAAATCCTAAGGAGGATTTAAGGAACTAAACTTGACACTGAAAGGGTAAAAAGGAACAAACAGAAGCTCCCTCCTCTATGGAGACTGAACATAACACAGAATCTGACAAGACACTCAGTCAGTTCTGTGTGCTCCCCATGGGACTCTCCTTGCTGAATTTTCCTCATCCAAGGAGTAACTAACAGTATTTTTTTAGACCTTGACATCAGCCCCAGTTACTTCAAGTCCTCCCCAACTCCCAAGTCCCAACTGCCCCAGAATCGCCCAGTGCTGCAAGCAGAAGGTAAAGCCATCTCTCCACGGTTCCAGGCAACACAGCCAGGGGCATTTTTACCTAACAGTGGCTCTTCAGGTGGCAAGCAAAAAAGTCTCACCTTGTAGTCTGGTGAGCAGCAGTTGTATCACAGATAAAGCTTCTGTTCTTATGGACGTGTAGCTTTTGTTTTCTAAGGGATTTAAAGAAAACAAACAAGAAAGCCCACAACCACATTGAGAACCAAATGCACACTAACTGTACAAAAAGCAATCACCACTGTGGTCTCCAGACCACTTTTATTAGTACAATTCACTGAGCTTTCATTTGTGCTGTCAGTCTGCAGTGCTCCTCAGGCACATCTGAATGGCAGAAATTGAACAACTGGAGGTTGACAAGTCAACTAAACCTTGTGCATTGCCTCTGCCACTACCACACAGCTCCTGTTCCTTACACATGCTGAAAGAGAACAAAACACTAGCACAGCTGCAGTGGGATCACAGACAACTAATCACAACAAACCGCTCTTCTGGGGAGTTGTACTGGCTATAGACCATAAAAATGTTAACAAGTAGCTTTAGGTGAGGGTACATAAACGCTATGCCATCAAGCACAAGCTTGTCACAAGAAGTTATTTGGTCTCTGAGCTAAAATCTTATTAAGGCAAGTACCTTAACAAACCATCTTCATTCCATGAGGATTGATATCTAAAAGAAAACTTTCTCTGAAGGGGTGTCTGAATTGGTAGCTAGTGTTAAAGTAGGTGCTGCCTTTAGGCACACCAGGAACAAGAGCCACAAGCAGATATGTGACCTGGGGCACTGTTACCATCACAGGACAAGTGGTAACACTGCCAAAGTACTGAAGAGCCTCATGACTCTCAGCATGCCACAGGGAACTCTTGTATCCCCATGGGCATCCAGCTCAGGGAGAGCACAACTGCCTGAAAGCCTTGGAGCTTCATGCACTGGCTATCTGAGAAAACTTGGGGTATCTCTTGGATACTTGGATACTATAATATTGGATACATAATGCATATGTATCCAAGAAGCCTGAACTGTGAAGGAGAAAAACATGTTTTTTTAAATCAGGAATAGCTTGATTATGTGCTGTTGACCTGCATGAAGAAAATCACTGTGTTTCTGATTTGCAGTTCTGAGAGGTTGCACAGTCTGCTGTCTACCTCTCCCCTCCCCTTTAAGAGCCCTCTTGCACCAGAGGAGTGTACTTCTCTGTGCACTGCACTCTGCACGGTACAATCTCAAACAGTTACTGCAATATCACAATAATCACAATCCAGTGCAAAAGGTTACCTCTGACATCTTATGCTTATTCTTCATTTCCTCTATCAGCTGAACCCCCAGAGGACGAATGTATTAACAAGCAATTCATCAATCATAAACCAAGATAAGTCCACTTACCTAAAGAATGGGTGATAGAGGAACAGGTTTCCAACAGTATTTCTGTCAAAGCCGCGGGATCGGAGTGCTCCGCATCAAACAGCATTAGCCTGTCAAATGCAAAAAGTCAGGCACTCTGCATCACTGAGAAAGAAGTTTGTTCAACTTCTCCAAGAATCAAGTGTCATCCTCAAGTTCATTAAACAGTTTGAAGCAAGAAAGAGAAGACAAATCACTGAAGTGGACTGCAGAAAGAAGAATTACCCTTGAAAGTAGGCATTCATAGCTTGTAGCACTCCAAGCTGCACTTTCCATGTGCTGAGTTTCAGACGATCACACATTAACTTGCAAAACTCTTGGCGATAGCAACCTACAGGAAAATAAGAATGTCATTGTTACCACAGAGAAAGGCAGAAGGAAACACTTCCTAGTCTGTTTCCCAGGTGTTCCTCTCCAAGTGACATCAAGCTAGTTACTGCATATGACCAAGTCAACATCCTGTAACAAGTGACCCTGAAAATCTTCACCACATCAACTCACTCATGCAAATGCTGGAAGATGAAACAGCTGCATTACACACTCTGCCATGCTAATAAAAGCAACTTTTTTCCCCTCCCAGATACTCCTAGTTCCTCCTTCTTCCACCAGCTTTGATGCAAACATAAATGTGAGCAGCAGAACTAGGCTGCTTTTCATTAGCTAAGCCACCTCAGGCACCTTGCAAGTCTGCAAACTCAGAACATTTTTGTGAAGTGAATTAAGGACAACAGTAATGGAATTTCCCCAAGGATGGGCTACTCCTCAGGAAAGTTGTTAGGGCAGCTTTCTCACTGAAAATCTTGCAAGATGCAGGCAGCAAGATCCTGCATCTTCTCAAAAGCCTCCCCACTCCCCACATGATCTCCAGGTTCCTCCCTCCCTCCTGCTTTTCATTTTAAGAGGAAACAGTTTGCTCTGCACATCATTAGCTGACTTACGCTGTGTCTCCGGGCTCCTTGGCCAGGCTTTGCCCAGGGTCTCGAAGGCACAGATCAGGGACTCCATCTGCACCTCTTTCTCCCTCATGTCCTCGTCCTCTTCATCATGCTTTGTGAAACCCGCACCCACGCTGTCCAGAGAGTTCTGCGGAGGCCATGGGGGAAGGTATGATCGACAGAAGGATAAAGGCAGGCTGGGCACACACTGCAGTGCAGCTCAGTCTTCCCTGGTGTCTGCACACACCAGTCCTTGTACCCAGCCTGTGCCCCCACACAGATGGGGACAGGCCACCAGGGCCTCTGGTGGCTCAGGCGCCATTGGCAGCCTGTGGAAATGCACCACAGGCTCTGTGGCCGGGCATCCAAACATCTGCCTGTGCTACACGAGTCCCACTCGCAGAGTTGCCAAGCTCTGATGATACTAAACAGAAGCACTTTACACAGCTTTCCAGGAGTCTCTTGCTGCCTGTAGAGCAGCCAGAAATTAACCTTTAATGCTGTATCAGGGCAGTGCTGGACACCATAGGGAGGACTGTCTAGAGAACAATTGGGCTAATTCAGAATTTGGGCAGCACAGGTATAACCCCCCAGGGCTCACCAACAGTCTGGTATCAGCCCCACCAAAGACCTGGCTGAGTGTGGGGTTCTCCTCACACCAGCAGCCTTCTGGGCAGAAGCCTGGCACATGGCCAGCATCAGCTGGACTGTCACCACTTGGGTGTTTTGATTTGATAGGGAAAGCTCAAGAAGCTGAATTGTCACCTTCTTTATCATGGGAAAGATGATTTCTGTAAGTTCCTGGAACCGGTCTTCCTTTGTTGCCTGCAGCACCTCAGCCGCACAGCGCAGCGCCACCAGCTTATACTTCAGGTTCTCTTTAAGACATTCTTTCAGGACAGCCTGGACAGTATCTTTGATGGTGGGTTGACCAGGCACTGACTTCTGCAGCTCTGCACTGAAATGCAAGGCACACAGGAACTATCAGGCTCATGTTACTCTGTTCCTAAAAACTGTTTTTCCCAGAAAGAAATTAATTCCTATGCCCAGGCAGTCAATTGCCTACTAGCAATTGTAGCAATTGTAACAGAAGTTACACTCTGGTGCTCTTCCTTGCTCTTTGTCTGTTCTGTTTTTTTTTTCCTCTTTTCTCACATGCTCCAAGGCACTTGTCCCCTCACTACACTTCTACCTCTTCCTCTCTCTTTCCCTTTAAGGTGTCCATCCTTCCCCTTAGTCTCTTTTTTCCTCATAGCAATTCTCTCAACATCCTTTTCCTCCCTAAATCAACAACTTACTTCTGCAGGTCTCTCTGAAGCACCACTTGCCCTTCCCAGCTTTCACCAGTGACCCACACGTTGATATGCAAAGTGGAGAGAGACTTTTCACATGCTGATGGAAGATCAGAATAACAATCGCAAACTTTCCAGTCTCTTAGCACCCCATTAAGCAGTAACACTGTGTAACAATCTCCTTTTTGAGCTCTCAGATCCTGAGGAAACCACCTCATTTAGGACACTTACCTGCACGCAGAGACAACACTGGCAATGGCCTTTAACAGCTCCTCCTGCAATGAGTAGAACAGACACACAGTCAAATGGCAGTCCTGCCACACAGGGGAAACCTTTGTACTCTGCTGCAAGAGGTAGTGGGGAAATATGCCTGTGACACCAATTGAGAGAAGCAAAGTCTGTCTCCTCCCATTCCTGTCGTAGAGGCTGCAGAGGACTTGGCTTCCAATCTGCACTGAACTGGCAGCAGAAGGGGGCTCTGCAGTGCCTCTGAGAACATGCTAGTACCCCTTAAGGGTAGAATATCGTGCAGTGGAAGTAGTCTAAGTGCTAACCCAACTCCTAAAGCAATCTACTTATCTTCCCTGTCATTTGTGTTATCTGCTAAATTCAGGGCAAAAGTAAGTTCTTACACGTGCTGCTCTGCAGCACAGAACATTATATATTATATTTCCTGGCTCAAGGGACACATGCTACTGGGCTCACAGTGATCCATGAGCTGACAGTTCCCTCTTTACCTTCCCCGTCCAGGTTCTCCCTGGCAGGCCTTGCAGCAGTGCGGAGAGCACCATTCCCAGATGTGGCGGTACAAGGGAGCCTGTCTGTTTGGCAATTGATGCCATGGCAGCTGCTCCCTGGGCTTTCATCTTCCAGGACTGGGACTGCAGAGCCTTCTGGGTAATGGTTATCAACTCTTGCATATACAGTCTGATGCCACCTTGAGTACCTGCACATCAAATGGAGGAAAACTGTAATTTTGCAACAAAACAAACAAAAATCAGATCTTATTAGGAAAAAAAAAAACCAACAAAAAACAAAACCACAAACAACAACCCCCCACCTCCCTAAAAACAAAAACCAAACAACCAGTTACAGATTTATTGGGGTTTTTGGCCATGAAACACATCAGAAAAGCCTACTTCAGGCAAAAGGGTGAAGAATTCCTCCCAGGCTAGTTGAAGACAGATTCAGTTTCTAGGGAATTCCAAAGAAAGTCTTTGGTGTGTATCTAGACACAGAGCTCAGCTCAGTCCTTCCATATAGCAAACACTGGACATTGTGTTAGCCTGTTTCTAAGGAATTTCGTTTTGTTTTTTTTTTCTCTCAAGAACAAGTCACTAGAAAACCTTTTTGCAGCTCCTGGTGACTGAGGGACCAGATCTGAAATCACGTCACAGAAGGAGCCAGCCAAACAATTCTATCATGCATCCAGATCTTCCTCTACAGACACAACAGCCCTTTTATAGCACAGATTCATTCACCAAAGTAAAAACCACAGGTATTACCAGAGAGATCTCCAACCAGAGACACAGGCTCTGTAACTTTAGAGTGTGCCTCAGCCCTCAAAGGCTAGCATCAAAATTTCCACAGATGTCCAGTTATCTGCACCGCTATCAGGGCCATATTACAGTGGCATTCAGTGTCTCACAGTCTTAAAATACTTCTTCCAACTCTCTCTGTCCATCCTTGTGATCAATGCCCTTGTAATTATTTTATATATAGCCAGAGAAGCCAACCTTCATCCAAGAATTTTCAGCAAGTAAGGAAATGGAAAAAAATCTTCCAAAATCTTACTGCCCAAACTCTGTATTTCCAAAAGAGAATTCCAGAAAGCATGATATTTCTTGCCCCATGTTTCCCAAAAAGCTTTACTAATCTTAACACAACTTACCAGGTACATTTTCCTGCCAAACTTCAGTCCACAGAGTAGAATTCTCTTTATCTCCTTTCTCTTCTTCAGGAACCTCATGCATTCCAAGAAAAGCCAATGGCAGTACATGCTTGGCATGGTTCTTGAGTACATCTGGGCTGTAGCGTCCCATAGCATGCACAGTTAAAGCACAGCCTGCTCTGTAAACTGGCTCTGAAGGAGCAAAACAAGCCACATTATGACTGGGAAGCAGGAGTGTCCTTTTAACTGCTTGCTCTGCCTCTTGGGAAGCAGAGTAAGGCACAGTATTGTGTACCAACGTATAGGAATTTTTCAGCCTATCATCATAATATTCACTTTCATCATGGCTGGGCTTCGCGAACGAAGATTTGAGAAGGGCTCTACCCACACTTGCTACAAGCGCACTGATGGCTAAAGAGGCCAATGCGAGATAGAGAGGCCAATGCAAGATAGCATCACAATATAGAAGTGTTTCTTTACTAGCTTTTGCCATCACCAGGAGCTTTTTTTGCACTGTATTCTGTAACTGAATACTCCAAAAGCAACATACCTTCCTTTTCCATGTACCAACTGCTGAGTTTGTGCAGCAGCTTCTCAGTGCTACTGTCCCGGGAAGTCTGTAACAGGGAAGAGACTCAAATCACTCAAACACTTCAAAACAAACCATCAGCAAAAAATCAGGATAAAACCTAAACCCACCCCCAACTCACCCGGACTAGATGCCCCATAGCAAAGGCAAAGGACTTCTGTACCACGCTGTTGCGATCCGTCAGGCCACTAAGTAATGCGCTCATAAGTTTGCCTGTTGGAAGAGACTTTGCTTTCTCAAAAGTATCATGTTTTATTGCTGTGGCAAGAATTACAATAGCCTGCATTTCATTAGACTGCCTGAATTTATGCATTTTTTCCTCACTGCATGTTTGTGGGGTTATAGGTCTCTCTGGTCCTCATGCTTAAACCAGTGCTAGTGTTTTGCACACCCTGACTGATAATGTTACTGATAGTGAGCACCCCAGCTGATCATGCTTTCAGCTTTTTTTCTATTTTGCAACAGAAAGGTGACCTTCTTTCTACTACCAAATCACAATAAATTGTAAAAAGGAGGCCTAATGATGCAAAGTCCCTGTTTATGGTGCTCCCATAAACCAAGTTGAAGGAACAAATGTTTATTGACAGTGCAGCACTAACACAGGGATTGTTAGTCTGCTCCAAGAGAGTTGAGAGATTTTTTGCCTGTTCCTTCCTGCTGGGTGCCAGTGAATTCCCTCAACTCCTTCCTCTGTCTCTTCCACCGTGGTGAGGTATTTAACACCCCCAGGACCTCAAACAAAAAAAGTTAACTTCAAACAGCTCTCTGAGGAAGATACACATGTAAAGATCGTTCATGTGATAAAATCAAGGGAGGAAATACCATAGCAACAAAAAGCACCTGTAAAACCTGACATTAGAAACAAACCTTACCTGAATAAGGTGTTAAGTCTTGAGGGCACTGTGTGGTTAATGACACAACTACACTGGCACAGCCTCCCTGGAAGATTGCAAAGGAAAACAAAGGTAAGATAAAACAGTATTAGCCCCTGGTTATTACTGTTAATACTTGCTGGAGTGCTACATGCACTTGTATGACCTGATATAGACCCACTCAGGCTCTACCCTGATAAGCCAAGGGTTGATGCGGTAAAACAGGTTGTAAAAAATGAATGACAAGAATTAAATTAGAAAGTGAAAAAGGGCCCACGCTCAAGATAAGATGGTCCTGTAAGATCTACAATCAAGGACAACCTTCTGCACTCAAGTGTCACAGCAGTCATGTAGCCCAGGGGAGGTTAGGGCAGCACATCTTCAGAGAAGTGATGTAGTGGGTTGGGACTCAGATGTAAAATTACTCCATTTGGAGATGAAGAAGGGAATACAGGGAAGTGTCAATGTAAATATGGTCCTTTTGACTACGTCTTTTAAAGTGACAGCTTGATCTCATTCATACTGAACTATTAAAACCACAGACATACCTTTGTGCCAAGGCCTACTCCACTTTTGATCAGTTCACACAGACGAGGAACCAGCTCACCCAGGACGGACACATCCAAATACTGCAAGCTCTAGAGAAAGGGAAGGGATGAGAAAGAGAGCAAAAAATGAAAAAAAAAAAAAAGAAAGGTAATGGTGGCAGACCTAAGCCGGTGTACTTCCAGCTGAGACTGCCTCAGCATTGATGGCTGGTCCTCAGCTGAATTGTGAGTTTGCTGCACTATGAGAAGAAGCCACCACTAAGTGGCTTCCACCACAAAGAGCTTCTCTTGTCCCACTTCTCTGCTGAGCTGACGTGGCAAAAATCATCATTTGCTGGAACTGATGTACTCCTGCACTCCAACCCTTCAGAAAACCTGAAACTAACAACTAACAAGAACTCCTTTTGGAGAGAGAAAGAGATGCAGAGGTGTGCTTATCTCAGGACAATTTTCCCAACTGTCTGAAACCAGAAAGCAGTAACGTATCCAAACCAGACAATGAAATGAAACCAGCCAAGACAGTTTTTAAACAGGTCAAGACAAACAAGTGGTATAAGTGACATAAAGGTATAAGAGGGATATTATTGGTATAATTTCTAACCTGCTATACTTAAAAATGCCACTGGGCAAAATAGAAAGCCTCATGCTACCAGCACACTGTCTGCAGAGAGGAGACCTGATCTCTAGCAAATTCAAGGATCACATACTAAATGAAGGTAACTCTTTCTGAGCTTCAGAAGTCAGATAGCTGTTACTACCCCCTTTGGCACTGGTAAGGTGAAGGGAATACTCCATATAATCTTCAGCCAGCCCCAGAATATAGAGGAGGTTGCTCATAAGCCAGGAAGTCTTCACACTACTCCAGAGAAGCCATTACTTCTCTCCCCTAGGAAATCCCAGTCAATACTCAGGGCACCACAACTGTCCCCTGAGGGCTGGTAGAGGAGAGGCATGTCCTGGAGGAGAGACAGCAGCAGCTGCTGCAGGCTGTAGGGCGGCAGTGAGTACACTTTTACATGAAGCCTTTCATTCCCAACCACTTTGTACACGTATTTATAGAAAGCCTTTCACCTGACACCAAACCTCAGCTCTACATACTGTTTTGTACAGGAGGGCTTGCTGTTGTTATTTTTCCATAAGGAGAACAAATAAAGAATAGCTCTGTTGGCTGTGCTTCTCCCAAAACTTGCTCAGCAATCCCTTACCTGCCCATATGCCCCTCGCTGTGTGCATTGCCCGAGCAGAAAAGAGGGATCTTTTCTTTGGGAAGGGGCAGGTTCTTAGAAAGGGCAAGTTGTTCTACCAGGACAGATCCTCCAGCATAGCATTTGGGCATCAGCAACTCCTCCTCCAGCAGCAGGAAACTACAGTGCCAAACACCAGCAGCTGACTGTGCGTTCAGTGATATCTGCACTTTCTTTAAATATCTCCACGACCAAAGCACCAGCAAGGCCCAGGCAGGGATATCCAAGGTACCACAAGGCAATGGCAAGACAGCATTTGTGGCTTAAGAACGATGACTATCATCAGTTGAAGGCCCACGTGAAAAGTTGGTTGTGGAACAGTGGGCCAGAGATGAAGACAGATGTTATAGCATAACCCAGAACCAGCTGAGCTCCCATCCAAAGAAGAGCACTTGAAGGATGCCCTCTTCATCAAAGTACACAGGTCTTCAAGTGGAAAAACAATCCACTTAATCTAAATGGAGCCAAGGTTACTCACAACTGCTCTGAGGAGCAAGCACTGGTGACAGGATGAGAAGTCACTACATGAAAAGGAAGTGGACAGCCACATGGAGATGTGATAATACAATGAACCTTGTAGAGGTATTCTGTAAAGCTCCCATTTAAATTCCTAGTCTTCTCCTACAACATATTTTACACTGGAATCCTTCTGAAACAAGAACTTACCATGTTAATGGTTTCCATCATGGGAGATGACTTTACAGCGCTAAGTCTGGCACTATCCATTGCAGTCTAAAAAACAAACAAACAAAACAGACAAAAACCAGGAAAAAAACCCCAAACAAACCCATGTGTAAATGCAACATGAAAACAGTGGAAAGGGCAACATCAGCTCTAACTCTCTACCTCACACCATTTCAGATGCATACAGACAGAAAGCAATTATGCCTACAG
Organism: Platyrinchus mystaceus; assembly: GCA_035041135.1. Classification (NCBI taxonomy): domain Eukaryota; kingdom Metazoa; phylum Chordata; class Aves; order Passeriformes; family Tyrannidae; genus Platyrinchus; species Platyrinchus mystaceus. The sequence continues at coordinate 22,206,881 of JAWWLV010000100.1, read as the reverse complement.
TCTATGAATATTCCCCTTTCAGAGGAAGACAGATGTTCTAGCTGGAGTGCAGGAGCTAAACCAGGCAGTCCTGACATCACATGAATGGGGGAAAAAACCAAAGGATGGAAGGAAGGATGGAGAGAGAGAGGGGGAAAAAATCCCACTCTGAATTACTGTTCACTCCCTTCTCATTTGCAAAGAGCTAAGTTTTACCCTTTTCCCTCTCTGCAATGAAATTAGCCAAATTTGCTTCTGAACAGTGGGTTTCCATCACTTTCCCATAAGACTGCTATTGATTAATATGGTTCTTTGAGAAAGATTAAAGGACACTGTGCTGACAACATCCACCTACAGCACACTTTGCTGTGGCACATCTTCTCATTTAAGTTATAAGAAGTCCTGAAGTTAATCCCTTGGGAAAAATGGCAGTGACACTTAACAACAGTTTTTACAAAGATTGTTTTTCACTTTCTGAAATGTGTAGCGGCCTAGGGAATTTAAAAAAAAACAAACAAAAAACCCCAAAAAATCACGATTCTTCAAAAAAACCTCCCACATTTGTCCAGTCATATTCCAATGATCAATTTTAGTAATTTAATAGCTATTTCTCTTTGCATCTTTGAATACCTCTCAACCAAGTTTGTTTTTCTGAATGAAGCTTAAATCTTTGTTATATCTGGTCAGTTGATACTTTCCCATTATAGCTGCACTTACTTTCTCTTGATCTGTTGCAGAAAAACTCAAATAATTGAGGACTTGAGGCTCCAGCACACTCAAAGATTCCAGCAGGGCTGGAATAAGTTTTGGTGCATGAGGCTTCAGCATAGATCCAGCACTTTTACTGATCTTCACAAGAGTGTTAATGCTAGAAAAAAGATTAAAAGGAAGGTCAAAAGAGAAACAAACAGACTGAACTAAAAAACTGGTCTACTGTAATCCAGATACAACAATATAAATCTACCTGCAAACAAAAGTATGTGTATTTTTCTGCTTAAGCCAAGTCATACCCTAGCCCTGAACTTCCAACTGACACTACGTTATGCTTTGACCAGAGATTGTGATACCCTGACCAAAGTAAACAAAGAGACAGTACTGCAGACAGATGTACAAAAAAATAACGCATTCCCAACGCATTTAAATAAGTGCTGGGCAAAGCCACCCAGAGACATCCATTGTTTCTGTCCAAGAAAAAATAAGTTCCAATGATCTCTTCAAATACCACTTGTCAGTAGCAGACAGACCACATCTCTCATGCTGCTTCTGGACAAAAGTTTTTCATATATTCAAATGGTATGAAAAAAAACTCAATAAATATTCACTATCATTTGTCAAGAGCTTTCTAACTGTCCTAGCAATTATTTTTCCAAAGACCAGCTAGCTACACTCCAAGTCTGAGCTACTGAGCTACAGTCCAGTTTTTCTGTCCTTCAAGCAAATGAAGGAATAAACAAGGTTACAATTTGATAAACATATAAAGTCCCTACACATCAAGGGGCACTGAACTGTTACAAGACATAAAATGTATTTGAACAGCATGACCAAATGCGGTCACATCTGGGACATGAACTGTCAATACTCACAACCAGTTGTGAAATCAGACCTGGCTGTTAGAAGAACTACCATGGGATTTTTTGTTTGCACACAAAACAGATATGTCAGTCCCAAAGGACAGCTTTAGCACAGCACACAACTTGCAGATCAATTTGTTGAGAAAACAGAACTTCCTGCTGGGAACTGAACCTGGGCATTTGCAGAGAGGCCACATACTCTCAAAGACAGGCAGAGTTCTCAGAGCTGCTACTTAAACTCAGAGAGAAACGACTCAGCAGGAAAGCTCTTTCAGGAAACAACTTGTCACTTCAAACACAAAGAACATTCTGCAACTCAAGTGAATAAGTTGGGTCTCTTTGGGACAAATCATGACACAACTCCCGGCAAACTTATATGATGCAAAACTAACCTGAGAGATCGGACTTCAGCAACTGTGCTTACTATGCCTTTGTCTAGGAGGCAAGGAAGCAACACAGCTATCGTCTTCTGACCTGCTGCTCCTTTAGAGGGATCACACATTTTCACACAGACCTGGGGACAGGTGAGAATCAGTGTTGCAAACATGTACAAAACCTCCCCCTCAGATACATTACAGCACTTCCTCCTTCAGTCAGAAGAAGGCAACAGCAACTAGAGAAACTGCTGACAGCCACACCCAGGCTGTTACACTTTCATTCTCCTCTCCAAAAGGTACTTAAACCCTAAGACATAGCCCTAAAACAGGTTTCAACTACAGTCAGCTTCCAGAAAAGGCAATTGAAGAGCCTATCAGGCCTTGACCTGAATCTGGATGAAGGATCCCTCAGCTGAGGGACAACCTATCTCAGCCACAGGGATTCAACCACTGCACAGGGCAGAGCAGCAAGTCCCAGATCAGAACAGATTCTGCAATCGCAACGTTTTATGATAATATTTTGGGACCAGATCCTCACTTGTAGCACTAAAATGCCATGCACTGTGAAGGCTGTGATTTCAAACAATGTGACTTTTTACAGGACTACCAAACTATTCAGTGATATATACACCCAATAAATCTTGTCAGTAATAGCACCAGACAGTGAAGAACATATTCCATTACTCTGTTTCATACCACTGAGGTTCTACCAGGCTTGGTCAACTAGATGAGTCAGCCTGGGTCAACTGCTGAAGTTACAAGAAATCCCACCCCTAAATGAGGAAAAAACGGCATCAGAGATTAAAAAAAACGCAGTTAATTTTATCCTTCCTTTGCTTGTACAGACATTAACATCACATTATCCACAAGCAACAGGATTTCACCAGCATCAACAAAAGTACAGGGCAGTATGTGGTGATGCTTATCTAGGGGGCTATTCTGTTTTTCACAACTGCATCTTTCACTAGAGACCTTTTCAAGACAACCGACTATGGTAAACAACAGACTATGATACACAACAGACTATGGTAAACATTCCTGCAGATATGACAGTGATCTGACATGATAACCATACTGCCTACATGAGCATATGACGAAATAGGAGTTTTACCTTGCTCAAAGTTTTTAGGGCTAGTTCTGCTGCCTTTCGCACAGTCTCCTAAAAGAGAAGTCAACAATCATTACTGCTATTTTAATTCTTCTACAGAATGATTCATATTAATTGATAAGTGTAACACTAGTACTGACACAGCTATTTCCATGGCCAATACTTAATATAACAGCTTTAAAAGAAATCTTGGCTTCGGTTCATCTGAATATCTGACACAATTAATACATTAACACAGATCAAACCTGAAAGGACCCCAAGACTCTGACTTCATACATGCAAGTCATACACAAGCAGCCCAAAATAAATGTTTCTATATTCAATAGTTAAGGAAATAGTCGGGAACTGTTTTATATCCAGGAAAAATCCTGAATCACCAAGAATAAGCACAGTAGGAACAAATCACAACATTTCAAAATACAGAATTTCCAAAGTGGCATGGAAATTTTAATTGCAAGGAGCCTGAGTTTCTTCTGTTTAATACTCAACAATCCCATTGGCTTCAAATTGACTTGTTAGAGAATCTCTCTTTAAACATCTCAGATGTACTACTTTTTGTTGAAGATTCATGTTCAATTCTCAGTTCCATTACCTTAATGTCATCTTGCACTCTGAAAAGAATTTCCCAGATCTCTGGAAGCTTGTCTATAATGTCATCCAAAGGTCTTCCTCTTAGTAAGTCATTTAGTGCCAGACAGCTGCAAACAAGGAATTTTATTTCTTTCACATAGTGTACTTACTTGATATAGGTATATACAGCTATGTTTATAAACATAAGTAAATGGTTAAAAAAACCCGACAACTGTTTCACATTCTTTATTTTCCTCAAACCCTAAATCTATCATAAGACCACCTCCTTTAGCACAGAAAAAAATGTTCAGTCATTCAGGTAAAACCTAAAACCACTGACAGAAAATGAGAAAGACTGCTGTAGTGAAAACTGTTATTGAAAAAATTCCAGTTACAAAACTGTTTTGGATTTCTATTCTGTAGTACAGGATAAGAAGAAATCAAAATGGTATAAAGTCTGGAATTGAAATTAAAATGAAAGTTTTCAATAGAGCATCATCACAAACTATTAAAAACTAAAAGCAGCTTATTAAAGATGGCATCCTGCTGCCAAGTATGCAATTGTCATATTGACAATTCTAAGAGAAAGCAATATTTCAGGACCAAGGATAGGCAAGAAATTTTTGACCAGAAAACTCATTCATCAGAGAACGTTGCTTAGTATCAAGCTACATGCATTAAAAGATTTTAGGCTCAATTACACAAATTGTATCAAGATTGTATCATACTTCAAGGGCAGGCTACAAGGCTGGCCTCTATCTTGATGAATGGAGTGTCCTCTTTCCCCTCTCAAATTCTGCAGGCTAACATATGGTGAAAATAACAGACAAATCTTTGTTCAAAGACAAATCTAATACTTTTTCTAGCAATACCTGGATTCTCTGATCCTCCACAGACTGCTTGTTAGGTTACTGATCAAATCCTCAAGAATTTCCTTCATGTACTTATCAACCTATTATTAAAAAAGGGAAAAATAATGAAATAAGCACAGGCTATGCATTCTTGTTCTATAGTCTATAAAAAGAGAGTCGTTTTTGATAATAAAACCTACTTTTAGCCACATCAGATGAACTAATTCTCACCAGAGCCGTGCAAACTTACTCTGACTGTGCTTTAGACATGCCTTTCTCTGCATTGCTTGAGCACTTAATGAGTCCCTCAAGGCCTTTAACCACTGTACTGTTAAAATGCAGCACCAAACATGTATTTACATGAGAAGCAATTTTGCTCTGATGAGGAATCAGAGTGAATGACTTCACATTAAGATCAGCTTTCCTAGGAGAAAATATTTGCAAACCCAATTGCAGGCCTTGCAGAACCTGAGTAAGGGCATCTTATGAAAATCACTTATTCCTGAAATATGTCTGGGAGGAGTTCTCCTCAAACTGATGGAACAGCCGCCTTCCATGGGCTTCCTCCCACTTAAAAATGGAGGAACTATATTTAGATGCTCTTGTTTAGCAAGGCATCTTAGGCCGTAAGGATTCATGAAGAGCTTATCATAAGCAAGACCAAAGCAATAACGAAGGGTGGAAAGACCCCATTTTAAGTAAACCACAAATTTTAATACTTGCACAAACAAGGTCCACAATATTGCTTCAGATATAAGAGGCAGTACAAAACCTCTGTGCATTCCCTAGCTCATCCATGGATTCACACACCTTTTTCTCTGTAGGGCAGGACCGTACCCCTTTCTGCACAAGATCCAACTCTCCCAAGAGGATCTCTGACACACTGCTGGCTGGCAGCAAACCTACCACTCCCCACTGCATTGTTCACTCACCAAAGACTTGTCCGTGACCAAGGCATTCCAAATGCTAGTCATTGCCTGTCGAATGCCCAAGTTGGGGTCAAACTGGTAGCGGTAGAGCCGGGGAAGAAGTTGGGGCAAAAATGGAGCCAGCTGCTCTCCAGCCTTGGCAGCTATAACATTGAAACCAAAAGCTGCTCCCTGGAATGACGACAAAGGAGTATTTGTTAGACCATTCTGCTCACTCTCTCAGTTACTGCTCCTGGGCACACCACAGTCAGGGGCAAAGTTGACTGACATAGTGTAGATTTAGACCAAATCAGAAGGACTAGAACGGTACTAGAATTGGCCCATCCTCAGGGCTACAGTACCACAGTGATCTCAAGCATACAGTCACACTCAGCAGACAACATACTACTTCAAAACTTCCTTCTCTCCAATCTTTATTTCAAGACACCTACCTCATTTGCAAAAGTGGTACTGGTGAATTAAAACTATGAAGACTTAAATATGTTCTTCCAAAAGAGATTCTTTCTCGGCAAAACTGGTGAAGGTGGGCCACTGCTTCCCTAAAACTCTGCTGCATTTATAAGAATTAGAATAACATAGGAATGGAAAAACTACAAATAAAACAATTCCACTTTAGCTCTAGAACCTCAAATTTCTGAGGATTATAATTTGTCATCTGTCCATATTTACTTTAAACTCAAGCATTCTTCTATGATCTCTTGTTTCTCCCATCATCCGTTCCACTGTCAATTCTAATACAGTGGAACTGATGCTTGCCGTGAAATGACATGGGATTTTGCCAGATAGCCCAAGAAGAAATTACTCAATGCAGGCAGCGCAGTGACTGCCTCTAATGACTTGTTTCCTAACTTGCAGTGTCAAAAGCTGCCACTCAAAACCACACACCAGGGATTTCACAGAACAGGATGTACTGTCTGGGTTAGTGTAGTCAAGCAAGAGCAATAAAGACACACTCTCAGTTATGACCCAGGCTGTGAAGAGCAAGAAGTTGTGGAAAGTACAAGGAAAATGGAAACATCACCTGCAAGGCCCTGAACAGCATGCTCTGCCCAGCTCTTGTAGGGTTTAGAGCACAGGCTTTCAGACGCCCCCTTCAACTTCAGCAATTCTGCAAATTCTTCAAATACCAGAGCTCAGCATACACTTGCTGAGTGAATTTTCTGGACTCATATTGGCTGGTGAAATTCCATAAGGGTCAGGAAACTAACTATGCTCCCATGCTTCTGAAGTCTCAGTGCAAAGACAGGGAAGTCTTGAGAGATGTGCCAACTTGCCAAACTCTGGATGAAAACTGGGGCTTGTTTTTTGCACTAAGTAGTGTTGCCAGAGACTCAAAACCCTAGGTAGCAAGCATGGAAGAGCACAAAAGGTGCAGTATAGCAGAGGCAGCTACACAAGTCTTCTGCATGCAAGCATGCAAAAGGTGCTCTGCCTGCTCCAGAGACAGAACAAGTTCTTTCATGCTTCTGTAAAGCCAGTGCAAAGAGTCCCCGTGTTAAAGCTCTGAATAGTATAATAAAATCTTCAAATGTATGATGCTTCTTTTTTCAGCAGGAAGTGGATCCAACAGTAACTTGGCTTTGTTTAAGGTCCCAGTAGCTTTAAAATATCAAAACTTCACTTAAAAAAGGATACTTTCAACAACAGTACCTTTTAGCAACCTACTGCTGATTACTTTTTGTTCTGCCTCTTTGGATAACCAAGATCACTTTTCTCTGGCATTCGAAAATTCATGCAGTTTTGAAAACATTATCACCGTTTGAACGCACTAAGACCTGTCTTCTAAGAACATCCAAAAAACAAAAGGAAAGGATCACAGTTGATTCAGAGGGAGGATTATATGAGTAGGATTATATGACCACTCTGATAGCAGTGTTTTGTAAGGATTTCAAGTAACACTATTTTTTTTTCTCAGGCTGGTAAATCTGCCTTTGTCCTGACACCAAAGTGTCAAAGCCCTCCCCATGCAGTTATCCATAAAACATGTAACCAAAGCTAGAGAAATGCAGTTGCTGATTCCAGAGTTCACAGTGGGAATGGAAGTACAAAAGCCGAGAATTACCTTCCGAGAATTCCACATGGCATGATGGTTGGCCAGGTTCATGAATTTGTACACCAGGTCTGGCTGATTAAGATCACTAGCCAGTGAACAAAGCTCCTTGTAGGTAGAAAGACCTTGACTTTAAAAAGCAGAAGGGAAATCAGTGTGACTATTTTTAGCTACATAAATACTACAATACCTAATAACTTAGAGAACAAGAAGGAACAGAAAGCTTAGGAAGCAGACTTATAAGCAAACGAATACTGTTTCAAGCACTGACTGTGTGTCTGTATCGAGACTGTCAGTAAACTTACCCATCTGGGGTCTTGCTCAGACCACCCTGAAACACCACTGTTTCTCCAGTCATCTCATGTTTGGCTCTGATAGAAAAGAGGTCCAGTATTAGCTTTACCAAACTCTACCCTTGAGTAGACTGCACACTACCGAACAAGTAATTTGTTTTTCTTTATTAACTCAGTAACTTAACATTCTTTCAGTTCCAATCCCACAAAAAAACATAGTTGTGCAAAGCCACACACATTGCAAGGCATCTCATTAACCTTGTCACCTGCAATGTTAAGGAGAGCTGCAGCAAGTGAGAGTTCTGCTGTGCAGTCAGAAGGTAGAAAGTCATATAATGGACTGCAAATCTCTATTTCAAAATATAAAAATACCATTCCCATTCATCTAGTTTCTTCCCGTTTACCACCAATGAATCTCTACACTACCAGCCTAGGTTTTTATCATTCACAGTGGCCAAACCCACACCAGGTTAAGACAGGAGTAGGCTGTTAAAGAGCATTTCCAGCACTGACCAACATACAGAACTCATTGCTAGTGACAAGTGATCATTAACAACACTTTCTCAGCAAAAGGTGCATTTCAGGCACAAGCAAGCCCCCTTTCTGCAACATTCACGATGTGCAGAGCTGCTGCAAGTAGTCATTGTTCTCCGCAGTTACACAATGCAGCAAGCAGGAAATTTAATCAAATCCCAACTGATTTGAACTGCTTGAATCAGGACCGAAACATTATTTTGAAGCTTTGTGGAAAGGAACAAAACCAGAACAACTTCAGTCACAAAAAGCTCTAATAAGCTGAATTAAGAAATGTCCCAATTTGATTTTCTGGGAATGGATATTGGCTTGCCTTTGGCAACAAAACATCTCTTTCCACAAAAAAGAAATGCTTTTGTTCCCACAAGAAACATAGCTCAGAGTACTCTTGCACAGTGTTCTGAGTTCACTGTACCTTTTCCCAGTCATAAGGGTATCAACAAGAGTAGTGACCAGCTCTTGCTGATCCTGTTCACTTCCTAGTTCGTATATCAGCCCAAGACCTTTCGAAGCAACATCTTGACTGAGCTCTGCAAGAGATTTTATGAAGTAAAATTGAAGATAAGCATGTAATTAAGCATCACACAAATTTCAAAAAACAAGGTTCAACCAAAATCAAGATGTAGCAAACGCGGTTCTGTACTGCAGTTCACAGCTCTCCATTTTAGAGCAGATCTAGTCTGTCAAGACACAAACTTTGCATTCTGAAGCAGCAGTTGGTTCTGAAGGCATAAACCCCATGAAGTTAGGTGACATCTTGACATAAATACTGTTACTGCAGGGAGAGTTCCAAGAGCCATAGTATTCTGACACAGTGCTGGCACTCAAAGTCCAGCAATATTAATAATACTCTCTTCCACTTTGGTGAAGTTTGTGTAGACTGCTGGATGCCATTCTTTCCACCAGCTGACATCACAGATAGCAAAATGTGCTAGCTTGAAGAGGTCTCAGTGTTCCTGTCCAGGCAGAACTCTGTGATACACATCCTGTTGCCCAAAGCAGTGCAGAAGTAGCACCACTGAACAATTTCTGTTATTACAATCTGGAGGGGCAAATGCAGAGAAATATTTGTGCTTGTTTACCAAAACATACAAAAAAGTTGTGCTTCTTATCTCTGCATGTGGTGCCTACAAAAGAAATCATCCCCATTAACATCAGAAATGGGACTTTTCTACAGTCATCTTTCAATGCTGACTGACAGAGAGGGTGTAGTTGACTTTTTGCCTGTTCAAAGATTCCCCCCATTCTGTTAAAAGCCCATCAAAAGACACAACTCTTAAGATGTGATAGTACTTACCATCACTATCTGACAGAATTGAAACAAATGCACTTTGAATATCCTTGAGATGAGACTGTAAGAAGAGAAAAGGGTCATTATTTTGGATCCTTTGTCTGGTCTCCAGGCAGGGCCCTAACAGATAAACAGAGGCTACTCTATCAATGGAGCTGTTTATTTGACCTACACCTACGACAAGAACTGCCCCTCTTTCCTGACCAGTAAGGAGCAGCCTGGCTGGCACTCACTGAAGATAACAGTTAATTGTCCAGCACCTTTTTACAGCTACCATGACATTATGAAGCCACATTTTATTTTCCTTGCCTCATACCTGGCAGCAGCGCATCATAAATCTGCCTTGCAGCCAGATGGGGCTTTCTTCACCCCCAAACTTAGTGAGTTTTCCCAACCCTCACAAGCTGCACTGTTCAGATGAGTGTAACATGCACAAGGTTTTACATGTAACAGCTAACATCTGCATAGCACCTATTGTCCCAAAGCTGTTTACCATTACCTGGAAAGCACAAAATGGTTACATGGTCCCATCACAGTCTGTAGTACCTCTATGCAAAGAGAGGACATTTTGGCTGGGACTGGGTTATTAAGTCCCTGTATAGGACCTTTCATGCTCTCTCATTACAGAAGGGCACTGTAAGTATGAGGTTTTATCAAGATGTACTAAAAATATACCATACATAAAGCACATCGTATTTGCTCCCAGGTACCAAAGTTGTGATAAACTCTGTGAAACAAATTAGTCCATTTCTCCTCCTTCTTCCTCTCCTATATTTTATATTTATATTATTAGATTTATATTTTCCAAATATAAATCCTAGAAACTATACAGACACCAATCTCTTCTTCCCAAGGGAAGATGTACTGCTGCTTCATCTTACAACAGCAACTTATGCTGAGCTTACTCTGACTTGAGTGCAAGTCAGATGTTTACAAAGGTGACAAACAGCTTTGTTCATCTGCCAGTTAGTCTGTTCCTCTATTAACAGAAGATAAGCCATGACTCAAAAAGACCTCAGTAAGGAGTGCACCAGCACCAGAGGAAAAGAGGCAATGGAAGTGAAGGGTAAAAAAGGGACAGAAATGAGGCAAGAAGCAAAAACAGGGACAAGGAGTTAGTGTTAGGAAAAGGCATATTTCTTACTTTAATTGCTTTGTGCGTGCTCAGCTTCTTCACCATTGACAGAAGCCAGATGCAAGCTGCCTGCCTAGTGTGAGGGTTGGGGCTGATGATGTGCTTGTTCAAAATAAGGTCTAGGACCCAGGGAACCACGTCATTCACTTTCAAATCTGTATGAAAGAAAGAAACGGGGAGGGGAGGGGGGAGCGGGGAGCTTTGTGAATCATCCATATCCATTTTTAATGTCAAAATAATGTGCAGCAGTAATGAAAAACCTATTAAGCCCATGAGTACTCAGGTTACATCTCAATCTCTGCTTATTTAAGAAAAGTCTTCACTGGAGTCGCTGGGAAGTATTTCTCCTACTAGAAACACTGCGTCCTCCTAACCCTTCATGAATGTGTTTCAGAGCCTATGGCCAAGAAGAGGTACCATTCATATTACCTAAGACTCAGGGCACTATTTTTTTGTTTTGTAAGGGCTCAAAATTTCTAGAGCAATGGCAGGGTTCGATTTCTACCCCATGCTGTACGTGCTCAGCTTCGTGTACACTAGAGATCTAAGACCACTCTCACAACATTAAAATGTGTTTGCAGGTCTGAGGCTGATATTTACAGCTGCCTGGTTTGAAGCCAGCATTTTGTCATGCTTGTATTCCAACAGTACAGAACCTTAGTTCTTCCACAGAATTTCTGCGTTTACTGCATGGAAATGTCACTTAATCATATCACTTGAAGCTGTTGGAAAAACACTTGCAATATAATTTTATAACCCTATTTTCCAGTGCAGCCTTCAAAATGTCATTTTAAAAGATTTGTTATGTTAAGAACTAACACAACATGGCAAACCAATGAGAAAAAATAAAACAAATACAGAGTCAAGCAGCAATGAATTACATTTCATTAAGAAGCTATTTAAACAGCCCACAAAATAATGTCTTCTACCTTCTGAGCAGACGGACTTGAAGAGGTGAAATGACCTGTATATAATACCATACACAAACACAAAATGTCTCTTATGTCTACTGTTATAAACCAAACAGCCCAGAACTGAAGCTATGGAGCCCAGTGTTAGTCCAGATGTTTCCCAAGCCAGTCCCCACAATAGGAAGGCCTACCTGAAGGAGGGATATATTCCTCCTCTGTGACTGTCCATGCATCACGTGCAGCCACTGAGCTGGTTCCTACTGCAGCACTGGTAATGGCTTCACCAACTGTGAACTGCAGTTCTATTTGTTTGGCCTGAAAAACACATCGGGGCATCATGGACAGTACTAACTAAACACACACCAAAATTTTCATAGTTAATAGACAAATACATAGTCCCTCTCCCAACCCCAATTTTCAGCACTGATCTGCAATAAGATCACTATTTTGGTGAGCTTCTGACCCACTGAAATTGATGGAAAAAGAGGTGATGTCAAACTCTCCAAAATGAATGGTAAAAGCTAAAATTTTCACTTTTTTTTTAAAGCATACAAAGTATTGAGTAGTCTCTGCAGAAGTTCAACTTAGTGGAAAGAAAGAACTGGACAGACAGGACGAAAATAAAACAGTTAGAATGAGACTGCCAGTGATTAACGAAAATTACTGCAGCTTTGTTATAGTACGTTGTAGTAAAAGAGTCTCCTCTAACTCCATCCAGAAGCTGATCTCTTAAAAGACGCAGAAAACTCTTTTCACTTTAAAAGAATTCAGACAGTACTTTTTTTGCTTCACTGTCCTTAACACTATTGTCTGAGCCTTCAAGAACAGGATATCCAGAACTCTGCTGTTTTCCTGTAATTATTTATGATGAATCTTGACTCATAAGAATTCATTTTTATGCCTGCTGAGTACCTTCTAGATTGCTTTCCTTACTCTCTGGAAGGACAGAATGTTCAGGCACTTGGAGAAGTAAGCCCTTAGCTTAAGGGCTAAGATAAATTGGGTTTTTTCAAGTACACCTTTTATAAAGGAATTTGTAATGTCCCCATGCAGTTACAGGAGAAAAACACAGCACTCAAACATCATTTCATGTTTATGTACGCAGTGCTCCTAGGATTCTAAGTATAGTGATAGGACAGTTGACTAACAGCTTGAAACTGAAAGAGTAGGTTTAGATTGGATATTAGGAAGAAATTCTTTACTGTGAGGATGGTGAGGCCCTGGCACAGGCTGCCCAGAGAAGTTGTGGCTACCCAATCCATGGAAGTGTTCAAGGCCACGTTGGACAGCGCATTGAGCAACCTGGTCTAGTGAGAGGTGTCCCTGCCCATGGCAGGCGGACTAGAACTAGATGATCTCTAAGGTCCCTTCCAACTCAAACCATTCTGTGATTCTTCCTTGTTTGATCACATCAGATTGGAGGACTAAGTAAAGTATGCCTGTCTATATTCAATAGCTGCTTCTACAATGCAGAATCCAATGTCAGGATGAGCAGGGAAGAAAGGTAAAACAAGCTGTAAGTGAAGAACACTAAAAAAGCTCCTTGATTATTTAATTCTGCTATATGGCATATTGCAATATGTATAACAGCTCTGAAGTACTGTGCACAACAATGATGCATTAAAATGGAGAACAAATACACATACTCCTATAAACAAAGCTTCTAATTCAAATGAGTTGCATTAGTTGATGTAGTTCACATAAAAAAGGTGTACTTACATTACCCACTTTTAGGGTACTTTTGAATGCCGAAGTACAGACCTATAGCTTCATTACTATAAGATCTTTAGATTTTACATTTACAGTGTGTAAAAAAAAATCCATAATCCTCCTGAAGGGGAATGTGCGTTTTTCTCAGACTGTGGCAGAGACCTTGAATGCCAAGTTTTTAAACTGTGTGTAAAACACTGTGGCATAAAACATTTTAGCAGCCCAAAGTCTACCTCTGCTCTCTATTTCAAGGCAGATTTAAAAAACCCAGAGGCATTATTACAAAAAGACAACTTCCCTTGTAAATCTGGCTCTAGAGTATATAAAAAGCATCCTAATAGAAATACTCAGTGTAGTATAAAGGATAATACACTGACAGTGTCTCACCTCCACAGAATCCATTAAACCCTGCAGCAGTAGCTTCTGGTGAGGAAAATCTTCATCTCCCACTGGGAAGTAACCTAATGTTTGTATTGCTCGTTCCTTCATCTTAAATACAAACAAAAAAACAACACCATCACATAACCCTCCTGTAAATCCAGGAGATACATTTTAAACCCACTATTTTTCACCCTTGCTGAAGTTCTGCTTAAGGTACCAGAAGTCACACACACTGGTGGTTTATTAGATCAATCAGTACACCTCTCTTCCAAAACACAGGCCTCTGAGGATTATTTACAAGAAGATATTCCCATTTTTCTCTAATTAAAATCATGACTATTCACATTTTCATCCCTTAAGCCCCTACTTATAACTACAGAAAGCACATGTGATCAACTGCTGGACAATATTGGAAGAACCTTTAGCCTAACTTTGACTCAATGAGGCCAATAACAACCCTAATTCCCTTAAAAGAGATCGAGTCTGGCAGAGAATACATACACCTGGGGATGAAACATTCAAAAACATTCAGAACTTAATCATAACATCACAACAAAACCTTGCCTTATTTGTTTCCTTGCTAGAAGGGATCCGGGCCAATAAGCTTTCAACAAGTTGTAGCTTTGTAAATCCTGTTCCTTCATTGGGAATTGGCAGGGGGCCATTCCTGCCAATCTCCCCAAGAGCCGTACAAGCAGCCACCACAAGGAAGGGAGAGGTGCTGTCCAGAAAAGAACCTACAGAAAAAAGCAAAACAGAATGACTCAAATTTATACTATAGTTTAGCAGCTGGCAGGCGCTTGTATTTTACCCATGCAAGAAGCAAAGCATTTATCTCCTCTAGAGCTGGTAGGAAGTGTTATGCTAGAATAAAATCAAAGTGAAAGGCGAAATTGAGAGGAACTGAAGCAGTGGCACTGCTCCTAATTGTGCTATGTTGTTCTGTGAGTTGAGTCCACCTACGTTTTGTTGAAAAGGCTTATGTCCATACATCTAATCAGATTACAATCTTACATACTGTAAATTCTGTCTCAAGATTACAGTTCTATGGGCTGAGTATCTCAGAAAATGTCAGAAAAATCAGAAAAATTCTCAGCCTCAAATGGATTGAGAAAACAACTGTTACATGCAGCAAAGTCTTAGGCAAGAAGTTACCTATTGTCTCTGTTGTTGACTTTATAAGTTGTTCTTGTTCCGGCATGATTGCAGTGTTTGGTTGTTCTATGTCATGTAGCTCCATTGTTCTGATTTTCCCTTTGGCCAAGTACCTTCCTACTGTAAATCCCAAAGCCAACAAGGATCCATGTTGGACCTCCAGGCACTACAGACAACACCAACAGTGCAAAAAATCTCATTTTCAAAGTAAGTGAAAATTTGCACAAAGCACTGATTTAAAAACACATACGGACAAGCCAGATCAGAAGGCACCCTGAAGAGTGCAGAGCTCTAACACATAAGGCAACAACAGACAGTTTGATATTGCTAGTGCTGTTTGATGAGTGGAGTCCTTTAAGACAAAACAACAAAACTTAGAAGAGGTTTAGGAGGACAGATTAAGAATTTATCACCAGCATTCATATTCCTAAAACTACCCTTTGGTAGTCAGGCAAAAAAAAAAAAATCATCCAACTCATCTGACTTAAAAGTACAGACTGACAAATGTAAACTAAAGATAATACTACATTATCTCTACTTAAAAAATGGACATACTCAGACTAAGGGGACAAAATGTACTCTGGTAAGAAGCAGAAAAGGGGAATTGCTCTAGATTTGCATTGCTAAGAACGAGAACACGGATGGCCTACACTGAAGACAATGCCACTACACAGTTTGGTAGGCCACAAATGGTGAAACTTATTTATTACAATTAAATGTCAAGAAAGTCACTTTCTCCGATGCTGATGCAGTGCAGAGACTATCTAATGACAATGCTCATTTCTACAGGTGAATTCTATTAAAAGGATTTTGTGCAGAAACAAGGCTGTGAGACTTAAGTGCTACCTTAATTGGGGGAAAAAAAAAGGATGGAAGCAGGGGCTTAAACTTCAATTAGTTCACACTTCTGTTTTGTATCACAACCCTATAAAAAATTGCACCAATGCAACTGTGCTGCCAGAATGAGATCTTCAACCTAGTTTGGCCACCAGGGATTGCTCCTTGATGTGGTCTCACTACAGCAAAGTCAGCAGAAGATGGGTCTACACTTCAGCTATCCCTTCACACTGAATCACCACCCCCCTAGCTGTACTGATTCAACTGGTTTTGTACATTTGCAGCAAATAAGAGCTCTAATTGACTCAGATTCAAAAAGGCATGGGAACACCCTGCTTTTTTTTTTTTCTTTTCACAGTTCACATCACTGTTCTCAGACAGGTTCTGTGAAACTTCAACCACAGTTCCTGGGTGAAAGGGGCAGAAAGCAGTAGTGGGGGGCTGGGACTTGTCTGTGCTGGCTTCATAACCACAGGAGCTACACCCTACATAAAACTGAGCAATGGCACGGCTTTGGCTCACAAGTACAGCTTTCATAGATTCAAAATAAATCATGTTTGTTAACTATGGCATAAAGTGATAAGCACTTCTTGTCAGCATTTGAGCCTGTCACCTGTAATGTAAAATGGTGGCCCATAAAGTCCTTCAGAGAGACTGATACAAAAACATTTTCAAGAAATATAACCTGGAAATGCTACTCCTTTCCTTCCCTTTCGGGATTCAAGACACCAGCACAGAAACCTGCCCAATTTGTTTACAGAACTCCTTTTCCATGCTTGTAGTGGCAAAATGGAGAAATAAGGAAGGGGGAAGGAGCTGCTGGAGTGAAAGAAGGCTGGCAAACCCACCATGTAGAGATAAAGATGTGGAGGGCTGCTGAGCAGTCCATGTGGAATGGCTGGGAAGAAGCCACAGCCCTCATCCAGCACAAGACCCAGAGGCAATGAGGACCCAGGAGGCAGCTATGGCTCAGAAGGGGAGGAGTTAAACGTTTAACAAGTTAAACATTTTCTAGGTACTGTGGGTATCTGTAGATGCTCAAGAATAAGGAATTGGTAAACTATTTGAAGAAGGTAGTGTGATCCATTACCACGCAATGGGACACAGCTATTTAGCTGGTTAAAAATGGTAAAATGCATGACGGTGCTTTGCACTCTCCTACTGATCTTAACAACAGCTTCATGGATTAATTTATTTAAAGACCTGTTCCACTCATCTACAACAAAAATCCCTTCTCACCACCCAGTTGGAAGCCAGCTACTTAATTTTACACCCAGATTAAGGCTAACACAACCTGGACACTCTGTGAGATTCAAATATCCCATCAGTTAAATGACATGAATAAAAACAAGAAGCAGACAAAGGAAGGTAGTTACATGGTTGTCTTTTGTCATCTTGATCAGCTGCTCCAAGGCTGCCCTAAGCTCATCTCCAGACATGGTAGACAACACTACAGAATAAAACAGGGCAGCAAGCTCACGCATTTCCTCTTTATTAGTATTCATCAGGCTCTGTGGGAGTTTAAAAAACAAAACCAAACCATGAAATATGGAAGCAGTTTCTTATACAGGCTGTGCATAGAAAGATTCAATATACAGAGACAACTGTCATGCAGCTACATAAGTAGTTCTTAACTCAGAAACCACTCTGTAAACCAACAGCATTATCAATTTGTAAGAAACAAAGCCCTCAATTCAGCAAAGCATTCTTACACACTCAGCTTTTTGGAGGAAGATGACACTAGCCACAAGAGAGCCACCCATCAGTACTGTGTCAAAATATGTCGATCAAATTCCTGGCCAAATTTTCTCTTCAGCTTAGAGCTCTCACATTTGCATCCATACTGAGCTAAAAAAACCCACACCCTAAACCCACTATTTCCCCAAAGCTACCAGAGGTTTCCATACCCTTTTTATTAATCAAAGGGGGGAAAAAGGTCCAAAAGGGTTAAATCATTTAAATGCAACAGCAACAACAAAAAAAAAAAGTCCAAGAAATCACAGTTCTCAATGCAAAATTATCCACTTTGGAACTGAGATCTTGTATTATCTAAGTAAACTGTTAAAAAGTTGACTTTTGAAAGCCTTGGGTCATTTGTTACAATAATCTTACCTCTGCCAGCAATTTGATACATAATGCAAAAGACTCCTATGAAAAATTCATGCCCAAATCTCTGAATGGCTTGGGCCACCACAAAGAAAGCAAAATGAGCCAAACAAGCAAACAAGAAATGACCTCTGTCAGGCTCATGAAATGTAACACTAACTTCATCTCCAGGCTTGCATGAGATCACACAGCTGACTTCTAGTAAACTCCTGAACCTGTTCCTTTCCCTTGGCAAGGCAAAAGGATGATTTACAACAGTGTTTCTGAAACTAGATATTATCAGTAACCACCCCTAGAAGCTTAATTTTGCAAATGGACACTAGGCCAAAGGAAAAATAAGGCTTTTCTAAAAATGATGACGAATACTGAAAAAGAGAATGTTTTTAAGTACTTTCCTTTGCAGTTCATACCTGCATGTAAATGAGACGTGATAAATCGCACACAGTGCAATGTAGCACAGATACCATCAGGAGAAACTACTCAAACACGCTATTTTTTTTTAACCTTTAAGTATTTGTTTCTGCCAGATTCCCCCAGTGAAAGGAAAGGCAACCTGTAAGAGCTTCAAAAATCCTGGATGCTTGAATCAAATTTAAGAAATAGCACAAAGTTGTCTGAAAAAAGAATCTAGGGAAAGCAGAATTCTCTTTGCCTTATTCCTAAGCAGGCACCAGTTTATGGGGGTTTTTTGTTAGTTTTGGTTGAGGCTACTAAATAAAAAAAAAAACTCCAAAGAAAGGCCTCTAAAACAATAAGGGATCTAATTAATCTCATTTTCTGAGAAGCCACTCACATCTTCTCACTGAAAGATTTCCATTGTTAAACAGTTTCTTCAAAAATGTGCAGAATTTTGTTTTCAGTTGTCTTTTGCAGAGAAAAAAACTGGCTGACTATGCCAACAGAACTGATAACATAGATTACCCAGGTGTAGGTCAGTGAACAAGGTCAATGAACAAAATGAGTAACACCAAAGAACTAAAACATAATTTTCCCCCTCCTGGTACATATAACATCTCATGAGGTGTTGACTGTAAGTATAAATACCAGACTTCAAATTAAGTGCATACTAGGAAATAATACTCTGTTTCACCATGAGACATACGCCAGATTTTGCTAATGCCAAATGCCATCCAAACAAAAGAAAAAAAAAAAGGAGGGGGTTCAGTATACCTTTATCCAATCCATTTTGTCTACAAATCTGGTGGCTAGTTTTTCTGGATACACTGAAACAACTTCTAGAAGACAATACATGACTGGCAAACCTAAACAGTAATTAAAGAATCATGTTATTAAACAACTCCAGTATTTAAAACAATCTAACAATCAATGATAAAAAGAGGTTAAGAAGTATCAGGCATTTCAAAGCATTCATCCGCAATTCAGTAGGGATAACAATACAGAATAATAGGGTATAGTATTGCTCAGAAATATTAGGAAAGCTAATAAAAGCAAACACTCTGGTAGCAATTTGTTCTAAACGCATTCAAGTGTTTTAGACTACACTTGTGGCAGATAAATTATTATCAGAGTGAGGAAGACACAGCATTCACTAGTAAGGAAGCTGTTACAGACAATGGCTTCACAATTTTACACTTTCATGTCAAATGATGCTGTAATTTTACCACCCTATTTTCTCCCACCTACGTAACAGCATAGAAGAAAACAAGCTTAAAGTAAAGGGTATATAGTCCACACTGCAAGTCTGTGACAGCTGTAGCCAAGTTCAAAGCACTAGGTAACTCATTTCTAGTAAGAGAAGACCTCTTTTTCTTCAGCTTGCTGCTGCATACAGCTTCTTACCTCCAACACCAGCTAAGAGCTGCTGAAGAAGGCCAATATATATATGTACAGGGTTGGTTTCTGCACTTTTTGAAGAGGATGAGGAAGAAGAGAAAGATATGTGGTTGCCAGACATGAGGTTTCTTATGTAACGTCCAATGGCTGGAGCATGATCTTGCATATCTGCCAAGCTCTGTGAGGTTGGCACCACACCAGCACTGTGAGCAAGACACATCCGCAGATACAGAACTATCTAAGTAGAGAAGATAAAAACACAGGATATTGAGTGCCTGAGCACTTGAAAAACCAGAGAGGAGAAAAAAGAGCAGGGAATATGCTATATTTAATGTAACCAAAACTAGACAGTTTCTTCTTTAACCAAACCTAGACAGAAGAGTCAGTATAGACACAAGAACAAATATAAAGTGTAACAAATCTCAGGACCAGTTTCTGTGATTCACCTCTGTAAGCTGACATCTGGACAGTGACTGCATCACTCTCTAAAGATTATATCATACGCAGACTTTTGGTTTATCATCAGCTGATGCAACCTCCTTGCAAGCAGTTCAGCCTGTACCCTATACCAATTTGGCAAATGCAAGGCAACACATTGCTAAAACAGTTCTTGCTTCCCATCTGACTTTGTGTCTACAGGTCGCTGAAGCCTGGCAATCTGTTATGAAAAGAACAGCCTCAAGGAGCATAACAGGAGTTTTGCAAAGGACTTTCAGTTTCTCTCTCTGACATGCCCCTACATTATATATGCTGCAGAAAGCAGTGGAGCAACCCTCTCAGGAACATTCCTCCCAATCCCCCATGAAAATCCTGTTCAGACTGCCATTTAAAGACAAAGGATAGAGTTAATTCCAACATCTGTTTAAAAGAATTTTAAAATGTAGCTGACTTATCGTAGCTATTAGCTTCTTGCAGTATCCCCTAAATGAATAATGGTACAGATATTTAAGGAAGTAAATTCAGACAGTTACCTCTCCAAATGTGGCAGGATTAAAAGGCAACGCTGCAGTTCCAGTCATATATTTAGCAGGGGTTTTCATTCGGTGAGAGGCCTAAACAACAGAGTATATTAAGAGTGGAACATTCAGACCCATAACAGCAGAGATGTTGGAAAGATCAATGAAATTTTGCTGATCTGACTGTGTTAATCCTCCACTTAGCAACTGAAAATGTACAACAGCTCTGTAACAAGAAGGACACAATGCACTTGGAAATGGTACAGTTCAGGTCGATCTACTTTACTATCAACTTAGAAAGTGGAAACTCTGAATTGATGAGAGGGAATGGAAGGGGAAGCTGAAAGAGTAAAATGGTCTTTCTTCCCTTCAGGGAAAAAAGAAGTGCTTTAGAATTTAAAAACAAAATACCTCGAAACTTTCAAACTCTGAGGTGTCCCACTGACAGGCAGCCAGGAAGCTTTCATAGGGCAGCTCTGCCTGGAGAGGCTGCAGAGCAGCCAGACTTCCCCAGTAGTGTGAGGTGGATGCTCTGTGCTGCTGCACCAGCCAAACCCAGGCAGTCTCTCAGACTCTGCAGGTGGAAGGCTGCTGCAGCAAGTGAGCAACTTCTTTCCATGGAAATGTTAGCTATGACAAGCAGGAATATTCTATAAGAAAAACATCTGAACAGGAGGCTTCCAGTGAAACCCACTGCAAATGTTGCAGAAAAGCATGTATATATTAAATACATATTTATATATGCACATCAGTGCAGGGCTCGATTCAGCTAGGCAGCTTTGCACCTGAATGAACACACAAAACAATTGCAGATGTCAACAGACTCTCACTTCTCTTAACATGCTGAGATCTTTTGCTTCACTATTATTTTAGTGACATCCAAAATCATTACAGAAAACCTGAATTAGTGAACAGAAGGTGATTCCCTTGACAAATGGGTTCCCATTCACACCTAGCAGATTGGGTCCCACTCTTTCACACATACTTTCTTGCAGGGGGAAAGAAGGATTGTGCTAATTCATGCAGGAAAGCCATTTTGCATCTCAGCCAGTTGTGCCAAGCAATGCATACAGATGTCTCAAACATCTCTTAAAACTCACAGATTATTGATGATGTGTGAAAATTCACATTTAGAGATAACTGACCAAACTCCAAGGATTTTGAAATACACCTTCAGGAATGTAAGGAGATCTGAAAAGTGCTCAAAAATTCTTTTTGAAGTTTCCTCATGAGTGAGAAAATCTTGCTTTTCTCAGCAGTGATTAAACTACACTGATCCATAGTTATTTAGTGCTATTACAGATGTTAAGGAAAATTTTAAAATTACCTACAAAGGGACACACACTCAATCTTGGTTTCTTAACTTTCAAATACATATTTAAATAACCAGCATTCTGGACAAAAAGCAAGTTCTCATAGAGCTTCCAATGCTTCATGTGGCAGCAGAGTACACCAACAGAGTACACCACCATCAGAGAATACATTTCACAGGAAATCTGTCAGGTTTAAGGGTTCTGCTATTACAGATCTCTTACAAAGTCAGACATGCTCCAACATTACAAACTTCTGACATTTCTTTAAAAGGTAGATGATAACAGGAAAAAAAATACTGCCAATGACTCCACACATCTTTATAGTTTATAAACCCACTACAGCTACTCTAGGTCCCCCGGGTAGATGGAGCTCGTCAGCCCCTAAGGCCATCCATCTAAGAGAAGGTCACTCTAAACAAACCTACG
>JAWWLV010000100.1:22146757-22184504 GCA_035041135.1 Platyrinchus mystaceus | reverse complement strand
TTTGGCATATCATTTCACTAAACTCGTGAAAGGCTAGTTACGTGGCCATTATGCCCATAAATTGCAGTGAAGATGAAAAAATAAGCCAAAAATTAAGTCAACAAATGAGACTTTTTTACTTGTTCCAGTATCTCCTTTATGGCACTGATTCTTTTTTCTGTTTTATGCACATTATTTTTCACTGGGCCAGAAAGAAAATGGTCCTCCTCTGCCTTCACAACACATTTGTGAGCAAGACCTTATTTGTGAAATATGCTGGATTATCAGCCTTGAATTCTGGATTGCCCGTTCCACACATCATTTGCACAAATTCAACAAAGCAAAATACTGCCTTTGTTCAAGGAACTGCCTTATTACTTAACACCTGGATCTCTTGCAATCACTGCCAGCAGAAAGTAATAAGTGGTAATCTTGGCAATGCAATACGATGTGTGGTCCTCTCCATGATTTTCCCTAACTTTATTCCTTGGGGTAGGTGACAGGACAGGGAAGGGAAGACCACACTTACCACATGCCTGAGCATCAGGCATTTGCCATTTATTGGGACAGAAGCATCATACCTTGTCTTGAATGTAAAGGACCATTTCAGGGAAGGAAGGCAGCTGCTTCCCAGAACTCTCCTTTTCATTTTTTCCAGAAAATGTTCTCAGTACCCGCTGGGCTTCTCCATGTACCTCCTCCCGTCTTTCATAAGAAAAGATGAAAACAAGACATTATTTGCATAGAACAAATGGCCTCTAATTATCAGTAAGGTATGTTGGGAAGCTGGGGAAGAGAGAACAGTTTTTAAATGAGATGTGGGGGGTTTTTTTGAAAGGAAGGGAGAAAAAAATCTTGCATTAGAACTTTTAATGATTTGTTTACTTTAGAGGGGGAAAGAAAAAAGAATAGTAATGAGTGCTCTCTGCAAAACCATCTATATGAGCTCACTTCTGCTGCTCTTACATCCTTCTAAGGTTCATAAGCAGTTCCTGGTTCCCACATCTTTGTCTTCCTATCTGCTACTCCTCCCTATCACTTCCTATAGTCAAGCTTCAGGTAACACCTACCAGGTTTATCATTACCTCCTTAACAGTATATAACTATTCCTGAAACAGTGCTGACACTGCAGTGACAGAGCTGTTTGTTGCAATTGATCTGTTTAGCTTTCCTTAGTTACATAATAGCTACTCACATCAAAAATTGAGCAATTAAAGTAAGTAGGAAAAATCCCCACCACTTACACTGTAGCAACAGAAAACTGCAAATGAAATGATTAGTGTCATTTAACAAGTCACCTACACCTCAGCAGAGTGTGGCAACTCTCACAAGTGCATCCTCTTGACTCTACAAATACCAGCTAAAACTAGACTGATAAAATTTGCCAGGAAAAAATTCCTAGCCACTGCAAAACTGATTTCAGTTAGTGCATTTCTACTTTGCAGTTGCAACTGATCATTAAACATGAAGTGCTCTAGTGACAGCAATTCATATGAAACAAGAAAAACAATCCAAAGCAAAGGGTACCACAGAGCACAATAACGGTTCTCCACAGAACTGCCAAGAATGTCCCTGTGCAAATGTTAATTTCTGAATTACCATATTTGATCTTCTGTGAGTTATTTATGTGCAGACTTACATACAGGCATTCATATTTAATCCAAATATACATTGGATGCAAATATGTGTGCAAGCGCATATATATATATATATATATATGAGAACATAACTTATAGAGGAAAATAACTTACGGGTCTCCTGCAGCTAATAGAAGTAAGTATCTGGACGGGATATGATCTGGAGGGAACACTGTGCTAGCAAATTTCACAGCCACTTGACGTACTTGAACTTCAGGCTTAAAGGGAAAAGACACAAACATATGGTTGAGTTTTAAATGACAGCACTAATGACTTGCACTCACCACTTTTACATCATCAGTCGACTGTTTTGTCTTCTGGTACTGACATGACTCAAAGAGTTTAGACATTTTGAGACACTCTTTGTGCTAACTCTTTATATGGCAGAAGATGGGGAAAAGCTTCTCATATACACACAAGTGGGAAATGAAATATTTAATTAAATACAGGCACATTTTGGGGAACCATAAATCAGGGTTATCACTCTCTTGGACTGTTCCATCCAGGCAATTTTGAAATTAATATAACATACATCATCTATTCACAAAAACAAAGCTATGCTTTAGAGCAGCACAGCCACTAGTGGAAAAGAAAGATGAGCCTAGGGTGGTCATTCTGTCTACAAGGTAGAGAGTCTCCAAAAGATATTGCCTGGAGATCGAGATCCCTTGAGCAAAAGAGTCAAGAGTCAACAGCAAGAAAAGAGTCTCTTACACAAGAAATACACATACCTCCTGAGTACCCATACAAACATGGAGTATACAAAAAACACTTTCTGAAAATTCAGACCTCTGGGGTATTCTGAACACAAAGAAGGTACTCAGTAAAGTAAGAGAGTCAGTCAAGTGTGGTTTCCTCAAGACTAATGTCTTAAGGCTGAATTCTTGGGGAAGTTCCCAGGAGCCTTGTGTCAGAAATCACATAGCCCACTGAAACCCCACTTAGCGGTGAATGATCCCTTCTACCAAACTCTTGCAGTCTCAACACATTTCAGAAGACACTGTCCTTGAAGCATCTACTTTTCAGAGTTGCCTTATGAGGAGACTACGAGAAACATATAGTGCAATTGCAATAGATTTGTTAGTTTGCTAAACAGAACACAAATAGAGAACTGCACTGTCATCTTCCTTGAAGCCACTGAGCCATATTAAAAATATTTTATTTGAGCATACACACCCCCTCCTTCTCCCAGATAGGCCAATACACTCAGCAAGAAAAAGGAGACTTATTCCAAAAGTATCTAAAAGAAGTGTCAGAAAACAGGAAAACAATTAATGGCACTTTTTTTTTTAAGGTATGCAATTTTGACTCCACTGAAAATACCTTTATTAAATAAGAAGCTACAAGAGCTTCCATTAGGGTACGCTGGGCTCCTTCCAAGTTACTGTACGCTCCAACCATCATAGACAATGCCTCCTGAATGGCAAGCCTAGTATCAGCATCTTCCTGCAGCACAAAACCAAGGGTTTTCACTTTACAGAGTGTAGTGTCAAGAATTAAACAAAACAAGCAAAAAACAATAATGATTCCCCAAAGCCCCACCAGTACCCACCTTGCATAAAGCTTCAAAAAACTGCTGTACCAGTGCTATATCCTTGGTAAACAGCTGAGGCATTCGGCTGAAACAAGATATTTTAACTCATGAAGCTTTTGGTTCTTTCAATTCAAATTCCAAATGTGAAATCCCTCACATTTGGTCTTCCCCTCATCCCACATTATAATTGTCAAACAATCAGAGCCAGCACAGAAGGTTTGCCTTATCTTAGCCATATCCACCATAAAACAGCACACTCTCCCTCCCTTAACACAATTTGGAAAGCGAAACATTCTACCGATAATCAGTTAGATCATCAGCACATGACTGAACATGACACTTGTCCAGCTTCATGCCCTCTGGTCTTTCCCGTATATTTCTTAACATTTATGTTTCTGGCAATCTCCAAAGTGAAATTATTTCTTAAATTCTGTTCATAATTCATGAGCTGCCATTAATCACTGCTAGAGAAACTATTAACCAAAACATTATTTCTTTTTACATCTCTGGAGATGTCACAAGAAGAATGCTTTTCTCTGCACCATGCACTCAGCTGCAAAATTGGCAGGTGGCATAAAGCTTGCTGTTGATAAATTAACTGATTACTTTGGAAAAATTATTCAATGTACCATTACTTAAATGGTGCTTCAGTTACCTGGAGAGCTTTCCAACCGCTGAATATGCCATTGACAGCAGTTTTGAATCCTTGAATAATAAAACAATAAATAAAATTCAGCAAAACCAGAAATATATGATGGCGTATTTTTTATAACTAAACATTAACTTTAAAGCCTGCCTACAAAGTGCTCAAATAGTCTTTCACGTAAAAAATCCTGAAACATAAAATATTCCTATCCAAAAATAAAAGCATTATATAGGAACAGAGGGAGCACACTTTCCTCCAAGAAACAGAACAACTGCAAATAGCAGCAAAAAGTAAATGACCCTTCTGGTCTCAGCTAATCACATTTTATTTCAAGAGCGACAGATAAGGAGATTCAGTGAGCATAAGAAAGAGTAGTAGAGGGACAGAAACCTTCCACTAGACTTAAACAGCAGTTGTAAACAAAAGAAGCTGTTTGCACACTGGATCCTGCAGCACATTTATATATGGGCTTACTATCTCCTGAACATTCCCTTTTCATGCCTTTCCCAATGGCAGGGGAGGCCCATGCATTCAAGCACCAACTCAGGCCAGAAGGTCACAATCAACAGTTCAAATGAAGCAGCAAGAGGTTCAAAGGTGCAGAAAGGGTTATCTGCAACATCAGCCCTTTGTAAGGTACATGTAGCAGTATGGTGTGGAATTTGCCTTCTGAAATTGCACTGGAAACACCTCGCCAGGCCAGACTGGCATTTGCAGTTTTGTTTGTTAACACCCTTCCCATCGCAATACCATGTCTGGACAGGAAGGGTGGAAAGTATTACAAGCAGGCTGCTTATCACAACAGGACAGACACCCAGAGCTGAGGTCCCTGTGTGTTCCAGAGTAACAGCACCTACATACTACTCTGGCCTCACTCTTTAGAGTCCCAACACTATTATTTCCTGCGACTCTGCAAATGATGCCCAAGCACCTATGTGTAGATGTCAAATAAATGAGTTTTCCTATACAGCCTTCCAAAATATTTGCTTCTCTTCCAACAAAAATTCTTAAAAGGTATCCTTTCAGAGCTATCTCAGGCAACCACCACAAAAAGATTAATCACTTTCCATCATAAAGGTATTTGTCTTTTCATAAAATCATCTGAATAATTATAATAAAGAACCTTTCATCTTACCTCTTTGTATTCATTGATCAGCTTTGTAAGTCCATTTAAAAGCATTGGGCCTAATGGCTTTATTTTACTCTCTGGACAACTGCAATTAGAGACACCAATAAAGAAAATATTATCTTTTGCATCCCTTAAAAGTATCTTCTCTAATGTCACTTTTTCTCAACTGAAAAAGCTGAGAAATTGCAGCTTACTGTGTGCAAGGACTGACACAGAACTATCAGGATTAAGTAAAAAACCCCTTACTTCCTACAAGTTTTAGTACTTCTTAGTTCAGTTACATATTTATTTAACAGAGTGGTTTCTAGGCAAATAGCTAAAAAACACTGTGCTCTCTGAATTACTTACATTATACAAATATGATGCACAAACTGCAACGACAGACTTCTCAGTTTTGCATTTGTGTTTGCACCAAAGAGTCCATCATAAACCACCTGACCAAAAGGGAGAAGGAGCAGATCAGAGAGTATCTGGCTTCACTTTCAAAGGTTTTCCAATTCCCCCTCTCCTCTAAACACTATCATCAGTTACAATTCTTCCCTTCTCTAGGTACTGGAGGAACTGTATTACCAAGCTTATTAGGAAAAGCATCTCTGGAACATAAGCATTACCTGAATGTTAGCTGGGAACATTTCTGCAGCTTGCCGGGATCTCAGAAGATGAGGAACTATCTTTAATTTAACACGGGTGCTGACTGATTCTCGTTTCATTTCTGGTTTCAGAACAGATCCCTGTTAGAAACAGAAATTAAATAGTGCATCTTTGGACAGCAATACTTTTAAAGTTAACAAATCAGAACTGCAAATCAGAACACACTGGGACAGAGAAAAAACCTATTCAATAGCACAGTGAATAGCAATGTTCAGTGAAAGCAGAGATAGAGGAAGTGATAGATTTAAAAAATAAATGTATGTCTTCTTCAAATAAAATATGGCAACTAAAATTACTTCTTCAGAAATTAAGAAGATATGCAACTCTGAAGGCAAATCTTACCTCCTTGGTTTTCAGTGGTATATCCCCAAGATACACTTTATACATTTTGTTGATGATAGCAGGATTGTTCCAGTCAATTAAACTGAAGAAAAAAACCACATTGAACAGCAACATGTTATGATTCTGACCTCTGATTGCTTCTCAAAATATATGTGGTTTAAAGCATTTTGCATCATATTCACATTCCTCCCAAAGTTTAAACAGAACTAGTTTGACTTGTAACCACTCTTCCCACATATATATAATCATAAAGAATGTGAAGTGATTACACTTATAATTTCTAACAACATATCATCAAATAATTTGTGAGAAACCTATGTGTTCCCTTCTCTCCCACTGTAATAAGACATACAGACTACAGTAATCTACCAACTGAATACAGAATGGTAAGCTATGAACTACCATATATTTCTTATAAAACCCACTTAACATTACATATTAACATGCATTTCATCCACAAAGTTATTTTGTCTGACTTCAAATTAAACAGTCCTACAGAAGCCACCTACACATTTCAAAGACAGGCCTATCTTGCTCCCACGTCCTACATGAGCCAGCAACCCTCGCAAGATCAATGTCTCAGCCAATAGTACCAACAGCCATTACTCTGGCCCCATGATGAGTTAAAGACAGAAGCATTGTCTTTAGATGATGAAAGGTGAACTGCAGCCAAGCCAAAGTTTTAATAATGCAGAGAACAGTAGCTGCCAAACTTCCTAGACTATGATCCATTTCACAATTATTGTCTTTACTCTCTTAATAAATTAAATGAAAATATACTTTTCTGAGAATCATTTACTAGGGCCTTATTGACCATTGAGAATCCACAGAGGGTAATGTTGAAACTACTGATATTCTCTACCATTTGTAAGAAAATGGCTCAAAAGCAATATAAAAAAATTATCAAAACCACACAGCTAAAGCTGTCAGTTCCAGGGCCAAGTGATGTTCCCAGGTGGTGAGCCACACCGTTTCCAGACTGGTGTGAATCCATGGCAGCTTCACAGGTACACAGTGGATTGCAGCTTTCCTCCTTTCAGAGCACAGTCTCTCTGGATCATTACATTCACTGAAGCTAGCTTAAGACACTAATACTGTCTTTTCCAAACATCCAGACCATACCTTTGTTTGCTCTTTAGTTCAAGGTCTGCTGCAGTGGCAACGCTGTGTCTTGTATCACTGGAGGCTACAACCAGGTGTATAACAGCTTCAAGCTCGGGCACTTGCTCAGCTTCAATAAACTTCACTATCCCCAGCTTACACTGTTCAACACCAGGGAAAGTAAAGACAATATTACTGACAAAAAAAATTGGATGTTACAGTAACTGTAGCAGTTCAGATGTCTGAAATCGTGGCTTCTGCTTGCTAAGGTAAGTTCACATGCTCTCCATCTTTTTAGCTGAGCAATCCTCTCGCCTCCTGTTGAAGCAGTCACCAGCAGCAAAGTACCAGCATGACCATTAAGGATACGCCGTTACTCCACTGCCCAAAACGCTTCATAAACAGAAGACACTGTAACCTTTAAGAGGAAAACACAGGAGCAGGCTGAAGTCAAGGCTGATTCATAATCAGCTCTGAGAACTGCTGCCACATTCCTCCTGTCCCACCATTCCAAAATTCCTTCAGGCATCATGCAAAGTCTCTCAACAAATTCCCTCAGGGCAAATAATTATCTGTAGGAATTAGTTACATATTTCCCTCTGGTCTTCCATTCCTCTATCTGTAACCATCCCTGTGCCCACCCCCAGTTCTCCAAGGACCAGCCCCATAGCTCTGAGTACCTGTTCTAGCAGCTCTGGTGTCCATGGACTATCTCCAATTACCCTTTTGGCAGCATAAAAGCTCATCCCTGGAGGCGGCTGAGGGATTCCGGAACCTCCTGCACTACTCAATGAAGAGCCCTGGGTGGAGGGCACATTTTGTCGACTTTGAGATTCATTCAATACGAACCTTAGCAGGTGGGAAAAGACTTTCATTAGAGGCTTTACCAATGCACATTACCAACTAGATGCTGGAATGAAGGAATACACATAACTTGTCCAACTTCATGTATTTTTTTTTAATCCCATGACTCCAGTATACAACAGAATTTGAGACTCTGCTACCCATTATCCCAACATATTCTGCAAGAGCCATAAACCATCTCACTGTGTTTGAAAACAAACCTCAGTTAGGAGAGAGTTCACTGGCATTTCCTGAAGAGGTTCGCAGGTTACAAACCAGAAAGAATTATCTCTTTTGTCTTAGAAGTAAAAATACACATACAGCACTACATTCGAGAAACTTGTGCTAAAAGCTTCAATGACATTTGTATGTGAAAAACACAAACCTACCAAGGGAAATAATGAAGCATATGCAATACAAAGTGGCAGGAAACAAACCCTGATATAAAAAATAAATAAAGGAGATACGGTCTTGGAAAATATCAGTTTTAGTGCTGGACAAGGAAGGAAAGCAAACCCAAAAAGATTAAGTTAATAAGTCTTGGTCTTCTGGAAGACTGGCTAGTCTAGCTGCCCTGTGCATATCTCCAATCTTTCACAAAAGCCACTCCACCTCTCCACTTATCCTTGGAAGCATGAAGGCATCAAAATTGTAGTGCAGAGACCAACAAGAATTACTTGACCCCAGCCAGCCATTCACTGTTCTGCATTCAGCACACGGGCAACAAAAAAAGGTAAACAGTCTCAACAATAAGGATAAACATTCATTCCAAGTCTCATTAGTCAAAGCTTTAAGTGCTTGATTGTTAGCTTTAAGCCCTACAGTTGAGCTTCCTGGTTCCTTTACTACATGGCAAGGCTAATTCACAACTGGACAATGATAGAGCAAGTTCTAACAAGCGTAAGTTACATATAAACTGCTGCAGTCCCACCCTGGGGAGCAAGACTTTAAGACACAGATATCAAAAGTCACGGGCTAGCTGAAGACGCTCTCTAAGTACCTTCTGGAAAGAAAATTAAAACCTTCACCCCCTACTTTTGACATCTCAGTGTTTTCTCAGAGGTCCCTTTCAACCTATAAGATTCTGTGATTTAAAAACTCCTGCCTGGCCAGAGTACAAAAGCGTGGAAGGGAGTAAAGTCTTGCTGCAAAGCCCAAGGACTTCATTTGCTGAAGCTACAGCCACAACAGTGTGGGGATGAAGGTAAGAGCATCAACCTGGGCCAACTGAAGAGTTTGAGCTGTGAACAGAAGGGCAGCCTAAGCATTTTAAACTAGAAGCTACAAGATTCTACACAGTCAAACAGAAAGGAAGTGGCCCCTGAAACATCTAATGGGTGCACGGCCTCCAGCAAAGCTAACCAGAGAAAGATCACATGCTCACTATTTTTAATTAATTCCCTTAGGTTAATCCACTCAGGTGAGCAAGAGTTATGTGCTAAGAAAAATTCTATTGGAACCAATCCTATGGGAAATGGTTTTTTGTCAGAAAAAAAAAGAATGTGTTCTACCGTTAAAATTACTTCTATTTTCTTTCAAAGCAAAAGCTCCCCTAGCAATACAAAGACAGCAAAAAAATTTAGTGGAAAATAAGGTGGAAGATTTTGAGAAAGTATTGATTTTAGACACTAGAAGGTACCTAACAAAGCAGTGATCAATAAATTTAAGTTGCTTCTTGCTTTCAGAAACAGCAATCACACTAAGACAGCACTATTGCAGTCTAAACATTTTTCACTAGAAGACAGATGAAAGACAAATCTTGTTATTAAAGATTCCCCTCTGCAAAGCACAGGTTTTCAGAGATTATGCTTGCTTATGACAGAGTAGTACAAGCCTTAAAATTCAACTACAGGAAGATGAGCACACATTTTGGTCAGACTTCTAAGTGAAAAGTTTGGTTATTTAACAGATAGCTCACATGTCTCATAGTTTCACTTTGATCTCAAAAGAGGTAAGGACAGATTAACAGAACACCTAATTAAGTAGAAAAGAGGCATTCTGTAAAATAAGGAAAATGGTGATCCCATTCTTAAAATTAGCATCCTGCTTTCTACCTTACTGAAACATGTAACTGGCTTCATTTGAGATAGGAAATAACAGCACATTTTAAATGAGTCTCCAAGGGTATAGCCTGTAATGTTTCACATGTAAAGAACACATTGATACTAGAGTGGTATCAACTCACCCATAAGGCATAAGAAGAACATCCAACATAAAGTCCAAAAGCAGCTGTACAGTCTTTGGTTTTTCAGCAAGATTAAAGGGAGAAGCTGCTGCTTTCAGTGGTTCAGTAGGGTATTTCATGTGAAAAAGGGTTGGTATTAGAAGATGCATTAGGCTGAAAAACAATTATGTTTACTGCAACCATTAAAAAAAACACATCTGTTTATTCACAACATTCAAGAGAGAAACCTTTTACAACAAACCTGGTCCTTAATAGCAAAAAAAGAAAATATTAACAAAAGTTAGACATATTCAGTGGCCTCTACTTGCCACCTGATGTACTTAAAAATGGAAGGCAGAAGAAGAATTAAGATTTGCCCTTAAAATAGAACATGTATGTCTGCATGCATGCACAGATACACATCTGGAGAGATACAGTCATTGCCTTTGTCCAGACCTTTGACAGCTCCATAATTATGCCAAAAAATACAATCTATGACTTCCTCATTCTCATGAAACATAGACAAATACATTGTTATATATTGCTATATATATATATATTGACTATATAGCAGTACAGCCAGATTTTCCAAACTCATGCACTTCTTTTTACTCATGCACTTGCTTTTTGGACAGGGCAGAGTCATGCTCCCAGATTTTCCCATTGATCTCATGAACAGAAACAAGATTTTACTGCAAGACCTTTCAGTAAGGTCACTTTTAAAATACTTCTACACCGTCACAGTAATGTAGAGTGAACAAAGATATTATTTTAATGCCATTTTCCAATGCCAACACAGTGGAAACTCATCTCAGTGTAAATGATGTCCATTATTAATGGTTTTCTAGAGGTTAATATACAGCAGTCCCCAATTTCAGTCTTTTTTTATTTACGACTTTGCGTACCAAGTAAGTAGGAACTTTGGTTCTCTCTCAATTTAGAGTGGCCAATCTGAGACATCTAGTGCTGTTCCTGCTGCTAGACAGAGCATATTTACTGAAGGTCTGACCTGAAGCTGGAAACCAGAATTTAATGAAGATATATGGGGGATAGGGACAGGCATTTAGTTTCCATCATAACACAGGCCTCTTATGATACAAGAAGTCTGCAGATGCAGATCCTCTGTATTATTACAACAGCAGACTGTATGAGTTCTTCATATCATCCAAACTACTGAATTGCTGATCCAAACCGTACAAGCCAAGAACATTCCAAACAATGAAGACAGTACCCAGGGAAAGAAATATTTTAACAAACTGATATAAATTATTTTACTAAAACAATACCAATAGCATTGACTACAAAAATAAGTAGTTATACCTGTCTTGTTGTGGTTGAGGTTTCCCTTCCATTGCAGTGAGAAGGGTTGGAGCCAATTCACATTGTTTTTCCACAGGCAGACGGGGGTATCCCATCTTAACATAAATTATGGTAAAATTCTAAAGGAGTAGAAAAAGCACATAGTATTGCAACAGTGTAAAACAAGTATGTGTTATTTAAACTCTTATATGTTGTGTTACATAACTGGGTGTTGGGAACAACATATGTGTTGGAAGACCAATTTCTTAAGTCTAAGACTCGTCAGATTGATAGCTACTGAGAGGCAGGCTCAGCAGTAACTACTCAGAATAAGTCTTGCTGGGCCTCCACTTCAAAAGGTGGAAAACAGCAATGCAGAAATCAACAATGCAAAAAAAACTCTCTCTGGCTTGTCTTATTCACTGCCAATTTCACTAAAAGCAGCTGTACCTGAGCAACAGCTTCAAGGAAAGCAAATGTAAAGTTCTGTCCTACCTATTTCTGAAATAAAATAGAGAGCACTATTGCATAAATAAAAAGTCAGCAGCATAGACAAGGTTTCTCTTGAAAACATGTTTCTAAATCATACTTAAAAGCTGCAAATGCAATTAAGAATCCAGTAACAGATCAGCACAGCAGAGCAATACTGAATACTGGACTATCTAACTGCTGTCCTGCTGCTCTAAATTCGGCCAAGAACTGCAAAGGTAACAGTTGTGTTCAATGACCTGGTTGAAAGAAGTGCTGAAGAGGGAAGCACTAAACTACTCTGTAGATGGCATTTAAGCTAAAATTTTATGACACCCTATGGTGCAAAACAAGATGCATCACTGAGATACATGAATGAAAAGAGGTTTTTGACATGTCCAGCCAAAAGCACAGTTCATGTCAAGTATCTCTTAAAACAAGATGGTTCTTTTTGCTCTACAAAACACATCCACCCCAGGTACCCTCAGCCATTTCTAAAAGGTGAATGCCATTAATGCCACTTGTGTAAAGACAATCTAATATTACTTCTATGTTACTGATGTTTAAAATCTAAATATTTCTCCATGAATTCCCAAGACACTGTTTTTAATTTATGCTACTCACGACTGAATAGTATCATGAAAAGTACAACGTTTCCCTATGATTTTATCACTTGTCTCATGGTGGTGGTTTGCAACAGACCTACCAAAACTGAAATGCAAATTGTCTCATGATTTCACAAAAACATTTCTAAACCAGTTTCATTTTTTAAACTAGATTGAATGAAATCTAGTGAAGTTTTGCCATCTTTTCCTGCTCAGCTAGGGTCCCGATCCTAAAACCACATAAAAATACAGGCTCTCATGTGTTCAGAGATACAGGTGGTTTTCAGTAACACTCTGATCCTGCACATATTTGGATAAGGATTGGTAGCTGCCTGCAAGATACATCTTCTGCCAATGAACAGACCCCCTACAATACAGGTAATGATAATTCATGCATTCACAAAATATCAAGAGTAATTATCACTAATGCTTTTGAAAAATGTTTTATAAAACTAAGTTTCACCCATACCAGACTACAAACTTTAGTTCAAAAAAATCTCTTAAAACTTCAACCTTGTAAAAATAACATACTTACTAGGAAAACTGACAGAGCCAGATACAGGAGCTTTTAAGAATATTCTGCTTATTACAAGTAAAATAGCAAACACTCTTAGAAGAACAGACACTTACAGTGACAAAAGACACTGCAGAGGGATCTTGATATTGAACTAGCAATGTCTCTACTGGAAGCTGAATTTTTGGACGACTTTTGATGCGCTTATTCAAATGAACCAGCAACTCCATGACCTGACAGGAAGAAAAAAAAAAACAACCAAAAATGTTGAGAGAAGCACCGTTAATTGTACTGCTTTGGATTCCGTGCATCACCCTCAGTCCACTAGGCAGGCCTATTCTAAACAAATCAGCCTGAGCTTACTGATTATTTAATCTCTAAGAAAACAGCAGCCATCATTTACTGGATTATCTTGAAAACACTCTGACATGTCTCAAGTCACTGTTAAGACAAACACATATGTCCCAAACCATGCTACAATCAGTAACTTCCATCAAGAGAAGTATCAGGAAGGATTAGTGAAGATGACCAGTTCTTTCTACAGTTGGTTAATATCCCTCAGAACTGAGCCTGGCTTGGAAATCTGCATGCTACTCTATATTGAGCTGCAGAATAACTCAAATTCATGACACAAATAAAAAAAAATTATGAGAAAAGGCCCACCCATAATAACATTATCGAGTAAGTGTATGAGAACTACATTTGGAGTGGAACATTACAGAACTTAGATGCTTCAACCAAGAGGGGAAGACAACAGGAGTGCTGTGAATGTCAGGCAGGAGCAATGTGCAGACCTGCCCTGGGCAGGCAGCGCCCCGGCAGCAATGCCAATGGCAATAGGCAACTGCTGCAGTAGTTGGATGGTCCCGGGCTCTGGTGAACAGTGAGCTAAGCCAGGACCACCGTGTGTTGAAACCAGAGGGGGGCAAAGTGATACTTTCTCATGATGAGGACTCTCAAGCAGTGAAGTTGGGGCCCAGAAAGTTTGTACAGTCTCTATCCTCAGAGGTTTCTCAAGACCCATCTCAAAACCTTCAGCATCCTGAACTGAACTTGTAATGGACTGTTTTAAACAGGAGATTAGTCTGGAGACCTTCTAAGTCCACTCCAAGCTGAATTATCCCATGATTCTACAATCCCATTAAGTTATTCTTAGCATAGCATCAGCAAAGTGTCATTTGTAAACCCACTAAATGAGACACCATAATGGAATGGAGGAACTTGAAAAACTATAAAACTCTACTCTGGAACAAGTATCCATTCTGAGAAATCACACTGAACATCTGCATCTCACTTGCAAACCCTATCAGATTCTCATGCAAGGTGGTGCAAAAATATATGTGACATTAGATGAAATCAGCTCAGTTCCAGTAAAACCAGTCAGAGCCACTCCTAGATTCATGTTGACTTCAAGCAATTAAAAATCAAAAAGCCATGATGTCCTGTGCTTTTGAGAGATCATTGCCTTGGACCTAGTATGCTGAAAAAACAGCTAAATTGCTGTCACTGAAGTCTGTAATAGAAACATACACGTGCTGAACTTCACTGAGCTAAGACACCACCTTTGCATCCACTCCATGACTACTGTCAAACAAAATAATGTCCAGCTATAATCCAGCAAAACTGCAGAGCTGACCACAAGCATGTGATTGAGAGCAGAGATAAGCTGACAAATTAAGTAATGCTGACTAGAGCTATCAAATTTTGCTGTTGTCAATTTATTATAATAACAGTCCAAAATTCATACTATTTTAGAGGAGAAAACTTGTCTGCACAGATCTTTCTTTGAGAAAGGGTAGAAATTACAACTAGTACAGACCTTGACAAAATGTGTTCAAATGACCAATGGTGCCTGGTAAGAAAAGACGTGGTTGGATTTGGGTATGTGTGAGGGTTTAGCTCATGCCCTACTTCTCTAATCATTAATATCAAACCAGTGCAATAAGGATCTCATCCAGCAGCACTTTTCAGACTTGAAACAGGTGAATGTCAGCACTTTCAAGTATGACTTATGTTTCTACTGGCATCACCTGGGCTGCATTTAAAGAGACAGGGTGTCCAGTCTGGCACAAATGCTGCCAGTGCAAAAATAATTCTCGGAGTACATCTGAACCAGCAGAGTGAATTTATCCCAGATTAGTTCTTTATGTGACACTGCTAGGGTAACTGATTTGGTAGAAGACGTCCTAGAGTAGAATTTAACTCATTTGTCAAACCATGGCCTGAAAAATGCCCTTCACTGATGTGGCAAGAGCAGAATTTCCATGGTTGCAATGAATTTGACAAATACTAAGAAGTGCATGGACGTGCTATAATTGCTTATAATACTATCATCATCTGATGTAGATAAATATCTACAGTTTAACCACATAAAAGGAAGAAGATATGGATTTTGTCATTCACTCTAACACAAAAAACCTAACAGTACTACTACTACAATATACCACAAATATGCTGCGTGATTTTGAGAGGCTTCTTAAAATTCAATTTTCCAAAGAGTAGTCCTGCCTCTTTTCTGAATCTCACAACAGTCCAAAATAACTGACAACACATTCCAGACTATAGAAAAAATGTCATACAAAAATACCCTAAGAAATTTCACCAGCTGGTTGAATGCCTTTGTTCACAGCTTCAAGTGCACACGGTAAGCAGGTATGCAGAACACTCCATTTAAGCTGGAGTATCCATCTTTTGGCACAGTGGAACGGCTTGACATGTGTGGATATGCTTTCATGTAACCATTGTTAGGACAGACCATGTTTTGTGCAGAACTTAGAGAAAAATCTGTGTTATAGTTACTTGTAGCTTCTGAAATCTACTAAAATCCTGTGACGGTATAATCATTTCCCCATTTCTACAAGACAAGGAGGGGATTATGAAAAGCTTCGTTTCCATCTTTAACCCCCAACACTTCATCTGCACTCTGGTTCAAAAAGTTCTGGTCCAATTCTATCACCAGACCTAAAACTTAATGCAGGTAACTGAATTCCCCAGGTACATCTTAAATTCCACTTCTGAAACTGCTTGGTCCTTGTTCCTGTGCCCGGTTACAAGCAAAGACCAAACAGTTATATATAATTTACACTAATATGTACCTGAATGAATTCTCTGATAAAGCTGCCTTCTGTAGCAGGGAACTGAATTCCTTCAGGTAGGTATCAAATTCCATCTTCAAAATTGTTTCGTTCTTGCTCTTACTCCAGTTATTATATATATATAATATCTGGCTATATTATATAGTCAAATGAGGTCTTCATGGTATATCATGCACAGGAGCAAGCTTGCTTCACGTGTGCCCTAAGTGAGGTTGGAAGCACAACAGCCCTAACGTGGAAGCCAAGGCAACTGCCCCTGTGGCAGTAAGGCTCAGTCTCCGGCTAACTCAGAGCTAACTGGCCTCAAGTGGAAGCAAATGCAGCCTCCACACACCTGCAAAAGTCTTGCTGCTACAAGCAATGACTGTTTTGTTAAGCTCTAACAGGTATAATACATATATAATATCAACATAATATACATTAGGGTCATGACAATGTTTCCTCAAAGAGTAATTTTCTCCACAGAGAACATCCAAGCAAATCATGATACATAAGGGGCATTTCCTTCTTCCTGATCAGCACAACCTACCTTTATGGTAAACTGAACCCTTACCTTTTTGCGAACTCCCTCCTGTGTGCTGGACAGCTTAAGGAGAACAGGGGGTAAGAATTTGGAAATAATGTTCTGTAACTGCTCATCTGTTTCTGCATGGCCAAGACGCAAGAACACACGTTCCAGTTGATCTGCAGTTAATTAAAAAACAAAACAAAACAAAATAAAGAGAGAAACTGGTTGAAACTCAAAACTGCTGTAGCAAGAAAACAACTTTTTCTGAACATCCCCTAATAGGCTTATAAGAAATGCTGCACAATGTTATTAGAGTACTTATATCTCAACAGCACTCAGCACAGATGCATCTTGTATTTTTAACACTTAGAAAATTATTGATGGCAGAAACAAGCTTGATGGCTTCCAGTATGAGCCTCCACAATTACATGGAGACTACTTCTAACAAAGAGAGAAGCAAATAAGGCTCCTTTTGCAGGAACAGGCTGCACATCTCAAAGCACAATCAGTGAGCTAGACTGAAGCTCAAGACTACTGTTCCAGGGTAAATTTAATACTCGTGGGAGTATTCATGGGTCATCTTGACAGAGGTTAACTTGTCCAGCACAAAACTTTCCACTGGGGCACATAGGTCTCCCAGAAAATCTGTACAAAGTTATAAAAGTGTCCGCTGAACCAGTTACTGATTTATTACAATTAGTTGATTTCTTTTCCAAAAGACAGCACTACCACCCACAGGAGTAAGATCACAAGTGTGAAATGTAGGACATATTGCTGTACCTCAAAACATGAAGACCCTATTATCACTCCAAAAAGTTGCTCTAGTGTTGTAACAAATTCACATTCCTCTAGCCAGAAGATCTACTCCCCAAACCCAGGAAGGAACAAACAAACAAACAAACAAAAACATTTCAAGAAAACAGATGAGATCAAAATCTTCTGTGAACAGCTCAAGCACAAAGGCTGAGGACCATCTGTCTTTATAAAAAACAAGGGAAAAGTCCTCATTTTAAGTACCAACATGCAGCTGCCCCAACAGCTACACCAGAAGTGAAACAAAGCAAAGTCTATGCAGCAACAGCAGCACTCCCAACACCTGGACTGAGAAGAGTCTTCGTGTACAGGATCAGGAGCATCTGTTTTTTACCCTGCATCAATGCAGACCAGACCCACAGGCAGCAAGGAGACCCAGGGCTTTTGACGGAATAAAGGTCTTAAGACATCCTACAAGGTGGAAATCATTCCCCCAAAGACTAATCTAAAGTGACCTGTTGCAAACTGAGATTAGAGGGAGAACTCTGCCTACCACAGCAGAGGAGGATCACTGACCCGGCTGTAAAGGACTACAGTGGGGGAAAAAAAAAAAGAAAAAAAAGTACTGGTACAGGGCAGAGGTAAAGACTGAGGTGAATGGATACTTGGCTGGAATCCAAGTGAACAAAAGGGATGCTAAAATGCAAATACAGCTCTAGCCAGCAAACCTATGATGATGTAGCTTCAGAAGCCTTCACTGTCCTATTTTTACAACCTGTGCTATCTCTGCACTAAGAATTGTCACAGCATCATTTCTCCTCTGCCAGATGCAGATTAAACAAACGTACCACTTCCAAGATTTCATTTTCTGCTGAGCAAATACAACAGACAGCTGAAAAGATAGAGGACTATGAAATTTTACTGTCAACAAAACTACAAGTCAAAACTCTGCAGCACCTATAATGTAAACTGAGTTTCAACTCAATCTCTTGCTTCAGACATTTCACAGAACAGTCAGGATGTCAGGCAGTCAACAGCTTCAAGAATTTATCTCATATTCTAATATTTTTTTCAATCCTAACAATTTATTTCTCTCTTCACCTTCCTCTTCATGTCATACTTCTCCCCCCCACCAATGATTCCCCCATTCCAGGACATCTTTGGTGTCTCAACCCCACCAGCACTAGGGGACTACTGAAGTCACACCAAGCAGCTGAAATAACATAAACAATGAATAAAATTATCAAATCTTTCTGCTTGGACCTAGAACTCCAGAATAACACTGCAGATCCACCATCCTCAAGTAAGTCAACTGAGGAACCTACTCAACA
This sequence comes from Platyrinchus mystaceus, assembly GCA_035041135.1. Taxonomy (NCBI): domain Eukaryota; kingdom Metazoa; phylum Chordata; class Aves; order Passeriformes; family Tyrannidae; genus Platyrinchus; species Platyrinchus mystaceus. Next base: position 22,165,905 of record JAWWLV010000100.1, on the reverse strand, counting down.
TGCTCCTTCACATAGCAACAGACCAGACACAAGTGTTAAGGAAAAGCCATTTGTGGTAGTCACTGGACTACACCCTCCCACCCCCCTTCTGAAAGACACAGAAACCACACTGCAAATGCCCTCAAGAAATGCAGCAATGCACTGAACTGCAAGCATCTACCCCATTTCCAGCTTCCTGCATTATTTTGCTGTTAAAAGCAGCAACCATAACACTAATACTACTACTAATAATAGAGATCAGGAGGACAAAAAGCTACCCACCCCCTTGGTTATGCTGCCTGTGAGATATGATTATTACTTTTCTCATATCTCTGCTGCATACTCAGTTAAGCGCTTATCTTGTCATTAGGTATCCTTCCCTTAACCATAAGGACAGCAAGACTCTTTGGCAAATTCAAGAATACTAGCTGCCTGGCTGTAGTTAGGAAACTGGTCAGGAGTTTGTCAGAGCACCCTCCCATGCTGCTGATGCAGCCTGTATCGACAGCAGTGGGACAGGAAAACAAAGAGCTACAGACCCTCCCAAGTACAGCACATCAACCATTTTCTCCACAGTTTTTATTCTAACAATTAAGACCATCTTTCAAGCTGACAGTATTCATTACAGGAAAGTATAACCCCTGGAGATTTAAAGCACCACACATACCAGCCCAGGAAAGTCACTGAGGATTAAGTATCTCGGTCTCAGATGCTGTGTCCTACCTCCATGTGTGTTGCAGACCTGATGGCTGGCATGGGGCAAGTGTCTTTCCCTCTTATGTCTCCTCACAGCCTCCACCCAGCCTATGCCAGCGAGCACACCACTATGCACCAGATATCAAACAAGACAAAAGGTTTGCTCACAACCCATCTCATTCCCCCACATCATGCACTTTACAAGTTTTTAAGCACAAGGCTAAACCCTTCTCCATCTGGTTTTACAGTCCCCACTGCCGAATGTGAAACTACACAACTGTAATGTTAGGAGAGAACCACCAGGTTATATGATAATCAAAATAAGTAAAGTAAGACATCTAACTTGCTTTACTACAATACCCTGGGAGAAGCGGGGGGGAGGGAGGCAGAGTGGAAGGACAAAACCTGTTTGGAAAAAGCCTTAGAAACTGAAATTAACTACTATGCAATCTTACCACAACTTGACAGTAAGAGCATTAAAATTTAACTAGGAAGCTTTATGTATCTTTATGAAGCTTTATGTATCTTTACCTTTGCCAGCCATCACTGAACTTAAAATGCAGTTCCTGCAGTGATACATTTTCTACAATTTTTCCTTTTAAAAGCTGGCTAATAGAGTTAAAGAAAATTTTTAAATTTTCTGGAAGAAGTGGAAGAGAAGTAATGGAGGGATGACACTTGGCAAGGATAGCTTTAGTTCTGTCTGAAATGCCAATACTTCAGAGATCTGAGATTTTACGAAGGCTTCTCCTTCCTCCATCTCACAGTCCTAAATTTCAGATGAGGGTTGAATGTACTATTTCCTTGGTATTGGTTCCCACATAGCACCCTCTGTATTAGCCAATTATACAGGTTTATGAAATTACTTCCACTCAATCTACTGCAGCTCAACTTTGAGGAACTTGAGGTTGGGGGAAAAACAAGCTATCAGAGGCAAAGGACCAACTTCTGAAGTATTCCACAGAGCTGAAAAAACCCCAACAAACTACACTACAAAAAAACCCAAAGACTGCCATTATTTCATTTATATAGTGAGAAAGTCAAAAGTGAAAGGGAGAAGGGGGAAAAGAAAGGAGACTTCACTGGAAACACAACTGGAAATCCCCGTGCCCAGTCCTGCAGGGCTCTACAAAAACTTCTCCAATAAAAAAACTGCACATCAGAAGCAACAGAAAGGTGTAGAAATCACCGAGATCGCTGTGAGCATTCTAGATCCACTTCATGTTAAGAGCCTCTTGCTCTGGCAGGGACTGTCAGAAAAAATAAGACAAATAAGATTAAATCAGCACATCAAAGAATTCATAAGTTTCGGTATACTCTTGCAAGTTTCCCTTTAAAAATATGAAAGCTGGACACAATTCCTTGAGAAGAAAGATGATTGCTACGGCACCCAGGATCTGCCTACAAGTTATGTGCCAACCATAGTCCCAGCCAGACTTGCTCACTCCATTACAAATCACCTGAGAAATGATGTTTATTTTAATAACTAGTCTTAGAAACATCATATGTGTGCCATAGTTAAGATAGTTACCATTTTACTATGGATTGAAAAAAAACCAAAACCAACCAACACAACCAAGAATTAAGTGCATGAGTAGAAAAAATAAGTAGTTTTATTTTTAAAATACATACAATTAAGTCCATGCAGAATTTGTAACAGTTATTCAGGTATTTTGGTACATTCACTTCTTTCCATGCTGCTATACAGTACTTTTAAACAATATTCTAATTTTTGTGGCATTTTCTTGAAGGAAAAGAAGAGGACAAACAAATATGGAGAACTTAACAACAGACATTGCATATGAAAAAGAGATTCCCTTTCACTGTATGTAACAGAAACAAAGGGCCAGGAAAACAAGATGTATCTTTGTATCCCTGTTTCCAATGGCAGTATCCAATATTTGTGAACAGACATAGTGTATTTGGAATTTGAAATCCCCAAGTTACCATGGCAATGCAGCTACCTATCTGTGAGAAAACGCACGTTTCACTTCTGGTTTTTTCCAATCTCCATTTAAGACTACAAGGAGGAACACAGGTTTCAGTACTCAACCACCTTGCAAATGCAAAAAGGAAAGGAATAGCTTGCAAAACATAGGTAATGTATACAAATTCTACAAGAAAGCCATACTGACAACAAGACTTGTGCCTTATGAACTTCCAAATCCTGCAACACTGCCCATAAAAGGATCAGAGTTATTTTAAGTTTTGTTACTTCAGAACTGATCTTGTAGTCTCCCAAGGCAACAGCAAAACCCAACAGCCTGCTCACAGAAGCAACATGCCCTTTTCTTCCATTTGGTAAATATAAATACTGGAGCTTGCCAAAGGCAACAAAAACAGAGAGAAATACACAGAAAGGATAAAAATATGGATAAGCAGTGAAATAGCTACCTCTATACAGCCAAGAATTCAAAGAGTTTACTTTTATTATGTTAATTTAAAAAAAAAAAGAGGAAGGAAAATGCCATTAACAAGGGCTTTACTGAGGTATCTATGCCACTGTTTATCCACAATTTTATGGCATAAATCTTCTCTCAGTTCAGGTAAGCACAGCTCCATGTTGAATTAGCTCCCTCTGGCACTTACAGATATTATGCACAGCACATCAGGTGTTCCACACAGACCCCTCGGCAATGTGTATTTGTGTAGCTGAGTATCAAATAAAAGACACCCTTCCTTTATGAAAACCAACTGTAGGAACTGCTAGGGCTAGGACATGTCAAACTAACTGTACTTCATAATTTGACTGTTAACCACTAAAGCATCTGAGGAACTAAAAAGAGAGTCCAAGTCCTCTGCAAAACAGAGAAGAGACTGGGATAGCAAAAAACTGTGTATGCAGTCAGAATTTGTCTTCACTTTCCTGAAAAGCATCTTTTTGACAGTTTGGTGTGACTGCTACAAAATAAGTAATTTCTAGAATTGTTTCAGTAAATCAAACAAAAAACCCTGAAACCCTCCTCTATTAACCGAACTTTGCAGAACCATTACACCTCACTAGCATCCCCCCACACTTCTCCAAAAAGCCCTACATCAAATAGAGTCCGGGGCACAAAAGCATTTCAACTTCACCTCCTGGATGGTAGGGGTAGATTTAGGGGCAAAAGCTCGAACACACCCTTTGGTCTCTCCAGAGCCAGGCAATTGTCTCAGGCACTATTCCACATGCAGAAGAAAGAATAAAGCTCTCATCTGCTGTGCAACTCCTAAAATAGGAGTCAAATTCTTGTTCAAATGGTATTAGACTCTGGGAGAAACTACATTTAGTATGATTACAGCAGCAAACAGTGAGTCAGGAGTTGCTAGTGCTATTCTTGGCTCTAGCAGTAACCCATTGTGCGCCTACACCCAAAAAACGTACGGGAGCACTTGGACAAGTAGGCCACTCACCAGGTTGTTTTATAAGATCTGACTGGAAAAGACTGGGAAGGCCTGTTGGAGGTAAGAATATATTATCTTTTTTTCCCATCCCATTCTTCCATTTTATAGGAAAGCTTACGTAAAAGCTTGAATAGCATACTACAATCCAAATATCTGCAATATGCGAGGCATAGGTTCTCCATTTGAGTGGCTGAATATTGTCACTCAAGATTAACTTGCCTATCTGGCATCTGAACTCTTATGGCTTCAGGGCAATGTACTGATTTTGCATTACTTTTTAAACTGCCATATCTTATGCTGCCTTCAAATAATTTGTCCTCTAAAACAGTAAGCACATTTACACATATTTACACAAACAGTAGAGTGTATGTGTTTGACTGGGGTTACAGAATAAAGCTTCCTATAGCCATGTGAATATAAAGCAAGGAAAACTGGTTTACCAATCTAAAACTAATAGTAATTGCTCTTGTTATTCTGGGACTACTGTCATCCTAAAAAGGCAAGGATTTCTTTCCAAATATGCTGAAATTTAACTATTCAAATGCATCAAAAGACAGCAAGCCCACAGAGAACCTTAGTTTCCCTCTCTTTCTTACATAAAGTTACTCTTTTCTCCTTAGCTTTAATTGTTTTTTTAAAACTATAGTATTTTCTATTCAGTGACAGATGAGGTACCAAGGGGAAAAAAAACAACCAAACCAACCAACCAACCAAAAAATCCCAAAAGATATTCCTTCCCCCAAACAAATTAAAAAGATTACTAACCAAACCAATAAAACCCTCTTGATTTTGAAGGATGCAGTGGTCAAGTAACCTGAATGACAACATGTAATTATTGACGTGAATCTCAATTTAGGGACACAATTATCACAATTTAAGAGAAAGGGCTGTGTAGCATCAGGGACAGGGCTGAGGACTAATTTTTTGCAGAATCATATTTGGAGGCTGGGAGGCTAGATTACACACAGATAAATGCCAAGGACTTACAAGCAAGAGATCTCAAGCTAACTGGTTTCACCAAGGGAATCACTTTAGCATTGTAAAGCTGACAATAGAATCTCTTGGATGACAGCCGCAGTGAGAGCTTTCACTGCCATTATTACAATTTGCCCCAGTTGTCAGTGGAATAAATAGCATGGCATCTGTGTACTCCAGTTCAAGGATCAGTGCAGGATCAAGATCCTTCTTATTCCACCATGGGATCCAGCCACATAAAGGACGTCCATCATCATATGCCTTGTTCCAGTAACATCTAACAAAGAGTATAACTAAGAGCTTGTCTACACAGCAGCTCACACCAAAAACAAACCCTGAAGACACATCACACAGAAATGCCTTAGTACTGAAAGCCAGTAGTACAAATATGCTCAAAGTATTTCTTCTGCCCTTCCTCTCCGGTGACTGCCAAGTACTATTTCAGGGCAACCAAAGGCCCTCTCATTTGGCTGAGTCATATGTTATCTTGCTATTAATTCTTCACGGCTAAGAACCAGCTCTATGCCAGGACAGAAAAGGCCAAGAAAGAAAAAACGCTTTTTGGAAGTTGCACAGGCTTCTCCAAAGAGCAGCTGTGTGCTGCCTCGCAGCCTCTCAGAGAGGAGCCTGGAGGTGACAAGAACACAGGGCCGAGCTCCCGCCGCCCCGAACGCCGGCGGCTGCGGCACCTCCGGTCATGTGCCGAGAGCCGCACGGAGGCGATGCGCTCCCGCATCCCCCTCCCGGCACCGCACCTCGGGCTGGGGCCCGCCCCGGGATGTGCCTGCCCGCGGTGTCTTCACGCCGGTTCTGCGCTCCAAACACGGCGGTCCGACAACGCGGGGCGAGAGCTCCGGCAGGCAGAGCCGGTGCCGCTTGTGCCCGCTCAGGGCCGGCGGGCTGAGGCAGCTCCCCGTGTCCGCGGGTCCCGCCGCCCCTGAGCTCCCTCCCCGCAAGGTCACGCAGCCGGCGGCGGAGGGCACAGCCGCGCCGCCCGCCGAGGGGCCGGGATGCGGGAAGCGCCGCTGCTCTCGGTTTCCGCTTCCCGAGATGGCCGCCCAGGGCCGGCCCGGCCCCGCTGCCGTCACCGCCCGGCCGGGCCGCGGGCCGGGCTCCGCCGCAGAGCGGAGCCGCTGCGGGCAGACCCCGGCCCGCCCGCCCGGCCCCCCTGCCAGTCCCGGTGCTCGGGCACTTACTGAGCTCGTCCTGGGCGGCCGCGGCCATGTTGCCGTCTGGGAAGGGGAGGGGAGGCGGCGAGAGACGTTCCGCACCTCCCACCCCGCTCCGGCACCGGGCCGGCGACGGCCGCCGCCGACTCCTCACTCGCTCGCTCGCTCGCTCGCTCCCTCCCTCCTCTTCCTTCTCCTCCTCCTCCCTGCGGCTGCCCTCGACAGCGGCAGCGCCCGCCCTCTAGTCACTGCCGGTTTATATTTAGAGAGAGAGCCGCCGTCCCCGCCGCCCGCCCCCGCCGCGCACACGCCCCGGCCCCGCCGCGGCCGCCCCGCCCGGCGGGCCCCGAGGAGGAGGTTTGCGGGGGCAGCACTGACCGGAGTCCGCGCTGACCTCCATGGCGGCTCCGCTGGGGCCCAGCGGCGCTCGGACGGCACCGGGCACGGCGCGGGGCGCCCCCACGCGGCCGTGGGTTCGCCGGCAGGCGGGGAGCCCCGCCCACAGCCCGACATGGCCCCGCCCACAGCCGTGCACGGCCCCGCCCACAGTCCGACATGGCCCCGCCCACAGAAGGGCACAGTCCCTGGCACGGCCCCGCCCAGCACCGACACTTGCGGCGCGGCCGAGCTGCTGTATTCCAAACCCTGGAATACTGGAGGGATAAAAGTGCTCCGAAAAATTCCTCGAGTGCCGCTTTGGTAGTCTGGTTGACCAGACGACGAGAGAGAGAGGTGCGACCACCACACAGCGTCTTTCTCCCAAGCATTGCGATGCCACGTGTAGTCTCTGTAAGGACCGTCTTGGCAACCAAGAGGCGCCCCTGGGGAACAGCTCTGCAGACAGGGTGTCCCCAGCTTACCTACTGCTGCAACTCAGCAGGTTGCACGGGAGCAGCTGGTGACCTCTCCCTGCAGCTCCAGGGCCAGTGCCAGGGCAGAAGTGAGTCTAAGTGACAGTGTCAGAGCTTCATTTGTGTATTGGGTCTGGCTGAGATGCAGTTCGTTTCCCCACACCAGCCCTCACAGTGCTGTGCTTTCCATTGGTAGCTAGAGAGGTGTTGACAACACACCAGTGTTTTGGCTATGGCTGAGCAGCACCAGCACAGCATCAGCACTGTTTTCTCCAGTGTTCCACCCTCCATCATTAGGTTGAGGGTGGGCAAGATCCTGGGAGGGGACACAACTAGGCCAGCTGACCCAAATTAACCACAATGATATTCCAGACTCTATGCTGTCAGCTCAGACACAAAAGCTAAGAAAAAGAAGATGAAGGGAGAGAATTCATCATTTACAATGTTTGCCTTCCAGAGCAATCTACACTGAAGCCACACTTCCCAGGAAGTGCATGGACATCACTTGCTGATGGAAAGTAGAGAATAATTTATTTTTTTCTCTTTGCTAGTGTGTGCACAGACTTTTGGTTTTGCTTTAGTAAACCACCTTTTCTCAACCACTTAGTTGTTTTCCATCTTATTTTTTCTCCCCTGTCCAGTTGAGAAGGAGTGATAGAGCAGCTTGATAGGCACCTGATATCCAGTCCAGGCTGACCCACCACAGTTTGTCTGAGGGGCTGACTGCCAACCCAGAGCACTGAGAGGCTGGGCACTAGTGAGCTGCAAAGAGGAAGCTTTTTTTTTTTTTTTTGAGGAAGGAGATTTGAGACCCATCCATCTCTCAATGAAATAATAAGCATTTTTTAATAAAGAAAGGAGACAGGCAGAGGATGCCAGGTACATGGGAGGCACACTCATTTCTAGTGTAAGGACAGTACATGCTCTCTGATGAGCTAAGCATTTTTGTGGTGGATATTTACAGCATCAAGCATATTTCTGGCTTTCCTGGGAAAGGTCTAACACCAAGGTAATGTTCCTGCTGGTTACACTGAAGCAAAGACGTGGTCCTCCTTTCCAGGAGAAGTCTTTGGGTACAGGAGATCACAGGCCTGCTGTCGCAGCCACCAACCCAAGAAGCTGTGCATACAGAATCCCACAGAATCACAGGGCAGGTTGGAAGGGACCACGGGAGGACATCTGATCCAACCTCCCTGCTCAAGCAGGATTATCCTAGAGCACATTGCACAGGATTGCATCCAGACAGTTCTTGAATCTCCTCCATGAGGGAGACTCCACAACCTCTCTGGGCAATCTGTTCCAGTGCGCGTTCAAGAAGTTGCGCAGTAAAGAAGTTCTTCCTCATGTTCAGGTGGAACTTCCTGTGCATCACTTTCTGCCCATTGTCCTATTTCTTGGCACTACCAAGAAGAGCCTGGCTCCATCCTCCTGACACCATCCCTTCAGATACTTACAGGTGTTGGTGAGGTCCTCTCTCAGCTGTCTCTTCAGGTAGCAGCAGGAGGAGCGCTCCCTTTGGGTCTGTGCAGTGAGGGGGGCTGGGAGTGCACAGGGCAGTTCCCACCCTGGGGCCTCCAGTTAAATTGTGTTGGATCCCACACAACAGGCGGCCAAAACCCGAGCTCTGCCAGAAGCAAGCCCAAACCTGGCATGGGCTTGGGGATTATTTTAAAAGGTTTTTCCCTGGAAGAATCAAGAGTCATCAGGGTTGGAAGGGACTTCTTGAGATCATCTAATCCAAACCTGCTGCCAAGGCAGGGTCACCTAGAAAAGGAACATGTCCAGGTGGGTTTTCAATATCTCCAGAGAGGGAGACTCCAGGACCTCCATGGGCAGCCTGTTCCTGTGCTCTGCCACCCTCATTGTAAAATTCTTCCTCATGCTGAGGTGGAACTTCTTGTGTTTTAGTTTATGGCCGTTACTCCTTGTCCCGTCACTGAGCACCACTGAAAAAGAGTCTGACACTTTCCTTTAGGCACCTACTTTGAGATACTGTATGCATTACGGTCCCCTCTCAGGCTTCTCTAGGCTAAACAGACCCAGCTCCCAGTCTCTCCTCATGAGGGAGATCCTCCAGACTCATCATCTTTGTGGCGTCTGCTGGACCCTCTGCAGTAACTCCATGTCCTTTTTGCGCTGTGGAGACCAGAAGTGAACAGAGCACTCCAGATGCGGCCTCACTGAGCCTGAGGGGCAGGACCACCTCCCTCGACCTGCTGGCAGTGCTCTTCCTAGTGCATCCCAGGATTCCGTGGGCGCTCCCGGCCGCAAGAGCGCACCGCTGGCTGAAAGAACGAGCGGACGCAGCCCGTGTGTAATCAGGGGGAAATGACTCGTCCTGTTGCTCGGCACCGCCGAGAGGAGCGCGCCTCCACCCTCCCGACCCCCTTCTGGCGCGTGCTCTGTCACGACCCGCCTCCTGTCGCGACCCCGCCTCGCCCCGCGCTGGCCCCGCCCCCGGCCGCGCGCACGGCGCGGAGCGCGGCCCGGGCCCGGCGGCGGCGGCGGCGGCGAAATGGCGGCGTTGCGGGGCCCGGGCGGGACGTGGGCGCTCTGCCTGTGCCTGTGTGCGGCGCTGCTGCCGCGGCCGGCGCGGGGCCTCACCGACGGGCTCTACTGCGGCCGCCGCGTCTGCTACGAGGTGCTGGGCGTCAGCCGGCAGGCCAGCAAGGCGGAGATCGCCCGCGCCTACCGGCAGCTGGCCCGGCAGTACCACCCCGACCGGTACCGCGGGGAGCCCGCGGGCGGCGGGGCCGGCGGCGCGCAGGCGGCACACGAGAAGTTCCTGCTCATCGCCACCGCCTACGAGACCCTCAAGGTGAGAGAGCGGGACCGCCGCCGCGGCCGGAGCCGCTCCGGTAAGCAGTCAGGGAGGGGAGGAAAAACACCCCGAAAAACCTCCTTCGGTAACCAGCCCGGGAGGGCGGGGAGGAGGATGGAGTTCCCTTAGAAATCCCTTTGTGTTTAGGATTCGTTCTTTCGAAAATATTTTTTTAAAACATTATTTATTTATTTTATTTATTTATAACGAGCCGACTGGCCTTTATCTTAGAGGCATATCTTTAAAAGTAGCAGTGACCAGGGTAGCTTATGGGATCTGTAAGGGAAGGCTAATCAGGGCAAGGCATGTGTGATTTGGCAAAGATGGAGCTCGGGAATGGAAGAGAGAGACCTGCAACTGTTTTAAGACTACAAGGAATTAAAAAGGGGAAGTTGGTTGTCTTTGTTTGTTTTTTTATTTCGGAAGGGGAGTGTTGAATGGAATGCAGTTGAGTCTGTCAAAATTAAATTTCGCATCCCAAAATTATATGGGGGAGAATGAGGAAAAACACTGAGAAAATGAGAACAATGAGGTTTAGAAATGGCCTTCCATTGGACAGATTCCACAGCCTTGTAAACTACTTCTTAAAAGTTTTGTAAAACGATCTTGTAATTGGTTTTTCATCTGAAAATCTTTTCTAGATCAATATTTATTAACTCCAGTCCATCTGGACTTTCCTTTCTGAAGTTAAAAATACTTATTGTGTGGATTTCAAGTGCTTGTCTATTTCTCAGTTTTAAATATCTTTCACGCAGTGCCTGCTTATTCATTTTTAAGACTACACATGTTCTTTGTACATGGGCAGATAAATGTGAGAATAAAATAAGTGAGAATATGAGTAAAGGACCTAAGATCTTCCTCTGTGCTTCATAGTCATTTAATCTGTTGCCAGTTTTACAGCAGCATGGTCATTAACTCTATAACAGAGTAAGTGAAAATAGGAATCTGAATCTGGATGTGTTTTTCATCTCATCCTGCAGGATGAAGAAACACGTAAAGATTATGACTACATGCTGGATCATCCTGAAGAGTATTACAGGCATTATTACCACTACTACAGCAGGCGATTGGCACCTAAAGTGGATGTCAGAATAGTGATCCTAGTTACCGTGTGTGCCATCTCTGTGTTTCAGGTAAAATTTCATGTTTACATCATTCTCTGAGTTTCTGAAGAGAGAGATGCAGTGACAGCTGACATAATGTGCCGTTTAATAAAAAGTGAGGGTCTGTTCCTGTCTGCTGTGGTGAAGTTCTGTGTGGTGTCCGTAACAATCCTGAAGTCAGGATGTACTGAGCAAATTTTAAACTGCGTTTGGTACCTTGAACAAAAGTAGAGATTATTCTCTTTTAATTTCATTGAGACAAGTGTAGCTTTTCTGAAGAAGTTACATAGTTCTCCCTGGCAGGCTCAGCACAGCCTGTTCTTGAGCACAGGCAGGACTAGTGCTCCAAATAATGGATGTCAGTTTGTCAAGGTGCATAAGTGATTTTTTAAAAAAACAGACTAGTTGCAAATCAAATTCAAGACTCAATTCACATAGATGATCAGGAGTTTTTAATATTTGAATCTTACACCTTTAAATCTTGAAACACCACAATGATGAAGTCAGGAGAGAAGCAAATTCTCTTCAGCAGAGTTTACTCTGAAGGTGGTAGGTCCAAGGTCAAGAAAACAGCCTGTGTCTTAGATGAGAAAACTTGTGCTGTTACTGACAATATTTAAGAGGAGGAAGATGCATAACTTTTTTTGGGGATCTGTTAGCTTACTGCTTCAAACATCATTAAAAATAGCAAGAAGTTTAAGATATAAAGATACAGCTTAGTCTGTGGTGCAGATATCTTACTGTTAGTGAGATATTGGAAGTTGAAATAATAAAACATGTTGATCAGAATTTGAGAGTCTGGAATAATAAATTCTAATGTGACATGGAACCAAGTACCTGATTTCTCCGATTTTGTTCCAATGGCAAAAGTTTCATTTCACATCTTATTTCTTCATTTGGCTGTAAGTGGAGACACTTTCCTGCAGTCCACCTGCCAGATGATTGCAAATTCAGTGTAAGCATCTTTGTAAACTGGTTTGCCCATCTCTCTTTTTGTTGTTTCTACTTCTTGGCCTTTGCTCAGATGCCTGTCTGGTTTCTTCTATGATTTCCATGCCTCATCTCATGTCATTTACAAGGCGCTAGATGGGAACAACATAAGTTCTGAGCTGATTGTGAGAGTCGTTGTGCTCCTTCTGTCTTCAGAAGAAATCACTCTTGGGGTTGTGCTGTGCAGGGCCAGGAGTTGGACTTGATGATTCCTTTGGGTCCTTTCCAACTCAGGATATTCTCAGGATATTCTATGATTCTGTGTTCACCCAGGCAGTATATTTGTGGCTTCTTGTTTGGGTTTTTTTTCACCCACATTGAAATTCAGAGGGCAGTTGGAGATCAGAGAGGGATGTTGAATCTTGTAAAGTGAAATCTGCCAGGCAAATAAGATCGTCACATACTTAGTCTGTGTTTAATGAACAGTGGGTAACAATTGTATAAATGTCCATATATTGACTACTTTATTTATAAGTCCAAGGAGTGGGGCTTCTGAGAATGTCTGGCACTAACCTTTGGAAGTTTACCATCTTTTTATAAACAAAACCATTCAGAACAGCCTGACATTAACCTTCAGAAGTTTACCATCTTCTCATAAACAAAACCATTCAGAACAGTGCCTGCTTGTCCTTGCTTGTCACTGTAAATTGCTGTGAGATACAGTTCTATGCATCTCTTTTCCAGGTGCTTTATGAAGTTCAGAGGAATGATTACAGCTTCTGTAATACTGCAGTAGAACTATTGCCCTCAGTTTTTACCCTTACTGTGATGTAACTGTGGTTAAAGGCGTGACAGCATTATGTCTTTTTTTTCCTGGATGACCTCCGGATAGGAATGTGTCTGTATAAAAATAAGTTTTTTTACTTTTACTGTTCTTAAATTACAGTTCTTCAGCTGGTGGAGTAGTTACAATGAAGCTATCAACTACTTAGCTACTGTACCAAAATACCGTATACAAGCCACTGAGATTGCAAGACAACAAGGTTTACTCAACAAGACTAAAGAAAAAGGCAAGAACAGGCGGTCTAAAGAAGAAATTCGTGAAGAAGAGGAAGAAATTATCAAAGACATTATTAAAAATAAAATAGATATAAAGGGTGGTTATCAGAAGCCCAAGATATATGATATCCTTCTATTTCAGATCCTTCTTGCTCCTTTTTACTTGTGCAAATACATAACTTGGTACTGTTGGTGGATTTATTGTTTCACTATTAAAGGGCAAGAGTATGGTGTGGAAGAGAAGTTGTATATCATACGAAGGTACATGAAAATGTCTCAGTCTCAGTTTGACAGCCTAGAAGATCACCAAAAAGAAACCTTTCTTGAACGGCAGCTGTGGATACGAGAAAATTATGAGGTGGGTAGCCCTGGTGAAAAACTGATGTTAGTTATCCGTTGCTCCCAGAGTAAGAACAACCATCTTGTGAAGGTGCTTTGGATGGGTCTGTACAAAGCATTGCTTCAATTTCAGCTATTGCTTTCTAAACTGAAAACTGTCAGACAACCACGTGGTGTGTTTTCTTCGACTTCTTATGCACATGGCCTGGTAGACAACAGCTCCTGACTATGCCCATAGGTATAGGAAAGGATTTGCTCAGTCAAGGGACATCCGTGTGTGCATACAAGATTCAGTTGAATCTGATGAAAGGCTTTCTTATAACAGTGTGTTATGACAAGGTTATTACAGCAGGTTGAAGACTGTTCTGTATTCTCCAAAAAGCAATAATTTGTAAGAAGGATTACCCTGATTATCTGAAACTCCTATGTCACCAGTCTTCTAAGGTGTTAATTCCAAGCTCAGGGCTTTTTTTAATTGTGGTTGTTGATATTTTTGTTATTGTTTTGGATTTTTCCACAATTGTTTCTTGATAATTCTTTGGCCTTCAGTGAGTCAGGGACTGTTCTTGCAGTGCTGAATACCTGTTCAAGTAAGGATGGTATAAAAGGCCACAACTGGTACTCTTGCCATGGATAGCCAGTTACTAAATAGTCAATAAATAATTGTTAAGGTTTCTGTGAGAGCAGAAAAGAACATTAACCACAGCATGGAATTTGCAGGCCAGAATGATTTGGGGTGCTGGGGCATGCCAGATTGACAAAATACTCCTATTGTGCTGCAGAGGTGCATCTGTGGGCCATCTGGGTGGGAGGTTTCTAAAGAAAAGCTTGAAAATACAAACTTGGCCTGCTTAAGGGGAAGAGGGGATGCTGCTGCTGCTCTGCATCTGCTGTGGAAAGAAATGGGATGCTGTCAGGACACCAAGGATAAGAGAATGCTTCTTCAAAAGAAGACAGGGGTGTATTACTCTACAAACCTGACGAGGAAAATAGTAAAATAGGTGTTAATGTAAGGAAAGGACTATCTGGCAGGTGCATATGCATGTTCAGTTAGGAGGGGATTGCTAGAAGACAGTCTGGCAGTGCAAAGATTGAGCAATGCTACTAGTCAAAGCAGGTGTTACATGGAAAAGGTAAGATAGGATGGAGAAAAAATGTCATGGTTTCTGAACCATGATGTTTTTAACTAGTGATGTTTGGGTCACTGAATATAAAAGAGCTGTATTTGCCACACGTTGAAGTCTGTTTAGCCCACACTCATTTCCTGTTGTGGCCAGCTGTTGATTTTCAGTAAAGAATACATGAAAGTTGCACCTGAATAGTAATATTTATTTGGGACTTCCTGGAGAGGAAATAGTGTCTTTGTAGTTAATTGCTTTAGTAAGTTTTTCTTCAATAAACTTACCTGGAAGGCATTAAAGCTTTCAGTGTCTGCTGTGTCATCTGGTCAGCAATTCACTAACACTTGTAGAAGATGGTAGAAGATGGAATTTTTTTGAAGCCACATAGACTCCTGCTCATTCCAGTATTGCTGGAAATGGAGAACAGTCATACTATGTTCTCTTGGGCTACTGGTGGTTTTGTGTGCCACTACCATATCCTTACTTGAAACTTACTCATTTATTTTCTAGGCTGAAAAACATGCTCTTAAGTATTTCTCCCTAAAAGCTTCTCTGTTCTTTCATCATTGGAGATGTATACAGTTTTCTGGTGTCCCTTTCAGGACATTGTGGAGCTCCACAATATTTTTTTCTTCAATATTTCTTCAATATTTTCCTAATGATCTTTCACTGAATATTGAGGTAGTGTATTTATGCAGCAATCTATAATCTTGTTTATGCATAGGAGAACCTTAAATTTAATTGCCTTCTGAGTCAGGAGAAGTCAGATGACACTGAGATGACATAAACATGTATGGTATTGATATTGATGCTGGCTGTATCTACATAAACTGCCTTCCAGAATAAAAACGTAGGTGCTATTGCTTCTTTTTTTTTTTTAAGGATAATTGGCTTTGCTGATAACTGTAGATTTCATTACAACAACACTGTTTCTTGTCAGAAATGTAATTATTTATCACTTGGTACTGCAAATACTTGATGCAGAGGTATTAACTTTGTTGAGAACCTTAATTAGGAATAAAAAGTTCCATAGCTGTATTCTGTGAGATAATGACTTTGAAATGGGAGAGCTACAGTGAGGAGCTGAACATCTGGATTGTACAGTGTGTGTGCTGAGGAGGGACTTGGAGCATTAGCCATTGCTTACTGTGTATTTGGTTTTGTTGAATACATAAGCATCTAGTTCTTCAGAATAAAAGTTCTGGAGCTTCCAGTACCATCTTAAAGAGGGTAGTTCTGCTCTCAGCAAAAAGGGGAAGTCTCTGGATTACAGCTCCTGGGCTGCAGGTGCTCTGACACTTTGTGTCGGCCAAGGTCTGCTTCCATGTTGCAATTCAGTCTTCTGTAAGAATAATAAACTGGCAAATGGTTGAAGTGTAAACATATCCCACTTCAGGCTCACTTAAGCTATTTTTTTAGCCTTATTAAAAACTTCTATCTGTCTATCAGGTCTATAAACGAGAGCAAGAGGAGGAGTTAAAGAAGAAGATGGCCATGGATCCCCGATGGAAGAGATACCGGCGGTGGATGAAAAATGAAGGACCGGGAAGACTGACTTTTATTGATGATTAAAAGTTGCTGAACAAAATATGTGCTAAAGTTGAAAGTGATTTGCAAAACTTTTCATTACATCATTCAGAGTTTTGTCTGCTGTGACTTAGCAGTGATCTAAAACTCAGGAATTATTAAATCAGGCTGAAGCATAATACAGGTTTACCATTTTTATAAATCAGACCTATTAAACAGGCTCAGCTCAATGTATATATGCCATTTACTTGGGGATCTCAGTATGGAATTCATTATTCCGAACAATGTATTTTTGCTAGATAATTCATGTTCATCATCAGTGGAACCATAACTAGTTTTTCTGAAAATGTTACTAGTTCAATCCTTGAAAGTCCTGGTTTTCCTCTTTAAACTGAAGGGTTCCTGCAAATGGACTCTGGAAATTTATAAAAAGGATTCCGAAGCAAGGACCATTTTCTGTTTTCCTCTCTTTTCTCCTACTTTTCAGTCTAATTTCTAAGATGCCAAATTGGTTTTTTTGATGTAAACAATATGGGGATTATACCAGACTACTGCTATTCCTGGTCCAGTTGAAAATGGATTTTATTTTTTGTGGGAATAAATGATGCATGATTGATCATCATTGTGATGCAAACAAGCCTTAATTCTTTGTTCTACAGAGTAATTCATGAAATAGTATGTTTAGATATCTTGTGTTCGTTTTTTCATCTTGTACGTTGGATTATACCTGCTTGTTCAGAACAAGTATACCAGTGAATATTAGTCTACTAAATGTGGTATTTCTTTCACCAAAGTATTGGTTAAAGGGAAAAATGACCCTTTTATTAAAAAGGGCAATTTTGATGCCTTAAGTAAATAAAAATTTATATATGCACACTGAATTGGTCTTAAATTCTAAATCTAAAGCATTCAATATGTTTATCTCTTCTGATCAGACCTCAGAGTACTTAGAATAAATGATGCATAACAGCAGACTGTGATTTCCTCTGTAACTCGGCCCAGGTCAGAGGGTTTCCGTGATTTGTTGGTAAAAGAGATTCTGTTACCTTCTCCCTCCTCACTGATTTTACTGGGGAAGGGCAGATGAGAGCACAGTCTTTCTCCTGTCACTTATGATGCCTGTAAAAGCAAGTTCCTCTGAAGGGAACTGCTGAAGATGGTGCTTGATTAGCTGCCTTCTGTGGAGACTGGTTCTGGGAGTGCAGCTTTTGAATGTGCTGCTCCTGACAAAGCCCATAGTAGCTAAACATTTTAAAATGCATATTAATTTTTGAAGCAAGAAGTTTCTGATTCTGCAAATGGGACCTGTCCTCATTCTTCACAGAAGAGGCTTCTCTAAGCTTCTTTTGCTAGTTTACCTTTCACACACTTCAGGAATGTTGTTTCAGTTTTCTATTTAACACGTGCTCAAAAGCATGATAGAAGCATCATGCTAAGTCTCTGTACGCAGTAGTAAAATTGAAGAGGAACTGCTAGATTTTCCTTTCATCTCTGCGGACTGTGTAGCAATAAACTTAATTCACTTTGTAATTAATTGTCAATTCAAATATAAGAGTTGTAAAAGAAGGTACATAGAATAAGCTGTGCTTGCTTTCATGGAATAATCTTGGGGGCACTGCAAAGATACTTATGAAGTGAGAGACTGCACTTGGGTTTATTGGTGCTTCAGTCCCCCAAAACACAGTCTCCTGCAAGAGTGGAATGGGGAAGGTTAGGTTGCTGTGATAGAAACAAAGAATGAAGCACAAGTAAAATGGTTTTGATCATTAGATAAGACAGTTATATCTGGAGAAGAACAAAGCAGGTGTATGCAAGAGGATCTAAACCTGTGACCTCAGTTTCACAGGGTAACAGCTCTGCTGCTGCTTCTGACCTTGTGCCTCATTTTCCTCTGTCCTTTCCCAAGTGTCTGGGTTATGCAAATATGCAGTAAAAACGCAGATCTGTTTTTCTTTTTTGCCTACCTTCCTTGTAATCATGATTAATTTCCTGACCTGACACTATGGTGGGAAATCAGTGCAATGGAGGTACAGTCTTTTCAGAGGACAGAACTGTGTCTTCCAGCAGCAATGGTGTTTCGTCTTTGTAACACTGTGGCCTGACATCAAGTGAGTGAAGAAGTCATCAGGTATCCTACAACTTTCTAGGAAGGAGCTATTTTGCTGTCTAAGCTGGGAGTTCCCTCTTTTCTCAACATATGAGCCCTTTAAAAATAAGCAGATGCAGACATCAATTCGTGGAACGCACAGAAATTTGCTGGGCAGTGACACTGCAGTCACAACTTCGTGCTGAAGGATAGAAAAAACTCTGGTCTTTAGAAAGCTGTCAGCACTGCAGTGACACCTCATTAGCTGAGGCTACTGACCATTTCTAGCCTAACATGTCATTGTAATTCTAAATGTTGTCTTTGTTCTGGGCATAAATTTTCAGAGACTGATGAAAGTTACAATATGCCCAGTATGGCCAGTGTAGATTCAATTGACTTTAGAGAGAGGCATCTGCATGAACAAGTATTGCTGGTACTGGGTAGTGGTGAGATCATTATGGGGAAAAGTGTGGCAAGATAATAGAACTTTGGAGAAGATTCAGCATGTCTTTTCCATGACCATATTGAGGCTTTGAGGCACAAGAATGTGCATGGCTGGTTGTCCCTATAGAGTCAGAATCATTAAGATTGGAAAAGACTATTAAGATCATCAAGTCCAACCGTCAGTGCAGACTAGCACCATGTTCACCAACTAAACCAGGTCATCAAGTGCCATATTCACAGGTTTTTTGGACACTCCCAGGGATGGTGACTCCTCCACTTCCCTGGGCAGACTGTTGCAATGCTTTACTACCCTTTTCATGAAGATTTTTTTCTTAATATCCAAACTCTACCTCCCCTGGTGCAGCCTGAGATAATTTTTTCTTGTCCTGTCACTTGTTACATGGGAAAAGAGACCGACCCCCACCTCAATACTGTCCAGGCAGTGGTAGAGAGCGATAAGATCTCCACTGAGCCTTCTTTTCTCCAAGGTAAACAACTCGAGCTCCCTTAGCCACACCTCACAGGACTTGTGCTCCAAACCCTTCAGCAGCCTTGTTGCCCTTTTCTGGACACGATCCAGTGATATGTTGGGGACCCCTGGTGGCCTAGCGGTTAAGATGCTGGTCTCTCAGCGCCAAGGCCGCAGGTTCAAATCCCGATCCTG
>JAWWLV010000100.1:22125795-22142890 GCA_035041135.1 Platyrinchus mystaceus | reverse complement strand
AGGAACCTGTTCATGGCTTGGAAATGACTCATGATTAAAAATGTATCTTATAAAGTGTGTCATCTGGGTTTCTTGAGATACAGTGTAAAACTAATGAGGAGTATAGCCAGCTGGTGGAAAACCACCTGGTTCAGTTTAAGTAGACACTGGTATAGGAGAAAACATTGTTTTGGCTACTTTGAATAGACATTGTGTTTCCAGATGGAAGCAGGCTATGAAAGGGTTTTTAAAAATACATTTCATACTACAAAGCTCCATGGTGATTTTGTTTACCCTGCCAGCTAAAAACGCAGACAGGAACAATATTTTCAGAAAGAGGAAACTGAGTAGAAAGAAATACCCACACACATCTTGCACACAGGAGGCTGCTGCAGGGAGCGTGGTTGTTGTGTGATGAAATATGGCAGAAACCCATGTACTTTTCATGTGAACTGGAGGAACAAAGAATTTTATGTGGCATAGGTAGGGCTAAGAGTGGGCTGATCTGGTTTGTAAAAAATAAAAAAAAAAAAAAAAAAAAAAATTAAAAAAAAAAAAAAAAGAAAGAAAAGAAAATCAGGTTTGTATCTTTCCAGGATATACCAGGACATATGATATTTGTAGCTTAGTAGCTTATGTGATGGAGAGTTTGGTAGGAAAGTGCAGGGAGATACTGTGAGGAACTGCTAACTCTCCCAGGAAAAAGCTCCATGCAGCCTTGGCCTGATCAGTGTTGGCAAGCGGCATCTCTTGCCAGTCAGGTACCAGCAAGGGTACCAGCTGTGGTTGAGACAAGGGGGGTAGTGCTGCAGGGGGTCCAAGGGACTGCAGGACACCTCTGCAGCCTCCAGAAAGGGATTCTCCTCAAGTAAGGAAGGAGTGACGAAACCCACTAAGGTAGCAGGAATCCTTACTGCGGATACTTCTCCCTGTACTCTGCCCAAGAGAACCTGGGAGGCTGAGGAGAAACGCTTCTCACAGCAACTCCCTGAAGTGCTGACAACTGCCCAGTAAATTTGGGCAGTTACCAGGTTGAGTGTCCATGGAGGAGAGTTGGAAGGTGGTGAGCAGGAGAGCAGCAAAACAGCAAATGAAAGGATGTGCTAGGCCAGATTTCCCATGTACTTCCAGATGCTGTTAGATGGGATGGCCCAGAACCAAAATTCCATCAGGGCTCCTGGGTGGCCCCTTCAGATAGGAGGCTGGGAAGTGTGGGTGGTCCTTCTGGTTATTGTTTTGGCAACACTGCAGAGTTGTGTAAGAAGAACAATCGTTATTTCAGGAGTCAGAGGTAAGCTCAGAGGGGAACTTGTATTCCCATCAATATGCTCAGTTATTTCCTTTTATAAAAAAATCTATCAGATGGCATGGATTTTGACAGTTCCCTGCAGCTATTCCTAGTGTATGTGTCTGGGACGTTGTGAATTCCTCTACACAGTCCTTCAAGAATACAGGCACATGACTGACTTGCCCTCCACAGGGAGAGCAGGGGAGTTCAAGGCTGAGGACATCTTATCTTTGGGATCCTGGGTTTGTTCTGCAGCTCTGCACTCTCCTCTTTGGGGCCAGAGTGTGGATTTGAAATTCTGACTTCACTGCTGGGGAAGGTGACAATCTGGATTGTCTTAAAACAGCTTTTCATCCTCGTCTTCTTTCTTTCATTCCTTGGTATGGTTTGTGTTGCTTAAAAGTTTGGAAATTAAAATCCTTTTAATAAATTATCTGAGGATCTGTGAGTTCAGATATAATCCTGAAAAAAAGTAGATTGGAAAATATTGTGGTTGGGTCTCTGTGCCTTTTAATGAGGACAAATTGCATCACACTTGCACCTCAGTCCTCTGCAGTCTCCTGGCTCATCACTAGCCTAGTATTTCATGCATGGTTCCACAGAGCTTTGTAAATGTGCTTCTGTGCTGACTTACTTGGTGTTTTAGAATCCAAGAACTGATTTGGCTGCGCTCCAGCTCTGTTTGATAATAGCTCTTCAAGAGGAAATGCCTAATAGATGCTTATGAATGAATGAGTTTTCTCTCTGGGTTTGTTTTTCCTTTTCAGGTCTCTCAGGCAGCTGCAGAACTCCAGCAGTACTGTATGCAAAACGCCTGCAAAGATGCCTTGCTTGTGGGGGTTCCTGCGGGGAGCAATCCCTTCCGAGAACCCCGGTCCTGTGCTCTACTCTGAGAACAGGTAATAAAGTCACAGATACCATGACAACCACTCTGATTTGAAACTCAAGCCCTTGCAGGGACAAAGAAATATGGTAATAGTTGTTTAAATGTTGAGTTCTTTGTGGAGAAGTGTTTATCATTTCCCTGCCGGCTCTGCAAATGGTTTTCTGTTTCTTTTAGGTGTGGCAGTTGAAGCATGTCTTTTTCCCACACATCCTTCTAGAAGTGTTTTGTTTGTGAGTTGGGTTTTTTTTGTTAGGATGGTTGTATTTTTGTATTTGAGCAACTCTAGAGTCCTTAGCACCATCCAAACTAATTAAAATTGTCTAAGACACACAGCTGTGTTTGACATGGGCAGACAAAAAAACCAGTCACGTCCACAGCCTGGAGAAGACAAAGACGTGCCAGTTGCATGTGTTGTAATGACTAGCTCGCAGCTTAAGCAAGAACCTTGTTAAAATACATTTGGTTTTCAATGTCATATTGCAGTTTATTTGGCTGTGTCTATCCTTAGGCTCTTCCTGTTCTTACTGTTGGTACAGCACCAAAAGCAGTGGAAGCAAAGAGGAGCTGAGGCACTCTGCAATCACATCCTTTTTCAGTGCAGGTCTAAGGGATGAGTTACTCCCTAAACTCTGCCTTAGTGCTCTGCCTAGCTTGTTCCCATGTAACACCTGCATAGTAGATGGGCGGGTGACCTTCCAACATTTGCAAATCTTTGGGATCCCGTTCTGTGATTCCCACTCCTACCTCTCCCATTAGTTGTACATTGATTGCAGCAGGAGAAAGAAACGCCACGCATGCCAGTAGTCTTAGGCATGACCACACCTTAACTTGGAAAATCTATTTCTTCTGCACGACAAACGAATGTGGAAGTAGGGTATTCAGAAGGGTTACTCTTCTTTAAAAGAAAAAAATAAAAATAGTTCCTGCTAAAGAGCTGAAAAATCTACAGAGAGAGGAAGAGCCACTGAATTCTGTTCTTTCTTTGAGAGTGCTATCTAATAGAAACAGAATGCTTTCTTAAGGGCAGACTTTAGGCTAGAACATAAAATACTTATAAAATCTTCCTGTTCCTGAGCTTGCAGTTGAGGTTTTTCCTCATCAACAGCATGGCTTTGATTGTTGCTACATAGGTTTAACAAAATAGGATTGAACCTAAAGAGAGAGACCAACTGAACATGAGATGCTATTCTGGAAATACTTGGTAGGGGAGAAGCAAAAGTAGATTTTCTTAATTTAGGTGCTACCCTTAATTATTCACACAAATAAGATAAAATTGATAGTGACTGTTGCATGTGTTCTTCTGTTATAGAAGCAGCCTTCCTACCTTATCTTTTTCTGGTGGTCTCTGTGTGTATGGATGTATGTATTGTAGGATTCGACTATTCCAGATAGGTTACAAAATATTTTCTCAAGAATTTGAGGGTTAATTTATTATGCTTTGAGAAATGTATAGCTCAGCGCAGGACGTCATTTAGTATTTTTTTGCTGATAGATAAAATACGTAGTTTATTATTATTTTGTTATCTTAGGATCAAAAGAAAATCAGAGGAAAGTAGAAAAGCGAATAAAAAAATGTTATGATATGCGAGGATACCAACAAAGAAAAGTGGTTAGTCATGTTTTCCTCAGTGTTGTAATTTGTAAGAGAAATGTATCAGCTTAGGAAGATGGCATTTAATAAACCTTTTCTTTTTCCTCTTATAGGGAAGGTCATCGGAGAATTGCCTTCAAGCATGACATGAATAATAACTGCCTTTCCTTCACAAGAAAAGTCCCCCTTTGTGTCTTGACTTTTATATGGCTAAAAACAGTGTCCTAGATATTTATTCATTTATTCTTGTGAGTCTGTATTCCACTGTCTTTTGGTAATATTTTGGAAGATTTTTAATGTAACTCTCATTCTTTTCATAATCATCACTGCTGTTACTATACTATGCTAACTATACAAATATTACTTAAGTTTACATTTTAGAAATGGAAAACGTGAACTTTTACCAAATTAGTTACTTTGATCTTGATAAACTGCAACACCAGAATGATAGCAAAAATTATTTTTTTTCCCCCAAAACAAAATAAGTCAAACCTGAATAATTAGAGTATAAAGCTAAATGCTGTTAGTGCTGAAGTAACATTCTCAGGGGGAATTTTGCTTCCATTAGCAAGACCTGGAGCCAACTTTGTTTTTTTTTCAAGTTCATCTCAGTGCACAAACGAGACATCTTAGAAACTGCTGGACACAATTTATAGCACAGGCTTGATTTCTAAAGCATGTTTCTTGCAATACTTCTAATCTGTAATCCTTCTCCCAATTTGTATTTGCAAAAGTACTGCTATGGTGGAATTTTCTTGATGTATTTAAAATGTGACCAAACAGACACTAAAAATCCAGGAACACCTGAAGACACTTGCATGCATCACTGTCAAGGTATGCAGTGCATGAAACTTACTAAAATGTACTTGGTGATTTGCCTTCACTTTTTTATAGAACACTTTTACAAGGATAACTAACATTTTTTATAGGTTTTTAATTTTGTCTACTTCCTATTGTTTGTATTAATCTTTTAGAAGTTTGGAAATAAAATTCCTATCCCTACTGGCTTTGAACTCATTGTGTAATTGTAACAAAGAGCAGATACTGTAAGGAAGAGGGTACTTGGACTTTGCAGTGGGAGGGGAGGCCTCAAGTGCTTTGCTTTTTCGGGAAGAGAAGGTTGCCATTAGATTTTTAGAAACTATATGTCTTACTAATAGAAAAATAGCATTTATAGCTATTTACCATTTTTGTGGTAATGTTATCAGGCTCACTTGCACATTTTGAAACTGTAAGGTAGAACTCTGTGGTCTGAGTACTTACTGTTCACGAATGCTAACTGAAATGGGGCAGCAGGTGTCCTCCAGGCTGTTGTCTTTGTTAGAAGATTTTCATGCTTGCTGTCCTGCAGAAAGATACCAACATGACAGCTGTAATACTGCCAGTATACACATTCTCTTGAGAGAACCTTCATCCTTAAGAGTGTTTCTTTGCTCTGGCTTCCTTTCACTGTAGGCTATTTGAATATGGCTGTTTTTCTTCTAGTACTTGACACAGGTATGTACTGCTGAGGTCCAGAGAAAGCATAGTTATTCTCACTTGCACAGGGGCAAGTGAGGTCAAAATGCTAAAGTCAAAGGTAGTGATGATCATATGCCTCAAAAGGCTTGGGACAGCCATCACCTGGCTGCTGGCCACTCCCTCCCCGGCAAGCCCTTTGTATTTCTTTTACCTCCTGACATGAAACCTCCCCTCATTCTCACATCTGTTTCTCTCCCCAACTCCCCCCCCACACTGTCACATACATCTCCTGGCTTAGCGTCCCCGCTTGGAGCTTGGGTTCTGGAGTGGCTGCTGAGCAGGCACAAGGAGTAGCCCATTGTGTAGCAGAGAGCTGATGGACTGCCAGTCAGTCATGGTTGTCTCTTGGCTGCCCTGCCCAGTTCCACGCGGTCTCTTTCCAGCAGGAGCACCACAGTCAGCACAGTCAGAGGAGCAGCACTGTGAGCACACTGCAGGTCCTGGCTGCATCAATGTCTTGCACCAGCAGTGGATAGAAAGGCCTTTGCAGCAGCTGTGAGATGGATTTGGAATACTCCACCCTGATGTTCCTCTGAGCATGGTGGTTGTTCCTCAGACACAGATTCCAGCCTCTCCAGAGGAGTGTGGTTGCTGCACCCCTTTGCTCTCAGGGCAGTGTGCGGCCGAGCTACTGGGTACAAGCAGGGAGAGGATTGACAGCAATGCCACCTCTGCCCTCCCAGGCTGTGTGCTGTGACAAAAGTTGAGTGTCAGAATAAGATCCAGGGTGGGATTGGTTGGGATTGAGGCTCTGGGGTTCCTGTTGGGAATCAGTGTGATGAAGTATGCCACTGCTGGTCATTTTGTGCTGGCTAGGTGAGGCAGCATCTTAGCAGCTCAGCTTTTGCAGGTCCCCTTTTCTAGCTGTAACCAAGGAACCTGACAAATGAGCCTGGGCAGCTGTCTGCTTCTGCAGGCAGCAGAACAGGTTGTCTCTTATCTACCCAGTCTACAGGACTGCTGCAGGTGTACCTGGGTTTGCATTACTGTGCTGAACTCAACATGCGATGGCTTAGAACAGGACAAGCATCTCATTTTGCTGCCTCTGCTTTAACAGGTGTAATCTGTAGTGGGGTGGAGAGCTGTGGCCAGCATCTTGGCTCCCTTCATGGGCTTTACCAAAGACCATGCAAGAGGGCTGTCTGCTGCACAGAGGCCTTCACACCATCTGATGGCAGCAGGTCCCACAGGATGCCCACAGCAAAGCACACTGAGTGAGTGCACATATCTATACACTAAGTGGCTCACACGAACTGCAAGACCCTCTTTGCTCACTGTCTTCTCCCCCAGTCTATCAGCAAGACTCTTCTCCATCTACAGGTGCCACCTGCCTGGTCATAAAAAGTTTACAAATTTTTCCAGGAATGGAGTGTCCCTACCTGCTGATGGAGGACTGGTGGCACGTCTTTGTCTAAGAACTAGTTGCTTTCTAATTGTTAGTTATAGATACTTTGGGGGGGAGTGTGGGGAAGCACATCTGTGTAGTGCCATAGTAATTTTACTCCACATTAAACAGACGAGGGGGAAGAATGTCATATTTGATAAATTTGTCAATGTGTCCATATTTGTAAGAGATTGATATTTGTCATAAACAAATACAGTAAAGCAATCAGTCATTGCAAACATTTTTCCTTATTTTCCACTACATTGGCCTTAAGTGTACACCAACATTTTTTCTACCTAATGGAAACTTAATGCAGACAGCATTTGAATTTTCTTATTTAATGTAGACAACATGCCTTTGTTTTCAAAGTAACATATAGATTATTTAAGCTACTCTTTCACAACTGTTCATGTGAAATTTCTGGTGTCAGCCTTTGCCTGTGGCAAAGGAAGACACAAATACATAGCTTGGCTCTGGCAGCTATAATTTTCTCCAGCTGTGGTGTTCTGTGACTGAGACTTTGTAGAGCTGCACTTTAAAAGAAGAGACTCCTTGTTCTAGCAATCTGGGATGTAATTTTGAAAAACAGAGTCAAAGCCATGATGCAAAATATGGAAAATAGTTAGGTCTGGTGACCACAAAAATGGGCCAGAAATAGTAAGCAAATTGCAATTTTTATTTAAGTCTTTCTCTTATTCAGGGAAACACTGGCTTGGTTGCAATTTTACTAGAAATCTTTTTATATTATCACTTGTGAAAGGTGTTTTCTAAAGTCTTCCAAATAATCTGGATATAAATAATTTGGGGATATTACAGTGAACTAAAATTGTGATTAGTGCTGTTATCATAGCTTTTAAGAATTCAGTTCAAAATCAGCACTCCGTTTTCTCTGAGAGACAAAATCTTTCTCCCCTAAGTGCTTTTTTCATTTATCCAAACAGTGAATATGTGTTTAATGAAGACTTAATGTCAAAGAAGTATTTAACTGGAAGCATAAACCATAAACTTAGTGGGTTTTTATTTTCTTTATTACTTCCCCCCCCCCCCCCCTTTTTGTTACTGCATCAAACTTAAAAAGGTTTGTGCGTTTGAAACTTGAATCATCTCAGCTGAAGTCCATTGATCAGAAAGAGACATCCTGGAGCTGGCAGGCATGCCTGTGTAAACGGTGTATGCATTCCTGCAGCAGAATGAAGCTACTGTCTACCATTGCTCCCACACATATTTCCAGTTTTGTTGCCAAATCTTTTGATGGAAAGTGAGGGTTTGGATACCATTCTATCCTCTTCTGTAGCTTACAGCTGAGAAAGCTTTTTTTCCTTATCTCTCACCCCTTCTAGCTGTAGCCTAAAATATCTGGAACTCCCTCCCAAATGACTCCCAGGTCCCTACTTGCCAATGCACTCCAGAAGGCTGAAAAACATGGATGCCAACCAGGTTATGCAGAAAGCGAGGGTCACAGCTTAGTTCCCTGAATCATATCTATGGGCATGCTAAATTTCAATACATCCTTCACATGCTGTCCATAAAACAAATAGGTTTTTCCTGTAGCTTAATTGTGATCAAAAAAGTTCAAGAACTCATCACATGGTTCCTAAAGGAGCTGTCCAGAAGGAAGGAGTGGATCTGAACCCAAGGGACAACTACAAAGGGTCACAGCTCTAAGTGCAAGAAATCACTTAAGACTTTATGAGAAGCCTGGAGATTCTGGCAGATCCAACCCATTTTTACATTTTGAAAGCTGCATGCTCAGGGAGAAAACATAGATGAATTGAAAACACCATGAGCTTCAGTGTCTGTTTTTTTCCATTTGTATTTTATTTTTTATATAAGGAGTGATAAAGTACATTTATACCACCCATGAGAACAAACAGAGAAGCAGTAATTCTCAAGCTTCAAGGAACTAGTTTGTTTAGTAACACTTTAAAAACATACCAAAGAATCCTGAACTAGTAAGGATTCCCAAACCCTAATTTCTTTCTAAAAATTAACAACAATAAAAATTAATCTAGTTCCCTTCAAAGACTTCAGAAATTACTAAAAGTATATGTAATATGCAAATCCCCATTCGGTTCAAAAGAATTTAAGACGTGTTTGTCCATCACTTCTTCCAGGAACTCTTTCATATGTCAATCTCCTTTTTTTGAACTCTGCTACTTCTGGAAATCCTGAATCTGGAAAAGACGTAGAAGAAAAAAAAAGCCCCATGATAAACTACAAGTACAGCACATAACTTAACTATATGTTTCATATGTGTTCACCTTATCTTCAACAGACTTAACTATGTGTTTCTCAGAAGCAGTAACAGACTCTAGCTTTAACCAGTACCCCTTCTATGAAAAGTATCAAATGCCACAAAATAAAACATGTACAGAATAATATTAACAACTACTAACTGCTACCGAACAGTTTTATGCATATCATGCTGTAATAGGAATATGTAAGTATATTCATATATAGTATGTATAAAGACTTAATACAAAAATAAATAAATCCACCTACACTATGCTTAACCACAATATTTCAGAAAATATTTTAATGCTTATTTCTATTTCATTAATATTACCCTCAGTATATTCAGTAATTGTTGAAAATGAATGCTTTTTAACAATTCATGTTCATGTTTCTAAGTTGTTTAAAAAAGCTACTTGCATTCTTAATATTCAAGTTCTTTTACAATAAAGTATTTGAGAAGTTTCTTATTCATAACAAGTTATTGTAAGAAAATTCTGTTTGGTCTTCACAAAAAGTATTGTCAGAAAACTCTAACACTGACCTAAGGATTTAATCTGTTCCAGTACAAATACTGGCTTGGCATGGTGTCATTAATTGTCTGTGGTTTAATGAGAGCTTGATCCAAAGCCTGAAGAAATCCCTGGGGGATGTGTCTTTTTAACTTGACTCTCTACATATTTCTTAAATGTGGGATTTACATTTCTCAAACGTGGTACCAGAAGAATCTGCCCTGATCTCTACTGAAAATACTGTATTTAGGATTTTATGCTATCAGTGCCAGTTGCAGACTACTGAAATACTTGTTAACTACTCAGCAATACTACAGGTCTCAATTTTAATCCCAAAGGAGAGGCAACAGGTCTATTCAGAGTTTCTGTGTGAACATTTAAATTTACATAGGCTGAATATTAAAAGTTCACCATATCCAATTAACTTTTTCTTTCTTTACTGTCATAATTACCTTAAGCAGTCCATGAAACAGGGTAACTTAAATTAGTTGCTTATGTTTTCATGAATGAGTCTGATCTAAGTAGTGAAAATATTTTAATGCTGTAATGACCTTGGTATTCCACCAAAAGATTTAATGACAGGCAGCAATAGAGAAATCATAAATTAACTCATCTGTACCAGGAATTATGCACTTTACTTAACAAGCTTAACCTTGGATTTTTAAAAGAATGTGTCACCTCACCTACAAGGAAGCAGAAGAATTAGAAAAATACCACAATAAATAATACAGCAATACATGGTCTGACAGGGACTAGTGATGCTTTCTTACTTGTAAGACTCCATGGCTACTTATTATGGCTTATCAAAAAAGGTTTCAAGCTGACTATATTTGAGAAAGTATACCAGTGATAAGAAAATTATGGAAAATGAATATTTTGTATAAGGGCTGTACATACTTCTGGGGTAAACAAAGTTTTGAACTACACACTATATTGATGAAATATGTTTTGAAATTATTTCAAGTGGAGAGTTTAGCCCTGGAGAAATTAGCTAAAAAAAAAATATTCCAAGAATAAAGGAACTGTATGAAACAAACTTAGAAATTTTTCAGAGTGCCATTTTTACTCTGTTAGCACCAACAGCAAAGCACAGCCATCAGCAGTATCTGAATTTCACTCTCTGAATTTGCCAAATCTCTTTTTTTTCCCTATAGAGAAAACACTTTACAGTCTCTTGTTTACCCTTTTGTCCAAATCTATGTTTACAAAAGAATCTTTCCCATAACTTTAAAAATAATTCTGGCATGTTCCTTATCCATATTTCAGGCCCTGACAAAGAAAGAAGAATTTGAATCTTACAATATTGGAGAACTTTTCAATATTTTACCAAGGAAAAGACCCAGCAGTAACACAGTTCTAATTTGTTGGGTTTGTTTGTTTGTTTCTTTTAATATTATTTATGCTCAAAACAAAACCTGTTTAGGAACTTTTTAACACAGAAGAAATACATATGCAAGTAAGTTTTAGCAAAGGAAACATGTTGGGTTGGATTTGTTTTAACCACTATTTGAAGAAAATAGAAAGGATAGTATTACTAATACTCCTTACAACTTTCCAGTTGAGTTACGAATTCTGCTTGCTTTGGACATACCTGTTTTATTTTTTTCTCTTGTCCATAAGAATGGAGGCCTTTTTTTTCTCTTGCCTTTAGATTCTCTGCCTATTTTGTTAAAATTCAAATTTTGAAGCTCATCCATGTCAACAAAGAAGTCAGAGAGGAAACCATCACATGCAAATGAATTACACGGGCCTGTGGATGAGGAGTCATTCCATGGGGACTGGTCAATCTGAATTTCAGGGCTTTTAAATGTATCTCTAAATTCTTCTAGAAAACTCTTAGAGCTCTCCTGAGGTTCACAGACATTGAAGGTTGCAAAGAAATCCTCTTTTTTAGAGTCTTTAGAAGAAGGATCAGAGCCACCATGTACCCTGAACAGCTGTCTTTGATCACAAAGAGAATTCGTAACATCTAGATGGGCAAAATCTTCATAGTCCTTTGATACAGCAAAGAAATTCTGCTTCCTCCTTGTAACTATGTCTGAAGAACATGCATTCTTTTGCATACAGCTTGGAAGATCAGACTTAGAAAAACCCTTACAATGTTTCAATGGAGTAATTAAGGCTTTAGAATCCATATGAGTTGTTCCTGGTAGAGAAAAATTTGAAACATTTTTTTTTTTTGAGAATGAAAAATTAGCTTATTTCTCTACATTTTACAGAAAAACAAGATGCCATTGAGCATTCTGATTGCAGTCTGTCTCCTCAGAATAACTGGCTTTACCATGCTTAGAAGACAAATATTCTAATACACTCAGATTTTTTCACTTGGTTTCAAAGGAAACACATTTTTCTAGTACTTCCAGATATTACCTGTGCTGTTTAGGGCCTTATCAAGCAGATCTAAAGCCTCATTTTGTTTATAATCAGGACAGATTTTGTTGAGGTTATTCTGGTTTTCTGGCTGTGATGCACCTTGTACTGTTTTTTCTAGTGGAGCAGCACTTAGGTTGTATGAAGACATCATGTCACTAAAATGCTGAAACAATGAAGTAAAGATAATTGGGGAATATTTATAAGACCTGTCTACATCTATCAAACACAAAAAGTTAAACCAGCTTTTAAGATTCTAAAATGTATAAGACTTTGTTTATTGGAACCAACAGAGGAGAGGCATGTACAGTAGAAAATCTATAAACAGGGTAAGTAATAGTCTCTGTCTTGAAACACAGGAAAACCAGTGCCTTAATATAGTTTATTCTCTTTCATTAGGCCAGGACTGTAGGAAGCCATGTCTGCAATGGATTGGCTCCTATCATGCATCACAGAGGAATTTAGCGGAGATCTTTTTCTGGGGGTTTTTTGTGGTTTGTTTTTTTTTTTTCCCTGTTTTTTGTGGGTTTTTTGTTTTGGTTTTTTTTTTAGTTTTTATTTATTTATTTTTGTTTGTTGGTTGTTTTTGTTTGTTTTTGTTTTATTTTTGGTTCTGTGTTTTTGTCTTTGTTTTTGTTTTTTCCCCATCAATAAATATGGCTTTACACATATACAGTTATTACAATAGTAATTTGATATTCAGTTTCCAAATATCTATTCACTTGCTCCTTCACCTGAACTGAATGCTTCATCTTAAATGAACAGTGTCCCCCACCATTTTCTTGAATGATAAAATAACTGCATTTTTTATATAATTAGCTGACTATAATCAGTCTATATTTTTCCCAGACTTGGCCCAACTCAAACAGTAGAAACACATAATTCTTCATCTTTACATCCAGGGCTCTGTCAAATGCTTAGTTCTATGAATTTGTAAGTGGTGGATTTGTTATTGTGTAAAAGGCAGAGAGGGAATTTTTAACAACATTTTAGATGTGAATGACATGCTAAGGTGTATAATTCATTTTCAAATGATACCAGGAAATGTGCATGTAGCATCAGATTAAAAAATCCCCAAACAACCACATATTACAACAGTGCAAAAAAGATTGATCTAATACAGAAAATAATTTTGGCCAACCTTTAAAACTTTTTTTGGAACCTCTGGCAGAAGTTCCTGCAGTTGATCAAAGCTTGCAAGAAACAACCTGTTCAATGAAGATCCCTTCTTTAACATAAACTGAGCAACCAGAGGGTTGATACATGGAAAAGTAAGCAGGCATTTCTCTGTCTGGAAATTGAAATTATTTTGTTAAACTGATATCTGACAGAATGTTTATCTCTTTTTTTTTTCTGTTTCTACAAAATCACATTTTTATGAATAGGTCATACAGTGTATCATAGAAGTAGAGCTTTCAAACTGTGAACTTTTACAGTCCAATTACAACTGCCTTTTTTTACTACACATGTAACAAGAGTATCATTTCTGAAACACAGTAAATTCTGCATAACAGTTTCACAAAAAGCAAGCACAGTCTGAAGACATTGATTTTCTGAAGGATAAAACAAGAGAATCATATAAACTTGACTTGAAAATGCATTACCAGATT
Organism: Platyrinchus mystaceus; assembly: GCA_035041135.1. Lineage (NCBI taxonomy): Eukaryota > Metazoa > Chordata > Aves > Passeriformes > Tyrannidae > Platyrinchus > Platyrinchus mystaceus. The sequence goes on along the minus strand of JAWWLV010000100.1, from coordinate 22,129,517 downwards.
TACCATTAATTCTCCATTTTAAAGTGAATTAGCTAGAGCAAGATAAACTGACAAAACTGGTTTTGTTTTACAAAAGTTATATTTGTAAAGAGCAATGGAACAGGTGCCAAATGCAAGAGTTGTCAGGGGGAGGGTGGATGTCACACACAGGGCAGCAAGCTGAGAGCAGTAGCCTGTTATTAATGTCAGCTTCCAGTTCCTGACTTTCATAAAGCTCTGTACTCAACAGATGACAGGATCAAATATCTTTAACAGAGACAAAATACATTGACTCCTCTCAGTTTTTTAACAGTATCCTTCATCTCTAAATTGGAAAACCTATAATCCAATATCCCACACTAGGAAGGCCATGCCAATATCTGCTTTATTATGCTTCTGAATTTTGCAAAAGCCAAGCATGATCTAAGCTTCTCGAGAGTTCAAAGCTTTCAATAAAATGAACAAATATGTATGTTTAACTGAAAAACCTTACTATACAAGCTACAGAACATCACTGATGGGCCTGTTCCAGCATTTATTGTAAATACACAATGTCACCTACTGCATGAGAAGTTAAACAAATGTCTACTATGGGGTATTAAAGCAAGTCAGCAGGCAATGCCATTGACTTCGGTAATGGATCATCACTGATGAATTTGGCTTCCTGCCCAAGTGGGTCATTGTATGTTCATATTTTACAATTTGGGTAGGTTTTTTAAACTTAGTGCCTAGAACTGTAGAACTGTACAAACTGGCAGATGAATATGGAGGATAAACTTCTCTACAGGTTAATTGTGAAAGTCAGGAAAGTCCAGGTTGCATCTAATTGTGCTGTCAAGGATGATGGAAATATAAATAAATAAATAAAATATGTGTGTATAGATATATAATAATGCTTATTTAAATAATTTAAATAATATATTTTAAGAGAACAATAACAACAAAAAAAGCCTAGAATTTCTAGGCTTTTAAGTCTGAGAAACAGGAAGAAAACTGTAAATTCATGGGAAGATAAGCAAACCTCAGATGGCAAGACAGAAAGCCAGGATTTGTCCAGCCACTCATGAGGACTGATATTAGATGCTATCAAAATGTTGTCAGCAATCTGACGAATTACCAGTGCTGTCTCTTCAATTCCCGGCATAAGAACTACCTAAAAGTGATGCATAATATTTGTGGTTAAAACTTGTAGTAAGGAGTGTCGTAATTTGCTACAGAAGTTGGGGTGAAAACTAAAGATGACCCGAACAGAACAGCTGGTAATGTGGAGTAATTAAAGCTGATCCATGCCTATCATGCAGAGGAACTCCAACCACTTTCTGACCACTAGCCTGGCTACAAACAACACTCCTTATTTATGGAAATTCTATGTAGATGAAATTAATTTATCCTATAGGTCTTTTATATGTGATCAATTTTCTGGGTTTGAATTCCTAATAAAACAAGCAATTCTGAGATGCCTATATAATTTAAGAAGATATGTGACACTTTGAAGGTGTAATTTCCACACAAACTACACTGCTGTGTATATGGCATGAAAAAAGCTTTGTCAACTCTGTAACTTTCATTCAATCAGGTAAATTTTATATGAAATTTAATATGCAAATAAGTGAAAAAGTGCCTAAAAATGTATTATTTAATTCAAAAATATGTTACCAACATCAGCTTTGTAAGCTGAATGAAATGTCTGCCCCATTTTTTAATGTTGATTATTCTATATACTATGTTTTCTGACTTATAAAAAAAAAAGTTAATTTGTCTTGTCACATAAAAAAAGCAAACCAGAAAAGTATACTTTTTTTTCTTTTTTTACATCAGTAACATAATACTGAGCTGAAATTTCAAATTAAGACATAAGCAGGATTAATCTATGGTCTAATAATTTTTTTGACTCTTAGCCATAAAGAGACTTAAACTGCTATTTGAATCTCATTCAACTGGTATTGCAGTCAACAGTCTTTTCAGTGATTTTAGCAGCACTGAATTAACGTCCTCTCTTTTATTTTAGTAATTTTGAGCTATTTTATGTTTTTGATGTAGAATGTATACTTGTTTGAGCTCTCTAGAAAATCATATCAGTTAAGATGAAAACGGAAAAAAATTACCTTCACTTCAAACTCTTCTGACTTCTGTGTAAGCTCAATTAGAGTGGCATAAAGTAAGACAAGGTTAAGCAGAGTATCTCCCTTGAGACTGTACCTGTGAAAGAGTTTACCTGGACCATTAACATTTAACGTGCACATGTAATAATTCCAAAACATTTCATACATGTCTTAATAAATGTCCATTTCACTTCCATGATTTCAGAATACTAGTACAGTTTGAGCATTAATATTTGTGAAAGGAAAATTAGGATGCATTAAGGGACTCAGTGCTGAAGGTTGGACTGTGAGGAAGAAAATGGAGTCAGCCCACAACAAAGCAAGTCCAGCCTGAACCAAAAGGTCTGTCACTGGAGATACTGGAGAGAAAACATACAGAGAGGAAAGGTGATGCATGGGAAAATTAACACTTGTTTATAGAAAAAAAAGAGATAATAAAGGAATTCTTATGAACTATATCAGTAAAAGGTGTTCTTCCATTGCAAAAGGAGAACTACGGATGCATAGGAAGAACACTTGAAGAATGTTTCCCTTTTGCTAACTGATGTTAACACAGTAATTCATAACTGTTCATTTGTAGGGGTTAATTTACTTCAAAGTTATAAAGAATAATTCTTGTGTTTAATATCCTTAGTTTTGTGAAATTTCTGGACCTGATAATTTGGAATACACCTCATATTAGTATTGCCTTTTATTTTATAACAACCATTTCTTTATCTCTTTTGTAAAACTAAAAATATCCTAACCAATAAAAAATATATTTGCTAACTTTTTCTGCGTCTCCAGTGATAACCACTACTTTTGTCTTGTCACTGAGTTTTTCAGTAGGACCATGACAACACTGTAACTCAGTGAAAAGTCCAAAGCTCTCTAGAAATATGAACTTACAATATTCGTATTGTTCTAAGAAGAAATGTATTCCTATAGGGAAGTTCAAAGCATACCAACTTGTTTGAGTAAGCAGCTTCCTTTAGTGATAAGTTTGTTTTAAAAATATCAGGATAACAAAAGAATTTCATAACTTACTCTGAACTCAATCTTTCTCTGGAATAGAAAACAATCCAACAGCACGTGTATTGAAGTGATAATGCCATCAGCCTCGATATTAAAGTGTCACAGGAATTCTCATGATTTAGTTCTTCCACACTCTACCATAGAATTTAAATGAAAAGTAAAAACTAAATAAATACATTACCATGGCTGTCCCGAGATTGTAATGTGCATTGCTATATTATGGAGAAGTTAGATCAAACATAAATACAGCTAAATAACCTAAGTATTAAGGACATATATGGGAATTGGGAGAACATTCCCAACTTTGATTTTGTTTGACCTTTAAAAAGCTGATTCACTGCTTCATGGACCTTCTTTCTTTCTGTAAAAAGGAAACACTGTCACTGACTTTTTTGGGATGTTAAGGTTTTTGTAAACTTTAATAATGCAAAATACCAATATAAACCTCTGAAGTACTTAACCTATACAAATCATATTATACCTACACTGACTATATAAAGTACAACATCACTAATTTCAGTAGCATGTAGGAATGTCTGTGTTGTGCTTGCAGTATCAATTGACTATTTTATTATCTATCTATCTATCTATCTATCTATCTATCTATCTATCTATCTATCTATATAT
>JAWWLV010000100.1:22114530-22125695 GCA_035041135.1 Platyrinchus mystaceus | reverse complement strand
CTATCTATCTATCTATCTATCTATCTATCTATCTATCTATCTATCTATCTATCTATCTATCTATCTATCTATCTTTCAGAAGTAGTTCTTCTACCTGAAAAGCAATGTCTTCCTACATACCAGAATTTAAGTACTATGCTATTGTTTAAACTATTATTTTTTATTAAAAGTAGGACAAATTACTCTATAGACTTACTCAGATAACCATCTGAAATGGGAGGAATTAACATGAACACTGGTAAGAGAATATAGCCACAAATACCTTTAACTGGTTATTACAAAATTTTTTATACAACCCTATTTTCATGTATGCATTCTTTAACTACATTTAATACTATCAAATCACAGGTCAAAAGTTACACTTCTTTGTAACTTGTGAAGAAACAGAGAACATTTCTAACTAGTCAAAATGTCAGAATTTTGGAGTTAATGAATCTGGAAATAATTTTTGTTGTGAAACAATGCATGAATTATATATGATTATGAGGAAGAAAAGGTATGCTAGAAGCCTGCAGATATGGCCTAGAATTGACCCAACCCATAACAGAAATTGCACACAGTAGTTTTTTTTTTGTACCTGCAAAAAGATAGCTGTACATTCATCTATTGTCAACACCACATATCGATCTAAACTTCCAAAGAGCCTTAAGGAGTAACTACTGGTTCTTTCAACAAAGGTAATGCTGTACCTGAAGAATTAAAATTATTTTATTAAAACTCAGTCAAGTATAAAATAATATATTTCTCTTAAAGGAAATAAGTAACATATACCTCTTAATACAATATTTTAACTTACAGACTTAACAGTCTTTTCATACCTTGATCTTTCTCAAATGCTCAGCTCACTTTAAGCCACAAACAATGCGCATCAATGTAGCAGTGATTTAATGAAATATTACTGGATTAATTCAATCAGGTTGCTAACTGCATCAAATCTGACCATATACAGCCTTTGAGTTTACAAAAAAAAAAAAAAAGGCAGAAACTCAGATAGATAAATCAAGATATATATACTTAGAAACTCCTTTTTACTACTTTTATATATTTAATTTCTTTTCCTCCTTTCATGATGGTGCAGCACAGGGAAAGCAAAGTGAAATCTCCCTGACTGCCATTGGTATGATCCTAATTTTTTCTGAGTGACTGAGAGCTGTCAGCAGCACAGGCTCCTATTGTGTTTCATTAGGAAACACAAGAGACCTGAACAGTTGGTAAGTCCTCTACAAACTTATATGGACATTAACGAAAAAGTAAACTATTATTTTTTGTGAAACTATACAGCTCTTTGCTCACCTATTTAACCACTCCATCAGTGCTACAAGGAGTAAAAGTACCAAAAAGTGTTCCTAGTTATTTAGCTTGTGGCCAGCCTGAACGGAGGATATGAACTAGTCAGAGTTCAAAAGCATGTCAGATCATATGTTCAAATTTTAAATGTCAAAGATATATATATTTTTCCCCCTGCTGAACTGTAATTAGACACAGCTCAGAAATGGTTCCACAGATGACTCAAGGATACAGCAAAGATCAAGACTGGCATGTCTCTGCAGCAAGGTGGTGAAATCAACCACCTATATCTCTGTCACTATGTTTAAGGGATACTGCTGCTCTGGTCCCTATTTCTTTCTTTCTTTTTTTTTCTTTCACTTCATGGGATAAAAGGTACCTTTATCAGGTATTTTTTACTATGAAAGCAAAATTCATGAATATCATGTTAAAGTAAATAATGCAGAAGCACAATGATTTACAACCATGACAATTTTTGTACAGATTACAGAGTATTGAAAATTAAGTTAATATTAGATCTGAATATTAGGAATAAATTAGCCTTTGTTTTGAACTTAGTCTCTCCCAAAAGCTGTGATGCATCAGAAAATAAAATGTTTTACTATTGTCCACTTTGTTTTTTTAGGATAGGTCCAGTAGTTAAAAAGCAAAAAAAATATCCAAGAGCGATTTTTATGAAGAATTAAATCCAAAGTCCTCCAAGTGCCAAGAAGCACTGAAGTAAAATGTTTTGGATAGCATTATGATTTTCAGGAAAAAGTAGACAACTAGAAGAGTTGTTTTGATTAAAAATACCAGTTCATTATAACAATAAACAAATTGGACAATTTCATTCTGGCTGACATCTGTGTGAATCTTCAAAATTAAGCTATCAGCTTCAGCAGAAAAACTATCTTTTTATCTCTTAAAATGCTAATAGTGTAATTACAGAAATGTACCTGATAGCCAATTAGATGGCTAATACATGATACAGTGGGACAAGATATATGTCCTGGAAAATGAAAAATAAATAGTCAATATGATGAAATAGGTGGTTTTCACTCACTTGGATTCAAAAAGCTGAAGAATATCTGGCATATTAAGAAGGCCTTCAGTTGTCAGAAAAACATATGGAATCTGTACTTCCAGAAGAAAAGAATCACTGTGATTCCCTAAAACATTTTGTATATGTAAGATAATAGTTTCCTGAGCAAAATACTAAAGCTACATTTAGATATTTAAATAGACATAACTTTTAAAACAAAGCTTTTATTCATCCCCAATAAAATGATCCATTATAGGCTTCCCCTCCCCCCAGCCCCAATTAAACTCTTCTGAGTCTCTTTGAAATTAGGCTTTATTTCAGATTTTTTTAGAACTACAACATTCCCTTAGGATGAGGAAGGGTGGATACAGCTTGTAGTAACTGTAAAAAACTTATGAACTTGGCACAAGTGCCTTATAAACCAACATGTACTACTACATCTTGGCCAAAACTAGGCTTACACTTGAACAAAAACACCCTCCTATCTTGCTGCATAGATAAACCAGCTCCATTTACTTAGCATTAGCCTTCATAACTTATTACTCATTCTCTTCCACAGAACCATGAATGTAGCATTTTAGGGAACAGAAAATGTTTTCTTTCCTATGCCAGCCTGTTTATTACAATTCTGGAGAGCACTTACCCATTTGTATTGTTTCAGGAAGGGTAGTTTTAAAAGTCATGTAAGCGGCATTCATATTTTTGCACAAATTTTTCCAGCAAGAGTCTTCAGAATAATTATATTCCATTACTAATGAGAAGTGTGTCCAAGGGAAGTCGGCTCCAATTTGCTGATTATGTACGATAATGCAGGAATATCTACTAAGGCTTAAAAAAATCCAACAAAATGTTAGTAAAGTTAAGTTCAGGAATAATTATCCTCAGAACAAAATAAATTCATTTTTACTTTGATAAATTATGACTGTTCAAAGTGAAGTATATTCTTTAAAAAAACAAAATACCCTTCCTGTATATAAAATTCTAACTTCTTTAAAAATTAATTAAAAAATTAAAAACTGTAATTCTCCCACTCTAATTATCTTCTTGAAGCATTAATATTTTCCCACAATGTCATAATTTTCCAAGTTTTCCTTTATGCCCTTTCAGCACTTTTTTTTAAAACATGCAAAAAAATTATATTTCTCTAACCGAATTTCTCTAAAACGTGCAAGACAAAATAAAAGGTTAGGAATATGCAATTGTTTGGTCTCTAAAAGTTCCTCTGAGCCTCACTAAGCATTTTGCTAGACTGTGGACAACATAAAAATGAATGTGTAGATCTATATTCTGAAAACTTTACTCCAGACTGGAAAGTCCAATGGAAATGAACAAAAGTAACTCAAGTTTCACTGACCTTAGTCCTGACTAAAGAGTTTGTTTTCAAAAATCAAGAATTTAACTTACTTGCTTATGATATCTTTACAAGCTAAAAGGGTTCCTTTTTTCTCAGAATTCAAATCCACAGCTTTTAAACCTACTTAAAAAGAATGAAACCCTTGATGAAATAAATGAGCCTCTGTGAGTACAAATCAATGCACAGCAGTAAGCAGCAAATGTGGAACAACACAGGTTATTGAAATTTTAAGTACTACATTGTCTTTTTTGATGAAGTGCCACACAATTTCAGCTTGTACTGTACTGTTGGGTATAATGATTTGGAAACTTCTGTCTTGGAACCCAAGGAAGAGTTAATGCAAAAATGTTTCATGTCTTGCAAACTCACAACTTTATTACTTTAAAATGAAAAATTAAATGCTAATGCTAAAGGAAGCACCTTAGCCCCTTTATAAGTTAAATTTTTTTACACCTTCTATACATTTGAAATTTTACAAGTAAAACCAGATGTATCTAAGAAGGAATACTGGTATAACACAAGTGTCTCTCTTCAGAAGTGTAGTTAGCTGGATTGATCTGGGTTTGCAATCAAGCCTTAAGATCTTAAAACAAATAAAACACTTTCCATTAGATATTATTTTAGTAAAAGCATTGTGATCATGCCTCCTCCCTTTCAAAACATTCTAAAAGACAGGCTTTCTTCTTTTAAAAGCACAGGAAATTTAACTTTATTTTTAGAGGCAAAAGAACAATTACAGTACATGACACTTGGTAAGGTTCATACAAGAAGGATTTGTGAAAATGGATTTTAAAAAAAATATGAAAGGAACCTGTGGCTTGCTCTAAGCATAAGTACAGGCTCAAATAATTTTTCTGAAACATGTTTGGTTTGTCAGCTGAATTTTTGACATTGAACAAGCTCATACAAAAATTACTCACAGGTAAAATGTTGAACTGATGAAAGCATTGCTTGTGTCAGTGGGGAGATGGGATATTGGAAACAGTACTTTTTTACCTTGAGTTCAGTACAGCTTATGCTGCTTGCTATTTAACAAATTAGCAAACAAGATGAGTGAAGTAAGGAAAAATATGATCTATAACTCATTCAAGGTTTTATCCTGGGGAGTTTAGTTAGGACTTGTAAATTCTAATTGCTCTTAATTAACTTGCAAGGAAGAAACCTTGTGACCAATGATCAGCTAAAAACAATGAAACAATCTGATCAAGACCACAGATGCAAATGTACTTAGATAATGGGCTGTCCACAGCTCTTTTGTGTTCTAGGAAATTTTTTACTTGACAAATGAACTGACATTCTGTTGCAAAAGAAAACATATATCAGAACCCTTAATGAGGAGAAAATAAAATTAAAAGACAGAAAAAACCGCTGATGGAAGAGTTAGGAAACATTAAACTACGAGAAAAATATATAGAAAGGTTGCTGATGAGGAGAAAAGGGAGAAACACCTGCATGAAGCATTCAAACAGGAATGCAGCAAACCACAGAAAAACAACCATGTTTTCTTTCAAAAATACATATAAAAATTATTTACCTTCTACCCTAGATAACAGCTGAATGAGGGCTGCTTTTTCTCTTTCCAAGTCCATTCTTATAATGATTAGTACCTGTAAGAAGACAAGTAGAAGAAACTCTAGTAATAATAAAAAAATTATTCTTTCAGCCTGCATACATCTTTATCATTTGCACATAAAGCACGAGATTGATTAAACAGGTGGCAGAAATAGAAACCTTGGAGCTTTCCAAAATGACAATCATAGAATATCTTAAGTTGGAATGGACCCGTAAGGATCACTGAGTCCAAATCCCTGCTCCTCACAGGACTACCTAAAACTAAGCCATATGACTAAAAGCATTGTCCAAATGCTTCTTGAACTTGGACAGGCTTGGTGCTGTAACCACTTCCCTAGGAGTCTACTGCAGGGGAGACCACCCTCCCAGTGAAGAACCTTTCACCTAATGTCCAATTTCAACTTCCTCTGAAGCAGCTTCATTCCAGTTCCTTATGTCCTATTGCTGGTCATGAGAGAGTAGAGATCAGCACCTCCCCATCCACTGTCCCCCTTGAAGAAGGCATAGACTGTAATGGGGTCACCCCTCAGCCTTTTCTTCCCCAGACTGAATGAGCCAAGTGACCTCAGCTGCTCCTTCTAAGTCTTGACCTTGAGGCCTTTCACTGTTTTGGTTGCTCTCCGTTGGACACATAAAACACACAAATTTGATATCATCCTTATATTATGGTGCCCCAAACTGCCACAATATTCAAGGTCAGGCTGCCTCAGTGCAGAGCAGAGCAAGACAACCCGCTCCCTAGACTGGCTGGTGATGCTTTACCTGATGCCCCCCAGGACACTGTTTGCCCTCCTGGCTGCCAGGGCACTGCTGACTTCAATTTGCCACTGACTCGGATTTCTGGGTCTCTTTCCATAGGGCTGCGTTCCAGCCTCTCCTCTACCACTTTGTATGCATAACTAGCATTGCCCCCTTCCTGGTGGAGAATCTGGCAGTTGTTATATTTCATACAATTGGTGATTGCCTAGCTCTCTATCCTGATTTTTCTGTAAGGTCTATATGCCATCAAGGGAGTCCACAGCTAATTTCATATCATCGGTAAACTCACTTCATGCACTTCTGATTCCTGCATCCAGACCACTTACAAAGACATTGAAGAGCACTGGTCTTACAACTGGGCCCCAGGGAACCCCACTGGTCACTGGCCACCAGTGTGATGTATCTCCTTTCATTGTCATTCTTTGAGCCCAACCCATCAGGCAGCTGCTCACCCAATGTATTATGGACTTGTCTAGATTTGTGATGGACAGTTCATCCAGAAGGATACTATGAGAGACAGTACCAGAAGTTTTGCTAATATTCAAAACCACCACATTCACTGTTGTGACCAACTTAATGGGTGACCTTGTCATAAGGGCAAAAAGAAAGGAAAGTAACTTCATTAAGTAGGACTTAGCCCTTGTGAACCTGTGTTGGCTGTGGCCAATGACTGTATCTCTCAAATGTTTTTTAATAACTCCCAAAATAACTTTCTCCATAATTACCAGGCACTGAAGTGGGATTGACAGTTCTGTAATAACCAGAGGCTTCTTTCTTTCTGTTCTTGAAAACTGGGACAACATTTGCCAGCTTCCAATTAGCTGGGATCTCTCCAGACTCCCAAGACTGTTGAACAATAATGGAGAGAGGTCCCACAATGGCATTTTCCAGCTCCTTCAGTACCTTGGATGAATCCGATTGGGCTGCATAGGTCTATGCACAGCCAGCTGGACCAGCAAGTTGCAAACAAATTCAGAGTTGGCTGGGAGTTTATCATCATCCTGAGTCATACTCTTCTAACACTGGGCTCTGGGGGTAGCTCTGGGGGGCCCATCATAGGAGTTGAAGATAGAGCTTTGCCTAAGTCTCTTTTTGTGAGGTGACCAACTTTGTCAAGTAACAGATCATTGTTATCTCTGATTCTCATTTTGAAAATGATTTATTTAAAAATGCCCTTTTTGCCATCCTTCACAGTGCTGGCTAGCTTGAGCTTTGATTGAGCTTTGACCATATAAATTTTGTCCCTACAGAAGTGAAAAACCTCTCTGTAGTACTTTCATGTCACCTGTTCCTGCTTCCAAAGTCCATGTACTTTCCCTTCCCACCTAAGTTCTAGAAGAAGATTTCTGCTGAGACAAGCCAGGATTCTGCCTTGCTTGTTTGGCTTTTTATGCCTTGGATCTTTCCAGTGCCTGCTCCTGCACTAGAAAGAGATGGCTCTTAAAAAACAGCTAGCATTCCCAAACCCCAGTACCTTTAAAAACAGATTTCCCAGATACCAAATAGCTCCTTTAGCAGTGCAAAGTCTGTTCTCCCCATATTCAAAGTTTTGCTGGTAATTTTTCTCCAACCATCAGCAATTTGAAACTTGGGTGTATGTGTGCATTATTATAATGAATACAGCTGTTGTAGAAGAAATATTAAACTGGAATATTTGTCTCAAAGTAAAAATGCTATTTAAAGGTATTATCTAAAGACATTATATTCAATTATTACTGTTGCACTAGACACATCTGTCACATTAGAGGCATTATCCTGATGGAGGCAAAACTTAAACTGAAGATATGTAGAATTCAGCCTGTAAGACAGTGATGTACTGAAGGGAGGTACTGCTGAACTAATTAAGAGATTTCCCAGTCCATAGACTGCCAGCCTGACAAGCTTAAGGTAATTATGAGTATAAAAGATAATAAAGATAATAAACGATAATAAATCAAAGAGTAAAGTTTGTTTTTTTCTAAACCAGTAGCAACTTCTTGCTTACAAAGGAAATGACCCATTACAATCCTGCATCAATAACAACTTTGCATAATAAAAGGATAACCAAATTCTCAAATTTTACATCATATAAACTGATATAAACTGTTGTACTTAATGGTTCATTAAGTACAACATTTACTTCTTATTAAAACTGGAATACTCCTTCTGCCTATTCTGAGCTCATTGAAACCTGTCTCCAAATGAAAGGTCACCAAAATCTCCGTCTCTTAGGGAACAGTAAACAATTTATAATTGTGAATAAAATCATATATATAGTCTTACATTACATGCATATATTTGCATGACTTTAAGTCAAGGAAGCAAGTCAAAACTCCAGAAAATGATAGTTAAAAATTTTAAAAAATCTAGTGGAGTTCAGATGAAAAGCCAAACTGTCACTGAGCTGACATCAAGATGACAAAGTTCTCATGTTTTCTAGTAAACATAATCCTAGTATCAGAAAGCAAAATGCGTTACTTTGAAGAAAATGATGCTGAAATCAGCTTTGAGTGTCTGTTAAATGACAGACACCAAAACAATAAACACCATTTTGTTTTTGTTGCTTCATTTCAATTTTAAATTTTAAAAAGGTGTACAATAAGCTATTATATTGTTCTTCTCAGAAAAATTTGATCAAAAATTATTCTGAGTTCTTACTGCAACTCTTAACAGAAACAAAAGAAGAATAAAGCTCTAGGTAGTGAAGTATGGAATGTAGCTAAAATAAACATGAAGATCTTTTTTGGCTCTGTATTTAGTAGCATAAATTCTATTCCAAACAGTCAGGACACTTAAAATATTATGCATTTTATCCTGTCTGACTCATTATGTGACCAGTATTCTGTAAATAAATAATAAATATTTTGCAAAGATAAGTGGTATTTTGCACTGCATGGTATCCCCCCAAATATTCACATATTCAGAAAAAAAAATCTTTAGATAATTTGAATATTCTCCACGCCATAGCTATCAATTATGCATATTTGCTTCTTATAGAATTAAAATAGTAGGAGATACACTGGTTAAGCAGAGATCATCTATGGATAACAATACCCACATACTCTGTGGTGTGTGTGCTCCAAGTCAGCTGTACAAGTGCACAGTCATGACTTGTGCTATGGTTCTTTCTGCCTCAGATGATTGAGGCCTTCAAATAAAAGGTTATATAAAATTTTCAGTAGCTGATGTGACACAATATACTTACCAGGGAAACAAAACCACCTGCAGTGAAATGAAGCCCTGGCAATGCTAGAATTCATATGCATGTTATATCAGGCATACAACAAGGAGAGATTTGATCCAACAGAAACCTGCACTGCTCCTGACAGAGGTCTTAAAATTTATATTATCATTATTTAAGAGATAGCAGGAGTTGGAAAGGTAATCATTAGACTTTTTTTTTCCCATAAACCAGACCTTGTTAAAAAATGGTGTTGTAAATATTCACATATTCTGGAAGAGTTTTGTTTGCTTAGAGAAATTGGTTGCATTGTTAACCTTAACACTGTGTTTCTCTCCGTAACTTTCCATCCAATTTAACATTTCACACTGAAGGGCTGTTATTTTGGGATTTGTTTCATGCTTTTTCTGGCTGCTGTACTGTACGATCTTCAACTGCCTCCAGATGTTATTCAAACAGGATTCTAAGATGTTTTTATAGATGTCCTTTGCCTTGGACAAATAACCTGTCAGTAAAGCAACAAAAGAAGCAACTGCAGTAACAAAAGATAATTGTCAAGCATTGTGTTTAAATTGCACATCAATTTAAAATCTATTTGAAGGGTATCTGTCACAAAAGCAGATGAAAATTTAATGTCTTGCCAAAATGGAGGGATGCTATTGCCAGTAATCGGGTATGTAAATGGCTTTTGTAAAACTGCTCTATTTTCTGTAGTACCTGCCATGTGACTTCAGCTAGAATTATTCAACATGACATTCTGTGGCTGCAGAAGCAGGCAGCAGCACTGTTATATGTAACTAATCTATATAGTTTATACTAAATAACAGCAGTATTTCTGCCATCACTGTCCCAAGCTTCACTTGTCCTGTGTGTTTACCGTTCTTCAAACTATCTCAACTAATTCTCAGCTATGAATGATGCCTTCTGTATATAATTGGTGAACAATGATAGGGTTTTTGAAAATGCATACATCTGAGATAACTGTGTGATGAATTGCACAGCACAGCCCAACAACACAAGACCTGTAGTGAAGACTACAGGGCCTACTTAGGACCAGGCTCCATTTTAGTAAGTTTTTCCCAGATCTTTTTTACTTGTACAGTTTCCTGTGTCAGCTGTTGCTGGGATTTGGAGACACAGGTGCTTTGTAATTCTGAAATATCATCTAGGAGTGCATCTGCTACAATAAACAGTGGAGGAGGAACTGCTCATTTGTTTTCCTCCCATGCTCTTACACTGTTTATAGTAATTGTAGGAAATAATTTTATTTAGTATTTTATTTATTTACTCATTCTGTATTTTTCTTCCTACTCTTCTATTGCTAGAAACATTTAAGGGAATACAAAATAATTTATTTTCCCTACAATTTCATTTATGGCAGAAGTTTTCCATTTAGCATAAATTTTAAGGAAACACCATCCATTAAGGAATAATTCAGAGTGACCGAAGTTAAGTGCTCAGAACCACCTTTACTCCTATAAAGACAGAAGGAGGCTGACTTTCCTAAAGGCTTTTTATGGATCTGTTTTGATGGAGGTATCTGATATCTCACAATAAAAAATTATGACAATTTGATAAGCTCAGTATTATCATTTCAGGCATTAAATTGGGTTACAATTGATTTTCATATTCCAAATCTGAATAGTGTAGGAGCAGAAAAGCTAAAAAAAGAGCTTCTGTGTAAGTGCAATTGTAACTTCATACTCCATGCCTTATGATACATTAGATAATATTTCAGATTTTGCTTAATAGCCCTCACATTTAAGTACCTAATTTCCAAGGAGCCTAAGAATATTTTTAGGTGGGAGGTGTTTCAGACTCACAGAAGATAGATTGTAAATAGAAAGGGACCTGCCATTTTTGTATGTTTCTCAGTTTCACACAGAGATTACAACAAAAATTTGTCGTTCTGAGATACAACACACTATATATGTGGAAATTCATAAGAATGTTTCTTCGACATATTAATGAAATAACACAAACAGAGGTATATTAGTTATAAACAGAGC
>JAWWLV010000100.1:22094670-22109111 GCA_035041135.1 Platyrinchus mystaceus | reverse complement strand
AAAAATCCATTGCGCAGGCTTGAAAGGTAAAAAGACCTTTCCCAAATCTTCGTTCACGAAGACTGGCCACGTTTTTTTTTATATGGATAAAAAACACATATGAAGGGAAAGACACTACTGAGGAGGTCAAACTATGAAAAATACCTCAGTGAGTGGGAGTAGAAAAGATTAGATACTGTAAGCCATCTAGAAGAAAAATGGAAGATGTAGATAGGAAGAAAAAAAAAGAAAAAAGAAAACAATTTTTCTACCATCTTCTAGCTATCTTTTGCAACTTGTTAGTATTTCTAAGTGGCTTTCCCCTCTTTCTGATAAATACTGATGCATGAGCTACAACTTCTGCCCACAAAGCTCCTTCTGACAGTTCTATCTCTTTATTTCTGAGAGGGGTTCTTATTGAACAGTTCTCTCCTAAATATTGTTGATTTTTTTCTATTTTTGAATGTCAGTTTCCTCACAAAACAAACTGATCATAGAGAAACAGAAAGAAAAGAAAAAATGAATTTTTATTCCAGGTAACTTAACCTATCAGATTTTGAAAAGCTACAGGAGGTTCAAAACTGGGTCACTGAACTGTTTCTACTACTTTCCTCCTCTATATCTTCTAAAGTAAATATTAAGCACAGTGATATCTTTAAAAAATAAGCCAATCAACAAAGAGCTCTACAAGAAGTGCTGGCATTTCTATTTTTGCGTTAGATTTAGAATGACCCTTAATAAAAGCTTTTCATTATTACAAAAGTATGCAATAATTTATATAACTTCTACATCAATCTGGTAAGACCTACACATTTTAATGGGTTCTCTATATATCAGAAATAACAGCCACACTGGGGTTGTACCTGTACATATTCTAGTCCACATTTAACTGACTTAAACCTCCACAATCCTATTCCTAAATGTAACACAGCTTGTCTTTCAGTACATTTGGATTCCTTGTTAGGCAATGCAGTTCTAATAATAGTTCACTAGATGGTAGCATAAAACTTCAGTTCAGGTACTTTGTTCTCCTACTATTATTAAAATTTGGCTTGTTGCTTTCTTGAGGCCATGAAATGTTTTATGCATCTCTACCAATGTCAGTAACAGATGACTTTTACCAAGAAATAATTTCCTCCACAAAATCACATAAGCTTTCAATAAATAAATAACCCAACTCTATTCTGTAGGATTTATTGCTGAAAGATTTCATGCAACAATTTTTTTTTTTTTTAATGCTAGGACATGTAACTAAAACACAGATAAAAATTCTTGTTAAAATTCTACTATACAAGTCCAAAAAACCTTGAAAAATATTATTTTTAAAATATAATTTTATTCTGAGAATTGAATCTGGAAATATGTCTCTGCTGACTACTATTTCATGACACAGACATTTCTTTTCAAAAACAAATAAGGAAATTCTTCCACTTCTTTTCTTTCTCTGCTGTTTTGCATTTCTGCAATGCTAAACAAATAGCCTGAGATTCTTTCCTAAGCATTGTCATCAACAAGAACAGGGCTATCAACAACTTGCTGTTTTTCCTAATACCTGTTCTGCTTCATTGTTTGATGGGATTTGCACCAAGGTAACTGGCTCAAAAGAACAACTCTTGTTCATTGTCTAGGTTATGTTGGTTCTACAAAAGTAATGGTACTGATTTACTATTTGGTAACTACCATGAATTTGATAACTATTTCTTCTACAGAGAGGTTTGTTATCTGATTCAGAACATATGGACAGAGGAGATCTGAAGTATCATTTAGAGTTACTTTTGGAATAAACTCATACGTTTATTTTATGAAATACCACTTCCACCACCAAAAAGCAACCCATTTCAAAAACAAAGCACCGCTCCAGCTAAACCAATCAACCAAAACCCTGTAAGATATCTAAAGGAAAAAACCCAAAAGGTAAGATACTTAGAGGAAAAATCAGCTTCAATTAAGACCATAAAAATGTCACCATTTACTTCAAAGGATACATCTACTGGGATGAACTCACAACTTTTGTAAGTGGTAAAACAGCAAAGAATTAAATCTGGAAAAAATGGCAGCATAAACTGATTCACATACCTTTTTCAGGTCTATATTCATAATCTTCTTCCTCTCTTTGTCTCAGTGTATGTTTGGATCTCATCATGATAAAGTTGTTCAGATCAGAATCATCATTGTCCCATTTTGTAGCAAGTGCAAGTGTTGCAGGCTTCTCACTACAGGATGAACTGTCTACTTTAGAGGATACACCTTTACAGCTGACTGATTCAGATGGTTTGGGAGTTTTCTTTTCTTGGTTTAAGACATAAATTGTCTCTTCTACCTTAATATTCCTGTTGATTCCTCCAGTAAGCTCTCCTCCAGATGTATTTGTGCTGTGAATTTTGGCAGATGACACAGGCAGGGCAAAGTACTGCCTTTGAGTCTGAAGTGACAAGTCAGAATTTACTACTTTGTCCAGCTGATGTCTTTCAGAAGAAAGCAGTTCTTGGTTTGTCACAGAATTCTCTTCAAGCCATTCTGAAAAATAAAATTTAATTTATTCGCTGCAATATAGACTTTTTTCTTTTCTCTCTCCTGGTTGGAGTTAATGACTTAGGATGGACTATAGAAAAAGTATTTTTAAAATTTCTTCTTTCTTCCTTCTCAGATCATTAAAATCCACTTTCAGAAAGCTTCCACTGACTAGTCCTAAGCAAAAATGCATGATATTGAGACGCAGAAAGCCATGCTATTGTTTGAAGAAGTTTTCACCATGGTGCTTACTGATGTCAGATTTCTAGGAACTGGTATGCAGTACATTTCATTAGGAATAAAAGTTATTGGACTTTTTTGTTTCAGAGGGAAAAAAAGAAGTAATGAATGCAATCTGCTCCCTCTAAAGATATGCTTCAATAGAACTGCACTTTTTGCATTGTGGGTGCACATCAATCTCCAACACAGTAGCTAAACACTTATATGTAAAAAGCAGTTAATTGGAACTGTTCTTTCATGAGCAGTGTCTATTTGTTTCACAATATATCATGTTACTGTCAATCCTTGGAGTTCTACAATCACAGTTTGTGCCTTGCAGTCCAGCCATACTTATATAACAAAATCCAAATAACGTTTTGCATTTTTGTTGAAGTTTGATTGTAAGTATGCAAAATGGTCTGTGAGAAATTCTGAAGTCATAAGCCGTTCAAATTTGAAACCACTGTCAGAACAAAAACTCTGTAGCATCACAAAATAAACAGTTTTCACTGTAACACCCACTGACTTCTGCAGACAGGACTATGTGAATATCTACTTCATTAAAATATTCCAGTGCAAAACTACTATTTGTTAAGAAATTCTCCTGTATGAACCTATTTTATTAAAAAATAGTATGGCTGCTGGAGGCTACTCCTCACCTGTGTAATAATAACTTAACTTTGTGTACTTAAACACTTTTGTTCCTACAATTTGTTCTAAGTTTGTGAAAGTACATTTTAACTGCAGT
Organism: Platyrinchus mystaceus; assembly: GCA_035041135.1. Classification (NCBI taxonomy): domain Eukaryota; kingdom Metazoa; phylum Chordata; class Aves; order Passeriformes; family Tyrannidae; genus Platyrinchus; species Platyrinchus mystaceus. Next base: position 22,105,654 of record JAWWLV010000100.1, on the reverse strand, counting down.
AGTGTTGTGACTTCATTTTGCTGTAAAACATTTTATTCTTAAAAATAGGAAATATTTAATTTTCTTCGTTCTTGGAGATATGTGACTATGACTCCTGATTTTCTGTTTAGGCACTTTTCTTTGCCTTTCTATCACTTTTTTTAAAAAAGATGGTACTTACTTTCTAGCTGATATGATGTAAATTGTGTGAATTTTTCTATTTCTGTAGGAATCAAATTGTTTGCATTACTGTCATCCATATGTAATTGCTCCAAAATTTCTGTGGCTTCTAGACTTAAACCCAAATGAAGCCACCAGCCCTTCTCTAGAGAGCTAAGCATTGGTGCTTCTATCTCAACTGATAGCATTTCCTGCAGTTCTGTCAGTGAATGATGCTGAAGCACAAGGTTAACAGCCTGATGCTCTACAAAAAAACAGAAATAATATATAATATTAATAATCTAGAAACATGAAACAGAATGTAATTTTGTAAATAAAAGCTCCCACGTATCGTGACCTACTATATATATCCATTATTTATACTTCCATTTGTAACCGAGTGTTCAGGAACAGATTTAAGAGCAAAGAAGTTGGCATTATGAGAGCAAGTGTACTTTTTACTTACTGAATCTATGAGTGAGGTCAGGTGGGGGTTTAAATTTTTTTCTGATCTAATAATGTGTAGCTGCATTACTAAAGTTACGAATTATCTTGTTCACTATGTATGGGTTAACCTATCATGCTTACAAAGACTTAGCATAATCCTTACCTGAAAAAAAAATAACTGAAGTAGTAAGGAGCATACTGTACAATATTTTCAACTGTAAATCAATGTACAAACTAATTGGACAACATAATAAGTCAATACACATAACTTAATCCTGAGACTTGTAAAATGAAAGCAAATAAAATGAAAAGAAAGAATAATGGTAACGTATATTCTGGCGCTGCCATAAATACCCTGCAGCTTATTTTGGGTTTGTGTATTTTGCTTCCTAACATGAACACTGCTCTTGTGAATTTATAACATTACTTTCCATTAACTGTACTCTTCTATTATTAATACATTTTTTAAACATTAGTTATGGGAAAATAGTAGAGGAAAGGGTTCAAGAGATTAACAAATTTCTAACAAACTGTTACTACAGTTATTTTATATACATAGCAGTAGTGATCTAAACACTGTCATAATAAAACTCTTATTTCACTCAAACTACCTCCACAGAAGGGTACATGACATACCAACTTCTATGATGCCATACTGTAACTTTTTATATGCACTAAAAGAATCAGATAATCCAAACTTCAGAGGCTTACATTAATTGCATAATTTTCCATGGCTCAAAGAAAACATGAACTGTGTAATACAACATTATCTTTTCTGCTGTATTTCTCTGTGTACATGGAACTTGTTAACATCAATTAGAAATCCTTACCGACAAGCAAAAGAGAGCTCATATTATCCCGATACTTCTCTGACTGCCATACCAAAGATTCTAAGTATTCCCTAGAGGGCCCTGTAACCAAAATACTATGGGGAACATAAAAAAAGACTTGCAGTTATGAAGTTTAACAGCATTATCTGTTGAATTTTTATTTATATAAAACTACCTTTTAAAGATCTACTTTGTCTTTAAATTTTCAGTTAATTCATCCATTCTCCCATTCATTAAAATTTATGTTCTTATCCACATAGAGGAAACAGAAAAGAGTGAGAGGACCCATCAAGGCTGGTTCATGAACTAAAGTGGCACAGAGTGAGAATTCTGTCTAGAATTCTGTGGTCCCCTCCCCAAGGGAATATTTAAATTCTTTGTGCATATGTGAGAAAGATAGCAAGGCAAAAAATCCTAGTCTCAAAAACAAGATGAGAAGGAAAAGATGAAGCAGTCCTAATCTTATGGCAGTATAAAAAGGCCCAAACCCCATTATTGGAGGATATCCCCAAAACATGGACAGTACTTTCTTCTTGTATCTCTTCTGGAGATTTTGTAGGTGATACTTGTGCAATGTATGTATTTTCCATATTTATAAATGTATACATACACACATATACACGTTTGCTAAATACATACGTATTTACTGTTGCCTACTTCAAAAAGGAGACAGCATTTTCAGGGTATTAAATCCCCCCAGAGAAAGAGGTCTACAGAGGCCACTGTCATTTCCTTTTTCAAGCTCCCCTGTAAAGCCACAGATACAACCTGTGCACTCAGTCACTCTTTCACACAAAACACCGTCTATAAGCAGGTCAAATAACATAAGTATTGATTCAAAATAAAGTTATTTTTTCAATAATTTTGAGGATTTATGATTTAGAGGATTTATGACAGAATTTGTCACTAACAAAGTTTCATTACCTGTTACCAGAGAGAGGAAGAAGTTCTTCCTGAAGTCCTCTGCACAGAAAATTAACCCATGAACTTTGTTGTCTGCATGGAGGAGTTAAAGGCACTTCCATTTCATCTTTCAAATATGGAATATATTCAGCTAGAAATTACATAATGCCCCAGCCAAAACAAAAATAAAAAATCAAAATCACAAAGCTACCTTTGAATGAAATACACATGCTTACGAATTTTATACTAGTGAAATTTTGGATTAAACTACAAAATATTTTCATAGGACAATTCACTGTTCAAGCCATATGCCCCAAATACTTCACATCCAATTTCCTGACAGTTTGGGGATAACAATGTGTAGATTACATTCCTTTCATGTAATTCTGGCTGCATACTCTTCACATGTAAGATGATTTTTATAATTAAATCATCAGGTACCATGGCTGAGGTTTTGATACTAAGCATTGATGTCTGTTGGCTTTCTTACATGCTTCCCCCATAAATGAAGTTAATTAGTTGGGAGAGAGACTTCAGATAATGTTATGGTGGCTGTAAGATACAGATGAATGGACTCAGGAATTTCAGAAACAGTCAGGATTTTAAAGACAAAATTACTCTTTCAAGTAGAATTAGAAATTTCTAGGGATGACCACTGAACTGAACTACAACATCAGTTTTTTTTAAAGCAGTATATAAACAAATGGTAAAAGTTCCCTGCTAGTCACTTTTAACTTTTCTTTTTCTTTTTTTTTTTTTTTTTTTTTTGGCAATTGTATCATGTGGACATATTAATGGATTATTGCTTTTTATTCAAATCAAATTAGGAATTTGCAACTTCATTGATTTTGGTGTCAATTCATAAAAATTTGTGGTTTACGTGATTGCCCTGGAATTCTTTTCACTTGCATTCTTCTAACCAGAAAGCAGAGGTAACAAAAAACACAGTTGTTCTACGTTCTGTGAAAACCATCAGAAAAAATTTAAGTAAACCAGTGCCTCTGTAAGGAAAAACACTTATAACAGATTCCCTATTCATTCTAACAGGCAGCAAGTAGATGCAATCCTTATACACACATTGTTTGGCCACTTGGCACACAGCAGGCTATGAATCAGCCACTTATCCAGCTGCTTACAGCTGCTCCTTGACTGATTTAACAAGCTGATTTTATGGCAGGAAGGATAAGGGAGAATGCTAGATGGCTAGAGAACACACACAGATATCAGAGAAGCAGAAAAAAAGGGTAAGAAATAAAAGTGGATACAAAAGAAAACACCATACTTCCAATCAGTATAATTTCTTTCCGACTCAAAACAGAAAAAAGCTCCGTGAACTTAAGCTCACAAACTGTTTTTTGTGGGGATAAACAATTTTAGCACATTACTTTGAATAGGATAGGAGTGGATCTCAGCACAGCAAAAATACCAGCCATATCTAAAAAGAACAATTCTTTCTCTTTCAGCAATAATATTCATATTCATTCTTGTCTAGTTATTTTTGCCTTTAAGACTGGAATATTTTCATCAGCTACATTAGGTAAACTCTTCTTACACTAAGAGTAACATTGACAACTTAGTGAACTCTCTTGTCTCTTAACCTCTTTATCAATAAACAATTCCTGTGGCTAGCAAGAGAGAAAGGCAAACAATGAAAGGTTTATAGAAAATGCCATTTTATTATGATTGCTTCTTCTCTGAGTTCAAGCAAACATATTTCACTTCTGGTAACTCATAAACAGCAAAATTAATTAGAACAAGAAGACTGTCAGGTATCTCAGCTGAAATTTGACACCCAATATAGAAACTTCCTTTAGCAAACAGTGTCTTAGCAGTGCATGTAGAGGATTGTAGGTCTCTATCCTATAAATCTAAGTCTATCAAAAAAAAAAAAAAAAGGAAGCTGATTGTGCCTAACAATTTAATTTTGCCTGATTCAATGGCAGAGCTAAGACACTAATCTAGCAATAAAGATTAATGCAGTCACTTTCTTTAAAAAAACAATTCAAGATGATATGACTTCTTACATCAGCTCCAGAAGAACAGACAATATCCTAGAGTAGATCAAAGACAACTTGTCACTGTAAGTACAGGAGCAGGGTCTCAAAATGCTGAGACCTACTACACTTAAGCTGCTCCTATCTGTAAGCCTTAGAAGTAAAAGGCAGTCAGACAGCTCATTAGACACAGATTAGTTTATCATGCTAGGCAATAATCTCCAGATGGAAAGTAAGTTTAACTTCGTGTCGGTGGAACAACACATGGTAGGTTTGCATTGAGCTTTTATACCAGACACTTTGAACAGATAGGATTGCTCCAACCAAAATTCCACTACAATACAGTATCAGGAGCATGATCCTATTAGCCTGCAGGGGACAACTATCAGTTCAATTTAAAACATATTGAAACTAATACAATAAGGTGGGTCTTGATCTGGAGAAAACACAAGATTTTTCAAAGATTTTGGTAACTGCTGGATGGAAAACTATCAAGTGAACATGCACTGCTGCATAATATTGCTGCTGCCCATGGCAATAATGGATAGACTTTTTCCAAGATAGGATATACATTAAAAGGAGAGGTACATATACATTCAAGTATTGCCACTCTGCTCAGATCACATCCATTTGTAAAAGTCACTCTTTGTACTGGTTCTTCTGCATTAAATTAAAGGTGAAAAATGCCACCAGCATAGCTACTTTTCTGCCTCACTTCACCAGCCAACATTTAGCTGGGAACACAGTTGGGCTGGCAAAGAATATACATTATTTTCAAAGGTTACATCTGGAACTGGAAGAAATTTTACCTAGGGTTGGATAATTAGGTTGTGCAGTCACACACCAAACCTGCCCAGCATTGGTATGCACTGTAAACACCATGACTTGAGTTTTCAAGCTATTAAAGGTGGACACATACAAAGGATTTCCAAATGCCAATGCAGGAGAAGCAATGATTCAATGCACACATTAGCAAATATTCAACACTTTCAGTTTATTTCTGTGGAAAAGAGCTCTGCTGACTACGTGATATAATTTCTTGATCATACATTATTACAGAACCATTTGCAAACCAGAATGTCTGCACAGGACCTTTGAACCTCTAGAAGTTATTAATTCATCACTTCTGCCTGGATTGTTCTCCATCACCCTATTTTAAAGCATTTATATTATATTTAACAAACTTTATGCTGTGTTCTTTGACTCCATGAATTTATGTTAATCAATCTATCTTAAATTTCATCCTCCCTCTCTGGGTAGATAAGTTGCTAGATAAAAAAGATCCAAAAGCCTATCAAATGCAAAATTTATAGACATCACTTGCAGCCAAAAGCAACATGAGGGAACTGTAAAGTTGGTTGTGTTTAGACTATAAAGCTCTAGAAAGCAGTGTGGCACTTCTACCTCCTTGTGGTGCAGGTAAAAAATAGTAGATTACACAAAGAGAATGTTCTTATCTATACAGTGCATGTCCTCCCACAAACAGAATATAGGAACTATTGCTTAAAGAATTTTTTTTAAATATCACCCTTTGATTTATACAGATCTTCCTACCTGACTCACAGAATTCCAGCATACTTGTGCTATTACTGGAGTAAACCTCTTGTGGAACGGGACAGTACTTGGAAATTTCTACTTGGTATGCAATTTCTGCTTTGAGATCTGAAAACAGATTTTTAAAGTTGCCATAAATTAACCATTTATTACATTTTCCTGTTAGAGCATTTTTTGCTTTCAATTTTTTTACTGAATCTCCATGATATATTGTTATGAAAAATCAGTCATGCTTAGTAGCCCCAAATGCTGTAGCTGACAAGAGCAGTGTTCAGTCTTGTCCCTTAAGTGACAGAAAAACCCCACATTGCAGTATAATCACTATCTGAATTGTTCCAAGCTCTTATGACTACAGTGATTTCCAGAACAATTAAGCAGCCTAAATATAGTTTACTGGGAGGTTGTGTATGTAGATTCTTTTGCTACTAAAAAAGAATGAAAAACCCCAGTAGGCTGACATTTATATACAAACTCCTCGAATCTCTGCAGCAGAGGTTGGGTCATTCAGCTCAGAATATGGCATATACTACCTGTATCAGAAGAATGCAAATCAAACTGCCTTACTCAAATATACACTTCTAAAAGTTTTGTTTCTATCATCAACAAGAGACTGTATTATTTCAAACTGGTGCCCTATCAGACAGAATTCAGCACACACCCTCCACATTCAGAAGCATGAATCTTCCTTCTTTGAGCTGCTTCCTGGCCACCAAAAAAGTGGAAATTAAAAAAAAAAAAAACAACAACAACAAGAATGCAGGCAATGTTTTTTTCTTTTAACTATACAAAGTACTGTTGTACAAATCAGTCCATTAGCCAATACCTGTTGTTATTGTTATTAAAGATGTATTTATGTAATTATTGTCAGTATTGTCATTAAAGTTGTATTTATCCATCACATAAAAGCATTTAGAAACTTTTCTAAAATTTCTTTAAAGAAATGACTACTGTCATTTAGAGTATTCCTGTTATCAATGGAAATGTTTAAGCTTTTTGTTCTCAGAAATCTGCTTTTGTGTTTGCAACTACAGTGCAACAAAAGCATTTTTTACAGTGTGACTGTACTGCATATAATACTCTTAGGGACGTCTCTGAAAGTAAATTTAAAAACAGATAGAAAAATTAAGACTAAATTATTATATCCATGGTAGGTTTTATATCGCAAATCGTGGCTCATTTACATTTGTTTCCAAGAATACAACACAACCATGGATTGAACCTAATGGTGAATAGTTTACTACCCCTTGAGGAGACATGTACTCAGAAATCTGGGTATAGCACAGTTCATAGTCTCATCCAGAGAAATTCTCATTTGATAGGCTGTGATGTAATTCAAAAGTGAATTCAATATAAAAGAGTTACATTGCGTTAAATGTGTTCAAATGAAAGGAAAATCAGGTCAAGCATTTAAGAAAATCAATTCTCACGTTCTTTGATCACTTCTTTGCACAGATCTTCATCAGCCATAGTGTCTGAAGCTAAATTTAACAACTCTTTCAGTTCCAAATATGAAGGAATCTTAGCAGAATCAGATCTGTCATTGTTGGGTTTGCTGAATTCTAACTCAACAGGCAACATGAAATACTGAAAAAATATTAATCACAACAGAATGGTCAGTAAATCCCCTTTGATGTTACTGTATAGTCAAAGCTTTTTCAAAATCTTGAAATAAGTTAATTCTAAACCAATTTCAAAGCTTTTAGGAGAAAAATGAAATGACATTTACACAGTATACACCACGCTTTGCTCAATACAGAGTCAAATACAGCGTTATAGAGTCAGTGGAGAGTAAAGAGTGTATCCAAACTTTGAGTTCCCAGTCAAGTAAAATCTTCATTTACTTTACTGAAAGTTTGTGTTTTAGAATTTTGAAAAATGAAGGAAAAAGTAGATTTGACTTCTTTTTAAAAAATAGGCAAAGCTGACTTCCCAGATCCTGAAACATGTCTTGGAGCTTTCCCTTTCCCATGCACATGTCATGCCTTCCTGTTCTGGGTAATTTGTATTCTTAGTGTAACAAGTACCTACAGTGCCAACACATCCAGAAGCAGGAGAAACAGCTGATCAGAGTGGAAACTCCTAACAGCAGAATCCAAGAATTAAAAAACTACCAACAATACCAGTGTTTCCTAACCTTGGAAGTATGAAGGCTGAATACTTTGCAAGTATGAAGAGAATTCAGTAAGGTGACTTGCAAGTGAACAAACACCTATGCATAACACAAAACAACAACTAATATAATATATAGTATGAAACAACAGGATGATACCTCTTCCTCTTTTATAGGTATGGTACAGAAGTTCTCTTTAATCTCCTGAAATTCATTTTTACTCTCTTCCATCTTCCTTTCATTTTGGAAAATCAAACATTCTCTTTAAAAGACCATAAAAGAAAGTAAGTGACTTCTCTGTATTACTTCATGTCTAAGACTGAAAGTCTTAGCAATAGCTCTGATAGCCATACACATGGCAAAAAGTTATTTTTCTAAATCCATGCCTTTTCTAAGAAAGCCATTCCAGGGGATGCTGTACCGATCTGTGGAATTAAGTAAAAGTATTTTTCAAGAAATAATACATTATATGCAGAGTAGAATCACTTAATATTGGGACCTGCCTTAAAAAGTTACAGAAAAAACCCCTCATATTAAAATTGTTCAACACCCGTCACATAAATCCTCTCATGTGGAAATGCTTTCTGCAAAAGCTGCAGACCTAAATTTCTTCCAATGTCAATTTTTTTTACTTTACATAAAATCTCTGTAATCTATAACATTGACCTTATTTCACGTTTGTCACCTTTAGTTTTTTTTTTCAGGAATGATTCAGCATCATTGAAGGCAGAGTGTGCTTATTATTAATCAAAATGACGACTAAAATTACGTTCCCTGGTTTAACTGAAAAACTTTAAAAATACTTAGAAGGAAAACTTACTAATGAGGCTAATACTTGCCTTGTGAAGCAAGGATACAAGCAGAACAGGGATGAAGACTTTTCAAGGAGAAAGGAAACTTTTCATCAGGCTTGCCACTCATGGCCACTACACTAAAACTACAATGAGTTTTTCAGGCAATAACTTCTTCCTCAGTCCCTGACACCACTATTTTCCTGAAGGAATGCTTTGGACTGAGGAGTACAAATTGTTCTATGCCCAGCCTTGGGATGCTAACTGAATTTTAACTTAAGTAGAAGTCTTTGTTTAAATGCCTCTCCCTGTGTGCTGCATGAGGAGATTTGGACCCCCAGCTTGGGCAGGCTTGTGGTTTTGCTAGTCAGCCACAGACCAGGAGGTCAGAGCTGTTTCAGTAAAGGTTCACACTAGCATTTTTTATGCCATTTCTGAAAGTGGTTGCAGAACCTGGATTATGTTATCTTCACTGGATATTTACAGTGTTCACACATGTACATAATGTCCGAAAGTCAGTGTGAGATTAGGGCTCATGTTTGAAAACACAGGCCAACAACCCCACTCCTCCCCCTTCTGCTGCGATACAGGTACAATTAAATCAGTCAAAATCTGCTTTTCCTTTCTTGGGAATCATGCAACCCTATCAAGTACAAAGGAAGTGATACAAGTCATCCAGACATGAAGTAAATCATCACAAAATTTAGCCAGACTTTATGAGAGCATGTATACAATGAATATATTTAGGAAAAACTAGGCCCATTTCTAATACAGTTTCTACCTATTTAATGTATCAGTTAGTTCAAATTCATGACATTAGACATCATTCAACTAAATTCAATCAACTCAGTAATATGAAAGTGAGCAAAACCATAAAATAATTAATATTTGAATGTGAAGAAATACAGTTGAACTTGAAGAAATGCAATTCAACAGCATAAGAGCATGGACTTACTGACAGAATGACTGAGATGACAGAAAGAAGGAACATGGAAGCATGTATTAAATCCTAGCCCAATTAAATTTAGAGGAATTTTCCTGAGAAGGAATCAGTAAAATCAGTTTGTGGGCGGACGAGGTCCCTTAAAGATGCTCATTTTTTCAGTATTCCAAACCTAAAATCTTGAGTACACTTCACACTTACAAAATGCAACAGTGACCTCATTTCATTAATCCAGTTTTCTTAATACATATGTTTCATCTGACTTATTTTTTCCTAAGTAAGAAAAAAAGCTGAAGTCTTTACCTGTTGTAAATATAAACTAGTTACAAAGTTATCATTCAACGAATGTTCAAATGCCATTTTATATATATATATACACAGATTATTTTTTGTGTTCAATATTATACATCAACTTGTAGGTACCTGAAAATGTTATCTTCTGTTAAAATCTCTCCTTCAGAATCTAAAAGGGGATCTTTCACTAAAAAAAACTGTAGTCTGCTCAGAAGTATAGATAAAGTTGGCAGGTTTTTATGAAAATTTTCAAGATTATCAATAAAAGAAAATTCCTCTTCCAAATATAAATCTGATGAAAAATAAGAAAAAATACATTATAAAACAAGATAAATGTAATAATTATCAGAATAAAGAGAATTGTCAAGCAAATTTTGGAATACTATAAGCATCAGCAAAAAATTAGTACTTTTTGCTTTAAATATTTTAGGATTTTAAAGCTTTAAGTGCAACAAAGTCTAGACTTCCAATGGTCCACAGGATAAGCTCTGGTTTTCTTCTTTTTTTTTTTTTTTTTTTTTTTTCCTTATACAATGTCTGTTAAAAAAAAATGTTATTTACTTTATTTCCCTTGTTTGCATTTTCGACAAAGACAAGTGCGAAGTTCTGCGTCTGGGTCTGGGCAATCTCAGGCCCACCTACAGGTTGGGTGGAGAAGTGATTGAGAGGAGCCCTATGGGGAAAGACTTAGGGGGTGATGGTTGAAGGAAAGCTCAACCTGGCCACCAGTGTGCACTTGCAGCCCAGAAAGCCAACAGTGTCCTGGGCTGCATCAAAAGGAGCGTGGCCAGCAAGGCAATGCAGGTGATTCTGCTCCCCTGCTCCCCTCTTGGAGCATTGTGTCCACCTCTGGGGTCCTCAGTAGAAAAAAGACATGGACCTGTTTGAGCAGGCCCAGAGGAAGAACACAAAAATGATCAAGGTGAGGTTAGACAGGGCTCTGAGTGACCTGAGTTGACCTCTGAGTGACCAACAGGGGG